>CM044894.1:11386369-11986369 GCA_024500025.1 Syzygium aromaticum | reverse complement strand
ATTGGCACGGATCGGACCTGATGCGTTTTACGTGGGTCGAGCCTTGAGCAATAATTCAGCATATGCTAGTATGCAGTTGAGTCAGAGTGAAAGTACGGTATTTTGATAGCATTTGCATGCATAAGAATGCATGGGCCAGTGTTCGAGTATGTGAGACTCGGTAGAAGGCGTGTGTTACGAGCACTGATGAGTCCGAGCATACGCATGACGTACGTATGAATATCGTATTCGCGTATGTGACTTGGGTATTATTTCGAAATGACTAACTTGCAGGGTCAATCAAGTGAGTGGTCTGGGCCCGAGGGCCTAGGTCGGAAGTTAATTGTGAATTGTACTGTTGTGATGTGTTGCCTGTCAGGACGATGCATGTTAGCCTAGCCTAGGTTTAGGGGTTTTACTCGCTGAGATTTGTCTCACAGTTGTAATAACCCAACTTTTCATACCCCCAGCTCTAAGGATGTCTAAGCCGCCACCACTTTTTGGGATCCTTACGCAGATCTAGTCTACGACGAGAGTATTCCCCCCAGGAAATGGGGAGGCATACGTCCGATACCATTCGATAGTGTTTGTTAATGTGGGTGAGTACTTCTACGAGACTCAGAAGTATGTAGCTTGGTGCCTGCGAGATGCAGATGGAACCATTGGGCGACCCCTTAGGACTTTCGACGTCCCTGTGGATATAGAAGGGGTGATGATACCCCAGATAACTGACGGTGAAGTTGTAAATCCCCCGACCGCAGACGAGCTTGCAAATATGGACCAGGAGCCCGGGGTGTGGTATGATGACCCGAAGCTGATGGATGAGGAGGTCAAGCCGAAGCCTATGGATCAGGACCCAAGTAAGGATGGAGAAGTTGCTAAGTTAGGATCAGATGTAGAGTGGAGATCAGATAATGAGTTAGGATTATACCTTGATCCGGAGTTAGATCCGGATTCTGAGGACGAGTGGGCTGCCACCCAGGACATGGAGTCAGAGGAGTCCGAGCCTAGCGAGAGATCTTCAGAGGAGTCCTTGGATGATCCTACGGAGTCTTCAGACCCATAATAGGAGCCTTAAAGCAGGCCTAAGTTTTAACAGTGGAGGTCATACATTTTTTACTGTGGTCCTCCTCTTAGGTTTAGTTTGACTCACCCTAGCCACCCTATCCTTTTTGATTAGTTGTGGCTGTTAGTTGCATATTTTGATGTATATAACTAGATGTTGTAAAAAGGGTTTTCAATAGTAATATAAAGTGTATGTATGTTCAGCCATGTTGATTGTTGTTTTGCTATGTATTGTCTCATATTATTTTTGTCAGGGTTTGTTAATATATTGCTTCCGCTTGTGCCTTGTTCTCTATTTGGGCATTGGGTCGGCGACACTTCCTGAGACGTTACACATAAATCGACTAAGGTAGGGATGTTTGCGTGCCGTATGGTTCGGGGCGTGACATCCCCATTTGAATTGGTATCAAGGCAAGGTTAGCTCGGTCTAATTAAGTCAAAGCCTAGAGTGATAAGGAGCGATGAGACCTTGCGTAGCTAGAAGGGTGATCTCGCATGCTACGTGTACCTCCTGATAGTTGTGTTTGAATTACTCGGCTGTTTGACTCGTAAAGTGCAGGTGCGGCAGGACCCGAGGTAAGTACGTGAAATCTCCTTAGGTGAAGTGTTGAGATTGTTTGAGCTAGGCCGCATGCTGATTATTTGATTGTTGTTTTGGATACCTACGTAAGACTTAGACTAGGTTAGATTGGTTTAAATCTTTAATTCCTTAATGGAATTTTAGCAGGTAGTTGAGTAACTGAAGTGGTAAGGATAAGTAGAAAAAGGGGAAAGGAACCCCAAGGCCAGTCTAGCACTGGAGGCCGTTAAGCTAGGGAATCAAGCCTAACAAGGGCAAGCTCAACCCGCAAGGGTTAGACAGATACCCTAGCTAGTAGAGCAATTTCTGAAATTGAAGCCGCTAAGATTTAATGGCAGAGGTGACCCCGAAGCTGCCCCACGTTGGGTAGAGGAATTGGAGAAGGCATTTGATGTATTGGGGTGCATCGATATGGAGAAAGTTACATTGGCAGTATACCAACTTTAAGATAGTGCGAATGATTAGTGGAGAGCCACCAAGGAAGTAGTGTTCCCGGTAGGGACAGAGTTGGTTTGGGCAATATTTGTCGAAAGTTTTTACGATAAGTACTTTTCGGAAGTCGCTCAAGAGAGGAAATTAATGGAGTTTATGCGACTACGTCAAGGATAAATGACTATTGACCAGTATGAAGCAAAGTTCGCAAGGCTAGCGAAGTTTGCGCCGACCAATGTAGAGAATCCACGGGATAAAGCTTGGAGATTCAAGACGGATTGAAGTCGGATCTTCAGAGCCAAATATTATCGCATGACATCAAGAACTATGGAGAGATGTATAGGCGGGCAGCTGCCTCAGGATCGCGGTTTGCCCAGAATAGGGACAATCGTCGCTCTGCGAAGAAGCCGATGGCGAACAATAGACGATTCGCCCTACCCGCTAGGCGAACTATTGCGAAACCAAACCCACAACCGAGCAGATTTGGGGCATGTTTTAAGTATGGGAGTATGGAACACCAGATTCGCAATTGCCTGCAGATGCGTCCCTCAGGACCCCAAGGACCACCACAGGAACCACACATTGGGAATTAAGCCGGGAATCAACTACCAACTAATCAGGGACAATCGCCAGCGCAAAGAAGGATTTATGGTGTGGTCACAGGTACGATTTCTCTCTGTGATCATGCCGCATATGCATTATTTGATCCATGGGCGACCCATTCATTCATTTCAGAGCAGTTTATTAAATTAGTTAGTGTTGAACCAGTGCTGCTTGAGACTATGCTTAGGGTGTCGACGCCAATGAATGATAGCATATTAGTCTCATTTGGATGCCCCAATTGTAAGATTGTTATTGGGGTTAGGGAAGAGAGTATCGACTTGGCAGTATTGGCCATGTTTGATTTTGATGTGATTATTGGGATGGACTGGTTAGTTTGACAGAAAGTTGTATTGGATTGCAACGATAGGATGATCCAATTTAACCCAGATGGACGTCCTAGTTTCGTATTTTAGGGAAACCGAGGAGGAACCTTGATCCCTTGGATTTCCTCACTTGAGGTGAATAAGTTGTTGGATGACGGGTGTGAAAGATATTTAGTGAATGTTGTGGATCCAACAGTAGCAGAACCTAAGTTGGAAGATATACCCGTTGTATGCAATTTCCCTGAGGTTTTTCCTCAGGAATTGCTGAGTTTACCACCCGGGCGTGAAGTGGAGCTTGTTATTGAATTGGCACCAGGAATAGAGCCAATTTCAAAGGCGCCACATCGGATGTCCCTAACGGAATTAAAGAAGTTGAAGGTCCAGATGCAGGAGTTACTGGACAAGGGCTTTATTCGCCCTAGTGCGTCTTCATGGGGAGAACTAGTCCTCTTTGTGAAGAAGAAGGACGAGACATTGAGGTTTTGTATAGATTACCGGCAGTTGAACCAAGTGACAGTGAAGAATAAGTACCCACTGCCGAGGATCGATGACCTGTTCGATCAGCTGCAAGGAGCCTCAGTATTCTTCAAAATAGATTTGAGGATCGGGTACCATCAGTTGAGAATCGGGAAGGAAGATATACCCAAGACTGCCTTCAGGACAAGGTATGGGTACTGTGAGTTCACTGTGATGCCCTTTGGGCTAACGAATGCCCCAGCTGCCTTCATGGAATTGATGAATAGGATATTCAAAGAATTCCTGGACCAGTTTGTGATAGTATTCATAGATGATATACTGATGTACTCGAAGAACCCTGAAGAACATAAAGTACACTTGGCTGAATTGCTACGGACCTTAAGAGAACACCCATTGTACTCCAAATTTAGCAAGTGTGAATTTTGGCTCAATAAAGTGGCTTTTCTTGGACATATCGTGTTGGGAAATGGAATTTCTGTGGATCCGACAAAGATCGAGATGGTGACTAAGTGGCCAAGACCGATATCGGTAACGGAGATTCGGAGTTATCTGGAATTGGCTGGCTATTACAAGCGATTTGTGGAAGGATTCTCATCTATAGCCATGCCACTGACATGACTACTAAAGAAGGAGATCATGTTTGAATGGGACGATAAATGTGAGAAGAGTTTCCAAGAGTTGAAGCATAAGCTGACAACCGCTCTAGTGTTAACTATTCCGTCGGGACCCGGAGGATTTGAAGTTTATAGTGACGCTTCATTAAGAGGATTGGGCCGTATTTTGATGCAACATGGAAAAGTAGTAGTATATATGTCGCGCCAGTTAAGGCCACACGACGTAAACTGTCCAATGCATGACTTGGAATTGGTTGCGATTATCTTCGCACTCAAGATTTGGAGGCATTATTTATGCGGAGAAAAGTTTCAGATTTATATTGACCATCAAAGCCTCAAATATTTGTTCTCGCAAAAAGAATTGAACATGAGGCAGTGCCGATGGATGGAACTTTTGAAGGACTATGACTGCGACATTTTGTATCATCCAGGAAAAGCAAATAGAGTCGCAGATGCATTAAGTCGTAAGTCTAGTATGGCGCACCTGATAGTCGAGGAATAGACGTTATTGGAAAAGCTCAGGGACTCAGAATTTAAGTTCGAAGTGAGCTATATGTCCAATCTGTTAGCCGTATTAAGGATCGAACCGGAGATCTAGGCCAAGATCAAGGAGCTCCAGTCTACCGACTAAGAAATCCAAAAGATCGTTGAAATGGATGCTTTAAAAAGGAAATCAGACTTTCAAGTGTCTGAGGATGGGACTTTAAAATTCCTTAGATGACTATGTGTGCTGAATGACAAAGGACTCAAGGAGGAGATTCTGAGTAAAACTCATCGAAGTCAGTATAGTATCCATCCAGGTAGTACAAAGATGTACTAGAATTTGGTCAACACTACTGGTGGAATGGCCTAAAGAAAGATGTGGCCAAACATGTAACCAAGTGTTTGACATGCCAGCAAGTGAAGGCGTAGCACTACAACCCTGGAGGATTATTAAGACTGCTAGAAATCCTTGAGTGAAAGTGGGAGCACATCACAATGGATTTCGTAATGGGATTGCCACGAAGCCAAAAAGGACACGATTCTATTTGGGTAATCGTAGATCGCTTAACTAAGTCAGCACGCTTTTTGACTGCGCGAAAGGATTTGGAGTTGGAAAAATATGCAGAGTTATATGTATGGCAAATTGTTCATCTTCATGGAGTACCTATGACAATCACATCAGATCGTGATCCGAGGTTCACAGCAAATTTTTGGAAGAGTTTGCAAGTGGCAATGGGAACCAAGTTACAATTCTGTACGGCCTATTATCCACAGACTAATGGCCAGTCTAAAAGGACAATTTAGACCTAGAGGACACGTTGAGAGCTTGTGTAATTGATTTTTAGGGCAAATGGGAAGAACAGTTATATTTAGTGGAATTTGCCTACAACAATAACTACCAACAAAGCATTCAAATGGCACCGTTTGAAGTCTTACATGACAGAGCTTGTAGAATGCCATTATGCTGGGATGAAGTTGGTGAACGTAGCATTACTGGCCCAGAATTGGTACAAGAGGCGGTGGACGCCGTCAGGATCATTAGAGACAGACTAAGGACAGCGCAGAGTCGCTAGAAAAGTTATGCCGACAGGAGACGATGACCCTAGAATTTCAAGTTGGGGATCATGTATTTCTCAAGGTGTCGCTAATGAAAGGATTATCCCGATTTGGCAAGAAAGGAAAGCTCAACCCAAGGTATGTCAGACCATTTGAAATATTGGAAAAAATTGGTGATATGGCCTACTGACTTGCCTTGCCTCCTAACTTATCCTAAGTGCACAATGTTTTCCACGTGTCGATGTTAAGAAAGTATGAACCAGATCTGACCCACGTTCTAAGGTACGAGAAAATAGATGTGGATGATAAAGTGTCGTATGTGGAAAGACCAACCCGGATCGAAAACAGAAAAGATCGTGTGCTAAGGAACAAGATGATCCCAATGGTCAAAGTTGTTTGGGAACACCATAGGACAGAAGGCGCCACATGGGAAAGCGAAGAGGCCATGAGGCGTCAGTACCCCCATTTGTTTGAATAGATGAGATGAGATTATAAATTTCGAGGACGAAATTTTTGTAAGGGGGGAAGAGTTGTAATATCCTGAATTTCGACTCAATTCCAGGATCAATAAAATTGACATTATTTCTCATTTCATTTGAGTAAGTCTCGTCCAGAGCTAATCACTCTCGGAATACTAACCAATGAGGTATGGCTAACTAGGAAAACGGTACGTAGAACAGAGACCCGATCACGAATCGGACACCGATTTCGAGAAACGATGAGGAAATATTTTGGGTCAACGGGGACCAATCTTAGGAAAAGTGACGGATGTGGTTTGGCCAATGCCAAACATGTACAATCGGATCGCAGGTGATTCTGCACGACCGAAAGTGCACGTGGCCAACTAGTCCCGAACTTAATCCGAACGATCGTGACCTCTGGAACTAGTGATAATTTCTCGCTCTCTCTCTCTCTATGATCGGGACTGCCATGACTCGGATAACTTTAGATTGATATGCGTAACCCCTAAACAACCGCCCATCAGTGAGAGACCCTGAAATTAGAAATTGAGCAAATTTTAGTCACGAAATTGGATCCGGACTTCGATGTCGATTTTCGAGGGCTTGTGTCACTATTTTTGCATATCCAACGCCATACTCTGTTGGCCAGACACATTTGGGTTAGTACGGTTAAAAATGAAATTTCGACCCGGGATCGGAAAAATGACTGTTTTACCCCTGGCTTATTTTTGGAGCTTCGAATTTTGGGAAAATTTGGGATAATTAATAATTGAATTTCAGCTCAATTATTAGGGCCAAAGACCATAATGCCCCTCAATTATTGGATGAGATCAAATAAGGGCCATTGAAACAATGGCATTTTGGTCAAATTGCTTGGATCGGCGACATGTGGCACCCACCAGCTACTATATTTGACCAAGTTGGACCCAATTCTCTCCCCTCACTCCCCCATTCGACCGACCATCTCTCTCTCTCCTTCCTCTCCGCCGTTCCTCCCTCTCAGTCATAAAGATGTCGCCGGAGCCGCTGCTTGCCAGAGCTGGTCGCCGAGCCACCGTGTCATTGCCACCATCACCATCACCTCACTATCACCATCCCGTGACCATCTCTTTCTCCCTTCCCCTTCCGCTCGATGAGAGGAACCGCCGGAGCCGCCGTCTGCCTCACGCTACTACCGTGACCATCGTTGTCGCCTCATGCCGCCGACACAACCTTGCACTGCCACCCTCACCGACTCACTTTCCCACCGCCGCCTCGCCATCACCCTCCTCGCCACCGTACGGTCAGCCGTGACCACCGGAGTCGATCACCGCCGGCCGCCGTGAACCGTCGCCGCCGTCATTGTTGGAACGCCGTTGTCGATTTCGCCGTTCACCGACAACCGGCTACCCGTTCTCATCGCCTTTAGTTAAAAATTAAGTGAGTATAATTCCTAAGCCTGGATTAGGACTGATTGTGCGTTTCCTAGACTGGATTGGGTATTGCTAGTATGTGTTTAAGACGGGATTGATGACTGATTGGTGGAAATTGTTGACGAGGCAAATTTGGTGAATTAGTATGGATAAATATTGGCCTTGGAGTGAATGAATAGTGGTTGTTCACATTTGAGAAATTATTAGACTAGTATCAACTGATTGAGGATCTTTGGGGCTGAAATGCTGGGATTTGCCGAATTGGTTGATTGTTGAACGACTGTGCTTAATTGTGATAAATTATGTATTTCCATGCCGTGTGTTCGTCTGGTCGAATTGTGTAAAGAGTAATTGGCCGGTTGATGGCTTGAATTGAATGCCAAATTAGGAATTGTGAATTGGGTTGCACAGTATTAATTGGCCAGGTGAGCATGTTGTTTATGACTTGGGCACTGGGTGTGGCATTAATTTGACTTAGTGCAAGTGTTATGTTGCTGCTCGTGAGGCATTGTATGACATTGTATGGCCATGCATTGTGTATGCTGAGAATGAGGTGTGATGAAATTTTACGAGAATGTGTGCCTGACATGAGCATGTAATCACCTAAAATGCCCTGATGCGTTTTACGCGGGGTTCAGATAAAACTGGTAGTGTGAATATGTGATCACAATGCACCCTAATGCGTTTTACGCGTGGTTGAACCCATCCTGATGCGTGTTACGCGAGATGATGTCCGGTTTGTCCGGAAGACGACCAGCCTGATGTGTTTTACGTGGGTTTTGGTTCGTAAAAAGATCGGTGTTGCGCCTGATGTGTTTTGACGCGGGCTAGATACACTGGGCCTGAGGCGTTTTTACACTGGCCACGAAGTGATGTGATTATGTGGACCTGTTACATTGGCACGGGTCGGACCTGATACGTTTTACGCGGGTCGAGCCTTGAGTAATAATTGAGCATTTGCCAGTGTGCAGTTGAGTCAGAGTAAAAGTACAGCATTTTGATAGTATTTGCATTCATAAGAATGCATGGGCCAGTGTGTGAGTATGTGAGACTCGGTGAAAAGCGTGTGTTACAAGCACTGATGAGTCTGAATATGCACATGACGTACGTATGAACATCGTATTCGTGTATGTGACTTGGGTATTATTTCGAAATGACTAACTTGCAGGGTCAACCAGGTGAGTGGTCTAGGCTAGAGGGCCTAGGTTGGAAGTTAATTGTGAATTGTATTGTTGTGATGTGTTGCCTATCAGGAGGATGCATGTTAGCCTAGCCTATGTTTAGGGGTTTTACTCGCTGAGATTCGTCTCACGGTTGTAATAACCCAACTTTTCAGACCTCTAGCCCTGAGGATGTCTAAGACGCCACCACTTTTTGGGATCCCTACGCAAATCCAGTCTACGACGAGAGTATTCCCCTCAGGAAATGGGGAGGCATACGTCCGCTACAGTTCGATAGTATTTGTTAATGTGGGTGAGTACTTCTACGAGACTTAGGAGTATGTAGCTTGGTGCCTGCGAGATGTAGATGGAACTATTGGGCAACTCCTTAAGGCTTTCGACGTCCCCGTGGATATAGATGGGGTGATGATACCCCAGATAACTGATGGTGAAGTTGTAAATCCCCTGATCGCAGACGAGCTTGCAGATATGGACCAGGAGCCCGGGGTGTGGTATGATGACCCGAAGCTGATGGATGAGGAGGTTGAGCCGAAGCCTATGGATTAGGACCCAGGTAAGGATGGAGAAGTTGCTAAGTTAGGATCAGATGTAGAGTGGAGATCAGATAATGAGTTAGGATTATACCTTGATCCGGAGCTGGATCCGGATTCTGAGGACGAGTGGGTTGCCGCCCAGGACATGGAGTCGGAGGAGTCCGAGCCTAGCGAGAGATCTTCAGAGGAGTCCTTGGATGATCCTACAGAGTCTTCAGACCCATAATAGGAGCCTTAAAGCAGGCCTGAGTTTTAACAGTGGAGGTCATACATTTTTTACTGTGGTCCTCCTCTTAGATTTAGTTTGACTCACCCTAGCCATCTTACCCTTTTTGATTAGCTGTGGCTGTTGGTTGTATATTTTGATGTGTATAAGCAGATGTTGTAAAAAGGGTTTTCAATAGTAATATAAAGTGTATGTATGTTCAACCATGTTGATTGTTGTTTTGCTATTCGTTGTCTCATATTATTTTTGTCAGGGTTTGTTTATATATTGCTTCCACTTGTGCCTTGTTCTCTGTTTGGGCGTTGAGTCGGTGACGCTTCCTGGGATGTCGCATATAAATCGACCAAGGTAGGGATGTTCGCGTGTCGTAGGGTTCGGGGTGTAACAGTTTTCTTGCTTTGGTTTGAGGTAAGCGACTCCCTAAACCTTGCCTAGGACCTTGGGTATTATTGGATTCATTTAGGGGTTATTTGGTGCGGAATTAGTGGCTAATTTACAGGTAATTTAAGGGTTGCCATAGGCTGAATTGGTGGCCAGTTCGATGGAAGGATGTCGGGAAATCTATGGAGTGGAATGTGGACTATATTGTGTCGGAATGGCGTGCTAAGTGTGGCTGATTTCATGGTTGTTTGATGCTGACTTTTGTGGTTGTTGGTGCTGATTTTATGGCTGAATTATATGCTGGTTTTGGGGGCCGAGTTGAGCTGACTAGTGGATGGATTGGTGTCGGGTTATAGGCTAATTTAGGAGTTGTTAATGGCGAGTGTGAATGCTGGAAATTACAGGCTGATGTTGATGAGTTTATGACTTGGTTTGTGATCTAAATTGTGATGTTGTGTTGGTTATGTTGCGGCTGAATCGTTGGTGCTCTTGTGCTCGAGTTTAGAGCTCGTTTTTGAGTTAAATGTGCTTGATTGTGAGTTGGAATCGTTGGCCTAGGTAGGGCCGGGCAAGCTTGGCAAATTGTGACTCGAATTGTTGAAAGTGTGATCAATTTAGAGTATGCATGGGTTGAATTAATTCAATGGCGTTTGAGCTCAATTGGATGATGTTCAAGTATGAGGATGATACGAAATTGATTGAATCACATGGCGTGTGTGCTTGCTAATACCCTGAGGCATATTTACGCGGGGTTTAAAATGTCTTGAGGCATGTTACGTGAGACAAAACCCGGATAGATCGGAGGGCTACCA
Organism: Syzygium aromaticum; assembly: GCA_024500025.1. Lineage (NCBI taxonomy): Eukaryota > Viridiplantae > Streptophyta > Magnoliopsida > Myrtales > Myrtaceae > Syzygium > Syzygium aromaticum. The sequence goes on along the minus strand of CM044894.1, from coordinate 11,975,751 downwards.
ACCTGAGGCGTGTTGATACGTGTTGTGAAAAAAAAAGTCCTGAGGCGTGTTGACGCGAGTTGTGAAAAAAAAAGGCCTGAAGCATGTTGATGTGGGCTGTGAGAAAGGATCTGAGGTGTGTTACGTGGGTTGTAGATAGTTAGGTGTATGCATATGTGTAATGTGCTTGGATGAACTGAACGAATGCATGTGTATATGGTGCTCAAGTGAATGTGATATGTTCATGAGATTTATTACATTATAGTGTTTTAACAAAGATGCAGAGTTGGCGCATAATTCGTGACGAGATAAGAATGTGTGTGTGAATTCTGGCATGTTGATTGTTAGATTGCATATCTAGACTCGTCTGGATAAGCATTTGCTTAGGTGGGGTTTAAATTGTTTGATTATTGAGATTATTCTCATTGTTGTAATATAAACCATTTCAGATCCCCGACTTTGATCGTGTTGTCTCGATGTTTTAGGGTCCCTATGCATCGGATCTTCTGGGGTCCGAGGAGGACGGCTGCACGACTGGACTGGTGTTGCCGCCAGGTATGGTGAAGACTAGCTTGAGTGCAATGACCCTTTTGAGGAGTCCCTTTTGTGTAGTGAAGTTAGGCTACTCAACTACCGCCCCTTTTTGTTGAACGTGGGTATTATGTTAGTGGCTTAGCATTTGATTGTGTATTTGTGAATGTTGTAAGCTTACACCAAGTGTTTGAAATGCAATTGTTGATATGTGCAAACGCTTTCCTTACTATCCCTATGGTATCGTTTATTGTCTAGGATATTCGTATTTTGCTTCCGCTTGCGTATGTCATTGGGTGTTTCGTGTGGGTCGACATCGCGTCTTGGAATGTTGCGTTCAATACGACCTTCGAGGGGTATCGAGTGCCCGTTGAAATTTGAGGCGTGACAAAAGTATTCTTATTTGGATCCCAATTTATATACCGATGATGTAAATGAGGAGGGTAGTGCTTCAAATGATAACTCTGCTTCTTACATGGCACATTTACATGATCAAATAACTATAAGTTTAGAAAATATACAAGGACATTCTTAATTTTTAAGGACAATGAATTTCTTTTGTCGAAGCATATTTTACCACATTTATGAGTATTTGTCGCGACCTAAAAAAAATTTCATTTTTCGGGCTAATGGATTATTAGGACTAATCTTAACTCGGGCCCTCCCAAGCCCTACCAATTCGCAACTTAGGGTTTAAGTTCTTAACATGCAAATGTCTTCATGCTTGGAGTCGCCACTAATCGTTTTGTGGTAGGTCGATTAGAAACCTAAATAAAACATAGGAAGATATATTTTATTCCTACGAACCAGAAATTCTAAGCTCGGGGATTTGGTTACGCTAGATCTAGTCTAACGCCTTTTCGGTACCTTTTCTTTTCAAAAAATGTTTTGGCAGGCAGTTTGGATTCATTTTAACTTAATTACTAACATGTGAGGTGTTCATGCGGGCGAGCAAACCACCAATTTAACACTCAATAATTGAATATTAAATTGCAAGATTGGAAGAATTACTTACCTCGAAGCAACGCAAACATTTGCATAGTTAGCTAGAAAATCACATTAACATCCTAATATGATTTCTAATTAACAAGCAATTCACTCAATTTCTCTTTTGATTTTCACTTATTTAAATGAAATCTAATCTATATGCAATGACATGCAAAAATAACATGCAATTAATGCAACCTAGCATGCAAACTATATGTCACGCGACGACGTGACCTAATTCTAATGGCAGGCAAATGATTTATTTTTGGTATTTTCTAATGAAATTCGGAATAAAAATATGCCTAAAATAACATGCAACCTATGATGACTTAACATATCCTAACATGACTTATTTTTGGGATTTTTGTTAAAATTCGAAATAATAAATTACTTAAATTAAGAATGCAATCTATCCTAATTTACCATAAAGCAATTCATTCTTTTTTTGGGGTTTTCATGAAAATTCGGAATTAAAAAATAACCTAAATAATCTAATAAGATTAGAATATTGCTTAATTTAAACTAGGAAATAGATTATCTCAAGTCCTAATTTAAATTAAATAATTACTCTATCTTTTAGATACATTTAGGGTTCCCTAAACATGCAAAACTCAAATTCAAATCCTAACTGATATTTTTGAATTTTCTGTTTAAAGGAAAGCAAATAATAAAAAAAAAAAAAACAAGGATAGCAACCACATTCAAATCGTCCACGCGATCCGCCAAATTTGTTTCAAACTCGGATTAGGCACAAAAATCGAACTATCGGTCATATCTATAGGGTTATAGATATTGACGGAAAGTTGATCGTTTAAATTTGGAAAGCAGATAAAAATCATTATCGTATCCAAGTGATTATGGATAGGATAATAATTTTCCGTATCGCCGCGTATCGTACCTTAGGAATAAGGTCAGATAGTCATCCAGATACGTTGCTAAATTAGGAACGATTCCTAATTTTGAATATTTTCAAATATTGCAGATATATCGAACATTATCCTAAGATATCTAAATATCCACATGATATTCACGAAATATTCAAAACATGCAAATTAGGAAATTAAATATTCTGAAAAATATAGGATAATGTTCAATCACCTAATTTGCAGATAATCTCCAACTTTATCAATTTCGGAGAAACATCTTCTGAATTCTAAAGGAATGAAAATCAGATCTGGACACAGATACTGATCAGATTGTGAAAATTCCTTTTGAAAATCCAAATGACCTCCGATTTTAATGAAATTAATATCAATGGAAAGATCTCGATCTCAGTATGAACTTTTATGAAGAAAACTTTTACAGATTTCGAACACACAAATTTATGAAAATTGAAGAATACACGAAGGTCAATTTGGAACTGATCTGTTATCAGATTCATGCATATATGACGTTGCAGATCGTATCATGCTAACACGCTTGGAATTTTATGAAAATTTCATGGTGAACAGGCAAAGATGTGATCTACAATTTTCGTGAAGAAAGTTTTTTCAAAAAATGATCATAGAAAATCATAAAAATCACGGAACAGCACAACATCAGTCATAACATTATCAGAACAGACTTCAACATCATATTCCAGATTCTGATCCTAATTTCCGAAATAGTTTTGACATAGCAAATCAGGTCCGATTGAGGCATATGATATATCAAATCAAAGCTTAAGACGTGCTTTACGATTCTCTAGTTCATCACTTCACAAGATTTTGACATTAACGAGCTGAAATCGGCATCTCAAGCATACTGGTGTCTATGTACACGATTTTACAGAACAAAGTCCAAGTGCACTTACCTTGTTTAACGATGCTCCGGCACGAAATCGAGCGATCCGGCCTCCGTATTCATATCAAAAACAACACGGAGAAGTCTCGGAAAGCTCGGCCGACCTATGATAATAGATTGCACAAAATATAGTGAGAATCGATTCGATCCGGCACTAGTGGACTAGTAATGAAGAATCAAGTCAAGAGATGTGATCCGGCGGTCGTTTAACGAGAAACCGGCCACCACAGTGATGTGAAGACACCAAGGAGTGTTGCCGCAAGTTCTGGATCACCGGAGGACGTCGCCAATCAGCCGGTTTAGCCGCTTGAACCGGCTGATCACATCATCGGCAGCAGCGTTAGCGGAAGGCAGCGACGTCGGCGGGCGGTTGAGGCACGACGACGGCGGTGCGGCGGCGTGCGGCGTGCCCCCGGTGGTGGTGCGCAATGTCACTTTCTCTCTCACACTTGCCTTTCTCTAAAAATCAGATTTGAATTATGTGTTGTCCCCTCCTTAATTTCTGACCTAAACATGTTTATATAATACTAACATAGGTCAATTAGATGGGCTCTCTAGTCCTAATGGGTTTAGACTTGGGCTTCGGCCTTAATCTAATTTCTGATTTTAATTAATTCCTAAGCGGGCTGAATTAACTTGGGTTTTAATTTAATTGAACATAATGGGCTGAATTAAGCTTAAATTAAAACGACCAAACCTATTTGACTCGTGATTTTCGGCCCTTGCCTTTCCGAGCGAACCGAGTCCTATTCGATGAAATTTAAGCTTGTCCGCCATCACCAGCCCGATGCAAAAATGCGATTAAATTAAAATGAACATAAACTATATGTTATGCAATTTAAATATTTTTGTTTAGGGGTTAAAAATTAATCCCTAATTTTCTATGCAAATTACGACTAAATGATTAGTAAAATTTAGGTGTCAACAGCTGCCCCTCTTTGAAGGTGAGCTCGCAGAGGTTGCATTCAAAGACTAAATGATACCTAAATTTCAACTATGCAAATGCAATGAATATTGTTTTTGTCGGGATTATGAATCCCATTTTTTAAAATGCAATAAGAAATGATGCATGCTGACATGAATGGAAAACATACCTGGAATTGCTTACCTGATGTCACGAGATAATGTAATTCAAGGTATGACTCTGATTTGTATGTTGTTCGGCAAATGTCTGGGCTCAGTCCCATAGGTTTTGCCTGATACACTGTTGATGAACTTCGGTGATCTGCAATTAAGTCAAAACACACGAAGAAAGCTCGACGTATCCAATCATCATCTGGATTTGCGAGAGCAGTTTGTAGAGAAAAAAAATGTAAAAACGTTCCGACCTTTACAAACTACCTATACATCTCCATAGGTATTTGTAAAGATTTAGCCGCTGCGCCTATATCTTTGACTCATAGGTGCGTCACGGGGGAACTCAAGAGGATATTCCGACCCTTATGAGATACCTATACATCTTCATAGATACTCATAAGGATTTGGCCGCTTCACCTATATATCTCCATAAGTGAACTACGGGGGAACACCTGAGATTGAGGAATATTCCGACCTTTATGAGATACCGATACATCTCCATAGGTACTCATAAAGATTTGGCCGCTCCACCTATACATCTCCATAGGTGAGTAGCGGGGGAACATCCAGGACGGGGAGAATATTCCGACCTTTATAAGATACCTATACATCTCCATAGATATTTATAAAGATTTAGCCGTTTCACCTATACATCTCCATAGGTGAATCACGGGGGAATCTTCTCGAGATTGTGTAAAAATCTGTGATTTGGTGAACAAAGGGGCTAGCCCGAATGTTCGAGGGTTTCTTGACAAAGTACCTGGACATCATCGGAGGTACATGAAAAGGGCTTGATCAATAGACACCTGAACATCATCAAAGGTATCTAGAGATCGCAACAAAAAGATCAGCTATGGGACCTGACGATTGCTCGAACATGTTGGGAATACCTAGATAGTCATAAACAACCAAGGGATAGAGATATACTTACCTGGTGATATCTCCGACTTTTGAGGGTATGTCTCCTGCTAGACACGGTTTTAAGCAACATGTAATATGCATTCGTATTATCAAGAACACATATACACACGCACTATGATTTCAACTGGTTTTTCATGCACGATGGTTTCGTCAAATCGGCATTACAAACTTCGCTGGGGATAAATCATGACAAGACAATCCGAATTCACAAGCGGGTATCTTGAAAATGTCGAATGAGAAACTTTCAGTCCGAAAGGTCTTTCACTCATTCTCATTGAAAAAAGCTGATTTATGAGAATCTCTCTATCTCACCATCATCATGTGGACAAGGGTCCGAGTATTCTCGCAAGCGGTACGACCTTACCAATATGAGAGGTCTTTGCTCGGAATGTAACATGGCTTGGTCAATGGCTTAGCAAAAGGGACTCTTCGAGTCAAGGCTATTGAAAGAATATCCTTCGTAATCGTCTCCGGGCTTACAAGTCAAGAATCCTGCAAAATAAGATAGAAACGGACTTGCTCGCACTTCTTCGAGCTAAGTTTATAAGCATCTGAAACACTACGTTAGTTCAAGTGCCCTAATCTGAAGAGACTTTGTAAGGGACGTAACGTAGGCTAGGCTCATGGGTTGAGAAATGAATGGATCATTAGGCTCAAAATGTGTATAATTAGGATGAATAAGTTGGTGATCATCTTGGCATTGTCACCAGTCTTCTTCTTCACCAGGGATTATCTCCTCGGTAAATGTTCCATTAGCTTCGAGAGTTCATCACTTGATTCATTTGAGACTTGTAGGATTGCTGCTCTACTGGGGATGATTTTGATATGTCATATCCTGACACATTTTTGTTGGGCATTGGCCTTGCTTTTATCAGGCACATTGCTTTTTCTTGCCCTTCCTTCTCTCTTTTTTTTTTTTGACATTTAATACATATTGCTTACAACGTAAACACTGGCAAGCTAATCTGACTGATTGACTTGCTGCTTGAACTCAGAAGCTCCTCGTCTTTTGTCTTCTATCGACACTTCGGATATGCTGTGTAGACAATGACGACTTTTTCCTTGCCCCAGTGTGGGGGATGATCACCAACTGGGTTTAAGAAATGAAATTGTAGGCTCAATTGGGCTTAGTAAAGGATAAAATGTGTATAGGATAGAGAAAGAAATGCTCTTCGTCATCCTAAGGCACTTGAACTTTCGTGTGAATTCATCTGAAAAAGCAACACTCGAAGATTGATGCAAGTGAGAGCAAGAAAATTTCAATTCATTTTTCACCTTATGATACTGATTTACCTCCAGTTTGCCCCAATGTGGGGTGGTTCTTGACAGGGGTAATTTGAAAGAATTTATCCAAGCATTTAGGCTCAAAGTGGTGAAACAATGGATAAACTGTAGTGTTTGAGATAGAGAAATGAAATGCCTCTTATCATCTCGGTCGTCGTACCTTTTGCGAGATAACTCTTTACCTTGCAGACATGGAATTTTTTCAACTCAACTCACCAGGGATTAATGCATGGGACTGTGTATAGGATATGGCTTGCCTTTCATCATCCCAATGTACCTCATTCAACACATTCAATTTATTCCACGTGAGTTATCAGATTGTCTAAATAGACTTCCCCTTTGAATCTAATGATACAGACCGACAAAACCATGCAGAAATTAAAGCCAATGCAAACATCATAGCTTGAAATTGATCGAAATCATTTATTCATTAATGAAATGTTTGCAATTCGGAAGTATAAAACCAAACACTGGAAAACTTTTGCTGCAGAATGTCAGGTTTTATCAAGGATAATACATCTTTACAGCATCAGAATTAACAGGGTTGGAGGACTCACGACCATCCATTTCTGCGAGAATCAGGGCACCTCCGGGAAGTACCTTCTTAACCACATATGGACCGATGTAGTTTGGAGCAAACTTTCCTCCGGGAACAGGGAAAATTGGCAGCACCTTCCTTAGGACAAGATCATTTACCTCGAAGTTTCTTGCACGTACCTTTTGGTTGAAGAACCTAGCTATCCTCTGGTGATAGGTTTGACCGTGGCAAATGGCTCTCAACCGCTTTTCATCAATCAGGTTTAACTGCTCAAGCCTTTGTCGCATCCATTCCGCTTCAGACAACTCCACCTGGGATAAAACTCGCAAGGAAGGGATTTCTACTTCAACAGGCAGGATTGCTTCCATGCCATACACCAGGGAAAAAGGGGTCGCACCGACAGAGGTTCGGATGGAAGTTCGATATGCCGTTAGTGCAAATGGCAATCTCTCATGCCAGTCACGATAATTTTCAGCTGTTTTGGCTAGGATCTTCTTGATGTTCTTGTTAGCGGCTTCAACTGCTCCATTCATTTGTGGACGATAGGGAGACGAATTCAGATGCCGGATCTTAAACTCACTGAACAACTGATCCATGAACTTGTTGTTCAAATTCGTCCCATTATCAATGACAATAGCCTCGGGGACACCATAACGAGCGATTATGTCTCGCCTGATGAATCTTACAACATTCTTCGCAGTAACGTTGGCGTAAGACGCGGCTTCAATCCACTTGGAGAAATAATCAATCGCAACCAAGATGAAATGGTGTCCATTCGGTGCCTTGGGATTGATTGGGCCAATCACATCGATGCCCCACATTAAAAAAGGCCATGGCTCGGATAACTGATGTAACTCTGTGGGGGGAACATTTATTTTATCCCCATAAACCTGACAGCGGTGGCATCTTCGAACATGTTGGATATAGTCACTTTCAAGACTGAGCCAATAATATCCCAATCTCATGATTTTCTTAGCTAGCATATGGCCATTCATGTGTGGACCACATATCCCCTCGTGTACTTCTTGCATGATTCTGGTAGCTTCAGTTGCTTCTACACACCTCAACAGGATCGAATCATAAGATCTTTTGTATAGCTTTTCACCACTGACAAAGAATTTTGAAGCCATTTGCATTATGTACTTCCTGTTAGCCGGAGTGCTTCCTTCAGGAAACTTTTGTCTCTGGATATAATTCATGATGTCGTAATACCATGGCTTCTCGTCCGGTTCTCCCGTCACAACCATACAGTAGGCCGGCTTTGTTAGGACTTCGATCTTCAAGGGTTCTACCTCTATTCCACCAGTCACTTGCAGCATGGATGATAACGTCGCTAGTGCATCAGCGAACTGATTATGGGACCTCAACAAGTACTCAAAGGAGATGTCTTCGAATTCCTCTATGATTTCTTCGAGGTATTCGTGGTACGGCACTAGTTTGGTGTCTCTCGTCTTCCATTCTCCTACAGTTTGGAGAATAATCAGAGCGGAATCACCAAACACTTTCAATTTGGTTATCCCCATTTCCACTGCGGCTTGAAGTCCGAAGATGCATGCTTCGTACTCGGCTATGTTGTTGGTACACGGGAACACTAACTTTGCTGCTACTGGATAATGCTGCCCATCTGGGGATATTAGGACAGCCCTAGTGCCGGAACCATACAAGTTCACTGTTCCATCGAAAAACATGGTCCATGTGTCTTCCTTTATTACCAGAATGCGGTCTTCTGGGGAATATCTATCATCATCCGAGGTTTTGGGATTCTCGGCTAACACATCGGCAATTACTCGACCTTTAATTGACTTCTGTAATATTATCTGGACATCAAACTCTGAAATTAAGATCTGCCATTTGGCTAACTTCCCTACCAAAGCCGGTTGATCAAGTAAATACTTGATGGGATCATTTTTAGTCACCAGGAGAGTCTGGTGATGCAGTGTATACTGCCTCAGCCTATGGAGCACCCATACTAGTGCAGCACAAGTCTTCTCGGCTTCAGGGTAATTCAACTCCGAGATGGTGAATTTCTTACTCAAGTAATAAATGGCTCGCTCCTTTCCATCTTCAGGACTTTTCTGGGCTAGCATCGCTCCCAGAGACTCGCTATGAATAGTGAGGTAAAGGATCAAAGGCTGGCCCGACATTGGAGGGACTAACACTGGTGGTTTCATCAGGTACTGCTTCAGTTCATTAAATGCTTCCTGACAATTATCGTCCCATTTCACTTGAGCATTCTTCCTTAGAAGTTTGAAGAACGGTTTAGCAGTTTCGGAAAGCTGGGAAATGAAACGGGCTATGTAGTTCAATATACCCAAAAGGCTCCGCACTTCTTTTACGGTCGACGGGGGTTGTAGCTCACATATGGCCTTCACTTTGGAAGGATCAACGTCAATGCCCTTACTGCTTACTACGAATCCAAGTAATTTGCCCGAGGTTGCTCCGAATATGCACTTCGCTGGGTTAAGACGGAGTTTAAACTCACGGAGTCGGTCGAACAATTTCTTCAGGGTGTCAACATGACTCTCTCCGGGTCGAGACTTTGCAATCATGTCATCAACATAAATCTCGATCTCCTTGTGCATCATGTCATGGAAAAGAGTCACAATTGCCCGTTGGTATGTTGCCCCGGCATTTTTGAGACCGAAGGGCATGACCTTATAGTGGAATGTACCCCAAGGAGTGATGAATGCAGTTTTCTCCTTATCACTGTCCTTCATTCTTATCTGATTATAACCCGAGAAACCATCCATGAAGGAGAACTGTTCAAATCCAGCAGTACTGTCTACCAGAACGTCTATGTGCGGTAATGGGAAGTCATCTTTAGGGCTGGCCTTGTTCAGGTCGCGATAGTCGATGCAAACCCGAATTCGGCCATCCTTCTTCATGACTGGCACAATGTTGGCCACCTAGGTTGGATATTGAGTGACTTCGATGAATCCCACTTTCAAAAGCTTCACGACCTCCTCTTCTATTTTCTTTGATAGCTTAGGTTTGGTTCTTCGTAGCCTCTGCTTCTTGGGCGGCATGCCGGGATTAGTAGGCAAGCCATGCTCTACAATAGAAGGGTCTAAACCCGCCATATCGGCGTATGACCAGGCAAAGATATCCTGGTAATCCTTCAGTAATTGGACTAAGCGTTTGGCTTCACCTTCAGGAAGGGTTGCCCCAATTTTCACCTCCTTGGTTTCTCCGGAATCACTCAGGTTAACAATGATAGTTTGGTCTGATGTAAGGACTTTGGGCCTTTCATGCCGCTCTAGATCGCGCTGAATATCTGAGGAATCATCAAGTTCGTCTATGTCATTAGGATCAAGCTCGGCTGCACATAATTCATGAGATTGTACCGTTCCCATACCCTCACGTGCCACAATATTAGCCCTGAAACATAAAGTAAGTGATTCAGAAGGACAAACAGGGCTAAACATTGCATTTTTTGTACTTTTTGTTTTTTTTTTTTTAAATTCATTTCGAAAATTTTTAACACGAGGGAGCATGAAGAAGCCCAGGCCTCAGAATTCTCCTTGGACTATATTTTTCTTTTATCGGTTGGATATCATCACCGGGCTGGTTTGATGTACCTCAACACGCCCTCAAAAAATTGAAAATAACATGTAATTTCATTGATCATTTCGAAATGAATTACATTTATTGAATGGAAATTGCAACAACCAAGTCCTAGAAACGAGAACGGAAAGCAGCACCCGAGATGGGGCAAATCCTAAAAAGCAGTAAAAACTTCCATGCAGGGGAGTGTGCGAAAAAGTAAAGGTTTTACTCTTGTGGGCCAGTGCTCATTCCCTCTAACGGTCCTTCTTCGATAGCTCCAATGAAGACATCATCGAACAGGGTAGTAATTCCTTCCATTGCATCATCAGAATCTCCTGTCATTTGAGGTGTTGGATCATCCATACCTCCCCATCCGTTAGAGATAATGTCACGGGGGTCAACATAAAAACTCGGGGGTGCTGAGTACTTCACATAATAGTCGAACTTGCCGCTCGGTTGCCCCAAAGTGTCGATCATTTCCTTCTCTTCGTCAGCTTTAAGTGTGCTCTCTACGATCTCTTCATCATCGGTCGCGTCTTCGAGCGGAGGCATGTCTTCAGGCAAAGGATCGAACTTGTCCTTCTAAGTATTCAACGTAGCAAACTCCTCGTCCCAGTTAATGACGACCTCGGAGATAGCGGAAATGATGCCAATGTGGTCAGCATAAATGATCAACCCAGCTTCTACCATCCTTGAGATTCTCTCCCTCATGATAGCCAGGGAAATGGCCTCATTACTCGGGTAATAACCGGCTTTTACCAACTCACCGTAGACATCGGTGGTGTACACCCTGACATTCTTAACTCGACCAACATTGAAACTGAATATGGCATTCACATTGCCCGCGTAATCAGGGAGCGGGTTGTTCTGAACATTTAGCTTAGCGGGTTGGAACGAGAAAGCTTTCGTGTCCAGGAGGTTCTGGATTCGGTGCTTGAGGACATAACAATCGTCGGTTGAGTGCCCCAGTTCGCCCATGTGATAATCGCATTTCTTTGACGGGTCGTAGTTATAGAACTGCTCAGGATTGGGCTGCTTTGGCTCAGTAGTAAGCAAGCCTTTCTTTCGGAGCACTACCAATACTTGAGACAACGATCCGGGGAGGGGGGTGAATTGCCTCTTGTTGTTTCTCCTCTGAAAAGGTTGACGACCCGGGTTTTGGTGCTGAGTTTCTGCTATTTGAATTGCCGGGGCTGGGTTAGTATTCTGCCGGGTCGGTTGGTTATAAGTCACATTCACTTCAGCTGCTGGTTCCTTCTCTTTCCTTGCACTAAATCTTTTGGTCGACGAGGAAGGCTCGACAAACCACCCATCTTTCAGCCTTATCTTGATCTGTTCGCCTATGGGGATGAGTTGGTTGAAGTTGTCAGCCGGAATGGCCACCATTCGATTACGGTACTCAAACGGGAGAGTCTTGATGAACATCCTCTTCAGCTCACTGTCAATAGGTTCTAGGACAACCTGAGCGGCTAAATTCCTCCATCTGATAGCATAGTCTTTGAAGGACTCAGTCTTTTTCATCTGAGTGCGCTCGAGGTCATCGCGGGTGGGAATGATGTCTGTTATGAACCTGTACTGCTTTAGAAATGCCTCACTAGCTTCCTTCCAGGTTTTGAGGCCATTTATCTTCTTCATAAGATACCAGTTCAAAGCAAGACCCATCAAACTTGCTTGAAACGCATGGATCATCAGAAGTTCGTTGTCAACAAACGAAGTCATCTGTACGTGGTACAACTGCATGTGGGCCTTTGGGCACGTTGTGCCATTGTACTTGTCAAAGTCCGGCATCTTGAACTTCTTTGGGATTTTGATCTGTGAGTATACGGACAGATCAATCGAGGGTGAATCCTGTGAACCCTCCAGCTGCTTCACTCTCTCTTCGAGTTTGTTGACTCGCTCATCAGGCTTAGGTTTGTTGACGATAATCTGGACGGGGTCGTCTTCCAAGTCAGGAATATCATCATCTTCCTCAAGATCAACATTCTTTCCACCTTTATGCTTTGGAGCTGATGCCTCGAGGGATGTTGGAACGGAAATCGACCGAAGAGTCTTGATTTCAGCGGACATCTGCTGCATTGCGATGACGAGTTGCTTCATCTGGTCTTCCATACCAACAATGCGCTCTTGCAAGTCGGTTTGATCGGCCATTCTGGCTCTCGACCGTGTATGAATAGGCGATCGTGATCGGTCCGTAATTACCTTATTTGCATGAAACAGGCATACATAAGTGTCAAGCAAAATCACACGCCAATCCATGACATTGGTCCAACCGCTTTGAATTGAAAAGACCTCTTTATTGAAATGACGAAAATTTTTACATCGACTGATGACTCGAAATCAAACTGAATTAAAGACAAATGACTCAATTCCTAAACAAATTTAAAACTGAAACTAAAATGAAAAAACAACTTCAAGCTTTTTATTTAGCTTGATCTATAGACATATGGGAGGCGACTTCCCTCTTCAACTGCTCATAAGCCCGAGCTATCTTAGATGCCTTTTCTTCAGCTTCCTCGGCCTTCCTTTTGAGGCGGTTATTCTCTGAGCGATTGGCGGTCTTGAGAGGCACCTTAGGTATCTTCGGGAGTAACTCCTACGGGATCTTGTGCCGTCGAATGTATCTGGTCGTGGCGAAATAGGATTTCTGCTCCCCCTTGAGCTCTTCTTCGGGTCGAGCTATCTTTAACACACGGCATTTCTTCCACATCTTCGTGAGTTGAGCTACGGTCTCTTCGTGGTCTTCACCCTCGTCGGAGAAATCGACATGGAGGAGCTCGGGTTGTAACGCCGGAGGGAGCCCTTGGAGAATCTGGTATTGCCGGGATACTCTGGCGGGATAGTATTCAATTGCACCAGTGAAGCCCAAAAGTGGCACCGGTCCAACACCATTACACGTAAGTCGAGCTTCCTTGACATTGAACCAGTTAGCATGCCATTGGAAACCTTGGGGTCTAGCGTTTTTCATGAAAATGATCCATTCGGAATAATGATAGTCAGGTGCATTCGCTTGTTTTTCTTTATAGCTTAAGACGGGATGACTGGAATCACTGAGTTCGGATATTTTGAGTAAATCGCCACATCCCTTTATGTGAGACAAAAACCAAATTTGCAATAGTTCAAGAGGTGCATGAAATGTTTTGTCATCATTTTGCTTGAATTTAGTGAGAGAAATGAAAGTTTCGGCTAGAATGGTGTTGACAAAATTCTTTTCAAGACAGACTTGTTGGACCAACCATGCAATTGACGGATTACATGCATTCTTGCAGTGAGGGAGAATGACGAACCCGAAAAATGCTAGTAGAAAGATTCTGCTCTTCTGAAAAGGTGTGATTTTTTCAAAAGATTGACTCATGAATGAAAAAGGACATGTTCCACGATTTGCTTTTAAAACTTTTGCCAGTTCATCTTTTCCGACATTCAAAAATTTTGACAACATTAATGTCGAATCAATTCCCAAAGGTGGTGTGATTAACTCCGATCCTAAAGGTTTTCCAATGAGCACACTATACTCTTCCAAAGTCGGGGTAAGTTCATGCTTACCGAATATAAAGGTGGATGTCTTGGGGCACCAGAAGTGGGCTAATGCTCGAACGAGACCGGTACGGACTTTGACTTCCAGTAGGGGGAGCAGCCTTCCGATGTAGCCCTCAACTAGCTTGCGGTTGGTCAGACTGAGTAGATTCCACCAGGCACGGAGCTCGTCCTTAGGAGCATCAAGAATCCGGATGTCTGCCCCTCCCATAGTGTATAGACCAAGACGCACGACGGACCTAATGTCATGGACCGACCAAAGAAAAAGGACGAAATGTAAATAGATTGCGAGATAAAGGTTGAAGAAAACTTACTTCACCGGGTAGGGAAATGGCAATCACATAGACATGCGCATGAAATGTGAGGTTCGATTTCTACCTAGACTCTGGCTTGCAAAATGGAGACGTGAGGATTACCGAGCTAAACCAGTCATGGTGGTGGTTAGGCTGGGATTCCCCTGACTCCGGCTTAGTCAGAGAGCCGACCCGGGTTGCAAAGGGCGCAACCGTGGTGGGTATTCAATGACACCATGAAAAAAAATTTCGGGACCGAGGAGGACGACCCGTACCACATGATTTTGGTCGGGGTATCCAATACCTCAGTACCATCCTAAACCTATACCGCCCAGGTCCGGCAGCGGGTAGTGTGTGCGGTGTAGTGTAAATGTAAGGCATGCACAGCAGGTTATATCAAACAGCGCTTCGTGCATAAATTAAACCATACATCCGAACACTTCCCTGCAAAACAAGGGTTAACAATCACGCCTCCCCTTATACCTCCCATTCTGCAAGAACATTTAACACCTAAAATGTTAGGGACGTACCTGGGATCCTCGCTGCCAAACAAAAATTATTTTTGAAATGAAAAATTGGCCTAAGTCCACTAAGAGTTTTAACTCTAGTCCCCAGCGGAGTCGCCAAGCTGTCGCGACCTAAAAAAAATTTCATTTTTCGGGCTAATGGATTATTAAGACTAATCTTAACTCGGGCCCTCCCAAGCCCTACCAATTCGCAACTTAGGGTTTAAGTTCTTAACATGCAAATGTCTTCATGCTTGGAGTCGCCACTAATCGTTTTGTGGTAGGTCGATTAGAAACCTAAATAAAACATAGGAAGATATGTTTTATTCCTACGAACCAGAAATTCTAAGCTCGGGGATTTGGTTACGCTAGATCTAGTCTAACGCCATTTCGGTACCTTTTCTTTTCAAAAAATGTTTTGGCAGGCAGTTTGGATTCATTTTAACTTAATTACTAACATGTGAGGTGTTCATGCGGGCGAGCAAACCACCAATTTAACACTCAATAATTGAATATTAAATTGCAAGATTTGAAGAATTACTTACCTCGAAGCAACGCAAACATTTGCATAGTTAGCTAGAAAATCACATTAACATCCTAATATGATTTCTAATTAACAAGCAATTCACTCAATTTCTCTTTTGATTTTCACTTATTTAAATGAAATCTAATCTATATGCAATGACGTGCAAACATGACATGCAATTAATGCAACCTAGCATGCAAACTATATGTCACGCGACGACGTGACCTAATTATAATGGCAGGCAAATGATTTATTTTTGGTATTTTCTAATGAAATTCGGAATAAAAATATGTCTAAAATAACATGCAACCTATGATGACTTAACATATCCTAACATGACTTATTTTTGGGATTTTTGTTAAAATTCGAAATAATAAATTACTTAAATTAAGAATGCAATCTATCCTAATCTACCATAAAGCAATTCATTCTTTTTTTTGGGTTTTCATGAAAATTCGGAATTAAAAAATAACCTAAATAATCTAATAAGATTAGAATATTGCTTAATTTAAACTAGGAAATAGATTATCTCAAGTCCTAATTTAAATTAAATAATTACTCTATCTTTTAGATACATTTAGGGTTCCCTAAACATGCAAAACTCAAATTCAAATCCTAACTGATATTTTTTGAATTTTCTGTTTAAAGGAAAGCAAATAATAAAAAAAAAAAAAAACAAGGATAGCAACCACATTCAAATCGTCCACGCGATCCGCCAAATTTGTTTCAAACTCGGATTAGGCACAAAAATCGAACTATCGGTCATATCTATAGGGTTATAGATATTGACGGAAAGTTGATCGTTTAAATTTGGAAAGCAGATAAAGATCATTATCGTATCCAAGTGATTATGGATAAGATAATAATTTTCCGTATCGCCGAGTATCATACCTTAGAAATAAGGTCAGATAGTCGTCCAGATACGTTGCTAAATTAGGAACGATTCCTAATTTTGAATATTTTCAAATATTGCAGATATATCGAACATTATCCTAAGATATCTAAATATCCACGTGATATTCATGAAATATTCAAAACATGCAAATTAGGAAATTAAATATTCTGAAAAATATAGGATAATGTTCAATCACCTAATTTGCAGATAATCTCCAACTTTATCAATTTCGGAGAAACATCTTCTGAATTCTAAAGGAATGAAAATCAGATCTGGACACAGATACTGATCAGATTGTGAAAATTCCTTTTGAAAATCCAAATGACCTCCGATTTTGATGAAATTAATATCAATGGAAAGATCTCGATCTCAGTATGAACTTTCATGAAGAAAACTTTTTCAGATTTCGAACACACAAATTTATGAAAATTGAAGAACACACGAAGGTCAATCTGGAACTGATCTGTTATCAGATTCATGCATATATGACGTTGCAGATCGTATCATGCTAACACGCTTGGAATTTTATGAAAATTTCATGGTGAATAGACAAAGATGTGATCTACAATTTTCGTGAAGAAAGTTTTTTCAAAAAATGATCATAGAAAATCATAAAAATCACGGAACAGCACAACATCAGTCATAACATTATCAGAACAGACTTCAACATCATATTCCAGATTCTGATCCTAACTTCCGAAATAGTTTTGACATAGCAAATCAGGTCCGATTGAGGCATATGATATATCAAATCAAAGCTTAGGACGTGCTTTACGATTCTCTAGTTCATCACTTCACAAGATTTTGACATTAACGAGCTGAAATCGGCATCTCAAGCATACTGGTTTCTATGTACATGATTTTACAGAACAAAGTCCAAGTGCACTTACCTTGTTTAACGATGCTCCGGCACGAAATCGAGCGATCCGGCCTCCGTATTCAGATCAAAAACAACACGGAGAAGTCTCGGAAAGCTCGGCCGATCTATGATAATAGATTGCACAAAATATAGTGAGAATCGATTCGATCTGGCACTCGTGGAATAGTAATGAAGAATCAAGTCAAGAGATGTGATCCGGCGGTCGTTTAACGAGAAACCAGCCACCACAGTGATGTGAAGATACCAAGGAGTGTTGCCGCAAGTTCTGGATCACCGGAGGAAGTCGCCAATCAGCCGGTTTAGCCGCTTGAACCAGCTGATCACATCATCGGCAGCAGCGTTAGCGGAAGGCAGCGACGTCGGCGGGCGGTTGAGGCGCGACGACGGCGGTGCGGCGGCGTGCGGCGTGCCCCCGTTGGTGGTGCGCAATGTCACTTTCTCTCTCACACTTGCCTTTCTCTAAAAATCAGATTTGAATTATGTGTTGTCCCATCCTTAATTTATGACCTAAACATGTTTATATAATACTAACCTAGGTCAATTAGATGGGCTCTCTAGTCCTAATGGGTTTAGACTTGGGCTTCGGCCTTAATCTAATTTCTGATTTTAATTAATTCCTAAGCGGGCTGAATTAACTTGAGTTTTAATTTAATTGAACATAATGGGCTGAATTAAGCTTAAATTAAAACGACCAAACCTATTTGACTCGTGATTTTCGGCCCTTGCCTTTCCGAGCGAACCGAGTCCTATTCGAAGAAATTTAAGCTTGTCCGCCATCACCAGTCCGATGCAAAAATGCGATTAAATTAAAATGAACATAAACTATATGTTATGCAATTTAAATATTTTTGTTTAGGGGTTAAAAATTAATCCCTAATTTTCTATGCAAATTACGACTAAATGATTAGTAAAATTTAGGTGTCAACAGTATTCTTTTTTCAATTTGAGAAAGAGACCACTTAGAGGTGAATTTTTTCCATTTGAATTTGTTTAGCAAGAATAAGAAATTTTTTTTTAATAAATTTTTTTAACATGATATCTTTTAACATTATTGTCAATATTTAAATTTGTAGACTTTTTTTCCAATTTCAAACCAATTAAAAATTAAAAAGCTTAAATTGATTATCCAAAGGGACTTTCCAAATGTGTTTTCACCAAACAGTTTTTCTCTTAAAGTTGTTTCTCAAAGTAGAATTTACCAAACAGTCTTTGCATTTCCCAAAAGCCCTTTAGTCTAAATTATTTTGCATTTACCCATAGCCTTTAGAAATGCTGAACCAAACATGTTTTTAAAGTCTTAGGGCTAGAAAGCTTTTCTCCATTTGCTTTCTTGTTTTTCCTATTTTGCTTTCTTTTTGTTTCTTCATGAAAACATGAAGACCCCATTTTCTTGTCTTTTCTCACTTGTTTCTTTTTTTTGTGAAAGTGTCGAAGGAGAGAGAAACAAACCCTCATCTTAGTCCATGGAGAAAAAAGAAAGGCCTTTGCTTTTTTTGGGTCTTTTTGCTTCCTTCACTCCTCTCTTCTCCTCTCTTCTTTCTCCGTTTTTCTGGGAATTGCAGTGAAACTCCCCTTTTTCCTTTTGGTTAATACCACAAAAAAATTCTAAACTAGTATATCTGTAACAATTTTACCCCAAACTAATTTTTTGACTACCAAAAACCTCAAATTAGTACATACGTAATCAATTTACCTTGAACTATTTTTTTGACCATTAAAGACCCCATACTGGTACACTTGTGATAATTTTACTCCGAACTATTTTTTCGATCACAAAAAACCCTAAATTGATACATTTATGACCATTTTACCCCCAATTAATTTTTTGACCGCTAAAAATCTCAAACTGGTACATCTGTGACAAATTTACCATTCGTTAGTGTCGGTTAAATTGCATTAATATCACGAAAAATCATAAATTAGTAAATTTGTGACAAACAAAGAAATAAAACCCTAAACTGGTATACTTGTCAACTACCACGTGTCATCAAACTTAGTAATTTGATGATAAAATTTAATAACAACTAATGGAGGGTAAATTTATTACATGTGTACTAATTTGGGATTTTTTATGGTCAAAAATTTAGTTCGGAGTAAAATTATCAATGGTATATCAGTGTGGAGTTTTTGGTACTTAAAAAATAGTTCGGAGCAAAATTCTCACAGATGTACAAGTTTGGGGTTTTTTACGATCAAAAAATAGTTTGAGATAAATTTATCACAAGTGCATTAATTTGGGATTTTTCGTGGTATTAACCATTTTTTTTTTTTCGGTGCATAAGTTGTGTGGCAAGAGAGAGACCCCCTCGTTTGTGGCCAGTGCATGTGAACAACGTGCATGACATGACTCGTGCATGTATAAGTCCTAAATTCTATTAATGTGATACGGATGTTAAATGCGATGCAAATGCAAATAATGTGAGAATGATATTTTTGTTTGGGGGTCATATCAACTCCTAATTTTCTATGCAACAATTTACTAAATGGGATGGATGTCATCAGTCGCAACATTACTGCTTAACATACATTTTATGAATCTGGTAACGTTTTAAATGTTTGATTTATTACCATAAATGCATGGAAATGTAGACACATGTTTAGGAAATAAGAATCACTCAAAGTTTTCCATTTAAGAGAAAAAGGTGCCGATCTATGATTAAATATTTGCATTTCATGTTTATTACATTCCACAAAAGTCATTGATAGCACGTTGTCAGCATTAATTATTCTAGACTTTCACAATCGGGGCATGTTTAATAAAATCACATGTTTACATTAATTAGGTTTTTTATGTTTAGGGAATTACGTTTTGAATATTTACTTATCTAGAAAAGTTCATATTTGCGAATTTAAGTGTGTTCTCATTTGCATATTTCAACATATCTAGGAATTTGCATAATTATTTGCAAATTAGAGTAGGGCGTTGCATTGTATTTGCCTCGTCATAAATGTCATACGAAAGTAGAAACGTTCATGAAATAATATTTTATTGTTACAAGTAGATCTTTAGATTGTATTTTGGTTTACATGCCTCATTTGCATGTCATGAAATTAGAAAACAAAAAAATATAATGTCTTCCATATTAGAAGTTATAAATTGCCTCTCCATAGAAAATCACATAAAATAACTTAAAGACTGCGTTTGCATTAAATGTAAAGTTGTACATCTACATCATCATAGTATATTTAATGTCCTCTTGTGCACAATTTGAGAGTCATAAAAATGCAAGATTGCCATTTTACTTTAGAAACTTAGGATTGCATTACCCGGAGGATTTATTTTCTTGTCTTTATATAGCATGTTAAATCTGCATATTTATATTTCCTTCTATACATTAGTCTATTTCGATTTTGCATGGACAGTGCCCTGTCCTTGAGGATTATAACAGGTCTTATTCAATTCTTACATGGAAATGCATATGCATGTTAGGAAATAAAAATCACTATGGAGAGTTTTCTTCAAAAAGATAAAAAGTACCAATATTGGTTTCCGGAGGGTCATGAGACCAATGCATGTCTTCATTTCGCTACTCCTACATATATGAGCTACAAGTTCAACTATCAACACTGTACTCAGAAGTAAATAGCATTTCTCACTTCTTCAAATTCGAGATGGAAGACCAGAAATGGAGATTGTCTCCAACCCCCTTGACAATTTTTATTCTTGGTCTCATTTACATTCTCAGCATTTCCTCTGCTAATGCTGCTATTGCAGTAGCTGGTACAAGAAGCTCATTGTCAACTTATATTATCCAAGTACGAAAGCCGACGGACAAACATTTTGCTACCAAAGAGGATCTCGATACTTTGTATCGGTCATTTTTACCAACCACAGCAACCGGCTCTAACCAAGAGCAAAGAATAGTTCACTCATACCAACATGTGCTATCCGGGTTCGCGGTCAAATTGACCGCCGAGGAAGCTAAAGTCATTCGCGAGAAAGATGGTGTTTTGTACGTGTATCCAGAGAGGGTGCTCTCTCTACACACAACTCACACCCCTGACTTCCTGGGATTGCACCAAGGAGTCGGGCTCTGGAAGGACTCGAACTTTGGTAAGGGCGTGATCATCGGAGTATTGGACACGGGGATTTTCCCTGACCACCCTTCCTTCAGCGACAAGGGGGTGCCTCCGCCCCCAGCCAAATGGAAGGGCAGGTGCGACTTCAATGGCACGTCCTGCAACAACAAGATCATCGGTGCGAGGTCTTTCATTGACTCGAACAATGCCGCGCAGGCCGTTCCGCCGTATGATGATAATGGGCATGGCACGCACACTTCCAGCACAGCTGCCGGTGCTTTTGTGAGGGATGCCAGTGCACTCGGTAATGCCAAAGGCACGGCCATAGGCATGGCACCTCTTGCACATTTGGCAATGTACAAGGTTTGCACGGTTGATGAGTGCCGTGCGAGCAATGTATTAGCTGGGCTTGATGCGGCCATCGAGGACGGTGTCGATGTGCTTTCCCTCTCTTTAGGTGGAAATTCCCGACCGTTCTTCGACGACCCGATTGCAAAGGGTGCATATGCCGCCACCCAAAAGGGCATCTTTGTCAGCTGCTCCGCGGGGAATTCAGGGCCATATAACACCACATTGTCAAATGAGGCACCGTGGATTCTCACTGTGGGAGCAAGCAGCATTGACCGCAGCATAAAGGCCACGGCGCGGCTGGGGAACGGGCTAGAGTTCGATGGGGAGACCTTGTACCAACCGCTTGACTTCCATCCGGGGCTACTTCCCCTTGTTTATCCGGGAGTAAACGGAGATACCCTGGCCTGCGAGCCCGGAGCACTAAGATTCCGCTCGGACATCCAAGGGAAAGTGGTTATGTGCGACTTTGGAAGTGTTGACCGAGTCGCATCAGGTCAGGAGGTCAAGGCTAGAGGTGGTGCGGCCATGATCCTCATGAACGGTCCCACTGCAGGATTCACCACATTTGTCGATGCGCATGTCCTACCCGCCGTCGAAGTGACATATGTCGCGGGGAGAGAGATCAAGAGATACCTAAGCACAGCGTCAGCACCAATGGCCACGATCCTATTCAAAGGCACGCACATCATCGGGAGATCGGTCGCCCCGGCTGTAGCATCATTCTCTTCCCGCGGCCCCAACCACCAAAGCCCAGGCATCCTCAAACCGGACATCATCGGCCCGGGCTTGAACATTCTTGCCGGTTGGCCATTTCCTTTAGACAATTCTACAGACATGAAGCACGCATTCAACGTGATCTCCGGGACCTCCATGTCCTGCCCCCATCTCAGTGGTGTGGCAGCGCTGCTCAAGAGTGCGCACCCCAACTGGTCGCCAGCGGCCATCAAGTCCGCCATCATGACCACTGCCGGCGCCTCCAACATGGAGGGCCGACCCTTCGTGGACGAGACGCTCCATCCAGCAGACATTTTTGCCACTGGTGCAGGACACATCAACCCATCGAAGACCGTCGACCCGGGTCTCATTTACGACAGCGGACCGCAAGATTACATTCCTTACCTTTGTGGGCTCAACTATACTGACTCCGAAATAGAGCTCATAGTTAATAAAAAAGTCACATGCTCGAGCATAAGGAGCACACCCGATTCCCAGCTCAACTATCCATCGATCAGCGTGAGCTTCAAGCCTTCGGTGACGAATGTGAGTGTGACAAGGATGGTGAAAAACGTTGGACCCGCGAAGTCGCGTTACCAGTCGGTCGTCGATCCGATAAAGGATCTGGTCTCAATTAGCGTGTACCCTCGTGATCTGGTGTTTACGGAGGCGAACCAGACGGCGAGTTACCGGGTTGACTTTACGAGGAGAATTGACTGGAAAGCGCCGTCACCGTTTGCTCAGGGGGCGATCACGTGGGTCTCTGCTCAGCATTCGGTTCGAACCCCTGTCGCCATTGTGTTTGAGTGAATTTGCCTTGAGAACTTTGTCATTTTTCACCTCTTATTTATCTTGATTCGTGGTTTAACTATTTCTTCCCGAGGGTTAACCCAGATTTTTGCTCCATCAGGGAAATTCAATCAAACTTTAATTTTTGGGCACTGCCGCGGAGGAGTACAAATCTTTGGATGGTTATCCTCATCATATGGAAAATTTAGCACGATTCATCTGATGTAGAGTTGATAAATTTAAACATGGGCACCTAATTGAAATTGTTAAGTATAAGATTTATTGTGTACGTATCATGAACAGATTAACTCGTCTCCACATGAACAATAAATGTGTCATATGCACTTTATTTTTTAAATTCATTTACAACACTTTTAGACATATTTAAGTAATAAGGTTGACGTCAACTCAATTTGATAAATTTAGAGCCGATTTTTTTGTATCTACGGTTCAAATGTAGTGGTCCTATGTTGTAACTGCACTAAGAAGAGATGTACGTTTGGTAATTGGTAAATTTTGATGTTGGGTATGGGTGAGGCAAACCTCTCAGCTACAACTTTGGAGGTATTTGAAAAGATCCTAAACGCAGCAGCACCCATTTTCACAATGAAATTTAATAGGGAAAGTTGTAATAAATATGTTTAATTCCTTTCTACATTTCTACATATTTATACATGAGAACTCTTTTTGTAAAATGTGTTGTAGAAGCAGTTCATGTTTGAGTTCCAGTGTTATGATAATTAAAGAATGTGTCAGGTTCGATCGACCAAAGGAAATTGACAAGAGGATAAGGTTTCTATAAATAAGAACTCCTCTTTCATATATACTAGTTCTAAGCTCATGCTATATATGAACGGGTTTGCCTTAATCTGGCATCTAAGGTAATCTTAAATCATATTAACCAACAAACAACTCATTGGATAAATGGTAAAACAATTGGGGTGCACGTTAAGAAGCGTGAAGTTTCAAATGCGATTTTTACTATGCGATCACTTGGAGCTAGGCAACAAAAGGAATAAGTAATTTCTTGTAAATCTCTATTATTATAGGAGGTCGCGTACCATTGTTCGATTTGGGAAGGTGGATTTAGTCTTACCTATGAAGGCTGGATAAAGGAAAGGTAAAGCTCAAGCCCAACGAGTCGTGCAACAGTCTTCATATATTATGTAAGCAACGATTTTAGTGTTCTCTGAAAATATTCACCTCTTGGGTAAAAAGGTGCATGCAGTCAATATCATAATCGTCCAATGGACCAAGCTCAAAGAATGTAAAAGATCAAGATAGAGAAATTTAAGAATTCATCACTCCCTTCTATCTGTAATGAAGTTGAAGCGCAGTGATCAACACCTGTCCCTCTTGATCTGTAATCGATCGTGATTAGATAACCAATGTCGAATAAAAAATTCCAAGGATGGAAGATCATGAAATATTCTCTCGTATGCTAACAATAAAACAGTAAGTACCAATTACTAGATGACATTCACGAAATATAAAAAAAAAAATTTTCTCTATCTCCAATAATAAAGGCACGTCGAAATTTTATACGGCAAAAGGACACTATAAGTGTCATAACTTATGTACAGCGCTCACTTTAATGCCAAATCGGAGGAAAAACGATCACTTAAATACCAAAAGTTTTTTTTGGAATACTTCAGTGCTAAAATTTTTGAAAACCGATCACTTAAGTAATAAAATTTTTGAAAAACGATCACTTAGGTGCTAAACTTTTTGAAAAATGATTATTTAAGTGCTAATCTCCGGTGAGTCACGTTAGTTTCAGAAATTAATAAAAAAAATGCCACGTCGGATTTCCAGCGAAAAATTGTGTACGACACCGGAGTAAGCACTTAAGTGATCGTTTTTAAAAAATTTTAGCACTAAAGTAATAAAAAAAAACTTATAGCACCAACGTGAGCGCCGTATATAAGTTATGGCACTTGTAATGTTCTTTTGCCCATCAAATACACTATCCTTGCAACAAGTTTATGCACCGATTGGTTCATTATCCCCACTAATCTCTCTGTCTCTCTCTCTCTAGGTGCAAATTCAAGATCCAAAAATTAATGTGTTTTTTTCATGAGCTCATAACCATCGATAATAATGGTGGAGCGACGAACTTGTGCTCATCACGTGCACATTTTGCACCTTTCCCAAAGACATTTTGGTCCAAAACCACTACAATCCTAAAAGTCTACATTGAAATTAAAAAACCTCAATCGACCTTATCCTATGCTTCTCGCATGCAAAAGAGTGCCTCGTTGAGTTCGCTTCAGTCCACCACATTCTCATTGCAATACTCCTCTCATATTTGTAGTGATTTTCCATCTCTAATTTTTCAGTCTATGCTCGAGAAACCCTAACCCTTTATTTCTGATCAAATATAGGGCCTTTTTACATTCTTGATGCGCATGTGAATGGCAAGGGAGACATGTATTTTTTCGCACAAAAGTGCCTCCTCAAAAGGGGCGAAATTTACATGTGAAAAGCAATATTATTTGGTCGACATTATCTTCCACGGCTATGTGTTGGGAAAACATCCTTATAAAATTTTGATGATCCAAAACTATTTTTGATACTAATGTTTACCTGACATTTGAAGATGGTAAAAGTTTGTATATATTATCAATGTTCCTCTTGGTATCAGCAAGGATGAGAAACTAGCCTATGACGTTTAGGTGAGCAAGTATGAGTGGTATCTCATGATAAGCTTGGAAGGACCGGTCATACTAGTTTTCTTGGAGTCCTCGGGACTATTAAAGATGAAAAGATCATTTATTTTATCATCATGTGTCAATTGGCCGTATCGTCACTAAAAATCGTTAGAAAGATCACTCATAATCTGCATCGGTGATAGTGCGCGTTGGATTAAGATAGTGATGCGGTAACTCTGATGATGGTGAGATATTCGCCAGAAGAAAACCATTGATCATACAGGAAAGAGCCGTTGCAAGATTGGACTATGTCACTGGAAAATCGGGAAAGAAATCAAAAAAGCAGCTGACAGTTTTTTACTTAAGGACAATGCAGCAAACTCTATTTTAGGAAACCTACGATAGTCAGATGAAGTGACTATAAGAGCAGCAGAGTTGTGTAGAGAGCTAATTGGCTTCCTTGAAGGTCCCCAACAGATAGATTGAAGACTTCAATATATAAGGAGTAGCAAAGCTATGTAGAGGGTTAGACACATTGAATATTGCTTGTGCAAACTAAGTTAGAAATTGTCTCTAATCTTGTTTTGTGTTTTTCTCTATATCGATTAAGTACTGTAATAGCATAGAGTCAAGTGTATGAACATCACTGCAGTGAGTGTCTTGATAGTGTAATTTATCAAGAGAAAGGAATATCACTAGCTAGTTATAACTTGTGCTGCTGATTACTAGTAAAATCCAGCAATTGTTAAGGTTGTTAGTTGGAGAGTGGACGTAGGCTTTGGTATAAAGCCGAACCATTATATATTGCTTGTGATACTCCTATATCACTCTATTTATTTAGCAGCATCACACACATTGTCTCATTGTTAGAAAAATCCCCTAAGTTGTTTTGACAATGACAAAGACAATTAAAGTCTACTAATGTGTGTCTTGGTTGAGTTAATACTAAGTGATATACACACAAACCACAATGCAGATGGTGTCAAAATTACCATTAGGTGTGATCTTGAGTACTCTTCCACGATTGAGAATGCTCTACCGACATAGAAGGATCATTGTTAATATATGAGGTGAATAAGGTAATAGGGGTGATGATGTCTAGAAGCTAGAAGATCTCTATAAAGGTGAACAAGCTAGAAGGACATTGATCAATGGAGAAGAAACGGAGAAGAACAGGGATCTTCGTGACGGCTTGGAAGGACCAAGAGTGGATAGACCTTGGTGACGGTGAATAAGCATAGAGAACTATGATATTCGTTGAAGTTTGGAAAGACTACACTTATGAAGGTCAACATCTTGGCAAGATCATGATCGCCAATATGCTTAGAAGGACTAGAAGATTAAAGAGAGCGAATCAATACTGGGACAGCAGATTATTGTCTAGAACAGTTCATTATAGATGAGATGACAGACAGTGACAATGCCAATGATCTTGTGAGTTTAGTGAAAATGAGGAATCAGAGGTGATGTTGATATCCATAGAAGTATTTTGAAGCTAATGAAGCCAAGAGAATCATTGGGAGATTGATCGAAACTCATTCTACACGAGTTTGTTTGAGATATCTTGAAAATTCGACCTAATTTGGTTATTTATGAAATTGTGATTTCGTCGACGCTCTATTAGTTAATTCTTGACCTGATCACTCAAGGAATACTAAGTAAAAGAGAAAGGCTATCGAAGAATTTATTTCTAACAACCGCCTGTTAATTCGAGATAAACTATAATTGCGATTGATCGATTTCAACCATGAATTATGATTCGATTTTTGAGTGTCGAATGCTCAAGGATTTCACACCTAAACCATAGGACGTCGCCTCGTAATTTTTATGAATTGGCCATTGAAAATTTCAATTTCGAAAAAGGATCGAAGAATCGGAAATTCGATGCGAGAAACGGAAGTGAACCGAGCAAAGCCCATCCTCGCACCCAAAGGGGTTGGCCATCAAGGCTTGATAAGATTAAGTTGGTCTACAATTGGTACATGAGCCAAGGTATAGTGGTAAATTGGGAGGCCAAAATTTGAGAAATTTTAAAAAAAGAAAAGGAAAAATGGTGGGGAGATTTTTTTTGGTGGGGATAATCATTTCTCTCTCTCTCTCTCCCCTCCCTCCTCCAGCTGACTTCTGCCGCTGACTCCCCCACCAACTCCACTCACTTCCCTTCTCTCTTCTTCCCTTTCTTTTCGTTCTTTTCCTTCCGCTTCTGTTTCTTTTCTTTGCTGCTTCTGCTCCTGCTTCGCTACTGTTGCTTCTTCTTTATTTTTGCTTCTTATTCTGCTTCTCATTTCTAGCCCAACGACCAGCCTTTTTTCCGCCAAACCAACCACCGCTGAGAGCCGCTCCACCCCGACACCGAAACACCATCACCCCAACTCCGTCTCAGGCCGAACAACACTGTCCCAACTGCCCCGGAGCTTCCCGTCGCTGCTTGTCTTTTTGCGGGTGCAGCCACCACCGCTCGCTTAGATGCTCACCAGCTAAGGCAGCTCGTCCACCACTGTTTCAACCGCTACCACTAGCAACCATTCTAGCCCCAGATCAGCCCCCGAGACTCCCTCAAGTCACGCCGAATAGCCGCCCATAGCTGGCTGGTTTTTGCTAGAATGCCAGCTTCGTCACCCACCATCTGTCCCCGCCGCTGGTCCACTGCTACCCAGCTGCCTAGCCGACGCCATTAGCCACCATTCCATGCCCGGAACAACCCCCAAACAGCCACCAAATAGCCCCCGGCAGCCGCTCCCTTTGCCACTCTCATTCGCCACAGTCCGCCATCCGCCAAGCCCAAATTGGAAACCACCGCGGACAGCCGCACTGCCACCATCGTCCTTGCATAATCGCCGCAATTAGACAAATAAGTTTACCCCTAATCCCGTGTTTAGGGTGTAAAACTTGCTTAGGTTAGTTTAAATTAATTTATTGACTAGTTTAGAGGGATGAGGTGATAGGTTATCGGTAAATTATTAGATAATTTTTGGCAATAAGTTATCGGCAGATAATAAGTTATCATTGGATGTGGTGATGGATTATCGGTGTTTAATTGATAATTTATCGGTGAATTTTAGCGACAGGTTATCGGTATGTTCAATAAGTTATAATTATTTGCGTGATAGGCTATTGTTGGGTTTGTGATAAGTTATCACGTAACCAATGATAAGTTATCAATCATTTTATTATTATTAGTTATTTTATTAATTAAATTAATTTTCGGAATTAAATAATAATATTTAATTCTTAAAAAAATATTTATTAATAAAATATTTGATTTCTGAAAATCGAATATTAATATTTTCAAATGATTTTTAATATTGAATTGTGACTGTTTTATGCACAAATTGTGATACCAATGTTGGATTTCGCCGTATAAGTTGGCATATATGGCCAAATGATTTGAATAATTATGTTTCAAGAAAAGATTTTGATTCTTCGAAAATAAATTATTTTATAATTATGTTGACAAATGGATTTGATGCCTTAAAAAGGTGAAGTATGTCTTGAACTGTTGTTTTTACAAAATTTAACGATTATTTGCATATGTGATCACATGAAATGGTGATGTGGCATTAGCATGAGCACAATTCTTATTTGCATGGGCAAATTGAAAAGATAAGAATTGGCTTGAATGCTTAAGTACTCATGTGATCACTGTTGTGCTGCACTTTTTGACTTTCGGGGCTTTCGGAATTTGCGCGCCGAGGTATTTTCGTGTAAGAATCTCTCTCAGACCATACTTCACATGATGATGGAAGGTAATTTCTTATTTAGTTTAGGTTTGTGATTTTGGAGTCGCCACTAGTCATTATTAGTAGGTAGACTAAAAACCTAATCGAGATATAAGAGAAATACCACGATTCTACGAACTAGAGATTCTGAGTACGATGACTTGATTACGTTATTGATCCTGAATCAAGATCTCTAACGCCCTTTCAGTATCTAAGAACGATATGATATTTAACGTGTCATGCGAATTTCCGAGATTTACCCACTAATCTAATCCGTTCTAATCGTAGGAAAGACCAAATAAGTAATAAATGCACAATCAAAGTCAATTAATCATAAGTGGTCTCTAAAAATGAAAATCAATCAAAATATCCGAACTCTAATGAAGCTCTAGAAGCTAATTCATTTCATGATTTACATTTTTAGGGTTTTTTAGGAGTTATAACCCCTAAATTTGAAATTTTCTAAAAATGCCACTCGGGCATTTCCAAAAGTTTAAATTTCACTTTTTGTGGTTGGCCACAATGGTTTTGGACCATTTCGTGAATTTTCAAAATTTTTGATTTTTTTTGAAAAAAAATTTTAAAGCAAAATTTTATTTTTATGATTTTTTGAAAATTTTTATGAATTTTCCAATTTTTTAATTTTTTATTGATTTTTCAACAAATTTTACATTTTTTATTTGTATTTTCCAAATTTTTGGAATTTTTATGAATTTTCTAAAAAATTTTGAATTTTTATGAATTTTCTATTTTTTTAATTTTTTTTCGATTTTCTACAATTTTTATATTTTCCTCATTTTTTATTTTTTTAGTATTTTTTTAGATTTTTTTAAATATTTTTTCAATTTTTTAAAATTCCTTCCGGGAAAATAAATCGAATCAGCTAGGTTCGACTTGATTCGACTTGACCGAACTGGGTCTCGCCAGCGCCATTGGCTGGTCATCCTCTCTGGCAAGACTAAAGCCAAAAAACGATGCCGTTTTGATGTTTTTCCATTTAGGCATTTCTTTGAACGGTTGGTGGGCACTGTTTAGTATTTAATGTTCTCGAGGTCACCAATTTGGGCCCATCGTCGACGAACCTCCGGCAACCTTTTGACTGATTTTTCTGATTTTGTGTTTCCCTCTCATCACCATCTATCAATCTAACCTATCTAGTTCGTCACCAAAGTGTTCCCAGCCGACGAAAAACTGATCCAAAAACCCTAACCTAAAACCAATTTTAATAAGCTCCTCTAATTTTTAGGTCAACATAAAGCTCGCCCTAACCATCTAAATCGATTTAAACGACTTCCAGAAGATCAAACAAGGTAAGAACAAACTGATTTGACAGACCTATGGCCTCGGCAATGCTCCGGGGATGATGTTCGAGCTCTGGCAAGATGGTTCATGGGGGTAGCCGACTCGGTTTATGCAGTTTTAGTGGTCCAAATGCAATTAAACAACACAAAATGCGATTAGAAATGAGTTTTGCACGTCCAGGAATACAAAATCACAAAGAAAATCACAAGAACAACATGATTTAATCAAATCATATTTTTTTTGAATTCTGGAAAACTATGACTATGAAGGGATTTTACCTTCTTCGACAAAGAATCAGAAGAAATTTTCGAATTAAATGGCATTCGAAGAGCTCTTCCTCAGTACTTGGACTTCAGTTTGACTACTTCGGCTTCTTCGGGGAATGTCGGGACACGCTGGACGAATCTGAGTTTCAAGGCTTCACGATCAACTCTGGCACCGATCAACAGAGGAGGAAATCCACCTTGAATGATCGATTCGCCAGCGCCGTCCTGTTCATCGGCTCTGGACACTCGATCAAGGGACCTCAACTCCCTATTCTCTCTCTAAACTTCACATTATTTCTCTCTGTTTCTCTCTCCTCTCTCTTTGGCAATCTCTCGAACAAGTTCCTCCCCTCTCGAGTCCGTTTTTTCTCTTTTTTGTTGATCGGTTTTTTCCCATCCAAAGTTCATTCCACCGACTTCCGATCAATTGGAATGATTAACTGGTGCCAAATGGATATTTTCCAGGTGACCAAATCGATTAAAACATGCTAATTTGATCAGGAGAAGTTAGTGAAGTTAAGGGCACGAGTTGGTTTTCCTGGGTTTTTTGTGCATTGGACGAGCCAGGTAAGGAAGATGAATAATCTGGGTCGGGTCGAGTCGACCCGGCAGACCAGGTTGGTCTAAATTCATTAATTAAACTCAATTTTGATCCAATTTTCAGAATTAAACCTCAAAATTGAATTCTCCATCACATTTTGAACACAAATATATAATTTTCCCGATTTTTGTCATAATCGTGTCTAAGATTTTCTCATTTTTGTACTCGGGTTAATAGGATTTTGTTTAATTTGATGTCTTAATGATTTGATTAGGCAAAATTGATGCCAAAATTGGATTATCCACATTTGATTAACCCTAGAAATGATAGCCTTATGATTCAACAATTTCATATTGAGCATGATTTCCAATTTGGGTTCAAAATTCTTAAATTTCAATTGAATTTTGGGGATTTTTTATTTTTATGCCAAATTGTGCAATTGGACTGACCATTATGAAATTCAAGGTCCCAGAATCATTTGTTGTGAAGACACTATGACTTAAAAATGACTAGAAAAAATTTAATTGGATTTTTGGTTCAATTCGAGTTTAATTTTACCCAATTATGGGAAAAACATATACCTGATTGAGATTTTTTAAAATTGATGATGCATTCATGAAATTGGATTTAAAATAAGACTAATGACTATTTTTATGGAATTTTCTGATTCCATTTGCTATTTTTATTGATTTTCTCACATATTTTGACTAAAAGAAATTAAGGAAAAATGCAGAAAATGCTAAAAATTATTTTTTGGTTTAGAAATAGGTTTCTAAGCTTGGCCAAGATTTCTAGTCCTAATTTTGAAATTTTTGAAAAATTTAAAAAAATGAACTAAAAATTAGGTATTAATAGCTGCCCCTTTTTGTGATTGAGCTCATTAGGAGTTGATTTCATAGATAAAGTGACACATGAATTTTTAGTCAACTCACTAAACAAGATAAGATGGAAATTTCACACCAATTGATTAGGGATCTTGCTTTTGAAATCCGTGATCTAATCCAAAGGTTCTCTTTTCGGAACATATTTTGAAAGGTTCTTAATGAATAAGGAAGAGAACTTACCTGTTATGAGCTTCTCTTTATTGCTTATCCAAGGGCATGAATTGATGATGGTGATGCTTATGATGATTATTTAGATTTCGTAGTTTAAGGACGAACTTACGAACCATGAACGCTTGAGGCTCTTCGCTTGAGGATTTTGGAGACTTACCAAGTGGTTCCTCACCTGTAAGATTTTGGAAATTGCCTAGGGACTCCTCGCCTGTAGAACTTTGGATTTGTCTAGTGGTTTCTCACTAGTATGACTTTAATTTTGGAGACTTGGCAAGTGGTTCCTCACTAATAGGGTTTTGGAAATTGCCTAGAGACTCCTCGCCTGTAGGACTTTGGATTTGCCTAATGGTTCCTCACCAGTAATATTTGAATTTTAGAGACTTGTCAAGTGGTTCCTCACCAATAGGGTTTCAAAAATTGCCTAAAGGCTCCTTGCCTATAGGACTTTGGATTTGCCTAGTGGTTCCTCACCAATAGGACTTGAATTTTGGAGACTTGCCAAGTGGTTCCTCACCAGTAGGGTTTCGAAAATTGCCTAAAGGCTTCTTGCCTGTAGGACTTTGGATTTACCTAGTGATTCCTCACCAGTAGGACTTGAATTTTGGAGACTTACCAAGTAGTTTCTCACCCGTAGGATTTTGAAAATTGCCTAGGGGTTCTTCACCTGTACAACTTTGGGAAGACTTCCAATAATACATGCCTTGACCATGAGTGACATGATTTTTTTTGAGGTTTCACTAACCTTTGTATGGTTTTTTAGTTGACCAAAACCTATTTTGAAAAATAGTTTTGAAATTAATCAAAACTGTTTAAAATGTGGTTTTTTCCTTAACTTACCACAAACTGTTTGAAAACTTAGTTTTAAGTTGACCAAAAACTTTTGAAACCTGGTTTTGAAATATGCATTCTTTGTATTAAATGCATTTCAAGTAATCAAATTTCCCTTTCGAGAAATTATATGAACAAAATGCTTTGCAATATTTCAAGAAATGCTTGAAATAATCGTTTGGAAGACCTTCATTAGAAAGGGTTTGTTTCAATCTATGAATTTGGTCTTTTCGTCATTTGATTGAAAGGGGACTGATATGATATCCCTCAATTTTATCTCTCTTAACCAATCCTTAGATGTTCAAAGATGTTCGCAATGTATACAATCTAATTGATCTAATAAGGTCTTTCGGAGGACTGTAATGTTGGCTTGGTCAATGGCTATTCAAAGGATAGGCATTCTGAAGCCGAGAAAAGGATTTTATCATATCTGATTTCGAGTCTACAAATTAAGAACCTCGGGAATAAGACAATATATTATTACATATACTTTTTTGAGTGATGACTCCTTATCATAAAGTCATGTTTCTTCTCTCAACATTCCAATCTGAAAAGTCTTTAGGGAGAGGTTGTATTGTTGGTATTGGGTAGGCTCGAAAGGCTTATTTGTTTGAATTTAGGGCTTTCATGAAATTAATGATCTTCTTGGCATCACCGCTTTTCCTTTTCTTCTTTTTTCACTAGAGATCTTTTCTTTTATGAACATCAAAGTCCTCTAAACATTCATCACAATCTCTTTTCTTTTGCTCATTCTCACTTGTTGTGATTTATGATCTCTCATGATCTTGACTTTGCTTTGTCACAACTTTTTGTCGTTTTGAACTTTCTTTTGCACTCTCTTTTCTTTCTCATTTTTCTCAGGCATTTGGCCTTACTTTTACTAGGTACACTGTTTTTTCATGCCCCAGACTCTTTTGACTTTGATCTTTTTGAATTCTAAGGACTATGTGTCCTGCCCTTTTGTTTCTTATCTATTAAAGTGGATCTTATGCTCATGCTCCGGTGTGAAGAGATGATCATCAATTTGGGGTTCTAAAATAAATATTCAAGCTCAATTGGGTTTTGCCAAAAGTAATGTGTTTGGGTATAAGAAATTAAGTGCTCTTCTTTCTCTTGGGATGCGTTGAGCTTCCATATGACTTTATATGAAATTATCACAGAAAGATCAATGCAAGAGTATGCAATAAAATCTTTCTTGATCCTATTATCCATAGCTATCAATCCACAAACTTCCTTATGTGCCCTAATGTGAGGTGGTTCTTAACAAGGTTGCTTTGGGAAAACTTCTCTACTGTTTTGGCTCAAATTTGGGTTTGCAAGAGATAAGCATGTGTTTGAGATAGTGAAATGATTGTCTTTCATCATTTCAATCTATGTAATCATTACAAATATCCCTTATTTCCTTCGGATGAATTTTTCTCACTCACTTCTCCATTTAGGCTTTTAGTGTATAAGGGACGTGTTTGGATATGGCTTATCTTTCATCTTTTGAAGGTCCTTCCATTCAATTTGATCCAAACTTTTTCTATGAAATTTTTCAAAGTCTTTTGTCAAATTGTCCCTTTTAGGGAATTTTGATGCTTAGTGCATTTTCAAAGAAAGTGTGTTTCAAAATTTTTGATTGAAACATTTCTGAGGTATTTTCCTTTTCAAAATAATTTGTTTTGTTTTGTTCAATTTAGTGTCATTCCGCTTGGGGAAAAAAATTTGATTTTTCTCTTAGAAAGGCAACCTCTTTAGCACATGCCCTCACGATTTAAGGATATATGTCTGATCAATTTACCAAGATCCATCTTGTTTACATGTTTTTCTTTGGTTCCACTGGGAATTCTTCTTTTGTTGCTCCATTTTCTTTGTTTCCCTAGGGATGATGAAAAGAAAAGTACATTAAAGGATATCAATAGAAAATAGAATTGAAAGTGATACTTCCCTCTACTATTTAATAACTCCATTGGGAATTATGAAATCATCAATTGATTCGGATTCTTTTTGCTTTCTTCTGCAAAACAAATAAACATATTCATGAAATGCATGGTATGCATGATATACATAATATGCACATGTTCTAAAGTGACTCGAATATTTTCTTGAATGTTCATCTTCATTTTATGGGTAGAAAATCTTAACAGCATCTGTATTTACATGATAGGCTAATTTTGTTCATATCATATCTACAAGATTTAATGCTCATCCAGAAAGAACCTTCTTGATAATGTATGGACCCTCATAATTCAGAGTGAATTTGCCACGAGGATCTGAATTGTTGAAGATGACTTTTTTTTTTTGGGTAAGATAAGAAGTTGAAGATGACTTTCTTCACTACTAAATCCTCTATTTTGAAACCATTCGTCTTTGATAGGCTTATCCATGGCATATAGCTCTTAATCTCTTTTCATCGATCATATTGAGTTGTTTATATCTTTGTTGAATCCACTCAACTTCTGAAAGCTTCAATTGGAATAATATCCTTAATGAAGGAATTTCTACTTCAATAGGTAGCACTGCTTCCATTCCGTAAGCCAAGGAAAATAGGGTTGCTCCAGTTGATGTTCGAGTTGAAGTTTGGTATGCCATCAGAGCATACGACAACCTTTCATGCCAATCACAATAATTTTCTGCTCTCTTAGCCAGTATCTTCTTGATATTCTTATTTGCCGCTTCAACTGCTTCATTCATTTGTAGACAATATGGATAGGAGTTCAAATGTCGGACATGGAAGTGTTCGAGTAAATCATCTATGATCCTATTGTTTAAATTTGAGCCATTGTCCGTAATTATTGCTTCGGGAATTCTATACCTAGCAATAATGTCCCGCCTAATAAATCTTGCAACATTCTTTACAGTAACATTCGTGTAGGAGTTTGCCTTAATCCACTTAGTGAAATAGTCAATAGCAACCAGGATGAATTGGTATCCATTTAAGGCCTTGGGTTTGATAGGATATCAATGCCCCAAATTGAAAATGGCTATAGCTCGGACATTTGATGTAGCTCATTTGACGATGTATTGATTTTATCTCCATAAACCTGATATTGATGGCAACCTCTCATATGTTGGATGCAATCCGATTCCATTGTCATCCAATAATATCTCAATCTTATAATTTTTCGAGCTAGAAGATGTCCATTCATGTGCGGTCCACATTTACCTTCATGAATTTCTTTTATGAGCTGTTCAGCTTCTGTAGCATCCACACATCTTAACAGGATTGAATCAAATGATTTCTTGTAGAGGGTTTGCCTACTGTGGAAGAATTTATTAGCTATATTCCTTATAAATTTCTTATTACCTAGTTGGCTTTCTTCAGAAAATTCTCTTGATTAAAGATATCTTTTAATGTCATGATACCATGGTTCGTTGTCAAACTCTACTTGGACCATCATGCAATGAGCTGGTTGTTCAAGAATATTGATTCTCAATAGTTTTATATCCATACCATCTTTAGCTTGTAGTAAGGATGACAAAGTTGCAAAAGCATCTGCAAAATGATTCTGAGTTCTTGGAAGATAATCGAATGTTACCTCTTCGAAACTTTCTGTCATCTCTTCTAAATATCTGTGATAAGGAATTAGCTTGGCATCTCGAGTTTGCCATTCACTGGTTGTTTGCAATATGATGAGCATAGAATCTCCATATACTTGCAACTTTTTTACCTTTATTGAAAGGGCTAATTGTAAGTCGAGAATGCATGCTTCGTATTCAGCGACGTTATTGGTACATGGAAATACCAATTTCGCAAATACCGGATAGTGTTGGCCTTCTGGGGAAATCAGTACTGCCCTAGTTCCTGATCCAGATAAGTTGGTTGCACCATTAAAATACATGGTCCATTTGTCATCGACTAATGTCAATATGTGATCATCAAGTCGTTCTTCAAAACTAGCAATATTCCGCAAATTTTCTACCAACATGTCTATTATTGCTAGTCCTTTGACTGACTTTTGGGATGAACTTTTGATGTCGAACTCATATAACAAGACTTGCCACTTTGCTAATTACCTGACCAAGGAGGATTTATCAAGAAGGTACTTGATCGGGTCATTCTTGGTCACTAGCAAAAATTGGTGATGAAGGGTGTACTGTCTTAATCTGTGTAATGTCCAAATCAATACAACGCATGTCTTCTCAACTGCTGGGTAATTCACTTATGATGTGGTGAATTTCTTGCTCAAGTAATAAATGGCTTGTTCTTTACCATCATTTGGTCTTCTTTATATAAGCACCGCTCCTAACGACTCGTAGTGAATCGTCAAAGGATTGTTCGTTACCATCATTTGGTCTTCTTTACCATCATTTCTTGCTCAAGTAATTCACTTCAGTGGGACTCTTGGAATTGGTGGTACCAACACTGATGGGTATACCAGATATTCTTTGATCTTGTCAAAGGCTTGTTGACATTCCACATCCCACTTTACTTTGGCATTTTTCTTCGATAGTTTGAAGAATGGTTTAGCAATCTCAGAAAGCTGATATATGAAACATGCAATGTAGTTTAATCGCCCCAACAAGCTTCTCACTT
Organism: Syzygium aromaticum; assembly: GCA_024500025.1. Lineage (NCBI taxonomy): Eukaryota > Viridiplantae > Streptophyta > Magnoliopsida > Myrtales > Myrtaceae > Syzygium > Syzygium aromaticum. Next base: position 11,937,720 of record CM044894.1, on the reverse strand, counting down.
CATTTAGTGTAGAAGGAGTCTTTAAGTCGTATATTGCCTTGATCTTAGAGGGATCTATTTCGATTCCTCTGTTACTGACCACAAATCCTAACAATTTGCCAAATTTTGCCCCAAATACACACTTGTTGGGGCTCAGTTGCAACTTGTACTTTCTAAGTCTTTCGAACAATTTGCGAAGCACCTCAACATGATCTTCTCCTTGTTTGGATTTTGCAATCATGTTGTCCACATATACCTCGATTTCTTTATGCATCATGTCACGGAACAAAGTTACCATCGCCCTTTGATATGTGCCACCAACATTTTTCAAATCAAAAGGCATCACCCTGTAACAAAATGTGTCCCATGGTGTTATGAAGGATGTTTTCGCTTTATCCGCTTTCTTCATGAGGATTTGGTTATATCCTGAGAAACCATCTATGAATGAAAATATTTCAAACTCAGCAATGCTATCAACTAGTACATCGATATGTGGAAATGGGAAATCATGTTTAGGGCTTGCTTTATTTAGGTCGCGATAATTAACGCACACCTGTACTCGACCATCTTTCTTCATTATAGGTACTGTGTTGGCGACCCATTCTGGATATGGTACTACTTCGATGAAATCGACTTTGAGCAATTTCATCACTTCTTCTATTTTCTTTGCCAACTCCGGCTTTGTTCACCTCAGTTTTTACTTATTTGGTGGAATACTTGGATCAATTGGCAAAGCATGCTCAACTATACTTAGATCAAGGCCTGTCATGTCAGCATAAGACCATGCAAATATATCTTGATATTCCTTGAGCAAATCTGTGATTCTTTTTGCTTCTGCTGAGGGAAGACTTTCTTCAATCTTAACTTCTTGGGATTCCCTTTATTACCCAGATTAACAGTAATCGTTTTCTCTAACATGATTAGTAATTGCATACAAAGTAAGTAACGCACATGGTCCTATAAAGGACTTTTTGAAATTCATTTTGAAATTTATTTTGAAAGAACATAAAAATAGAGTTAGTCCTCATATCATCAGACTTCCTTACTCTTAAAATCATTTTCATAATGAGGAGTAATATAGAAACCTAAAACCTCAAGCCTCATGAATGAGGATACTATTCATCATAGGTTTGGTTTTGTTTTTGCATGTCCTTAACAAAACATTTGATCACTTTTATTGAATTGAAAAATGTGATTACATCTACATCAAAAGGAATGTAAATTGTCACTAAACTGAAATTGCAATAGATAAAATGCAATGGAAAAAGCTAGTAGCAAAAGTTCAAGAGAATATTCCTACTCTAGTGCGTAGGTAGCTTCCACCTCAGTTATGATAATGTTGATGGTATTATCTTCGAATAAACTTGGCAGAACAGATTCTTTCTCTGCATGAAAGTCTTCTTCTTAAAGTAACTTAGAAGGCCCATGAAAAGTTTTCTTGATGTGGATCTGATGATAGGGAAGCTTTTTAGTCTTGCCCTTCTATATGGATGCATTAATGAGGCGATCACCTTGGCCTCTACAGCCTTCGTGGTTCTTTCGACCTCGGCCTTGGCCTCCATGATGATCTTTAGAGTTATTTGAAATGTAACCTATTTCGTACTTCATCCTTGTAGCGAGAGGAGTGATAGGTTCTTTGATTCCTTGCGATTTCGATCTAAGGCCATTACCAGGAGTAAATCCATACTGACATAACATCCTTCCAAACATAACAGATGGTGTTGAGAACTCCAGGGATTTTATGATGCAACCAGCAGGAATTTGCACCATTAAGATCATTTCGAAGGAATGATAACTTGGTTCTTCTTTCACTTTGGGTTCGACATACGGTATTATACTCTCTTTGTAGGTGGTGAAGTCTGTCTCCCCGTGTGTGGTGATCATCTTACTATTAATGACAAACCTGACTTTCTGATGGAGACTTGAAGGAATGGCGCCAGCCATATGAATCCAAGGTCTTCCAAGTAACAAGTTGAAAGCCCTTGGAATATCCACCACTTGGAAGTCAATCAGGAAAGGCACAAGGCCTATGTTTATCTCGAGTTCGATATTGCCAATAACGTCTTTCTTCATTCCATCAAACAGGAGCACGGTTACCTTATAAAGTTTGATGAGCTCTTTACTAATCCCCAAGTGATACAGTGTACTTAGTGGACACAAAATAAGTGCGGAACCATTATCAATCAGCACTCGTGACACCTCCTTACCCCGGCATCTGTCGGTAATATACAGGACTTTATTGTGGGAACATCCGTCAATTGGAAAATCTTCGTCGGAGAAGGCAATTTGATCCTTTAGAAGAATAGTGCCAACAAAATCTTCCAATTGTACTTCATTAATTGTCTTCGGGACATGAACCTCATTGAGAAGTTTCATAAGTACCATTTTGTGGCTTTCTGAAGTCTTGAAGAGATCTAACAAAGAAATCTGTGCCGGCATTTTTCTCAGCTGTTCAATTACCTCTAATTCGCTCGTCTTCATGACTGAAAGCAACTGTTTAACATCTTCTTTGATTACTCCTTTCTTTTCGTGTTCACTGTCCTTCGGGACATTACATCTTCCCGTTTGAGTTATGGCATCAACTTCTTTGGAAGAGTAATCCCAAGATACATACTTACTATCAAACTTTTCTTTTGGAGGGAGAGTGATGATCACAAGCTATGTTTCTTCTTCTTTGATCTTCAGCTAATCAATGGGAAATTGAGTAGTGATTGGTGTAATGGGACCTTCCTCCTCCTTATATTTATCTACCTCATCAAGTTTGATTAAAAATGGTGTAATCATGGATACCATGCTTCTATTGGCTTTGTCAGCATCCATTCCACCCTAACCATCAGGTGTGATTGTTTCATTCTTGAATGCCCATGATGGAGATGTATATTTGACACGGTAATTGTATTTACCACTGTCTTGATCCAGATAATCAACAACTTCACCTTGTCTTCATGCTTTTCGAACAAATCACCTATCACCTCAGTCAGTCTTTTTCTTCTTTTTCTCTTCCTGATCTTCATTCTCCTCGAGATTCAATTGGCTGATTGGGACCTCATCCATGCCACCCCATCCGTCCAGTATAATGACTTCATTTTTGAACGTCTATGGTAGTGGAGTATATTTGACATGGTAATTGTATTTACCGCTGTCTTGACCAAGTAGGTCTACAGTTTCACCTTCCCTGGTCGATTTCTGGGTGAAACACCTTTCACCCTGATGGACTTTTTTTTTCTCCTTTTCATCCTGATTTGTTTCATCTTAAAGCATTTCTTTCTTGGGTAGAGCTTTCTCCTCAGGTCCGGTTTTTTCGTCCATACCACCCCAACCGTCAGGCACAATTACTTCATTTTCACTTGGAAGTTATATTTTCCGAAGTCTTCTCCCAAGTTGTCTACAATCTCGCCTTTTATGAGTGCTTCTTGACGAAAACGAGCATCTCCTAATCGAGAAACTTTAATCTTGACTTCATGTTCATCTTCATCATCAGACTCAATCATTGTTTCCTCATCCTTGATTATATTTACTGTATTGTGCTCAGGAAGAGGATTTTGATGTACATTTGGCTAGGGCTCTTTGAAGTTCAATATCTTCTTATCAATGAGCTGTTGAACCTTATACTTTAGAGTGAGATAATTATCCGCATCATGTCCCATTTCTCCCATGTGATAGGTGCAAGTTTTTGACTCATCGTACCAAAAAAATCTCGTAGGATTGTCTCTTGGTACTTCCTTGGCCACCAAATGCCTTTCCAAAAGCATTGGTAATAGATTTGATAGGGGTCGGGGCAACGGTGTATATTGCCTCACGGGCCTTTTATTTGGCTCGAATTGCCTCGGATTTTTTCAAGCAACATTTGATTACTTCGGAAATGATGCTTAATGAGTACTTGGGCTTGACACCATAGCCACTTCTCGGATGGCTTCTTTGTCTTTTTTCCCGAAGTAAGGATTTCGTGCTGCTGTTTCATGAGCTTTCTTTTATTTCAAACCCCATTCAATTCTTTCACCCACTTTTACCAACATGGTAAATGTCTGATAGCCTGAAATATGAAGCTTGTCGTAATACTCAGTTGGCAATGATTTTAGAAAAAGCTCAATGAGCTCGTCTTCACTTATAGCGAGCTTTACTTGTGAGGCAATAGCTTTTCATTTCTGAGTATAGGTTCTGAACCCTTCATTCTTCCGTTTCTCAGTTCTGACGAGATCCTCTCTAGTTTAGAGTACTTCAACATTAAACATGTACTGGCGAAGAAATTCTCCCGCTAAATGATCCCATTTAGTGAAGTCTTCTATGTCGAGGGCTGTGTACCATGCAAAGACCGCCCCTCTCAAACTATCTTGAAATGTGCTAATAAGAAGTGGCGTGTTGTCTGAATATCTTGCCATCTTACGGAAATAATACTTTAAATGGCTCTTGGGACAACTAGTGCCATCATACTTGTTCACGAACTCTGGTTCCTTATAATTTTCTAGAACAACCACCTTTGTGTACAGCAAGAACTTGTCGAACCTTTGTAGCTCATAGCCTTGACTTGCTAAGCATTCTTCAATTTTGGTCAATCTCTTGGCCTGTTCTTCATCCTTTGTTTTGGATGCCTTTTTGGTTTGATCATCCTCTTCCAAATTCACCACCTCAGGTGTAGGTTTTGGGTGTAGTTCTTGAACCGGTTCTTTGTTTTTTACTGAATCTTCAATTGGTATTTCGGTAGCGTTTGAAGTTCCTACATTTGGAGTCGTAGGATAAGATCCTCGAGATGCGAGAATAAAAGCCTTCATTTCCGCCATCATTACAACCATTTGGGTCATTTGATTCTCGACTTCAACTAGTCGAGCGTGGGTTTCTTCTTCCGCCGTTCTAACTTGTAGACAAGTCCGAGATCGTTTACCTTATGTTGCTAAACAACCTGATTTACCAAAAAAGACATGATATCAGCATAATAGAATGATCACGAAACCTTACATCCTTTTAATTGTATGGTTTTATGAGATTGTCAAGGATAAGAAATTATATACAAGTCTTAACCTTGTATAAAATCATTCATCACTGTCTTTCTCAAGGAATCATACAATTTAAAAAATTGCAATCCATGGTGATTCCTTTATATTTTGAAATCGTGTTCTGAAATTATTTATGCATGTTTAGAAAATGATCAATCCATCATTGCATATAAAATTTGAAATTGTTTGACATCATGGTTTTAAATTCAAATGGGAATCTAAATCATCCAATCCGAGGCTTCTTGCTAGCTAAGATAGCTTCCGCCTTTTGGTATTTTTCCCATTTCTTGGCTCAAGACTCTCATTCCTCCACATCGATCACAACCTCTTCAGGGACATAGGGTTCCACTCCAAGCATGCTTGGAACGATGTATTCAGGAACATGCTCATCTATAGGATCTAGTACCATGCTCAATAGGACATATGGCTCGACATCGATTGGACGCTTATTTTCTATCCATTTGATGTATTCTTTAGAGGCCATGCAAATTTTCATATCTTCTCCCAAGCTATTTGGCCATTCAATTATTTATTCGACTGGGTTATCCAAAGATAGGATGATCTTGTGAATCTTGGCTTGAAGGATATTCTTCTCCTCTTCGGGTATAATTCCACTTAGGATGTCAAAGATGAACTCTTCGGGATTCCACACCGGTGATACTTGCTGAAATATTCCAAATTGTCTAATAATCCTTAAAGGGCAATAAGCTGCTCCTCCACTCAAATCAAGCAATGGTACTGCATTTCTCTCTCAGCTCGTGATCTTTTCCTTGCTAATCTTTGGCCAATTGATCCGCCATTGGATTTGATCAGGAGTTAAGGTTCTAATGAAATTGGCCCAATCTAAGAAAGATTGTTTGGGAAATTTGCTTTGGATACAAATGTATCACTCAATTGGATTTATCGCCGAACAAATTTCGTGAATGTTCATAAAACGACACCATGGTCGAATGTGTGAGATGAACCATAATGACAAAAGACCAATGGAAGCTTGAAAGATATCATTCCTATGATTTTGGTATGTATTTAAGGAGATGATGGTTTGGGCAATAAGTATATTAGAGAAGTCCCATTTAAGACATGCTTGTCTTGTGAACACAGCTACTAAAGGGTCTAATCCCGTTCTAAACACGGGGAATAGAACAAAGCTGGAGAAAGCTAGAATGAATACCCGGGCTGAAGTGTTTCCCAATTTCCTAGGAAGTTTTGAAAAATTGTCCATTAGGAAGGATAATGAAAATCTACCCGTGTTGATTTGATTAACTTTTCAATTTTGAAAGTTTTGATGTTAAAGAATTCGGCTAAAAGGCTCACAGAATAAAGTCCAACGGGTGGCTCTACGACCCTAGATTTAGAGTTAATTCCAATGGCGGCTTGATATTCTTCTAACGTTAGTACCAATCCATGCTCTCCAAGATGGAATGTGGTGGTAGAAGCTTCCCAAAAATGCGCTAATGCTTGGACTAAACTGACTTGATGTTTCACACGCATAAGTTCAAAAAGGTATCCAAGCCTTTCTTGGACATAAGTTTGGTTGTCTTTGGACATGCCTTTCCACCATACAACAAGTTCCTTCCAAAGAATGGAAATTACTTGGATGTCTAGTTTTCCTATTGAGCGTAATCATGCAAAAAAATTTGTCAGTAATCACTATGGATCGCGAATCAATTTTAATGCCCCAATTTCAATCATATGTCATTTTGAGGTAAAACAGAGATAAAGTACATTTACACGCCTCGAAAGTAATGCAAATATCATTTTGAGTCCGTTTAAACCTTAAAGGAGCATATAATTGAGATTATGGACAAATTCAATGTGTGATGTAAATGTCCATTTTGTCATACTCCATTTAGACCATAAAGTCCTAAACTATGGTTTGCAACTTCAAACACATTGAAATAAGCATTTGAATTACATGAAAAATCCGCCATGGACCTATACATTTCATCTAAAAATGAAAAAAATGGTCAAATGGAGTATGACGCCATAATCATGCATTCTAAAATGAAAGGGCATTTAGACCAAGCATTGAATGTCATTTAGGCATTTTTAAGAATGTGCCAACTAACATGCATAATTATAAAGGAATGAAATGGAACGATACTTGCTTACTATAATATTTTGTTTGGTTTTAGGTATACCAATCACAAAGACAAGCGAATGCAACAAATGAAGTTTTGACGCCTAAAAGGGTAGGATATACTAAAGGCTCAAGGTCATCACCTTAATGGACAAGAGATTCCATTCAATTAGGCAATCGGCCTAAAGTTATGGAATATTAGTCTACCTTGATGATCGGCATTGTATTTAAACGATCCCATGAGCAATTGACCCATAGGTTCGCCTAAATACATGCCTCATAAGGGTAATCCTAAATATAGCTGGGGTTGAGCCACGGGTGATGTGTGCTAATGATGTAGTGCTAAAGCAATTTAAACACATGCATAGCAATTAATGACCAAACAAAACTTCTAAAATTCATTCAAAACACATTCAATCCTAACACCATCCTGCAAAACATTGGTTACCAAAGACAACACCCCTTATAACACCCGTCTGTAAAACCATTTAATACTATCATTAGCAGAATATACCTAGGATCCTTACAAGTACAAAACACAAGCATATCGTTCTATCTAAGCCTAAGTCCACTTAGAAAAGGCTCATTCTCTCCAGCAAGTCGCCAAGCCTGTTACGCCGCGCTTTTTAACTTTTGGCATTTGCGCACTAAGGAAGTATTTTCGTGTAAGAGTCTCTCCCAGACCATACCTTACATGACATTGGACAGTAATTTCCTATTTAGTCTAGGTTTATGATTTTGGAGTCGCCACTAGTTATTATTGGTAGGTAGACTAGAAACTAAATCGAGGTACGGGAGAAATATCACGATTCTACGAACTAGAGATTTTGAGTATGAGGACTTTATTACATTATTGATCCTAAATTGAGATCCCTAATGCCCTTTCGGTGCCTAAGAACAATACGATGTCTTACGTGTCATGCGAATTTTTGAGGTTTACCCACTAATCATATCCAGTCTAATCGTAGGAAAGACCACACAAGTATTAAATGCACAATCAAAGTCAATCAAGTCAATCAATCGTAAGTGATCTTTAAAACGAAAATCAATCAAAACACCCCAAACCCTAATGAAGCTTTAATAGCTTGTTCATTTCATGATTTACACATTTTTTAGGGTTTTAGGGTTTTTTAGGAATTATAACCCCTAAATTTGGAATTTTCTAAAAATGCCACTTGGGCACTTCCAAAAATTTAAATTTCACTTTTTATGGCTAGCCACTGGACCATTCTATGAATTTTCAAAATTTTTGATTTTTCTTTTGGAAAAAATTTTTTAATCTAGAATTGATTTTTATGATTTTCTGAAAATTTTTATGAATTTTCCAATTTTCCAATTTTTTTTATTTTCTAATTTTTTACATTTTTATTTGAATTGTTTGAATTTTCTGCATTTTTATGAATTTTCTAAAAAATTTTGAATTTTTATGAATTTTTCTGAAATTTTTTTGTGAATTTTCTGCTTTTATTTTGAAATTTTCTCAATTTTCTACAATTTTAAATTTTCCTAATTTTTTAGTACTGTTTAGATTTTCTTAAATATATATTTTTTAATTTTTTAAAATTCCCGACGGGAAAATGAACCGGACCAGTCTAGTTCGACCCGATTCGGCTTGGCCGAACCGGGCATCGCCGGCGCCAGCACCAATCATCTTCTCCGGTGAGCACGGTGTCGTTTTTGGCTTTCTCCACTAAGACATTTTTTTGAGTAGGTGGTGTGCACGATTTTGACTTGAACATTTTCAAGACCGCGACTTTGAGCCCATCACCGGCGACCTTCCGGCGACTAACTTGCCATTTCTTTTGATCCATCATTAAACCTATATGTCCTAGTATGTATCTAGCCTAATCATCGTGCCGTCGGACGTTTGCCGGCCGGCTAAAACTCAGTCCAAACAACTTAGTTCATAAATTGCTCCAACATATATTTTTTAGAACGCAAACCTTGATCCCAATTGCCCTAACCATCTAGATCGACCTCAATCAACATAAAATCAATAAACAAAGTCAAGGGAATCTAACTTGGACGGCTTATAGCCAAAATGAAGCTCCGGCGAGGACCTCCGAGCTCCAACGATGGGTTTCAATGGTGGGGCCGACTTGGTTCATGCATTTTAATGCCAAAAAATGCAATCAAACAACACCAAAAATGATTAGAAACTATTAATGAACATCAAAATGTCAAGATTCATCGATGAAATCATATAAACAAGAATATCAAGGTTAAAACCAAATTCTAGAAAATTTTGAATAAAATGACCATGAGCTGATTTTACCTTCTTCGTCCGATGATCGAGAGGAATTGTCAAAGTGATCCATGCCTATAGTGTTGTTCCTTGACACTTGTACTTCACTCTAGTAGCTTCTGATTCGCCGGAGTAGGTCTCGATGCCCCAGATGAAACTTGTTTTCAGGCCTAGATTATCAGCTTCGTCACAGGTTCACTAGATGTAGAAGACCTCAATCGTAGCCGATTTGCCGGCACTTTCTTGTGAAAGAAGATGCCGATCACTCGGTCCTTAGATCCTCAACACATCTCTTGCTCTCTTTCTCTCTCTCTTTTCTCTCTAGTTCTCTCTCTCTCTCTCTTTGGCAATCTGTCGAACAGGTTACTTCCTTTTGTTTCAATTTTTTTCATTTTTTTGTAGCTCCATTCCCGCCCAAATTCAGTTAGAACCGACGTGTAATCGGTTGGGATTGATTCACTAGTACCAGCTGGATATTTTCTAGCTGGCCAAATCGATTAAAATGTGCTAAATTTCCCACACTAAGTCAGTAAAGTCTCGGGTGCAAGTTGGTCTTTTTTAGGTTTAATGCGTTTTGAGCAAGTTGGGTGAAGAAAATGAGTAACCCGGGTCAGGTCGAGTTGACCCGGTCGACTCGACAGACCCGAGTTAGTCTAAATTCTCAAATTCGACACGATTTTAACCCAATTTTCCAAATTTAACCCCAAAATTGAATTCCTCATCATATTCTGAACCCAAATAAATAATTTTTTTCAATTTTTATTATAATTGGGTCCAAGATTTTCTCATTTTTGTATTTGAGTTAATAGGTTTTGGTTCAATTTGATGTCCTGATGACCTCATCAGGCAAAATTGATGCCAAAATTGAATTACCCACATCTAATTAATCCTAGAAATGATGGTCTCATATTTTGACAATTTCATATTGGGCACGATTCCTAATTTTGGGTTCAAAATTCTTAATTTTCAATCGAATTTTGGGAATTTTTTATTTTTATGTCAAATTGTGCAATTGGACCGACCATTATGAAATTCAAGGTCCCAGAATCATTTGTTGTGAAGACAATATGACTTAAAAATGACCAGAAAACATTTAATTGGATTTTTGGTTCAATTCGGGTTTAATTTTGCCTGATTTTGGGAAAAACATATACCCGATTGATATTTTTTAAAATTGATGATGCATTCATGAAATTGGATTTAAAATAAGACTAATGAATATTTTTATGGAATTTTCTGATTCCATTTGCTATTTTTCTTGATTTTCTCACCTATTTTGTCTAAAAGAAATTAAGGAAAAATGCTAAAAAATTATTTTTTGGTTTAGAAATAGGTTTCTAGGCTTGGCCAAGATTCCTAGTCCTAATTTTGAAATTTTTGAAAATATGAAAAAATGAGCTAAAAATTAGGTGTCAACAATTGTTAACGAATATATGTGTATTATGTTGCGAATTGGTTCATGGAACGAGTTTTAAGATGATTTGAGAAATGTTTTGTGGAAGATGATATTAAATATTATATGTATCGATTTGTGAATTATGTTTATGAAATGATATGAGAAACGCTTTACGGAAAAATATTTCTATTAGATGAACTAAGTTATGAAAGGTTATGTGATTAGTTTGGGAAATGCACTGTGATTTGTAAAATGGATTATGAAATGGTTTTAGAACCATATTGTGATTTATGAAATGGTTTATGAAATGATTTTTGGCTTTGGCTTTGTAGATTATGGATGATATTGTCTTGGATAAGTATTTGATACTTAGTGTTTCTGTGAACTCAATGAGGGGTTGTGGGTATACGTATACTAGTCTAAGATATCATTATGGACCGAGCTACCTACTTATAATATGTGGAGACATTGTCAAGGGGAGAATCTTGATTGCTTTTCACGGGACATTATCTGTTATCATAGTTAAATTTCTAAGCATGAGATTGGCCAATGGAATAGATCATTGGTGTGTATTTTTCGATGAAATTGGCCAATGGAATTGACCATTGGTGTGTGTTTTTCGACGAGATTGGCTAATGGCATGGACCATTGGTTTCTGCTTTGATATTATTGATTGAAATAAGCATTCCTATCGCGAAAATGTTATGTTAAAGTAGTATATAACGTATTTTGACATTGATGTTTATTTTATGCTGGAGTTGGGTTAAATAAGCTTTGGTTTGGTCTTTCAATTGTTTGTATAATGGTTGCTCGATTTGCTTATAAAAGATATGCACTACTTACTAAGCTGTAGTTGCTTACCCCTCTCTTTTCCTAATCCTTTCAGGTTCCTTTGTTAGTAGCCATTAGAGCGAGAGCGATATCAACGGGGATCTTTTGGGAGTTTTTTCTTTGGTTGTGGTTTCAAGCTGCATCCTTTGGGTGGAAGGATGATCGTATCATCCCTCATCCTGGTAGATTTCAGGGTGTGACATCTTGTGATATTAGAGCTTAGGATATGATTTTTAGGGTATAGAGTCTATGAGACATTGTGAGGTTGTGCATTAGGGAATATGTTTCTTTTGGGATCTAGGTGACCGTTGGTTCTGATTCAAAGAAGTATGCTTTGCCCTGCAAGAGATAAGAAAGGCAAGCGAGTTGTTACCTTTGATATCGAAAATGTATTTTAAGGTTCTCGTGGAATGATTTTGACAAGGATATAAAGAGAGTCATTATGATCTAAGTCTAACTCTCAGGAAGTAAAGCAAGCTATACAAGGAGTATGTTGCCACAGATATCAAATTTGAGGTTAAGGCATGTGTCGTGATGCTTAAGGGTATGGAAGACCTTGTAGATGCTATGAAAGGTTGTAATGTGGTGATTGAGTAAAGCTTTAGTGCATCAAAGGTGACAAGGGATGGTGTTCCCGTGACAAGAAGTGTTGAGTTCAAAGATAAAAGTAGAAATTGAGCTAGTCTTGTAAAACAAGTGAAGGAGAGCTAGAACCAAAGGTAGCTGGTAAACTTGGATTGGCTCCCGATGTCACGCCCCGAACCCCCATTGAGCTCGTGACATCTCCTGTTGCGGTCGAACAATTGTGACGTCCCAGGTTATCGCCGACCTCATCTAAACGTCAGAGATTTAATCGCACCAACGGAAACCAGAAAACACCTTGACAAATTAAACTGGGAGAATTGGGAGAATATGCATCTCCACTTTTTGTTCAACTTGTTCCACCATATATACAATAAAACAAACCTCTAACTATCAGTGCACACTTTACTGAAACTACCAAAATCAAAAAGGAATCGATGACCTGACGTTCCACCTCAAAAATGGTTCTCATTCAAGGCAAGCTTTCCCACTTCTACAAACATGGTCGTCGTGTGTCTTATCCAAGTCATCCTGTCTCCCATTTGAAACTCTGCTGCCTCATACTCTGTATGCACTGGCACTCTAAAATGTGCTAGTGGTGGTGGCGGTGGAGGATTCATATCTCAGGTCTGGGTTTTGAAAATTGTTTGGTTTACACAACCATGAGAATAAATCTCAGCAAGTACACCCCTAAACCCAACCTAGGCTATTACGTACCTTCAAATAATTACGCAATCACACATATTCACGTACACCAATATCACAAAACAGGCACATCAATAAAGACTGTCAGGCTCAATAATGCATACATTCGCACTCAGTCACGATCACGTCGTATGCAACACGTGTATGTGCCAATTCTCATCCCACTCTTCCTTCCATTCTCATTTTCCGCTTTCTCAATCCTAGCCAGTGGCCCGCGTTGAAGTACACGCCTAAGGCACACTGCGATCATTCATCACATCACTTCCGGCCCGTGTACTCGTTCACGCCTCAGGTCCCAATTGCGACCTAAGCATCACACACCCTAGGCCCGATCCCAACTCAGCCCGCGTCAAATGCGACAGGCTTACATGATTGAAACTCAACTCAGCCCACGCCAAATGCAATAGGCCTACATGATTGGAACCTAACTCAGCCCACTCCAAATGCGACAGGCCTACATGATTGGAACTCGAGCTTATGATGTCTCGGTCCAATCCTGGTCTCATATGAGTTGATCGTGCCTCGGACCAATTCTCATACATGCTTTTTCAAGCTTCAGCCCGTGCCAAATGCAACAGACCTACGTAATCCATGCCCGAGTTTACGATACTCGACCTGATCCCATTCTCGTTCTATTACACCTTCACATACTTTCCCACAATCACTTGTCACACCACACTTCTTCTTACTCATGCACATGCTCGATATGCATTTACCGTACGCGACTAGCCCATCACACGCGATCCGTACACGCATCGAGTCACACGCAGATAGAACTCACTCAACAATTCACATGGGCAATATCAACAATTAATTTAATCAATTCATGTGTGCACTCAATAAGCATATACAGTCACTCAATCGCACAACAACTCACTCAATTAGATCACCACAATTTATAAATAAATCAAACACGCCTCAAATACGATAATTGCCATTTTTCTCCAACCAAATGGCATCGGATTAATTCCGATCCTTTACGGGACTTTCTCGCCATTAAATACCAGTTCTAAAAATCCAACTTACATCCCGAACCTAGCATCATAGCCTCGTGAACAGTGAATCACAGCTCATGAACAGTGATTCTTAGCTTGAAATTCCCTCAAATCGTCCTCCAAAAATTCCGAATTAATTCCTTAAGGCCTGCCATACATTCCCGGTCTAAAGCCCTAACATTTCGCACCCATACAAGTCCAATTTCACCCAAAATCAAATTATTCTGCGATAACCAAAATCCTGAATTGGGATTAGAGTATGACTTACCGCGTTCTAGGCTAAAACGGCTAGAACGGAAAGTAGCAGCGCTCTACGGCGAAGGCGAATGACTCACGGTGGCTTTCGGCTTGCACGGCGGCGGTCTGGCGGCGGCATGGTCTTGTACAGCTGGAAATGGGTCACGGTGAGAGAGAGAGAAAGAGAGAGAGACGGTGAGGTTGGAGGGTGGCACGGCGACGGCAAGGAGGCGGTCTGGCGATGTGGCGTGCGGCGGCGCTAGCGGTGGAGCTCACGGCCAAATGGAACTCACAGCCAAAAGAGAAGAAAGAAAAAAAATGAAAGGGGAAGGGCTAATCACAGCAAGAAGGGAGGAGAAGAATAGGGAGAAGAAGACCATATTTGACTTAAATAGTGCCAAAGACCTAAGTGTAAAATGACCATATTACCATTGTCTCACAATTTTAATCCAACAACCCAGATTCGATATTATCTTGATCCAACGGCCGATATCGATTCTTGCACAAAAATATCCAAGGGCATACTTGTAATTTTCCAAAAACCCAAGGGTGAAATTGTTCAATCAAAATTTTAGGGCGAAATTACCAAAATGCCCTTTACCTTTAAAACATACCCTTTAATAACCTTTAGGGGTATTTTGGTCACTATCTTCATTTCTTGTCCAAATCGAGTTTTTCCAAAAAATTTGAGCACACCAAAAATTCACACGTGTCAGGTACAATGTCGTCCTAGTGTTCCGTCGCGACTTCCTAATTTTCTGGTGTCCAATTCGGGTAAAAATCCAATAATTAAATTCTATTAAACGCAACTCGAGCGTTTCTCGAGCTAACGGACAGCTTGCTGGGGAATTTCACAGAATCGACTCGTGACTGACACGAAATCGAGTCACGTACAAGTCCGTTCGGTGCGTGACGACCTCGGTTGTCATTAAAATCGCGAAGATCAATAACTTGATCCGAGGGGTACGATCATTCGGTATAATTTCAGAATCATTCGTCAAGTCGTTTTATGGCCCAATGGAATCACCCGCGATCCACTACTAGGACAGTGACGAACTAACCCATAACTATCCTTGAATCGGCCAACAATGGTTCAAAATATCACTTCCGCGATTTAATGGTTGTTGACACCTAAATTTTACTAATTATTTAGTCGTAATTTGCATAGAAAATTAGGGATTAATTTTTAATCCCTAAACAAAAATTTATAAATTGCATAACATATAGTTTATGTTCATTTTAATTTAATCGCATTTTGCATCGGACCGGTGATGGCGAACGAGCTTAAATTTCATCAAATGGGACTCGGTTCGCTCGGAAAGGCAAGGGCCGAAAATCACGAGTCAAATAGGTTTGGTCGTTTTAATTTGAGCTTAATTCAGCCTATAATGTTCAATTAAATTAAAACCCAAGTTAATTCAGCCCGCTTAGTAATTAAATAAAATCAGAAATTAGATTAAGGCCTAAGCCCAAGTCTAAGCCCATTAGAACTAGAGAGCCCATCTAATTGACCTAGGTTAGTATTATATAAGCATGTTTAGGTCAGAATTTTAAGGGGATAACACATAATTCAGATCTGATTTTTAGAGAAAGGCAAGTGTGAGAGAGAAAGTGACGTCGCGCACCACCACCGGGGGCACGCCGCACGCCGCCGCACCGCCGTCGTCGCGCCTCAACCGCCCGCCGACGTCGCTGCCTTCCGCTAACGCTGCTGCCGATGATGTGATCAGCCGGTTCAAGCGGCTGAACCGGCTGATCGGCGACTTCCTCCGGCGATCCAGAACTTGTGGCAACACTCCTTGGTGTCTTCACATCACTGTGGTGGCCGGTTTCTCGTTTAACGACCGCCGGATCACATCTCTCGACTTGATTCTTTATTACTAGTCCACTAGTGCCAGATCAAATCGATTCTCACTATATTTTGTGCAATCTATTATCATAGGTCGGCCGAGCTTTCCGAGATTTCTCTGTGTTGTTTTTGATCTGAATACGGAGGTCGGATCGCTCGATTTCGTGCCGGAGCATCGTTAAACAAGGTAAGTGCACTTGGACTTTGTTCTGTAAAATCGTGTACATAGAAACCAGTATGCTTGAGATGCCGATTTTAGCTCGTTAATGTCAAAGTCTTGTGAAATGATGAACTAGAGAATCGTAAAGCACGTCTTAAGCTTTGATTTGATATATCATATGCCTCAATCGGACCTGATTTGCTATGTCAAAACTATTTCGGAAGTTAGGATTAGAATTTGGAATATGATGTTGAAGTCTGTTCTGATAATGTTCTGACTGATGTTGTGCTGTTCCGTGATTTTTATGATTTTCTATGATCATTTTTTGAAAACACTTTCTTCACAAAAATTGTAGATCACGTTTTTGTCTATTCACCACAAAATTTTCATAAAATTCCAAGCATGTTAGCATGATACGATCTACAACGTCATATATGCATGAATCTGATGACAGATCAGTTCCAGATTGACCTTCATGTGTTCTTCAATTTTTATAAATTTATGTGTTCGAAATCTAAAAAATTTTTCTTCACGAAAGTTCATACTGAGATCGAGATCTTTCCATTGATACTAATTTCATCAAAATCGGAGGTCATTTGGATTTTCAAAAGGAATTTTCACAATCTAATCAGTATCTGTGTCCAGATATGATTTTCATTCCTTTAGAATTCAGAAGATGTTTCTCCGAAATTGATAAAGTTGGAGATTATCTGCAAATTAGGTAATTGAACATTATCCTATATTTTTCAGAATATTTAATTTACTAATTTGCATGTTTTGAATATTTCATGAATATCATGTGGATATTTAGATATCTTAGGATAATGTTCGATATATCCGCAATATTTGAAAATATTCAAAATTAGGAATCGTTCCTAATTTAACAACGTATCTGGACGACTATCTGACCTTATTCCTAAGGTACGATACGCGGCGATACAAAAAATTATTATCCTATCCATAATCACTTGGATACGATAATGATCTTTATCTGCTTTCCAAATTTAAACGATCAACTTTCCGTCAATATCTATAACCCTATAGATATGACCGATAGTTCGATTTTTGTGCCTAATCCGAGTTTGAAACAAATTTGGCGGATCGCGTGGACGATTTGAATGTGGTTGCTATCCTTGTCTTTTTTTTATTATTTGCTTTCCTTTAAATAGAAAATTCAAAAAATATCAGTTAGGATTTGAATTTGAGTTTTGCATGTTTAGGGAACCCTAAATATATCTAGAAGATAGAGTAATTATTTAATTTAAATTAGGACTTGAGATAATCTATTTCCTAGTTTAAATTAAGCAATATTCTAATCTTATTAGATTATTTAGGTTATTTTTTAATTCCGAATTTTCATGAAAACCCCAAAGAAAGAATGAATTGTTTTATGGTAGATTAGGATAGATTGCATTCTTAATTTATGTAATTTATTATTTCGAATTTTAACAAAAATCCCAAAAATAAGTCATGTTAGGATATGTTAAGTCATCATAGGTTGCATGTTATTTTAGGCATATTTTTATTCCGAATTTCATTACAAAATATCAAAAATAAATCATTTACCCGTCATCAGAATTAGGTCACGTCGTCGCATGACATATAGTTTGCATGCTAGGTTGCATTACTTGCATGTAATTTTTGCACGTCATTGCATATAGATTAGATTTCATTTAAATAAGTGAAAATCAAAAGAGAAATTGAGTGAATTGCTTGTTAATTAGAAATCATATTAGGATGTTAATGTGATTTTCTAGCTAACTATGCAGATGTTTGCATTGCTTCGAGGTAAGTAATTCTTCCAATCTTGCAATTTAATATTCAATTATTGAGTGTTAAATTGGCGGTTTGCACGCTCGCATGAACACCTCACATGTTAGTAATTAAGTTAAAATAGATCCAAACTGTCTGCCAAAATATTTTTGAAAAGAAAAGGTATCAAAAGAGCGTTAGACTAGATCTAGCGTAACCAAGTCTCCGAGTTTAGAATTTCTGGTTCGTAGGAATAAAACATATCTCCCTATGTTTTATTTAGGTTTCTAATCAACCTACCACAAATAGATTAGTGGCGACTCCAAGCATGGAAACTTTTGCATGTTAAGAACTTAAATCCTAAGTTGCGAATTGGTAGGGCTTGGGAGGGCCCGAGTTAAGTTTAATCTTAACAATCCATTAGCCTAAAGAAAATTTTAGGTCGCGACAGCTTGGCGACTCTGCTGGGGATTAGAGTTAAAACTCTTAGTAAACTTAGGCCAATTTTTCATTTCAAAAATAATTTTTGTTTGGCAACGAGGATCCCAGGTACGTCCCTAACATTTTAGGTGTTAAATGTTCTTGCAGAATGGGAGGTATAAGGGGAGGCGTGATTGTTAACCCTTATTTTGCAAGGAGGTGTTCGGATGTATGGTTTAATTTATGCACGAAGCGCTGTTTGATATAACCTGCTGTGCATGTTTTACATTTACACTACACCGCACATACTACCCGCTGCCGGACCTGGGCGGCATAGGTTTAGGATGGTACTGAGGTAGTGGATATCCCGACCAAAATCATGTGGTACGGGTCGCCCTCCTCGGTCCCGAATTTTTTTTTCATGGTGTCATTGAATACCCACCACGGTTGCGCTCTTTGCAACCCAGGTCGGCTCTTTGACTAAGCCGGAGTCAGGGGAATCCTAGCCCAACCACCACCATGACTGGTTTAGCTCGGTAATCCTCTCGTCTCCACTTTGCAAGCCAGAGTTTAGGTAGAAATCGAACCTCACATTCCATGCGCATGTCTATGTGATTGCCATTACCCTACCCGGTGAAGTAAGTTTTCTCAACCTTTTTCTCGCACTTTATTTATGTTTCGTACATGTGGTCGGTCCATGATAGGTCTAAGTCGATCGTAATTTTTGAAAGTAATAATCATTGAAGTTCTTTTCAAAGGAAAAGAAAAAGAAAAAATAAAGCTTTAAAAAAATTACTTTCAATTCTTATCATTATTTTCTTGGGTCTGTCATAAGTCATTATTTCCTAAGAAATTTGCCACTATTTTCACAAATACATGGAATAATGAAAAATGTCATAAAAAATGGGAATAAAAAGAGACGGTTAGACCAATGTCATGGATTGGCGTGTGAATTTGCTTGACACTTATGTATGCCTGTTTCATGCAAATTAGGTAATTACAGACCGATCACGATCGCCTATTCGTACACGGTCGAGAGCCAGAATGGCCGATCAAACCGACTTGCAAGAGCGTGTTGTTGGTATGGAAGACCAGATGAAGCAACTCGTCATCGCAATGCAGCAGATGTCCGCTGAAATCAAGACTCTTCGGTCGATCCCCGTTCTAACATCCCTCGAGGCATCAACTCCAAAGCATAAAGGTGGAAAGAATGTTGATCTTGAGGAAGATGACGATATGCCTGAATTGGAAGATGACCCCGTCCAGATCATCGTCAACAAAGACAAACCAAATGAATGAGTCAATAAACTCGAAGAGATAGTGAAGCAGCTGGAGGGTTCACAGGATTCACCCTCGATTGATCTGTCCCTGTACTCACAGATCAAAATCCCAAAGAAGTTCAAGATGCCAGACTTTGACAAGTACAATGGCACCACATGCCCAAAAGCCCACTTGCAGCTCTATCACGTGCAAATGACCTCGTACGTTGACAACGAACTCCTGATGATCCATGCATTCCAAGCGAGCTAGACCGGCCCTGCTCTGAACTGGTACCTCATGAAGAAGATAAATGGCCTCAAAACCTGGAAGGAAGCTAGTGAGGCATTCCTAAAGCAATATAGGTTTATAACGGACATCACTCCCACCCGCGATGACCTCGAACGTGCTCAGATGAAAAAGACTGAGTCCTTCAAAGACTATGCTATCAGATGGAGGAATTTAGCCGCTCAGGTTGTCCCAGAACCTATTGACAGTGAACTGAAGATGATGTTCATCAAGACTCTCCCGTTCGAGTACTGTAATCGAACGGTGGCCATTCCGGTTGACAACTTCAACCAATTCATCCCCATAGGCGAACAGATCGAGATAGGGCTGAAAGATGGGTGGTTTGTCGAGCCGTCCTCGTCGACCAAAAGATTTAGTGCAAGGAAAGAGAAGGAACCGGCAGCTGAAGTGAATGTAACTTATAACCAACCGACCCGGCGGAATACTAACCCAGCCTCGGCAATTCAAGTAGCAGAAGCTCAACACCAAAACACGGGTCATCAACCTTTTCAGAGGAGAAATAACAGAAGGCAATTCACCCCTCTCCCCGGATCGTTGTCTCAAGTATTGGCATTGCTCCAGAAGAAAGGCTTGCTCTCTGCCGAGCCAAAACGGCCTAATCCTGAGCAGTTTTATAACTACGACCCATCAAAGAAATGTGATTATCACATGGGCGAACCGGGACACTCAACCGACAATTGCTTTATCCTCAAGCATCGAATCCAGAACCTCCTGGACACGAAGGCTTTCTCGTTCCAACCCGCTAAGCCGAATGTTCAGAGCAACCCGCTCCCTGATCACGCGGGCAATGTAAATGCCATATTCTGTTTCGATGCTGGTCGAATCAAGAACGTCAAGGTATACATTGCTGAGGTCTACGGTGAGTTGGTAAAAGCCGGTTATTACCTGAGTAATGAAGTTCTTTCCTGGCCATCATGAGAGAAAGAATCTCGGGAATGGTACAGGCTGGGTTGATCGTTTATGCCGACTACACCGGCATCGTCTCTACTATCTCCGAGGTCGTCATTAATTGGGATGAAGAGTTTGCTACGTTGAACACCGGGAAGGACAAGCTCGACCCTTTGCCGGAAGACATGCCTCCGCTCGAAGACGCGACTCATGATGAAGGGATCATAATAAACACGCCCGCAGCTGATGAAGGGATAGTGATCGAGATACCTCAATCGTATGAATACTCGGATGATAAGGCAGTCCCTTGGTCCTACAGTCTCGATGTTGACTTAGTCACCAGATCTGGACGTGCCTATGGCCAAGCAAATGCTCAACCTGCAAAGTCTGTCACTGATGAAGAAGCTAAAGAATTCCTGGCCGTCATCAAGGCTAGTGAATACAACATAGTTGAGCAGTTGTGCAAGATGCCTGCGCAAATCTCTTTGCTTGAACTCCTCCAGACGTCTGTCAAACATCAAAAGGCCCTGATGAAAGTGTTAAGTGAAGTCCACGTGCCTGAGACGATTGATCATGAGAAACTAGAAGAGTTTGTGGGTTTCATACTCCTTAAAGACCTTATAGCCTTTTCGGATGAAGAATTCCCTATAGAAGGCAGAGCACATACCAAAGCTCTGTATATTTCCGTCAAATACAAGGCCTCACACGTAGCCCGGGTACTCATTGATAACGGTTCGGCCTTGAACATCTGTCCTTTGGTAACTTTACATCGCCTCAAGATAGATCCTTCTAGGATAAATGCTGCGAAGACCACCGTACGAGCCTTTGACAAAACGAAGAAAGAAGTAATGGGAGAAATCCCCCTTGACATACAGATAGGACCAACAATGTTCAACGTCCTATTTCAAATCATGGACATTCCCACTGCATTCAACTTTCTGTTGGGTCGTCTATGGATTCATACTGCTGGAGCTGTGCCGTCCAGTCTACATCAGAAAGTGAAGTTCGTGGTGGAGAGGAAATTAGTCACAGTACACGGTGAAGAAGAGCACCCAATTTATCATGCAACGGCTATCCCCTAGGTCGAGCCGGACTGCAAAATTAAATCGAGCTATCAGTCGCTTGAGCTCGTATCGACCATTCATGCGTCTAGAGGATCATCGCCGCCAGTTCCTGAGGTGTCAAATGCTGCAGTAATGGTTGGAAGAGTAATGGTATCTCAGGGCTTCATCCCGAGCGAAGGCCTTGGCAGAGATGGTCAAGGTATCCGCCGACCGGTCGAAGCCTCTCAAAGACCCCGTACTTCTAGATTGGGGTACTAGGGATCAATTGTGCCGAACAATGAGAGACGTGGATATGGTCGAGGTCGAGGTCAATGAGTTGAGCAGAATAGACAGCAATCCAATGAAGGGCCGAATGATGGAGAACGTGAGCGTGGTAGGTTGCCTCCACACATTCGCACTACATTCCCAGGCCCTGCAAGAATGATGCATGAAAAGAAGGAGGTGATCGACACTTTGGGGCAACCGAGCGGCAAGTTCGACTATTATGTGAAGTACTCAGCACCTCCGAGTTTCTATGTTGATCTCCGTGACATTATCTCTGACGGATGGGGAGGTATGGATGATCCAACACCTCAAATGACAGGAGATTCTGATGATGCAATGGAAGGAATTACTGCCCTGTTCGATGATGTCTTCATTGGAGCTATCGAAGAAGGACCGTTAGAGGAAATGGGCACTGGCCCACAAGAGTAAAACCGTTACTTTTTTGCACACTCCCCTGTATGGGAGTTTTTTTACTGCTTTTTAAGATTTGCCCCGTCTTGGATGCTGCTTTCCGTTCTCGTTTCTAGGACTTGGTTGTTGCAATTTCCATTCAATAAATGTAATTCATTTCGAAATGATCAATGAAATTACAAGTTATTTTCAGTTTTTGAGGGCATGTTGAGGTACATCAAACTAGCCCGGTGATGATATCCAACCGAAAAAAGAAAAATATAGTCCAAGGAGAATTCTGAGGCCTGGGCTTCTTCATGCTCCCTCGTGTTAAAATTTTTCGAAAAGAATTTTAAAAAAAAACAAAATTTACAAAAAAAAATGCAATGTTTAGCCCTGTTTGTCCTTCTGAATCCCTTACTTTATGTTTCAGAGATAATCTTGTGACACGTGAGGGTATGGGAATGGTCCAACATCATGAATTATATGCAATCGAGATTGATCCCAATGACGTCGGCAAACTTGATGATTCCTCGGACCTTCAGCGTGATCTTGAGCATCATGAAAGACCTAAAGTCCTGACAGCAGACCAAACTGTCATCGTTAACCTGAGTGACTCTAGAGAAACTAAAGAGGTAAAAATAGGGGCAATTCTTCCTGAGAGTGAGACGAAACGCTCAATCCAGTTGCCGTATGAGTAGGTAAGTCTTTCAACCATAAAGTGCGTCAAAGACACTTCAAGGTAAATGATCTAGTCCTAAGGAAGGTACTGCCAGTCTTTCCTATTCTTGGGGGTAAATTTGCCCCAAACTACATTTGTCCATATGTGGTTAAAAAAGGTGCTTCCCAAAGGTGCTCTGATTCTTGCAGAAATGGATGGTCGTGAGTTCTCCACTCCTGTTAATCCTGATGCTGTGAAGATATATTATCCCTAATAAAATCTGACATTTTGCAGCAAAAGTTTTCCAGTGTTTGGTTTTATACTTCCGAATTGAAAACATTTCATTGATGAATAAATGATTTCGATCAATTTCAAGCTATGATGTTTGCATTGGCTTTAATTTCTGCATGGTTTTGTCGGTTTGTATCATTAGCTTTAAAGGGGAAGTCTATTTAGACAATCTGATAACTCATGTGGAATAAATTGAATATGTTGAATGAGGTACATTGGGATGATGAAAGGCAAGCCATATCCTATATACAGTCCCATGCAATTAATCCCCAGTGAGTTGAGTTGAAAAAATTCCATGTCTGCAAGGTAAAGAGTTATCTCGCAAAAGGTACGACGACCGAGATGACAAGAGGCATTTCATTTCTCTATCTCAAACACTACAGTTTATCCATTGTTTCACCACTTTGAGCCTAAACACTTGGAGAAATTCATTCAAATTACCCCTGTCAAGAACCACCCCACATTGGGGCAAACTGGAGGTAAATCAATATCATAAGGTGAAAAATGAATTGAAATTTTCTTACTCTCACTTGCATCAATCTTCAAGTGTTGCTTTTTCAGATGAATTCACACGAAAGTTCAAGTGCCTTAGGATGACGAAAAGCATTTCTTTCTCTATCCTATACACATTTTATCCTTTGCTAAGCCCAATTGAGCCTACAATTTCATTTCTTAAACCCAGTTGGTAATCATCCCCTACACTGGGGCAAGGAAAAAGTCGTCATTGTCTACACAGCATATCCGAAGTGTCGATAGAAGACAAAAGACGAGGAGTTTCTGAGTTCAAGCAGCAAGTCAATCAGTCAGATTAGCTGGCCAGTGTTTACGTTGTAAGCAATATGTATTAAATGTCAAAAAAAAAAAAGAGAGAAGGAAGGGCAAGAAAAAGCAGTGTGCCTGATAAAAGCAAGGCCAATGCCCAACAAAAATGTGTCAGGATATGACATATCAAAATCATCCCCAGTAGAGCAGCAATCCTACAAGTCTCAAAAGAATCAAGTGATGAACTCTCGAAGCTAATGGAACATTTACCGAGGAGATAATCCCTGGTGAAGAAGAAGACCGGTGACAATGCCAAGATGATCACCAACTTATTCATCCCAATTATACACATTTTGAGCCTAATGATCCATTCATTTCTCAACCCATGAGCCTAGCCTACGTTACGTCCCTTACAAAGTCTCTTCAGATTAGGGCACTTGAACTAACGTAGTGTTTCAAATGCTTATAAGCTTAGCTCGAAGAAGTGTGAACAAGTCCGTTTCTATCTCATTTTGCAGGGTTCTTGACTTGTAAGCCCGAAGACGATTACGAAGGATATTCTTTCAATAGCCTTGACTCGAAGAGTCCCTTTTGCTAAGCCATTGACCAAGCCATGTTACATTCCTAGCAAAGATCTCTCAGATTGGTAAGGTCGTACCGCTTGCAAAAATACTCGGACCCTTGTCCACATGATGATGGTGAGATAGAGAGATTCTCATAAATCAACATTTTTCAATGAGAATGAGTGAAAGACCTTTCGGACTGAAAGTCCCTCATTCGACATTTTCAAGATATCCGCTTGTGAGTTCGGTTTGTCTTGTCATGATTTATCCCCAGCGAAGTTTGTAATGCCGATTTGACGAAACCATTGTGCATGAAAAACCAGTTGAAATCATAGTGCATGTGTATATATGTTCTTGATAATGCGAATGCATATTACATGTTGCCTAAAACCATGTCTAGCAGGAGACACACCCTCAAAAGTCGGAGATATCACCAGGTAAGTATATCTCTATCCCTTAGATGTCTATGACTATCTAGGTATTCCCAACCTATTCGAGCAATCGTCAGGTCCCTTATTTGATCATTTTTGTTGCGATTTCTAGATGCCTTTGATGATGTTTAGGTGTCTATTGATCAAACGTTTTCAAGTACCTCTGATGATATCCGGGTACTTTGTCAAGGAACCCTTGAACACTTGGGCTAGCCCCTTTGTTCACCAAATCACAGATTTTCATACAATCTCGAGAAGACTTCCCCCGTTACATGCCTATGAGCAGGTATAGGCATAGCGGCCAAACCTTTGCATATGAGCAGGTAAATGTAAAGATCGGAATATTCTCCCCAATCTCAGGTATTCCCCCGCTATTCACCTATGAGCAGGTATAGGTGAAACGGCCAAATCTTTGCATATGAGCAGGTATATGTAAAGGTCGGAATATTCTCTCAACTCCAGGTGTTCCCCCGTAGTTCACTTATGGAGATGTATAGGTGAAGCGGCCAAATCCTTATGAGTATCTATGGAGATGTATAGGTATCTCATGAGGGTCGGAATATCCTCTTGAGTTCTCCCGTAACGCACCTATGAGTTAAAGATATAGGCGCAGCGGCTAAATCTTTGCAAACACCTATGGAGATGTATAGGTAGTTTGTAAAGGTCGGAACGTTTTTACATTTTTTTTCGCTAGAAACTGCTCTCGCAAATCCAGATGATGATTGGATACGTCGAACTTTCTTCGTGTGTTTTGACTTAATTGCAGATCACCGAAGTTCATCAACAGTGTATCAGGCAAAACCTATGGGACTGAGCCCAGACATTTGCCGAACAACATACAAGTCAGAGTCATGCCTCGAATTGCATTATCTCGCGACAACAGGTAAGTAATTCCAGGTATATTTTCCATTCATGTCAGCATGCATCATTTCTTATTGCATTTTAAAAAAATGGGATTCATAATCCCGACAAAAACAACTTTCATTGCATTTGTATAGTTGAAATTTAGGTATCATTTAGTCTTTGAATGCAACCTCTGCGAGCTCACCTTCAAAGAGGGGCAGCTATTGACACCTAAATTTTCCTAATCATTTAGTCGTAATTTGCATAGAAAATTAGGGATTAATTTTTAACCCCTAAACAAAAATATTTAAATTGCATAACATATAGTTTATGTTTATTTTAATTTAATCGCATTTTGCATCGGACCGGTGATGGCGAACGAGCTTAAATTTCATCGAATGGGACTCGATTCGCTCGGAAAGGCAAGGGCCGAAAATCACGAGTCAAATAGGTTTGATCGTTTTAATTTGAGCTTAATTCAGCCCATTATGTTCAATTAAATTAAAACCCAAGTTAATTCAGCCCACTTAGGAATTAAATAAAATCAGAAATTAGATTAAGGCCTAAGCCCATTAGGACTAGAGAGCCCATCTAATTGACCTAGGTTAGTATTATATAAGCATGTTTAGGTCAGAATTTTGAGGGGACAACACATAATTCAGATCTGATTTTTAGAGAAAGGCAAGTGTGAGAGAGAAAGTGACGTTGCGCACCACCACCGGGGGCACGCCGCACGCCGCCGCACCACCGTCATCGCGCCTCAACCGCCCGCCGACGTCGCTGCCTTCCGCTAACGCTGCTGCCGATGATGTGATCAGCCGGTTCAAGCGGCTGAACCGGCTGATTGGCGACTTCCTCCGGCAATCCAAAACTTGTGGCAACACTCCTTGGCGTCTTCACATCACTGTGGTGGCCAGTTTCTCGTTAAACGACCGCCGGATCACATCTCTCGACTTGATTCTTCATTACTAGTCCACTAGTGCCAGATCGAATCGATTCTCACTATATTTTGTGCAATCTATTATTATAGGTCGGCCGAGCTTTCCGAGATTTCTCTATGTTGTTTTTTATATGAATACGGAGGCCGGATCGCTCGATTTCGTGCCGAAGCATCGTTAAATAAGGTAAGTGTACTTGGACTTTGTTCTGTAAAATCGTGTACATAGAAACCAGTATGCTTGAGATGCCGATTTCAGCTCGTTAACATCAAAATCTTGTGAAGTGATGAACTAGAGAATCGTAAAGCACGTCTCAAGCTTTGATTTGATATATCATATGCCTTAATCGGACTTGATTTGCTATGTCAAAACTATTTCGGAAGTTAGGATCAGAATCTGGAATATGATGTTGAAGTCTGTTCTGATAATGTTCTAACTGATGTTGTGCTGTTCCGTGATTTTTATGATTTTCTATGATCATTTTTTGAAAAAACTTTCTTCACAAAAATTGTAGATCACGTCTTTGTCTGTTCACCATAAAATTTTCATAAAATTCCAAGCGTGTTAGCATGATACGATCTGCAACGTCATATATGCATGAATCTGATGACAGATCAATTCCAAATTGACCTTCGTGTGTTCTTCAATTTTTATAAATTTATGTGTTCGAAATCTAAAAAAGTTTTCTTCATGAAAGTTCATACTGAGATCGAGATCTTTCCATTGATACTAATTTCATCAAAATCGGAGGTCATTTGGATTTTCAAAAGGAATTTTCACAATCTGATCAGTATCTGTGTCCAGATATGATTTTCATTCCTTTAGAATTCAGAAGATGTTTCTCCGAAATTGATAAAGTTGGAGATTATCTGCAAATTAGGTGATTGAACATTATCCTATATTTTTCAGAATATTTAATTTACTAATTTGCATGTTTTGAATATTTCATGAATATCATGTGGATATTTAGATATCTTACGATAATGTTCGATATATCCGCAATATTTGAAAATATTCAAAATTAGGAATCGTTCCTAATTTAGCAACGTATCTGGACGACTATCTGACCTTATTCCTAAGGTACGATACGCGGCGATACGGAAAATTATTATCCTATCCATAATCACTTGGATACGATAATGATCTTTATCTGCTTTCCAAATTTAAACGATCAACTTTTCGTCAATATCTATAACCCTATAGATATGACCGATAGTTCGATTTTTGTGCTTAATCCGAGTTTGAAACAAATTTGGCGGATCGTGTGGACGATTTGAATGTGGTTGCTATCCTTGTCTTTTTTTTATTATTTGCTTTCCTTTAAATAGAAAATTCAAAAAATATCAGTTAGGATTTGAATTTAAGTTTTGCATGTTTAGGGAACCCTAAATGTATCTAGAAGATAGAGTAATTATTTAATTTAAATTAGGACTTGAGATAATCTATTTCCTAGTTTAATTTAAGCAATATTCTAATCTTATTAGATTATTTAGGTTATTTTTTAATTCCGAATTTTCATGAAAACCCCAAAAAAAGAATGAATTGCTTTATGGTAGATTAGGATAGATTGCATTCTTAATTTAAGAAATTTATTATTTCGAATTTTAACAAAAATCCCAAAAATAAGTCATGTTAGGATATGTTAAGTCATCATAGGTTGCATATTATTTTAGGCATATTTTTATTCCGAATTTCATTAGAAAATATCAAAAATAAATCATTTACCCGTCATCCGAATTAGGTCACGTCGTCGCATGACATATAGTTTGCATGTTAGGTTGCATTACTTGCATGTAATTTTTGCACGTCATTGCATATAGATTAGATTTCATTTAAATAAGTGAAAATCAAAAGAGAAATTGAGTGAATTGCTTGTTAATTAGAAATCATATTAGGATGTTAATGTGATTTTCTAGCTAACTATGCAGATGTTTGCATTGCTTCGAGGTAAGTAATTCTTCCAATCTTGCAATTTAATATTTAATTATTGAGTGTTAAATTGGTGGTTTGCGCGCCCGCATGAACACCTCACATGTTAGTAATTAAGTTAAAATGGATCCAAACTGCCTGCCAAAATATTTTTGAAAAGAAAAGGTACCGAAAGGGCGTTAGACTAGATCTAGCGTAACCAAGTCCCCGAGCTTAGAATTTCTGGTTCGTAGGAATAAAACATATCTCCCTATGTTTTATTTAGGTTTCTAATCGACCTACCACAAATAGATTAGTGGCGACTCCAAGCATGAAAACTTTTGCATGTTAAGAACTTAAATCCTAAGTTGCGAATTGGTAGGGCTTGGGAGGGCCCGAGTTAAGTTTAATCTTAACAATCCATTAGCCTAAAGAAAATTTTAGGTCACGACAATGGTCGAAGTCCATTCATGGTCGAATTTTCTTTAGTCGTGCGAATTTAATTCCCCCTAATAGCCTTTCCCTAATGGTTAGCATTCCCAGGAATGATCAGTTCCGGGCGAGAATTTACTGCGAGCACATCTCATAAAACTCAATTATTCAATAAATTTCAATTGGTGGAAATTTTGGAATGTCGCACCCAAAGTTGGGAATAGAGGAAGCCTTAAAAAGGTTGCTCAATTAGAGTTTGATCATATGAAAGTTGGAGAAAGTGAGGGTAGAGCTGAGGTTGCCAAGAAGTCAGGAAGTCACTTTGTGAAGAAGGAAACAAGTGCCATGAAGTAAGTCCAATTGAGTATAAGAAGGAACACATAGACGAGGCCTTTCAAGATCGTTGAAAGATTTCAAGGTTGGTGGCATTACTACCAAATCCGAGGAGGAAACTTTGGATTTGTCCTTCATCCAAAGTCTGCGTCGGCTCTTATGTGCTTCTACTTTCAGGTTTTTTAGGATATAGATTTAAAGAGCTTTTTATTTTCTAAGATATGTGCTATTGAACAGAGAAAGGCTAAAGAATCTAGGCCTCAGTTGCGAACTTGAGAAAAGAAATTGATGAGGCAAAATCAGAATGAGTCTCTTAGACCTTAAGTTGTGAAGAGACAAAGAAAGAACTTGAATTAGAGAAGCAAAGAACAATTGGTATCAGAGCCAAGTTCTTCTTGTTGATTCAAGCTCTTCTTGTTCTGATTCAATTTCGGATATAACCCTATCAATTGGTATCAGAGCCAAGTTCAAGGATCTAGGGTTTATCTGAGATGTTAGGAGGGTCACGGATTGAGATAGAAAAATTCGATGGGAAGCGATTTGATCTGTGGAAGATGAAGATGGAGGATCTTCTTTGTGATCAAGATCTTTGGTCGACAATCGTAAGGGAAAGGCCGGTTGCTGCGATAGCTAATGTCGTGATAGGCAAGGAAGCATATGCAACTCTCAAATAGCCAGATCTAAAAGAGATTGAAGACTGGGATTGGATCAATTGGAAAGCAAAGGGTTTGTTCCGGCTTTGTCTCACAGACTCCATTCTAACGAACGTGATGGATGAATCTACAGCCAGGGATTTATGGCAGAAACTAGAGTCGCTATACCAAAGTAAGTCTTTGGTAAATAAATAGTTCTTAAGGAAGAAGCTATATAATCTTTGGATGTTTGAGGACGACTCGTTTTCTACACATCTGTATAACTTTAACACGTTGATAAGCCAACTCGTATCAATCGGTGTTAAGTTCCAGGATGATGATAAGTCGATAACACTACTCTATTCACTGCCGGATTCATAGGATAAGCTAATTGTGGTAATCGGTGGTAGGGACAAGGAATTGTCATATGAGGCTGTGTGTTCGGCCTTGTTATCAGAGGAGACACAAAGAAAAGGGTAAGAGAGTTCCGGTAAAGAGGCGTTGGCGGCTAAGGACAGGCTAGCAGAGAAGACACTAAATCAAAAAGGGTCCAAATCCAAATCTCGTAGATGATCGAAGAGTAGGGAGAAGAGGGTACAGTGTTGGAGATATCAAGAGTGGGGCCATGTGAAGCGGGATTGTAAAAAAACAACCTGTTTCCAAGAAAGAAGCTAAATCATCCCCGGGGAAGAAGGAGGACAAGACAGGAGATATGTATGTAGCTACTGCATGTATGGCGCATTCAGACAAGGTAATTTGGTCTGTCGACACCGGTGCTTCATATCACATGACATCTCATAGACACTGGTTTTGTGAATATGAGAAATATGATGGTGGAGATGTCATGCTTAGAGATGATACTGCAATTCAGATTGTCGAGCATGGCAAGGTAAAGCTAAGGATGAGTAATGGCACGGTGAAGACTCTTTCAGACGTGATGCACATACCCTCGATGAGTAGAAACCTATTATCAGTCAGTACGATAGCTGATTCAGGGGTTACTTTCAACTGTGATAAAAATTCGTGCAAGATGACTCGGGGTTCTATTATGATTACATGAGGAGTCCACTATGGAACGTTATACAAGCTGCTCGGGGAAACGGTGATTGTTGGCGACGAGTTCTTCTCTGAAAAGGCAAAGGAAGATGGATATGACATGTCCATGTTGTGGCATTAGAGGCTAGAGCATATTGGTGAAAAGGGCCTATCTACCTTAGCTTCGAGTCAAATGGTAGAGGGAGTACCAGATTGCTCTGTGGGTTTCTAATTCTATGAACACTACCTTCATGAAAAACATAATCGAGTTAGTTTTCAACACGCCAGTATGAGAGCGACAGAGATTCTGGAGCTTATTCATAGTGATGTTTTCGGGTCTACTTCGACTCCATCTATTGGAGGATCCAGGTACTGTGTATCGTTCATAGATGATTTGTCAAGATATAGTTGGATTCATTTTATTAAAAGTAAATCTGATGCATTCAAAAAATTTCGAGAATTTAAAGCTTTGGTTGAAAACCAATTAGGCAGGAAAATCAAGATACTTCATACGGATAACGGAGGTGAATTCTATTCGAACAAGTTTGAGCAATTCTTTGTGGATAATGGTATCGCGAGACAGAAAACGGCCCCATATACGCCTCAACAGAATGTGGTGGCTGAAAGATTAAACCGGTCACTCATAGAAAAGGCGAGATGCATGCTGAGTTGGGCAAGTTTGAAACCTGAATTTTGGGCAAAAGCTATGGCCATGGCCAGTTATTTGAAGAACCAGTCACCGACCTCATCAGTAAAGGATCGTGCACCATACGAGGTAGTGTTTGGGAAGAAGTCGAATCTGTCACATGTTTGGGTGTGATGCGTATGTTCATGTACCCAAGGAGAAAAGGGGTAAGCTTGACAATAAGTCGGAAAAGAACATATTCGTTGAATACAAAGAAGGGGTCAAGGGCTATAAGCTGTGGAACCTTGAATCAAAGACCATTGTATACAGTAGGGATGTTGTCTTTCGTGAAAACAATCCCAAGCAGGCACACAAGAAAATGATGAGCCGAAGAAAGTAATAGTGCTTGAAGAAAAGCTGAAAGCTGAAACTGTGGATATGGTTCCACCAGGTACACCAGTGGAGTCTGATTCTGATCCGAAACAAGGGGACTTGGTTAATGAAATTGAGGATGCAGATTCGGATGAAGACCCTGACACATATAACATGCCGGCTCTCAGGAGATCAACGCGAGAGAGGCGAGTACCACTTCAATACTCACTTAGTGCATTGAGTACGTTTCATGCCTTGGGCATTATCGGGGATGATCCTAGTACTATAAAGAGGCGAGATCCATGGATGACGTGAATCAGTGGGAGCTTGCAATGATAGATGAGATGCAGTCGCTTGATCATAACGAGACATGGAACTTGTGTAAATTGCCTAAGGATAGAAAGGCAAGCAAATGGGTGTTCAAGTGAAAATTGAAACTGGATGGGACTGTAGAAAAGTACAAGGTAAGGCTCGTAGCCAAAGGGTATTCTCAGATCGAGGGAGTTGACTATGACGAATTGTTTCCCCCGTGGAGAAATTGACCTCAATACGGTTTGTTCTGTCCATAGCAACTGCATACGATCTTGAGGTGGAACAGATGGACGTGAAAACGGCTTTCCTTCATGGGGACTTAGAGGAGGAGATTTATATGAGGCAAGCAAAAGGTTTTGACGCAAAAGGAAAGGAGAATCTAGTGTGCAAGCTAAAAAAATCTTCATATGGGCTCAAACAGTCATCGAGGATGTGATACCAAAAGTTTGACACGTACATGCTCCAGCTTGATTTTGTGCGCTCAAATTCTGACTACTGTGTTTATGTTAAGAGGGCTACCGATCAGTTTATCATTCTCACACTATATGTGGATGATATATTGTTAATTGGGAATAGCGTGAAGATGGTGAAATCCGTAAAAAATTTGTTGGTTAGGAAGTTCGATATGAAAGATTAGGGCCTGCAAATTTTATTTCGGGCATGCAAATTACCAGGGACCATGGAAAACGGAAGCTATGGCTAAGGCAAAAGAAATACATCAAAGAAATGTTAAAGAAATTCAACATGACAGGTTGCAAGCCTGTTGGTACCCACATACCTTTAGGGACCAAACTATCTTCGGAGCAATGCCCTAAAACATATGAGGAGACTAAAGAGATGGCCCGAGTTCCGTACGCAAGCATAGTAATGGTGTGCACGCGTCCGGATATAGCCCAAGCAGTGGGAGTCTTAAGCCGATATATGTCTAATCCGGGTATAGAACATTGGAATGCAATAAAAAGGGTTTTCAAGTATCTTCGTGGAACTTTGAATTTCTCTTTATGTTTTAAAGGTACAGGGAATGGAAACATCCTCGATATCGTGGACTGTGTAGATGCAGATTGGGGTGGAGACATTGATAGTAAACGATCTACTAGCGGATATGTTTTCACATTATTTGGAGCTGCACTGAGTTGGATCAGTAGGAGGCAAAGTGTGCTAGCGCTCTCTTCTACGGAGGTTAAGTACATGGCTCTTACTCATGCCGGAAAAGAGGCTGTATGGTTATGTAAGTTGTGCTTGGAGCTCGGTTTTAAGCAAGGTGCCGTAGAGGTGAGATGTGACAATCAATGGGCTATTTATTTAGCTAAGAATCTAGCGTTTCACTCACACACAAAGCATATCGATATACAATTTCATTTTATTCGAGAGAAAGCGGAGAAGAAAGTGATTCGGCTTGTAAAGGTCAACACGGTGAAAAATAGTTCAGACTTCCTTACTAAAGCCATCACGGGTGCAAAGTTTGAATGGTGCTCTACAACGATTGAATTGAAGAGGAATAATATTGGGAAGGCTCTCATTTGCACGAAGTATCCACCAAGTGGGAGAATGTTGGAGTTAGCGAATACTACGCGGACTCTTGTTTCTCATACCGAGCACGTCCACATAAGCTTAAGGAAATCGAAGTATGATCCGACGACATGTGACCCTGCGCATAGAATGCGGGGGTTCAACGGCAGCGCCCCCAACATAGAGGTCCCGTTGACTGGACAGTGGGCGGGGGTTCCGCTCCCTAGTGAGCAGATAGCAGCCTCGCTCGCCGATGAGCAGGCGAGGGCTCTGAGGCAGTGCCCCCAAAACAACATTGGGTTTGTTGGCCCGTTTATTGTAGGATCAAAGGGATTTGGATAGACTAAGGCTTTAAGCACATTTTGTGTCATATATATATATATATATATTGTACTCGTATAAGAAATCATTGTAATGAATGGCTGTGGTTGAAAACCTTAATATTATAGTAGAATCCCTTTGCATGACGTAATCCTATTATGGGGTGAATCTGGATAAACCTGTGTGTCAATTTTTTTTTCAATTATCTGTGTGATTGTTCTGATTAAATTTCGGATATAACCCCATCACTTCTGATATCGAGCTCCTCTATTGCAGTCGGCTATCATTTTTCTCGCTCGACTTCGACAGCTCGTAATTTTGTGGAGTGCTCTCTGATGAGAGAAAATATCTTGTTTGTCTAAGGACATTGATATGGTGCATCGAGATTCTTCACTTAGGTCGCTTCTCAAGGGCTTCGCATGGGAAATTCTATTTTGAGAGGAAGTTCAAGGCCGAGAAACGGAGAAGTTCTTATCCTTCTTCAATCCATGCATTATACCCATCGAAGGAGTACGCGAGTCAGAAACAGGAATTTCGAGTGGATAAAAGTACTGTATTAGCTTCTTTGCATGCAAGGGAGAGCGTGTTGTTCATGTTAAAGAGGTCGCATTTGGTTGGTCATCTTTGAATCACTATGACGCATTCATATTGGATATGCTTCAAAAATATTTCTTTTCAGTGGGTGCAACTCTAGCATACAAGAAAGAGTTGGAGCTCTGGAAGTTGTTCACTACATTAAGGAAAATAAGCGTCATGGAAATTGCAAGGTGGCAATATTAGAGGATGGGAAGTTTGTTGGTGATGTTGATGTCGGCGAGTTCTGGAGTTTCTTTGGTGGCTATGCTCCTATTCCTCGAGATTCACCATCTCCATTCCAGAAGCAGGAAATTGTTCAGTCTATAAAATTATTTAGTGTAGGAGAATGACTCCGGGGAAACTATTTGAAGTGGCAAAGGAGCTACTGAACCAAGAATTGCTCGACACAGAAAAGTGCTATTTGTTGGACTGTCATACTGAAATTTTGTATGGATGGGCAGGTGCACCTCAACGACGGAACGGAAGTCATTGATTTTAGCTACAGTAGATTTTCTCCAAAATGAGGACGGATCAACAAGGACGCATGCAATCTTATTAACCGAAGGATTAGAAACTCCCAATTTTTGGCCAAGTTACAAGTCTTATGATCTGAACCTTCCCGCAGAGATAGTAAAGTGTGTTGAAGTTTTCAGGAAATTCTACTAGACAAAAACAAAGGATCGAGATCATCTCATGGAAGTAAAT
The DNA here is from genome assembly GCA_024500025.1 of Syzygium aromaticum. Lineage (NCBI taxonomy): Eukaryota > Viridiplantae > Streptophyta > Magnoliopsida > Myrtales > Myrtaceae > Syzygium > Syzygium aromaticum. The sequence continues at coordinate 11,902,077 of CM044894.1, read as the reverse complement.
GCAGGAATGGTGGCCGGATCTTATAAGAGGAATAGGCTGGCTCGAATACGCACTACTCTGACAGCGCGCCCAAGCCCCTGAAGCACTTGAATAGCCAGATATGTCAGAATTGGTGCTGATACTGTTGGACTTATAGCCAATGGTGATGTCTTTGTTGCTTGTAATGAGTGTGCATTCCTGTGGGCCGTCACTGTTATGAGTACGAGCGAAAAAAATGGTAATCATTGTTCTCCTCAATGTGTGATTGGCTACAAAAGGCACAAAAGGAGTCCTCGAGTGGAAGGAGATGGTGTCGATGATTTAGATAACGAGTTCAACTACACCCAAGAAAATGCCACGAGGCGCCAATGGCAAGGAGAAGATCCTGATCTTTTGTCTTCTTCTAGACATGAATCTCAACATCCAATCCCCCTTCTCACTAATGAGCAGCCAATATATGGTGAGATCCCTTGTGCTACACCCGGCAATCAATCTGTTTGGACAACATCTGGACCTTTGGTTCCTTCTGATAGGCATTCAGTTCATTCTATTGATCCTAGACAGCCAGTTCCTGTGCAAATTGTGGACCCCTCAAGGGACTTGAATTCTTATGGCCTTGGAAATGTTGAGAAGGAAAGGGTTGAAAGTTGGAAACTTAAGCAGGAAAAGAACATTTCCCACAAGACCGGTAGATACCCGGAAGGAAAAGGAGACAGAAGGAACTAGTTCTAATGGAGAAGAACTTCAGATGGCCGACGATGCTTGTCTACCTTTGAGCCGCATGGTGCCTATACCATCAAAAAAAAAAAAGGGGGGGGGGGGGGGGGCGACAGATTCATGAATTATCAAAAATAAGGAAGGAAGAGTAAATTCAAAGTCTTCCGGTAGTAAAACAGAATCTAGAGTTCAAAGTGAACAAATTGCATAATGAAACTCAGAAACGCTAGATTCAAGAAGAGAATTTGAGTTCAGAGCTGCAAGAGAGGAGAAATGAGTTTGAACTTTGGGAGGCTGAGCCTGCAACCTTTTTTTTTTTCGTTTTATCAAGAAATTCTACTTGAAAATATGAATTCTGTCAAAGCTTGCGGGATGAAAGTGATATGAAGAATGGGGATATTGAACAAACGAAAAAAAAACATTGAGTTCTTAATTCTTAGAGAGTGAAAGTGGACTAAAGAGTGGACTAAAAAGTGGGTTATTAGAGTGGAGGTTGATTCTCGGAAGGTAATGGACTTGGTTTGGCTGAGGCCAACGATGTATGATCGGATAGCAGGTGATTCTGTGTGACCGAAAGTGCACGTGGCTGACCAGTTCCAAACTTAAACCGAACGATCGTTATCTCCGGAACTAGCGATAATTCCTCTCGTTCTCCCGGTAATTGAGGCCGTCATGACTCAAATAACCTTAGGTCGATACGTGTAACCCCTAAACAGCCGTCCGTTAGTAAGAGATTCGAGAATTGAAATTTAACTAGTTTGATCGTGGAATTTGATCCGGACTTCGAGGTTGATTTTCGAGGGTTTACTGGTCTAGTTTCGCAAGGACGACGTCAATTTGGGTTGCTCATTTATATAGGGGGTTAGTCTGGTCGAAAAATGAAATTTCGGCCCGGAATTGGACAAAAGATGACTTTGCCCCTAAGCCTAGAATAGTGTTCCGAATTTTGGAGTTTTAGTGGAGAATTATTTATTAGTTTTTATGGGCAAGGAGACAAGAATTAGTGGGGTAAGTAAAGACCCCTTTACCCTTCAATTATTAGTGGACTAAAGAGTGGGCTATCTGCATATCTTCCCATCCTATCGTCCCCTAGAGATGGGATGACATCTCTCAAGCCACAACCTAATTACTGGGAGTACAAGGATGTGAAAATGGCATATCAGTTACATGAAAACGGGGCATGTCAAGTTCCTAGATGAACAAAATTTTAGTACCAGAAGTCTCAAATTTGCAGGAGATGCAAGATAGGATTTAAACTCCAGAAAGGGCTGTCAGGGAAGAAATGGGAAGGATCGGGATAGAGAAGAGTGAAGATACGCTTATGAATCTTGAAAGTGACTTGCTAGAGAGAAAGGATTTGCACCAAGAGGAATTAGTAATTGGAAATGATCTCAGCATTGACCAAAAGCCAACCAAGTCCAAATACGAAACTCTTCCTTCGCAGACAGGGCAATTGATAAGAGATATTTCGCTTGATCAAGTTTCGGATTCTTTGCTTAATGAAATAAGCTGTAGAGAGAAAGAAGATCAGATACTTGAAGATGCACGGCAGAAGAGTCTAAACCTTTCATCAGAATTAGAGATTGAGAAAGATTTGGATATTGACAAGGCCTCGACCAGTAGAGAACTTGGTAAAGAGAGAAGCAAGAAAACGATCTTGAACAAACTCGCTCCTGACACTCAGAAGTTGACTGGTCTCCAGGCAAGCGTGCAAGACATGAGAAGGAAAGCGGAACAGAAGAAGTCGAACAAGTCACCCGAGTTCACGTATGAGACAGTGAAGAGGCAGTCATGCAATTGATGGTCATGAACAATGGTACGGTGAAAGATATTGACGTGAACTTATCTTCATTTGATTGAAGATTGAGGTAAATTCAAATTTTGAGAACGGAATTTCTTTTGAGGATGGTAGACTGTAATATTTGCATCTTGTTTTGATCAAGTCAAAAAGAAAGTGGTGGGACCCACAAAAAAAAAAAAAAAGGAAGGAGACTGCTGAGAGATAAAAGGGAAGAAAGGGGAAAGTGCAGTCGTCCAAGTGAACAGGGAGAACCGGGAGAGGAAAAGAGAGAAAGGAAAGGAAAGAGCTAAAAAGGGAAAGAAGAAGAAGAATAAAGAAGAGAGAAGGGTTTCATGTGGGGTCGCTGCAGGATCTCATCAAGCTAATTCAACTTCGCGTTGCAACGCCCGGCTAGTGTTCACACCTCTCGTTCATTCAATCGGAGTATTTTTTGGGATTATGACACAATTTCAAAGTTTTGTGAAAATCAAGCCACAAAGTCCAATGTTTGAGTCGTTGAGCTCTATATATATATATATATAATTAGTAGTTTAGGGTGTCATGGAACCATGAGATTTTAAGAAACTCAATTTGGATTTACCGTTTGCTCGAAATGAATTTTTGAAGTTGAGCGTGCATGGTGAACAGTGTGCAACTAGCGACTTTTAGGCCGATTTTCGTCGGTTTTCGGCTCGATTTTGGGATGGCCAAGTGGTGACTCTTCTAGTACTTCAAAAGATCTTCATTTTAACTATAAGCTCGCTTCGAAGGGGGTTTGGCGGAGAGAGTTATGGCGCGATTAAGTTTCGCGTTCAAGCTTCGTATTGCGGATGGTTTTGGATAATCGCTTTGGATGAACGATTTGTGGGCGCCTTTGAGTCATTTGTTAGCGGTTAAGCTTAGGTTAACTGAGTTATAGTTGAGATAGCATTTTACTCTATTTTAATGTTGTTTCTCGCATGTTTGTTAGGATTGCGAGTTCAACGGATCGAGTAATCTTTGTTGTTTGATCGTAGACATTCCTAGGTGACTGATGCTATATCTTCTTTGAGTTTATAAACTCATGTTTTGAAAGTGATAAGGATTTGAGTAATTATACGTGTTAGTAAAGCATATTTGTTGCATAAAATCCTAGATCGGACAATTACTACATTTTAATATTTGAGAACGATTTGAGAATGGTTTTAAGAAAAATATTGTTAACGGATATATGTGTATTATGTCACGCCCCGCGCCCTCCGCGACGCGCCACATCCCTGCTCTTGGTCGATATGAGTACGACGTCCCAGGAACCGTCGCCGACCCAACACCCAGCACAGAGATTCATACACAAGCGGAAGCAAAACAAATAATAATAATACCCAGACAGAAAACAATATGAGAACAAGAATAGCACGACAGAAATTACTGTTTACAAAATAAACACTTTTATACATATACAAAAGCTTTTACAATATCTATTTACAAACAAAATACACGAACCCAAAATACATATAACAAAAGCGGAACACGGCCACCACGCTGGTCAAAAAGGGAGAGGTGGCTAAGGAGGACTAAATCTCAAAAAGTGTCAGTCCTCACTACACTGGAGAGGAAATCTATCCTAGGGCTCCCAGTTAGGATCTGAGCTCGATGCCTCCGATGAACTCTCGGATATCTCCTGGTCCTCGTCAGAACTGGCTGCCTCGGACTCGGTCTCCATCTCCGGGTCCTCGTCAACCTCCATCGGCTCCTCGGCCTCCACATCCATCGGCTCCGGGGCCGGATCGATGATCTCGGGCTCATAATCCACTCCTCCCAACTTCTCGTCCTCCTCTCATAACTCTGGTCCATCATCAATCTCCCAACTCACCTCCATATCTGAATCAGGATCGACTATGTCTCCGTTGGAACACTGCAGTTCTAGCTCGCCCTCTCCGTTAAACGGGATGTCCATAGAACGGAGGGGTCCGTACTCCTCTCCAAAGCGGTCTCTAAAACACCACGCCACATACTCGTGGGTCTCAAAATGGGCGGTCCCTACGTCTACCCAGAATAAGGTATAGTGTCTAAGAAACATCTCCCAATTCCCTATGGAATGAACCGACATGGTATGCTCTAAGTGCTGCGGAATCCCATGTCGCATCGGTGCATCGGCCACCTCTGGCATCGTCAGAGTCTGGGGTCTGAAAAGTTGGGTTGTACAACCATGAGACGAATCTCAGCAAGTAAAACCCACTAAACCTAAACTAGGCTAACATGCACCTCCTGACGGGAACAAAACTAAACCAAACATCAACCACTGACCTAAGCCCTCGAGCCCAGATCGCACTTACCATTGACCCTGCAGGTTAGGCAATTCAAGATAATAATCAAGCACATCCTCGGGCATACACGATCACACGTGTGTCATACGCATGCTCAAGCTCATAGATGACTAATTCACATACTCATCACCGAATCTCACAAACGTCCACAACAGTTCATGCATTCATATGTATGTCAATGCATCAATGTGGTACAAGCGCGCGTATTTGGATTATAGGATGGAACCGCTTGGACACGTCCTATACCATGCCCAGCAATTCCACCACATAATCTAATACTTAGCAGATTTACTCATTATCTGATCTTTCCACGGCCCATTGGCCCGGCCCTCTGGCCCAATACATAAACAACTCTTCGTGGCCAGCGTAAAAACGCCCCCAGCCCAGTGTCTCTAGTCTGCTACAAAATGCATGAGGCGCAACACCGATCTCCTTACGAATCAAGTTTGCTACAAAGTGCATGAGATTGGTCGTCTTCCGGACACACCGGGCATCGTCTTGTTACAAAGTGCATGAAGACGGAATCGACCCGAAGGCCACGACCCGAAGGCCTTAAGTGATCACACGGCACACTGCCCAATTTTTATCTGAACCCGGTGTCAAGCGCTTCGGGCAATTATAGGTGATCACATGCTCATGGCAAACTCGCATTCTCGCACAATTTTCATCACATGCCTCACACTCGGTACACACGTAATGCGCAGCCATGAATGCTCATGCTCGGGCAATATGTAATACTCATGAGCAATCATCATTACAATCCACTGAATTCAAACTTATCACATCTCAACATGCTCAATCGCCCAAATCACATTCCACACAACGTCGATCACGCGACATGGCAAGGTCCAATTAAACATTATAACACACGAATCAATCAATTTGAGCACTACAACCAACCAATCAATTACCCGGGCCATCCTAACGTCTTAATCAAGTTAATCCGACAACAAGTCAACACTTAATCCTTTGATTACTCACATGGACAGCCACTACTAAACCTCTTTTCGGCCTCCAATCCACTTCAAATACTCCTCAATCAACCGATAACGTCATCCCGGCACTTTCCGATCAAACAATAATTCATAATCCAACTTAATCACACTAATTAATCACTATCTACAACTAATGCCGATCTAAAGGACATTATCATCCTAATTAGGGTTTAGAGGGTATTACTCACTTATACTCGGGTCTACGACGACGGGGAACGGCGGCCAACTACCGGTGAACGGCAAGTCGGCGGCGGATTCCCGAGGAACGACGGCTGACAGCGGCTCACGAACGGCGGCGGTGGTCACGGCTCATGGCCTCCAAACGGCCAAGGGGGAGAGAGGAAGGGTCGGTGAGGGTGGCGGCTGAGACGTGGACGGACGGACGACGGAAACAGCGGAACGGTGACAACGACTTTGGGCGGACGTCGACGGTGGACGGCTCTGCTCCGGCGATCCCACGGCGATCTAGTGGCCGAGAGGGGAAAGAACACGGATCAAGAGAGAGGGGGAGAGACGGCGAGATGGTGAGGTGGCGGTGGCTCTACGGCGGCGCGAGGGACGGCCGGCGTTGGTGGCGGACGGCGAAGTGGACGGTGGAAGAGGGGGTGGCCGGCGTGAGGAGGGAGAGAGAAAAGAGAGAGAAGAGGAAGTGTCTTGGCTTGGTGAGAAAGTTAGTATGAGGAGAGAGAGAAGATATGGGTTTAAGTGGGGCTTGGTGGGGTTAGGTGACACTTGTCACAATCCAAAGGCTCAAGACAACCTACCCTTAGATCTAATGGTCCACATCATTCTAAGTCTAATAATTGAAGGGTAAAGGGGTCTTTACTTACCCCACTAATTCTTGTCTCCTTGCCCATAAAAACTAATAAATAATTCTCCACTAAAACTCCAAAATTCGGAACACTATTCTAGGCTTAGGGGCAAAGTCATCTTTTGTCCAATTCCGGGCCGAAATTTCATTTTTCGACCAGACTAACCCCCTATATAAATGAGCAACCCAAATTGACGTCGTCCTTGCGAAACTAGACCAGTAAACCCTCGAAAATCAACCTCGAAGTCCGGATCAAATTCCACGATCAAACTAGTTAAATTTCAATTCTCGAATCTCTTACTAACGGACGGCTGTTTAGGGGTTACACGTATCGACCTAAGGTTATTTGAGTCATGACGGCCTCGATTACCGGGAGAACGAGAGGAATTATCGCTAGTTCCGGAGATAACGATCGTTCGGTTTAAGTTTGGAACTGGTCAGCCACGTGCACTTTCGGTCACACAGAATCACCTGCTATCAGATCATACATCGTTGGCCTCAGCCAAACCAAGTCCATTACCTTCCGAGAATCAACCTACTTGGCCCAAAATATTTCCTCGTCGTTTCTCGAAATCGGTATCCAGTTCATGATCGGATCATTGGTCCACGTACAGTTATCCTAGTTAGTCATTCCCATCTGGTCAGTATCCTAGGAGTGATCAGCTCCGGACGAGACTTATGAAAATGAAATAATAGAATAGACTCGTTTTATTGATTTCCATAAATTGAGTCGAAGTTCGGGATGTTACATATTATGTTGCAAATTGGTTCATGGAACAAGATTTAAGATGATTTGAGAAATGTTTTTGTGGAAGATGTTATTAAAGATTATATATATCGATTTGTGAATTATGTTTATGAAATGATATGAGAAACACTTTACGAAAAGTATTTCTATCGAATGAATTGAGTTACAAAAGGTTACGTGATTTGTTTGGAAAACGCATTGTAATTTATGAAATGGTTTTAGAACCATATTGTGATTTATAAAATGGTTTATGAAATGATTTATGGATTTAGCTTTGTGGATTGTAGATGATATTGTCGTAGATAAATATTTGATGCTCAGTGTCTCTGTGAATCCAATAAGAGATTGTGGGTATGCACATATTAGTCTAAGATATCCATGTGGATTGAGCCACTTGCTTATAATAGGTGGAGACTTTGTCAAGAGGAGAATCTTGGTTGCTCTTTCATGAGGTGTTATTCGTGATCATAATTAGATTTTTAAGCATGAGATTGGCCAATGAAATGGACTATTGGTATGTGTTTTTCGATAAGATTGGCCAATGAAATGGACCATTGGCGTGTGTTTTTCGATGAGATTGATTAATGGAATGGGCCATTGGTTTATGCTTTGATATTATTGATTGAAATGAGCATTCTTATTGTGAAAATGTTATGTTAAAGTAGTATATAACGTATTTTGATCTTGATATTTATTATATGCTAGAGTTAGGTTAAATAAGCTTTGGTTTGGTCTTACAACTATATGCATAGTAATTGCTCGATCTGCTTAGAAGTGATACGCATTATTTACTGAGTTGTGATTGCTCACTCATATCTTTCCTCGATCTTTTCAAGTTCCTTAGTTAGTAGCCATTAGAGCAAAAACGATATCAACAAGGATCTTTGGGAGTTTGTTCTTTGGTTATGGTTTTAAGCTGTGTCCTTTGGTTAAAAAGACGGTCGTGTCATCCCTCATCTTAGTAGATTTTGGGGTGTGACTAAGAAGGTTCATGTACGTGCACGTACATTTTCATAGGCAAAATAAAATAATGGGAACAAACATAAAAAAAATGCATCTGTAATTTAGAAAATTATGCTTTGCTGATCATATTCATGACCAAGGTCGGTCGACTGTCATTACTCAGCAGTGACAGTGACTTAAACAATTCAAAAAATTTTAAGATTACTAAGCAATATCTGAATTTTATTACATTGCATTACATTCTTGACGAAAATTTCTGAAAATTCATCAGTTTAAATCACTTATTTTTGCATAAATATTTAACAATTTTTTGAAAGATTATAATAACTATAAAGAGTTTCTCGCTCGGAAGGAGAGATCACTTCTCAATCATACACATCTTGTTAGGTTGCTCGCATGAGTACTGAAATCATGAATTTGTATTCCTTCATGACGGATCAAGAGCATTTGATTTAGGTCACGTGGACAATCAAGATTTATTACTTGTGTACAAGCACAAGTTGTCTGTAGAAGTGTATGTCTATGTAGCTATGGCCGCTTGTACTCGCCTGCAGTGCCTTCCTGCTCACTTGAAAAGTCGGGTTATTGGATGATGCGGAAGATGTCTTCAACCTTCCTTGTTTCGGCATTCACATACTGCAGGCAAGATGTGGAGTGAAGTTAAACGAGCACGTACGCATGATCGTCGTGAATGCAGTAACATTTAGCTGCTTGATGTTCCAAACTCTACTTGCAGCGCAGGACATCAGAAACTGTACATAGTTTCTAATTTTACGGCATCACAAGAGACCAGCATAGTTTCTCAATAAATAGAGTTAAATGTAATCAAGTAAGCAGTCATAAAGCCAAAAGGAACGATGATTGTGGGAAGGGCGACGGAAAATTCGTGGGTGCTATGCAGCATGCAACAATCAAAAGCGGGTTACTGCTGACCTCTAGCTGTAACTCTTCTGGAATTGCATGTCCTCTGAAATAGCCAAATTTGGAAATCCTTATCGAACTCCAGTCACTCGGCTGCAAAAAGATAAAAGGGGCATCACTTCTACAGATCTTATTCATGGGAGCAACAAAATCGAATATCCCCATGTAACCGTACAGATTCGTAGAATAATATGAGCAGCAGAATCAGCATAGAAAGTTTAATTTGTTAAGAGCAAGCTAAAAAATCCCTGGAATCTTGATATTTCAAGGCCCGTAAATCAAAAAAGTGTTGTTAAGATGGCGTTGTTTGACTAAGCGGCATTAAGCCAATGTAAATGCAGGAAATGAAATTGGTATTAAGCACTGACGAATAAAAGGACGTTTTCAGAAATTGCCAAAGAAATGTGCAGATTTAGACAAAAAGCTTTATTGGTTTACTATCTACAACGGGTGTGAGGGAGAAGGGACTCTGACCTCATCTAGGAAGTCGTCCAGACTGAACCCAGCCATACCAATAACCACTTGCACAGGTGCGCTATAATTGCTGTGATCATCAGTATCAACCCCGCTTTGATCTTTCTTTGGCATGGCTTTACACTGATTTTGGTAAACTGAGCATGTTCTTTCATAGTTATGGACATGACCAAACAGAACTAGATCGACCTGTAATATCAAATGCTCGATGAGTACAAATTTTTAACAGATCAACGAATTATTCAACATGAGAACCAAAGTAAGAAGTGATGTGGCTAGCAAGGATCACCTAAAAAGGGGTGAATAGGTGATCTTAACCAATTTTTGTAAATTTAAGCGAAATTGAAAGAATACAGTAGTCTGAATAAAATTCAGATTCAAAACAGATTAAGTAGACGGTGCTCTTGAAGTGCAGTGTACAAAGTAATAGATAAGGAAAAGAAAAACTACACACAAGTTTATAATGATTCGGCTTTAAATAAGCTTACGTCCACTCTCCCATGCTAACAGCCTACTGGCTGGATTTCACTATGTAATCAAGAGGAAAATACAGATTCTGAGTGATATCACTTTTGTGTTTAATAGGACTCTCTATCTCACACACTCACTCTTATAAAAATGTCTCTCAAGATCTTAATGTTCAGCACAAGAAAGACAAGAGAAAGAATTGTAATATGCTCAGACTTTAGACTTATAAATTCTCGATTTCGTAACTCCTTTTGCTCCTCGTTTATCTCCTTTTTATACTCATTTACTACCAAACTAGCCATTGGACAGTCATCAGAGGATCATCTTCTAATATTCACCATTGAATAGATTTGTATAAAATAGATTGAGTAGCCGTTAGTTGACAAAATCCGAATCCTATTGATTCTGATTGCCCATACAATCAGAATCTTGGTTTCCATAAGTAGAGTTTTATCCGTTGTAATTGCATACTTGTCATAATATTTGATTGTTAATCAATCAAAACTTTCATTCTGTGAAATCCATGCCAAATCACTAGTTGTTATATTTCGTTCTGAAAAAGTTCTGTTTTTACGTCTGAAAAACTTCAGCGTCTGAAAAATTTCAATGTCTGCGTCTGAATAATTTCTGCATCTGAAGAATTTCAGCGTCTACGTCTGAATAACTTTTGCATCTGAAGAATTTCAACATCTGCTTCTGAATACTTCTGCGTCTGAATAACGTCTGTGTCTAAATCTGAATAACTTCTGAACTTCCAAAATACATTAACCTAGAAAGAAATGTATGTCAGATTTACAAGTCACACATAGAGAGTTTTGTCAACTTCAAAATCTATTATGAGTTTTCCTCAACAATCTCCCCCTTTTTAATGATGACAAAACTTCCATGCAGATTCAATTACTATCAATCAAAAATGAAAGGAATAATCATTTTAAGCGCATAAAATACAGATATATAAATGTGCAAATCTGTAAAATGTGTATTTCTCTTTCTCTTGCTTTAAATATAACTTGGATAACCTGCAAATCAAAGTGTTAGTATATTATCTGCATAATTTCTCCCCCTTTTTTGTCAACAACAAAAAGAATAATTATAATAAGGCAATGATAGGAAATCATCCGAATAGTCTTAAAAGAATAATTAAAATATTACAGGACCAACTTTCAAAAGAGGATGAAAAAGTAAGCTATTTCTTAGATGGAGTTCGAACAAGTTGAAAGTTTTTCAGGATGGAAGCAATTTTCTCAATCTTGGAAGAGCATTGACCAATAGCGTGCTCCATATTGGTTGAGCATTGAGCGATAGCTTCCTCAAGTTTTGCTTTGTCTGTTGCTGCTTGAAGACATTGAGTCTAATGGTTTTCCTCAACAATGTGTTTTAGAGTAATCATGTCTTGTTCAAGTGCAGCTTGCTTTGCTTTGATTTCTAGCAAAAGGTTGAGAATGGTCCGATTTTCTTAGGGATGTTCATTGACATTTTCTGGTGCAGGCTATTCGATCTAATCCCCTGTTTCTGTAGGAATCTCCCCCTGAATATCTGCATGTTCTGCAGCTGTAATGTCTCTTAAGTTTTCTTCAGGTTCAAGTGGAGATTGACTTACATCTGTCCTCTGGGAGATATCATCTAGCTGATTCTGATGTGATTCCCTAGTTGTTGATTCAGAAACCTTTGTAGTAGGCTCAGAAACATGTTCTGGATCATCATGTTGTCCTGTTGCAAGGTATTCATCATTTTCATCTTGAAGAAGAATTCGTCTTTTCTTTCTATATACGTTGAGTGGACTGGTAGGAACTGTAACATCCTGAATTTCAACTCAATTTCCAGAAATCAATAAAACGAGTCTATTCTATTGTTTCATTTTCGTAAGTCTCACCCGGAGCTGATCATTCATGGGATACTGACCAGATGGAAATGGCTAACTAGGATAACGGTACGTGGACCAAGGACCCGATCGTGAACTGGACATCAATTTCGAGAAATGACGAGGAAATATTTTGGGCCAAGTAGATCGATCTTCGGAAGGTAACGGACTCGGTTTGGCCGAGGCCAACGATGTACGCTCGGATAGCAGGTGATTCTGCATGACCGAAAATGCACGTGGTCGACCAGTCCCGAACTTAACCCGAACGATCGTTATCTCCGGAACTAGCGATAATTCCTCTCGTTCTCCCAGTAATTGAGGCCGTCACAACTCAGATAACCTTAGGTCGATACGCGTAACCCCTAAACAACCGCTCGTTAATAAGAGATCCGAGAATTGAAATTTAACTAGTTTGATCGTGGAATTTGATCTGGACTTCGAAGTTGATTTTCGAGGGTTTACTGGTCTAGTTTCGCAAGGACGACGTCAATTTGAGTTGGCCATTTATATAGGGGGTTAGTCTGGTCGAAAAATGGAATTTCGGCTCGAAATCGGACAAAAGACGACTTTGCCCCTAAGCCTAGAATAGTATTCCGAATTTTGGGGTTCTTAGTGGTTAATTATTAATTGGTTTTTTTGTGGATAATGGGACATGAGTTAGTGGAGTTAGTAAAGTCATGTTTACCCTTCAATTGTTGGACTTAGAGAGTTGTGGACCATTAAATCTAGGGGTAGATTAGCTTGAGCCTTAGATTAGTGACAAGTGTCACCAACTCCCACCAACCCCATTATAAACCCATCATCACTTCTCTCTCTCTTCATTCTAACTTCCCCTTCAAGCCAAGTCTCTCTCTTCTCTCTCTCTCCCTCTCCATTTCGCCGGCCACTCCCTCTCTTCCGCCGTCCACTTCGCCGTTTCGCCGCCCGGAGAGCTGCTGGTCGTCCCTCACGCCGACCGCCGCTCCACCGCCGTTCCATCACCATCACCACCTCTTCTCTCCCTCTCACCGTCTCTCTCGTCCCGTGCTCTCTCTCTCTCTCTCTCCCCTCTCGGCCGTGGAATCGCCGAGCCACTCACCGCCATCGTCCACTCGAACCGTCCACCGTTTCCACCACCGTCCCACCCGCCGGAGAGCAGCCGCCGTCCTCACCTCAACCGCCACCCTCACCAACCCGTTTCCTCTCTCCCTTGGCCGTTTGGAGGCCATTCAGCCCGTGAGCCGCCGTTTACCGCCGGAAACGCCGCCGCCGATTTACCGTTCACCGTTAATTGGCCGCCGTTGTCCCGTCGTCCCGAACCAAGTATAAGTGAGTAATACCCTATAAACCCTAATTAGGACAATAATGCCCTTTAGATCGGGATTAGGAGTCGTTAGTAGTTAATTAATGTATTTGAGGTTGATTATAAATCATGGCTTGATCGGTAAATGTCGGGATGATGTTATTGGTTGTTGAGGAGAAATAGATGAGGATTGGAGGCCGAAACAAGAGGAATTGAGGGCTGTCCATAGTGGCAAATGATGGATTGAGTGTAGACTTGTTGTCGGATTAACTTGATTGAGACGTTAGGATGGCCCGGGTAATTGATTGGATGGTTTTAATGCTCGAATTAATTGAAATGTATGTTATGATGCCTATTTGGTCCTCTCCATGTCGCGTGATCGTGTGATTGACTTTGTGTGGAGTGTGACTTGGGCGATTGAGCATGTTTTAATGTGACTTGGGCGATTGGTCCTCTTCAGGCTTCATTCTGAATGACTCATATTGGCCAAGTAGTAGATTGATTTGAGTTTCTTTAGCTCGATCTGTTCCTTCATAGGTGATGTAAAGAGTATCACAGATCTCCTTAGCTGATTCACAAGAAGCAATTTTTTTGTATTCAACAGGTGCTAAAGCACAATAAAGAGAATAAATTGCTTTGGAATCTAAGGTTTCTCTTTTTGAAATCTCAGTTTAAGATAATGACAAATCTGCTGGCAAGCTTCCTTCTGTCTTTTCTTTTAAGTTAGAAATTTTTTGTCTAACTCATCTGATGATAACATCCCATTGCATGTGATCCATTAACTTTATGAATACCCTCATCTTATTCTTCCAGATGTTGTTTTCCTTTCCATCGAAATATGGTGGTTTGTTGTTGCTTTGACCTTCAATGAGACTTCGAGCACCAAAGCTAGCCATATAGATCGTTAGCTCAGAAGTAAAACACTTCAATGCACGAGCAACCTGTTCTGATACCAATTGATGTGGCTAGCAAGGATCACCTAGAGGGGGGTGAATAGGTGATCTTAACCAATTTTTGTAAATTTAAATGGAATTGAAAGAATACAGTAGTCTGAATAAAATTCAGATTCAAAATAGATTAAGTAGACGGTGCTCTTGAAGTGCAGTGTACAAAGTAATAGATGAGGGAAAGAAAAACTGCACACAAATTTATAATAGTTCAGCTTTAGATAAGCCTACATCCACTCTCCCACGCTAATAGCCTATTGGCTAGATTTCACTATGTAATCAAGAGGAAAATACAGATTCTGAGTGATATCACTCTTGTGTTTTATGGGACTCTCTATCTTACACACTCACTCTTATAAAAATATCCCTCAAAATCTTCATGTTCAGCAAAAGAAAGACAAGAAAAAGAATTGTAATATGCTCAGACTTTGGACTTGTAAATTCTCGATTTCGTACTTCCTTCTGCTCCTCGTTTATCTCCTTTTATACTCCACCATTACCAAATTAGCCGTTGGACAGTCATTAGAGGATCATCTTCCAATATTCACCTTGGACAAATTTGTATAAAATGGATTGAATAGCCGTTGGTTGACAAAATCTGAATCCTGCTGATTCTGGTCGCCCATACAATCAGAATCTTGATTTCCATAAGTAGAGTTTTATCTATTGTAATTGCATACTTGTCATAATATTTGATTGTTAATCAATCAAAACTTTCCTTCTGTGAAATCTATGCCAGATCACTAGCTGTTATATTTCGTTCTGAAAAAGTTCTGCTTCAGCGTCTGAAAAACTTCAGCGTCTGCGTCTGAATAATTTCTGCATCTGAAGAATTTCAGCGTCTGCATCTGAATAACTTTTGCATCTGAAGAATTTCAGCATCTGTATCTGAATGACTTCTACGTCTGAATGACGTCTATGTCTGAATCTAAATAACTTTTGAACTTCCAGAATACATTAACCTGGAAAGAAATGTATGTCAGATTTACAAGTCACATATTGAGAGTTTTGTCAACTTCAAAATCCATTAGGAGTTTTCCTCAACAAGAACTAGAAGGTTACCTTGTTGTCCAATAGCAACCGCTCTACAACACTAAGAAAGCTTTGGTCAGCACCTTGTCCGGAACCAAAAGTGTACATCGGCCTGTGCCTACAAGAGGCAACCGTTACACTTTATCTCTGTTGTCTTGAGATTTTTTTAGTTTGAGAATATGCAAAATCAATTGGTGATACTCACGATCATTGAGCAGCAAATGTACTTACCCCATGACAACTAACCAAGGAGTTTTAGATCGGTCAACTGAAGCCATGTCTCCTTTCATCCATTGATACTAACAACATGACATGCCCATGACATAAAAATGACAGCTCATCGACATGAAAATGTGATACCTAAATGGTTTAACTCGATTGCCTTACCTGCTCTGAATTCTCGGACCAGTGTCGTTCAGTTGAAATCACAGTGAAATGAACTCTGGCTTGTTCTATGGAATACCATGGCTTGTCCTTCGCTGGGGTTGGCATAGGGAAGTACGTCTCATAAGCAATGCCAAATTCCTCACCAGAGTCTAGAGTCAAGTACACGGATCCTGAGCCCCCATAATCTCTTCATGTAAAAGAAAATTAGACAGCATCTTCGACTCATGCTACCAAGTATGTTGGTTCAGCTGTTTATTGAGTCTTCTATAATGCGCAGGAAGAGACGCATACTGGCCTGAGATAGTTACCTTTCGTGGTTCCCAATTGCAGTCATGTAGGAAACTCGGGAGGCGAAAGGGCTGATGAGGTGGAGGAAGAAATGCCACTCCACTAAGAAGCCTGTGGCATAGCTTATGTCTCCGATATGGACGATGGCGTCCACATCGCCTGAGTCTACATCATCCAACGCTTCCTTTGCCACCGAGACTGACCCTGGCTATAGAATCGTATAAAGTCGCATTTCGGGATACCTTCATACTCAGGAATTTGAACTCTTACAAACAGCATAGTTTGTGCCACTTCATTTAATTCAGTTGAATGTGACGTGCTAATAATGTTTCCTGGAGAGCCAGTTTTCAAGATGATACTCCACCCAAATCGTGGCATATTTTGTCCCTTTTACCAGCATTTAAAGGATACACCTTCCTCTTAGTGTATATCCAGTTTGGATAGTATCTTTTGAGTGCTGCTTTCAGAAACACAATTTTTCATTCTATGGAATGCATGTTTACCTGAATGTAGTGCTCGACTGAATCATCCAGAGGGGCTTTTCCCATATCCCCAAATGCAAGAAATTTGAGTTCATTTGATCCTCCTGCCGGTGGTGTCCTGAACTGAACTTGTTCACTCCAACCAGCTGAATCACTGGACGTCAGAAAAGCATGACCAAAATAAATCAGATGAGCCCGCAAATAGTATAGAAGTTTCTCATCAATTCAATTTCCAATCATCTAATTGATGCAGGAGAAAAATAGATCACTCCATCTATTTGTAGAAACTCATTAGCAGTGTCATAGAATATATCGCTCCAATGTCATGATAACAGGATGCTCCTTTCTATTGAAAGCCGTGTACCTGACCCTCTCTCGATCAGACATGCAGCTATGGTACATCTTTAAGGACTAAGGCACATAGAAGTATTTGTTGGTGCTCCCTCATCTACCTAATGTTGTGAGTTCATAGACAATTATTGTAAGGAACAAGTCCATTGCATATCAATTCATTCACATTCACTGCAGATTCGATGGCCCTGCATCAAGTAGGTGCCATAGATATTGAACTATGCTCAGCAAGAATACCTCAAGCTGATCTGAAACCGATCAGTCTCATAAACAATACGTTCCAGTCAAAAGATTCTACCTTCCGTATTTGTAAGAATAAGAGGCAGAAGGCTGCAGTCCTGTCATCACGGCTGAATGAATGTAACCGGGTCATGCCAACCGAAATCTATGGCAGGACTAGGTAGCACATTACCTGTCAAAAAATAGACCAACAAAACTATATTCAATGAAGAATGAGTTCTAATGAGGCCTTCGATTGTTTTGCGTGTGACGAGAAAGTCCTAGTGCATTTACAGATTTTTTGAGGAAGGGTTTGAGGTTAACTCACTGCACATATCATCTTGTGAGAATGTACTAACTTCGGAAGTTTGAGATTTCCCATCTCCATATTGCACCTCTTGGGGTTCCTTGTCTCCACTAACCCATGTAATCCTTGTCAGGCCTTGACTCTACTCCAATGCTTTCCCAACCTCATATGTTTGAGTCGAATGGTGCGACATTCTAGGAATACGTTGCCGACTCAACTTCTCACATCAAAGTTAAACACAACAGAAATAAATAATTAAACCCGGACAATTAAATTGGAGAACACCAGAATTAAACTAACACACCCAACCGCCAACATATAAAACATTACCATACCAAATATTTACATTATCCATTTACATGCATACCGTACCCTTCCTCAACATACTTGTCCATCAAGCATACATACACTACCACTATCACAAGTAGACATACGCCTCAAGAGGGGTAAACACCCAATTTTCCCAAAAATGGTACCCCTCGACAACCACTCTCAGCCTCCTGATCAACCCCAACGTCCTCGCGATGACGTCCATTTAGAGTCCGACTCACTGTCATCCGAATCTGATTCCTCCTGGATCGTCGCTTCTACTGAGGACTCCGATTCTACTCCGATATCTATCGGGTGATTTATGTCACCTAATTCCCCAGGGGTCTCATTCGGTTCCTCGGCAACTGGTTCTTCTTCTAGCTCAACCTCTAGCACAAAGAAAGGATTGTAGTCGTACTCGGGTATGTTGTCCTCGCCATCCTCAACTCCTATCTCTGGCTTGTCCTCGCCTGGATCCTCGCCTAAACCCTCGCCATGCTCCTCCTTCGGCTCACCCTCCGATATCTCACCCAAGCCTATATCCATAGGATCAAATCCTACTTGAGACTCTTCCGGATTTGGGTCTAAGTCATTCACTGAAGAACCCGAAGCTATTGGAACAGGGTGGTGTCCGGACTGAGCTAAACTAAGCTTTGTGCTCGTCAATTCCCCATCAAGCGGGGGAACAGCTGCTGGATCCCAGTCTCCAACTCCATCATAGGGGACGTCGAAACCGGTAATGGGGCCAAACTCATCAGGTCCATTTCTAAACGTCCAAGTTGTGTAGATGTGAGCCTGCCAAGGTAGATGTCCTACGTTTACCCACATAGTTGAAGTATGCTTTATCCAGATGTATTGTTCATCCAGAGGGTACTCCACAAAATTGTTTTCTGTGTGTATAACTATACCAAAACGCTCCGGCGGCGGCGGTGGCGGCTGATTCATTGTTCAGGTAAGTAATCTGAAATGGTTTGGTTTATACAACCATGAGACACTTCTCAATAAGTTACAACCTAAATCCTACCTAGGCTATCACGTTATTCCAGACACATATAGACACACAACCAATCAATTCACACAAACCCAATCCGCAATCACAACAATCAATTCCCATACACATGCTACAACATGCAAACTTCACACAAATCAAACCACACGTCAATCACACTATACTCCTAACCAACTCGTCGTGTCCACACATACTCAAACACTTTCTCAGCCCCGAGCATCACGCGCCTCGGTCCGATTCCATATTCATACTCGATCGCGCCCCGAGCATCACATGCCTCAGTCCGATCCCACATTCACACTCGATCGCGCCCCGAGCATCACACGCCTCAGTCCGATCCCACATTCACACTTGATCGCACCCCGAGCATCACACGCCTCGGTCCGATCCCACATTCACATTCGATCACGTCCCCAGCATCACACGCCTCGGTCCGATCCTACATTCGCACTTTCCTTTGCCCGCGCCAAATGCGACAAGCCTACACTATCGAAACCCGAGCTTATAATGCCTCGGTCCGATCCCAGTCTCACCCGAGCTAATCGTGCCTCGGACTGCTCTCATTCTTGCTTTTTCAAGCCTCAGCCTGTGCCAAATGCAACAGACCTACGTGATCGCTGCCCGAGCTTATAATGCTTCGGCCAGATCCCAATCTCACGTTTGCATACAATCACATCGAATTCCAGGCACACACTTGCACTCCACACCTCACAACATCACAATCACATCATGAATACCCAATCACGCATAAAACAGCGTTTTTCCATACTCATACATTTTCAAATCATTTTCGGTCCTTCATGAGACTTTCACAAAATCCCAAGACGGATCTAACGAAACTAACCACACAACAAATGGTGCCCCACAGCACATCAAACAACACGTCACAGACATCAAACAGTAATTTATGCACCCAAAATCGCAATTTCACACTTCCGGCTCTTCACGATACTTGTATAAAATTCCGAGCCGAACCTAACAGTGCAAACTGCGTCCTGAACAGCACCCCACATCACACTGAACGAGCAATCACAGCATTGATCGGCCTCTAAATTTTCCGTCAAAACTCTCCGGATTCATTCCTAGGGCCCGCAAATCAACTTCACCTTAAAAACCATACCGAACCGCGTCTAACTAGGCCCGAAACAACCCAATATACTAGATAAAGTTTAGGTTGAACTTACTCAGCTCTAAACTATTGTGGTTAGAGCAAAAGCGGCAGCAAAACCCGAGATCTAACGGCGGCTTGCAGCGGCGGCGATGTATGGCAAGCGGCGATGGCTCACGGCGTGCAACGGACAGCAGCAGTTCACGGCACGGCCAACAAGGCTCACAGCCAGAGAGAGAAACCGAAAGGGAGAGAGAGGGAATGGCGGTGAGAGTGGCGTGAGGTGGCTTGGCGGCGTCCGGTGGGTGGCGGCGGTCCGGGACGGCAACGATCGGCCGTGGCGGGAGAGAGCTCACGGTGAGGGAGAGTTCGGGAGAGAGAGAGATAGAGAGGGAATCGTGAGAGTAAGGGAGAGAAATGGGGAGAGAGAGAAAAAGGTCCAAACTTAATCTCCAAGTTTTGATCAAATTGCAAAATGACCAAAATACTCCTCCTCTCTACTTTTCATCCGACGGTCCAGATTCGATCGTATCTTGAAATCAACGGCCCAGATCGAATCTCATCCAAAATATCCAAGGGCAAGCTTGTAATTTCTCAAAAAGTCCAAGGGAAAAATTGTCTTTTCCAAATTCGGGGGTAAAATGACCTAAATACCCTTTGCCCATAAAACTAGCCCTTTAGAAATCCTTAAGGATAAAATGGTCACTTTCTCTGTTTCTTGCCGAAATCTAGTTTTTCTGAAGGATTCGGGCTCACCCAAAAATCGCACGTTACAACCACAACGTTCGTCCTAACGTTCTACCGTGACTTCCTAATTTTCTGATTCCCAATTTGGTCTAAATTTAATAATTGAATTATATATAATGTAACTCGTGCATATCTCTGATTAATGGGCGGCTTTCGAGAAAATTCGTAGAATCGACCCGTGACTGATACTAAATTAAGTCACATGAAATTTATTCAGACCGTAACGACTTCGGTTGTCGATAAAATCGCGAGGATCGATCACTAGTTCTTATGAGTACGATCATTCGGAATAGGGTCGGGGTCGTTCGTCAATTCATTTTGGGATCCAACGGAATCACCCGTGATCCATGTATATGATAATGATGAATCGGCCCATCACTATCCTAGGATCGGCCTACTCTGACTCAAAATGTCACCTCAACGATTTTATGGTCGAAATTCAGTTCACGGTCGAATTTCTCTAGTCGTACGAATTTAAATCCCTCATTAGCCTTTCCCTAATGGTTAGTATCCCGATAATGATCAGTTTCGGACGAAACTAGCTACAAGTACATTAATAAATAATTCATTACATAAATCTCCAAACGGACGAAATTTCGGAATGTCACAATCCTCATATGCATATTAAAGCATGTTTGATTACCATTCACAGTCTGCATTGCTTTCTAGTGTTTTATGTAAAGAGTATCCCACGCTCAGGCGCAGTGTCCTGCGGGCATGGTACCGCGACTTCATGGGCTACTGATATAATTGACATTTTTTATGACATCCACAGAGCCAAATGTTGGTGACACGACACACGCGAGCTCGACACCCCTGTTGGTAGCCAAATGAGTGCCTACCGAGGTCCCAGTCGAGTCAATGCTGGAGAGATGGCCATAGAGCGGTTGGCTTGGGTTCACAAAAGTCAAATAGTTTTGATCTCTTCAACACGCATGGTGTAGCAAACCCCCCAGCGAACAGCACAAACTCAATATCGGTTCTGATGTTTACAACGTGAAACGTCAAGGTGCCGCCGCATGTGGTCACAGCACATTTACCATCCTTGTACTCCTTGCATTCCTTCTTCTTGCAGCTCAGATAGTCCGGATCCTTGCTCACGTATTGTGCCTGAAAATGATGTAATATAAGCATGCACCGAAAAGTTGAAGTGGAAACATTTCTCCAATTCTCAAACTACTTAGACAACTAATGGTAGGTATATTAGAAGATCAACGGAATTTGGCTCATGGCAATAACAAAAAAAAAAGACGTAGGTAAAATATCAATGATCGCGATAAATGAAATTCTAAAGCATTTTGATAACAAGGGCATGCTTAAATATTCGATATAACCGCACTACATGCAGCATTTTATACATACCGAAAATACAAAAAAGTTGTAAATCTTCTTAATTTCCGGCATTACTCAAATTAAAGTTACATATAGAATGTCTCTATTTGACTAGTGGAAAACCAACTACGAGAAGTATCTTCATTATTTTCCTGTATTCAACAAAGTTCAGTTTTTTCATGGTCAATGGAAAAAGTACATACTTAAATTCCGTAAAAAGGTTACCTCAATTACTGAAGGACAGTTTTATAAGTCAATTACTTATTTGCTAAATGAAAATAACAATGATAAAAGAATTCGATAAAGAACTTTGCAAAACATCTGAGCCAGAACCGAATCGACTTTATTGATTGAAACTTTAGCAGATTACAGAACAAAAGACTCTTTTTGATTCTCTCCTTTGAACCAAAAAAGAGATACTTTGACAAAAAGAAAAATAAAAATAAAACGGACTCCTATTTTTTCTCCGCTTCTTTCGGTGGATGAAGACTTTGACGAGAATATTTTAAACCTTCAAAGCAACCACAACCATTAATGCTTGAGGTTGGATTGGTGTTTGTATGTGTATATATATATATATACATATATATTTGTTTTGTTGTAACTGGACATGTTCCCAACCAAATGAAATATGACATTGCTACGTGAACGATATGGACTCCATGGCGTGACTTTGTTGGTGGATCATGAGTGCTGAACCAAGTCTTGGCAAAAGGAGTTAGGCATATGCCATGTGATTTCTTTTTCAATTGCTTTTCTATTCGGCCCCTGTTGATTCCACTATTTTCTCTAGAGCCCCTCGCTATTTTATGTTTCTATTACTATCATTCATCAAGAAGAAGGTAGATAGATAGGCGATCAACGAGGTATGATACAAGGGTAGATAAATTACCATGACAGGATAATGGCATAGAAGAGGAAGATCACTAAGATCACCGGTCTCTACTTACAGAGCCTTGTTCAGTGGACAAACCAAGACGCTGCAACCCAAAAGAAAACACAAGGAGAAGAAGGAACTTGAATGAGTAACCATTCACGCGTACTGATATGTTTCGAAGAACTAGAGATCAGGATGATTCGTACTCGGCATCCGATGGAGAAATCATGGCAACCCAATCGGAGTCTGCTGGAACCAGGACCCCGGTTACTTTAACCGTGAGATACTCCTCATTCCCGATGGCAGTGTCGCCACTGACATTGATTTGGAGATACGGGTTCGGGTTGCTGCACTGGAGAATTCGCCTTCTGTTCAGCAACCGGAACTCGGATATGGCGGTGTAGTTGAGATGCTCGAGCGCGGAGTCAAGAAATAGAAAAAATGAAGAAAAGCAAGTCAAAAGTATGATGGAAATAGAAAAGATTGCGAGTTGTGTGGGAATGTGGAGCTCCATATTGGAGAAGCAAAATGCTTTGGATGGATGAAACCGAAGGCTTTCTTTGTATACTCACGAGAAAGAGAGGTGTGGTTCAGTATAAAGCGAGCGAA
This sequence comes from Syzygium aromaticum, assembly GCA_024500025.1. Lineage (NCBI taxonomy): Eukaryota > Viridiplantae > Streptophyta > Magnoliopsida > Myrtales > Myrtaceae > Syzygium > Syzygium aromaticum. The sequence goes on along the minus strand of CM044894.1, from coordinate 11,878,768 downwards.
AGAGAGAGAGGGAATGTGTTTGAAGGACCGAGGCGTGAGTTGGATGTTTAGGATCCAATACCTATGGATATACATTAAATATGTCTATGGTTTTTATGGAGGAGGGTATTATCTGTTGGGAAAATATCAACGTGAATAAGAAAGAATAATAAAGTCAGACTTTGAGGCTTGGTATTACTTTTTTTAAGGAATTATTTGCCCCACAACGCTGCTAATGGTTATCGACAAAAATCTTTTAGGATACAACAAAGTGTCAATGAGAATACCAGATAGCAATTCCGGTATTTCTACAAGGTCTCTCAAAGGAAACAATTAGAAAAGATGGTTGTACATCTCCTAGAAGAAAATGAGAAATTGTTCTTTTTAATGAACAAAAACGTTGAAAATATTTATACGATGAACAAACACAATCTTTTGAATGTGGAGAAGTTATGTACGAACAGATAGGACTTTCCAAAGGTTAAGAAATTATGTCCGAATAGAAACAATCTTCCAAAGGTTGTAAAAGCGCCTAATGATCGTTAGGCAAAAAAAATAATAAATTCGAAATTAAATTATTAAAAAATAATTGCCACTCTATTGCGTACAGTTACACTGTTTCAATTTGACAAAACAGTTATTTTATAATAATAAATTTGAAATTTAATAAATAAATAAAAATGATCGTTGATTAGTGTTAAATCTCATCCATGTGCACACTCACGTCCTTTCGATGTGGGACAAGGCACCTCGTTGTTTGTTTTACAAACAAACTACTAACAATCCCCCACTTTGTTTGTAAAACAAAATCAAAATAAAACGTTAAAATGTACAACCAAAATTTCCGTAAGATTAATATGCATACATAAAGGTCTCTTTCGAGTTAAACCTTTACTTAGTGCAAGTATCTCAAAAATCTATCAAAGTGACAAGTAGCTTGGTTTTAAACTTGTATTTTTAAATAATAGAATCGGATATACCACATATATAATAACCTCTTGTTTCAGCTAGAAGTTCTATATTACTCAACACTATTATGGCCATGTGTTTGTACCAGTTTCATGAGCTCTTTAGAAAGAAACCCCCAACTTTCATAAAGAGCGACACCACTTCTAAGCTCATATAGGTGAAGTATCTTTCATGTGTTTCTGTTATTAATAACACATTTGAACCATATTTCATTAAAAATTTAATTCAATCTACAAATGTAACAGAAGATACCGACTTTCTCACGTCCAGACTCATGTCAGTATCTAACAATCACTTCAATAACTTGTTTTTACCCATTAAACCTTATAACTAGTGATGTTCTAGAAAAAGCTCGCGTTACCATTATTGGTGATTTTAATTAAAGGGTTTCAACCCCGTTTCTTGTGAGGTCATATTTATTATATCTCTTGGTAAAGCCTTTGTCAAGGAATCAGCTAGATTATTGCTTGACCTCACGTAGACAAATGTTACAGCACCATTTTTAATCAATTGACTCACGTACTCGTGTCTTAGACTAATTTGTCTAGACTTATCATTAGAAGTGCAATTATAGCCTAGCCTATCACAATGGATAGAAATATGATGCATAGGACTAGGTCATAAGTTGATATTCAACAACAAATTCCTAATCCATTTAGCCTCTTTCTCAGTTGCTGCTAAAGTAATGATTCAAATTCCATAGCTGAGTGAGTTATACACATTTGTTTCTTGCTCATCCAAGAAACAACACAGCCATCAAATGTGAAAATCCATCTAATGGTGGATTGTTTATCACCCATGCTTGTAATCCAATTAGTATCGGTGTATTATCCTAATACAACCGAATAATTATTATAGAACAGTCCCAAATTTTGGTTCTCTATAACAACAAAAAATTTGGGTATTAGCTTTCCAATGTTCTATACTTGGATTACAAATATATGTACTCAAATTTCACACGAAATAAGCAATATCAGGTCTAATACAATGCATCGCATACGTTAAAGACTGTATAGCACTCACATTAAAGACTCTCTATCAGGAATCAAATGGAGTACTCATTTCTTTGAAGCCATGATGTTCAAATTTATTCAACATTTTTTTAATGTAATCACATTGGCTCAAAGAATAACCCCCATCATGTTTTTAACTTTAATACCTAAGATAATATCTACTTCACCCAAATCTTTCATTTTAAAAATGAAAGTAAGATACTTGTTAATCTCAATGATTCCAGTCATATTTGTTCCAAATATAAGCATATCGTTAACGTATAAGCACACTAAAATATCATGAAAAGAAGAAAAGTAACTTGCACATGCATTCCTTCTATTCCAAGGCCTTAGTGTTCTTTGAATCAATAGTGCTAAAAACATTTTGAAAATGGTTAGCAGAATAGAATTAGATGTCTTGTTGATGAAAAGTTGATGAAAGTCATGCACACGTCTTGGAAGCTCGGTACAACTATAGTTTGCTGCACCAGGAGACATCCAGAGACAGTAAGCCACCATAAGTACCTCTTACTGGATGAAGAGTCTCAGATGACTAAGGCTAACATCAAATATAGCCATATGACCACCTGCAGCACAAGCTGGGCAGTCTTAGGCACAGAATCGGCTAGATATCATCATCATGGCCCTCCAAATGACCAAACGGCTGATATAAATAAATAAGCCAAATGTATTTTCTATCTTTTCATGAAGCATAGTGAAACAAATTTATGGCTAACCTCGTTTTTTTATGATATTAAATTTCTGAGAGACTCAAAAACAAGCTAACCTTCTTTCACAATCGAAGCATGATTACATGCATTCAAGACTCCAACAAAGGTGATCGCATCTAGTTGTAACCCTGCTTCCTTCATCTGATTTAACAGCACAAAGGCATCTCTTCCCGGCCATATCACGCATAGCCAGACACCATAGAGAGAATAAAACCTTATCATAGTGTTCTGTACGAACACTTCCTGATCCAACAGGTCACAGACAATTCAAAACTGCTTGCCTTGTAGTTTGTACTGAATAGTATGTCGATCATCGTGTTATAAGGCTAAGGCTCGTGTTCATAATCTTCTTGGTGCCTCGCCCACGTGAAGAACCGGAAGGCTATCTTCTCCCCATATCAAAACCTTATCGGCATCGCTATCAAAACCATCGTCCTCGACACCACAACCGTCTTTTGGTTGCCCCAATGAGACAACATCTGTGCAAAAACAACTGCAGAGCGACCCCGGCCATGGAAGCCAAGCGCCATAGGGGAAACAGGAATTCGTCAAAACTCCAACAAGACGTGGTCAGCCCCCGCTATATTCGATGCGAAGACCAGGATTTGCAAATGTAGGTACAACACTGAGCGACACAGTAGGTGGAGATAGATTGAACTCCCAGGTGAGATTGTGACAACATCGGCCATATCTATGCATTCAAAATCAAATCTTCAGATTGATAATGTATTGGTCACTAAGCACCATCTGCCAAGGTCCTTGCTTGTTGTCTTTTTCTGATCACAGCGTTGTCCATAACTTCATTTGAGGATCGCTACATCACCGACTCGGAACGTGTTGTTGTTGCTCGACCAACTAAATGCAAAAACGGGCAGTCCTCTTTCTTGGGGTTGAAATGAGAGAGATCTTGTCTCTCCAGTGCTTGTCGCCTTCTTGTCAAGACCATAGGCAATGGCTACTGCAGTCGGTTCATTGAAAATACGAATGACATTGAGGCCAGCAGTGACATCGGCATCTTTAGTGGCCTACCTCTGGGAGTTATTGTAGTAGGCGAGGCAAGGAATGTGACAACGGCATTCTTGATAGTCGTACCAAGGTATGCCTCAGCGATCTCTTGCATCTCCGTGAGGAACATGTATGAGCTTTCCTCCATAGCAAACTGCTTCTCTTCACCCTTGTAATTAACGACAACCATGGGCTCGGATGGAGGGAGCGATTTCTTGCTCGGATTAGCGAGTGATTTGGAACTGCAATTTGCTCTTGCGCTCTTTGCGCAATGTTGATAGCGTAGCCATGGTTGCATTTGTTGGTCCAACGAGCAAAATTGTTGTCATGAAAACAACCAGTTTCATCATGTCTTGATTCATGACTTTGATTGACTCTAACTCCATTGTTGCAAAATAATTCCTTAAAATTGTTGGGAAAATATCAACGTGAATTGGAAAGAACAATAAAGTCAGATTTTGAGGTGTGATATCACTTTATTTAAGGAATTATTTGCCCCACAACGTTGCTAATGGTTACCGACAAAAATCCTCCAGGATACATCAAAGTTTCAATGAGAATACCAGATAGCAATTCCGGTATTTTTTCAAGGTCTTTCAAGGGAAACAATTAGAAAAGATGGTTGTACATCTCTTAGAAGAAAATAAGAAATTGTTCTTCTTAATGAACAAAAACGTTGAAAATATTTATACGTTGAACAAACACAACCTTTTGAATGTGGAGAAATTATATACAAACGGACACGACTTTCCAAAGTTAAGAAGTTATGTCCGAATAGACACAATCTTCCAAAGGTTGTAAAAGTGCCTAATGATCGTTAGGCAAAAAAATAATAAATTCGAAATTAAATTATTAAAAAATAATTGCTAATCTATTGCGAACAGTTACACTAATTCAATATGACAAAACAATTATTTTATAATAATAAATTTGAAATTTAATAAATAAATAAAAATGATCGTTGATTAGTGCCAAATCTCATCCATGTGCATACTCACATCCTTTCAATGTGGGACAAGGCACCTCGTTGTTTGTTTTACAGACAAACTACTAACATTATCTACCTTAAAAAATAAAAAAACAATGAACAGGGTACTATGTTTCTTGACGTTAACATACGCAGAGTTGCTGCTACTCCAGATGCTGCTAGCTGTCTGTTACCCACGTCATATCCCTCGTCTATCTTGTGTTGCACATTTTCGTGCACATGCACTAAACATCTACGCAAAACCAGATAACGACCTGACGGGCTTTGCAAAAAGTTCATCACTCGTTGGAGATCGTTTCCACTAGGAGTGACTTTAGTTGCTTCCAAAAGTTCAGTTCAGAGGTCAGGTTTTTGTTAGCTTTGTCCAATGTGAACTGGATCTGCTTCCAGTAGCAACCTAGTGATGATGAGTTTGTGTTTGTGGTTGATGGTTTGCGTGCTGGGATGGTGTCAAAGTCAAATCACACGATGAGGGTTAGTATGAATGCACGAGCGGCGTGCGGTAAATGCAGTTGGCCGCATTATAAGAAATGGATATTTCCCTTCAGATGCTCTTGGAAATATGGGTGCCGGTTCAAGTTTTATTAAGGAATAAGAGAAGGATGGAAAGAGGATATTCTCTTGAAAGCTATACATCAGTTATATTATTTGCTGTTCAAAGTGTGACATCGATTTAATACGTGTTCGACTAGGCGATTTCAGCTGCCACCAACACTATTTATTCGTGCAAACCTGCTATCACATTCCTCATCACCAATAGGTCCCCATCAGACTCGGGCTTGCTCTAGTAGACTATGTTGTGATGTGCTACTCCTAATTGGGGATACAACGGGTGTTTTGGCTTTCGATTTTTCAATCTGCCACATATTGATTTAGCAAGATTCATGAGTTAGAATCGGTAATGAAATTAGAATAATTTCTTGATTAGCAAAACTTACATTTTTGGTCATTGTATCAGCTTTCACTCGCTTCTCCCTATGGGTGCTTGCGAAACGCTACGTAAAAATCATAAAGTGCTTTTCTATAGAATTGTCCATTTTGTCGCAGCACCTAAGAAGCCCCCTGTAACTCTGCGCGAGCCGATTTGCTTCCTAAGTTCCGAGGGGGAATGCAAGTATGTGCCTGAAAATGTTAGGAATAAACAGAAGTGCATGCAGGTTGGGCTGCTGATCGATTTTGATTAGATTAGAAAACCAATCAGTTTTGTTCTCAGTAAGAGGTCTTATGTTATGTTATTCATTACCAGCAGCCAGACATCAGTAAATTATTGATTGTCGGCCTTTTTCTTGTAAAAAATAGCGTAAGCCTGAAAAGGATGGAGTGGACCATTAGTCTATTTATATACTTCTTCCGTTAGCAAACCTCTTCTCGTCCTTCTGATTGTCACGAATCTGCATCCTGGGAACATTATCCCCAGTATATAACTCGAGAAATCAGCTACAACTTTCAGAGTACTCATCACGTGGTTGCACTGTCTCAGAATCTTCACGTAACTTTAAGCATCCATGGAAAAAGGTACCACTGTTTATCGTCTTAAATACTACTGTGACAGAAAAATTTCTCAGCGAGAAGTGCTTCCCAATTCTCTATATATAACTCCAGAGAGGTTGGTGAGAACAGTAACCCAGGTGGAAATAACAACTTGGATGATTATTCTACATTGGAATTCCAAAACAAGAAAAGGGGAAACGACAAACAAAAGGGTAGCCATATATCTTCACGGACTATGATCCTCTTTGGACAGCAATAAATAGCACAAAAAAAATGGGTGACAGAAGAAAGACAATGTACGGAAAGGCTTGAGAAAGTGCACCTTCTTCGGGTTCTTCATCCTTGTCAAGAGGATAGTTGCTTTTGTCTTCAATAAAGGCCTCGAAGTAGTTTTGGTAGCCTATGCTCTCTGCAGAGAGCTTTGAGCTTCTTACCTTCATCATCTTCATGGCCTGAAGAGTATTGGCATCACAACCACCATTTTAGATGCTCTTTAGCTAGAAATGGCCTATATATTTACTGTGACGTACTTTACAACTTCTTTGACATCACATCTACAGTTACCTGGAAGCTGAACATGAATTGCATGGCTCTCTTGTTGACTTTAGCATTTGGATGAGATTGAAGCTTCTCGTACATCATACGAGCCTTATTTGGTCTGCCAATCATGTCAAGCACATCGTTATTTTCAAGCATGGGACAGAAAAGGAATGCAAAGCCTCTAGGCCTAGTATGGCAGTGGAGTGGGGATGCAAGAACGGAGTCACAGAAGCAACTCTAATTCCGAGAGATCCTAATATTACCTGCCTGAGCTTCATTAAGATTGTTATTATTAGGAGTTGACATATGAAAACACGTAATTACCTGGAAAGTGAATCCTGGCAAATGGACCACTGCAATGCAGCTAATCCATGAAGTTCACACTGCACATACATATAATTAGGAGATCAAACTATGAAACAAAGCATAATGGGCAAACAACCATTGCAATGAAGCACAAGTAATAATTAGCCCATAAACAAAAAAACCTCTTTTACACCTTTGGCAGGGTTCCCTGAAATGGCAGCTTATTCATGATCTCTTCATAAAATGGTAAAGCTTCCTTAAGTTTTCCAACATCCATCAGAGAGTCACCATCCTTCAAAGCCTTCGACAGCAAACAATTCAATGACTTGAAATCTACAGTAAAAATTGTCTCGTAAATCTCTACAAAAGGCAAAGAAAGAAAAACAATAGGACAAAGGGCTAAGTCCATCCTACAAAGTATCAGTTATACCCCATATCCCACATAATTTAACTAGGTAGGTACCTTCTCACACTCAGATTTCAACTTTGCATCTATATTTAAGCCCATTTTTCTCTTGTAAGCAGCAACAAGTTCTCTAGTACGTGCATCTTTAGCAGCCCTATCTTCAGCTGTTTCCAGCACATCCCCTGGACAAATGGTCCTTCCACCTCCAAACTGAACAATAAAAATAACAACAAAAAAAGCTTAGCCTGACATTTGATTCATTGGAAGACGCCAGAGAGATAGCACAGAAAATTGCATATCCATGATATATAAGTTTTCTCATCTGTATGTACAAAAATCAGTGGTTCTTCTTAAACCGTTCCTCCAACATTCATCTAGCTTAACATATAAACGCCAGACTAGCTCATAATCATATGCTCAAAAAGACAAACCAACCCCCCACACCACACCTTCACTTTGTTGTGTAAGTTTCCACAGCAATCTTCTAAAGACCAACCAACTAGATAACAAGTCCAGTCAAAGCATATGAAAATTTCAGAGGGCCAAATATCCTAACAAAAGAAGCAACATTTCATACGATAAAAAGATAAAAGATCATCTTCATGGGAGAAATTTAAAAATGCCAGCAGAACTTATGCTGCACTTGTCTCCCAATCTGGCAAAGTCTATCACCTCAGTACAGTCAATAATTCTGCTTAACATGAAAGGGTAATAACATTTGTTTGGAATAAAAAAATTAAGGAAATTGAAAAGATATTCTGAAATTTATCACATGATAGGAACTTCATGTCCTATTTCTATGATAATAACCAGATCGAAGACAAGATAGGTAGATGTGCCATCCTCTTAGCATGCAATAGCAGGAACAAAACCATTTTTCATTCATAATCTGTCATGCTTCAAGCCAAACTTGTAGGGACAACTGGAATGTAAACTAGTGCTGCCTCCGAGGAATGACTATCTTGGGGGGAAATTAATAAGCATGTGTAGCCATATTTGTTCTGCTATCAAATTGCTCAAAAGCTTTACAAGAACAAACTGCATCAGCAGAAGGGGGAAAAGGAATCAACTTCGATATCAAAAGAGAAATCTCTCAGTAACTAGCTTACTGTCTTGGATATGTTGTTTGGTCTAGGGAAGACACCCCAAGTCGAAACTTTGGGTTTGTAAAGATCCGAATTATCTTCTTGGGGTGGCGCAACCACAGGATTCGCCGCTGTCGCGTTGTCGAATTTGGTGGTGTCCCCGAGAATGATTTCCACCTCAGGTATGTCCTCTTCTGGAAGACGGTCACTTGCCGGGATTAAACCAGGCGGAAGTCCCCTGGTCCTTTTCTTGTCCGCAAAGTCAAGCCCCACAAAGTTGATGCTCGAAACCACCAGCTGCTGTCCTCATTCGTTTTTAACTGCGAATTTGCTTTACCAATTTTCCCTCCGTTTTTACCTTTCAAGCCTAATTTTAACAAGACAGCCAACTCTCTCAACTCCATGAAAACTGCAAAAGCAAGAACTTTACACATGGCGACCCACATCATCCCTCTGCAACGTCAAGCGTTCAGCAAATGCAAGAAGATCGATGAGAATCATCCGCCCACTGTTTCGGCTGAATGCTTAACAATCCTTCAAATTCACATTCTTTGCTAATATATTACAAGAAGAGGAACAAAATCGCCCTCCCATTCCACTCCGCATATCATCTCATCATCCACAGTCATAATCAGCTAATATCTAATCACCAAGAAAGAGAAAGAAAAGCTTCCCACAACACATTACTTACCTGAATTAGCGTCACTTTCCAAGACATACTCTTTTGCCTTGGCCATTGCGATCTTACCGGTATAGGCTGAATCGTCGCAACTATTATTTGCATACTCCCGACCACGCTCGCCTCAAAATCACCCTCCGGCTTCGATTGCAGCAACTTCCTGTACGCCCTGGCTTTCTCAAAGGCGAGCTTCACAGGGTCCACAGGAGCCGTGGATTCAGAGGGAGATTCGGAACCGGGTGGATTCGGAGAGGAAGAAGTGACGCTGAGCAAGAAAGGCCTCGGAAGATGAGATCTTTTCGGCGATTTGATGAGAAGCCATGGCCATTTTGAATGTCACAAGGAGTGGCAGATTTTGACGGTTGTTAATGGCGGGAGGGGAGCCATTACTGGACGGTGGATAGTTTGATAGTTTGTGGGAATTTCATTTTCACAGGGAAAATTTTTATTAAAAAAAAAATCAAGTTTTTACCTACGAGACATATTTATCCCGTCACAGCTCCATCCATATATCCCGTCACAGCCTGCATCCATACTGGCAATTAAAGTTCTGCCATAGCAACATACGTGAACAGAAAAAAGTCTAATGGGAGATATCTTTGAGTCGTAGGTGCAAGTTTCGAATATTGATGAGAGGAAGAAAAAAGTCACATAAAAAAAAGTCGAAGAATTTTTGTGGGATCATCACTAGATACAATAATACCAAGCTTCTCTTAGCTCAATGAAAGTGAAAACAAAGTTCTCCGATCGAGGTTTGTGCAAGACTAGTCCGATACATTGCCTAACCTGGCCGTGAGACAAAAGAATAGTTTTTTAACATATTTTCTCAAGAGGATGACTTTTTCAGGGGGTAAATAATGAGACAAAAAATTTGAAATATTATCAATTTCTCACCCCCAAAAAACATATTAAACTCAAGACACTATTTAATAATAAAAAAATTAAAAAAAAATCTCAAATAATTAACTATGTAATATGAGAGAACAATAATTTAAGAATCATCATCACCTCCTGGATTTACCATCGTATAGAAGATCAATCTATCTTCTTCATTTTTTGTTGGGAGCATCCCAATATGTTTGGGAATCAATTTGAAATATCTCGAAAATTGCTCATCAAAAATACCTAATAGGAATGAGTCCTATTATGGTAAGATGCAGATAAGGAAACAATCTAAATAAGAAGTCTTATTTAAAAGGGAAAATACCATCAAAAACCTTGAACTAAGCCACTTATGACAAATTTATCCAAAACTTTTTTTGTGACCCGAAAAACTCCAAACTATAACATTTGTAATACATTTATCCTACAATACTTTCGCTCAAAGGCATTTTCTTTTTTTTCTTTTTTTCTTTTTTTTCCTTTCTTCTCTCTGCCCTTCGCAAGCCATGGTAGAGGGAAGCTGGCGAGGGCGGCCCTCGCCAATGTTGGGGTTGGGCGAGGGCTAGCCTCGCCGAATCTAGTGAGGGCAACCCTCACCAATGTCGGGCAAGAGTCGCCCTCGCCCTACTCAGGCGAGAGCAAGGGCCAAGCGAAGGCAACCTTCGCCCAACTTAGGCGAGGGTTGCCCTCGCCAAATCTAACAAAGGCGACCCTTGCCCGAGTCCCTCGTCAGAATCGAGCGAGGACCCCAATGCCGACGAGGGCCTCCCTTGCCTATTTTCCTTTGCCATGGCTAGCAGAGGGAGGATAGAAGAAAGGAAAAAGATGAAAATGCCATTGGACCAAAGTATTGTGGGGTAAATGTGTCACAAATGGCATAGTTTTGGATTTTTCGTGTCACAAAAAAAGTTCATGGTAAATTTATCACAAGTGACATAATTTGATATTATTTGTAGTATTTTCCCTATTTAAAAAGGATACCATGATGGAATCAATTATAATGATTGCCCAAAAATTCCAATAAATCGAGGAGATTTCTAATTGGGAGGTGATTTTCAATCAATTAGGAAGGATTCTTAACTTGAATGGAGATCTACCGCTATAAATAGAAAGGCTTGGGTGGAGGTTTCGGCGTGCACCTGAAAGTATTCCAGATAAATCACAAGAGTCTTCAACAATGTGCGTAAACATAAAAGATCTTGAAAGTTCATCAAGTGAAGATATGTTTTGTGACAATTGTGAGTATTTATTGTGAGAGAAACACCGTTAGGGTGTTAATTGTAATCCTTTGATTATAGTGGAGCAGTTCTTGAATCAGCGTCCTGTGGTTTTTCATATATTGGATTTTCCACGTAAAAACTTCTGGTGTATCGTTCTTTTTTTGTTATGCTATGTATGTTTTTTCTGCAAAGAGAATAAAGGGAGACATCTTGCGTAATTCTGACAATTAGAATTCCACAACGATCGATTGCGATCCAACTTAATTTACAACATTTTCTTGTTTGGGTATTGGCTTTTCTGGCTTTATTGGAGATTCTCAAATCCACATTGCTTAAGAATGTTTATTCACAGCCAGCAGTAGCACCAAGAAAATCCCCCTTGCTAGCAATGCATAAGCAAGGGACACATTCATGTTATAGCTCAAACCACATCAAAACCTCAAGAGCCACAATCTCTGTCCTCTATCTTCCACTCTCTGCAGAACTATATGGTCGGACATTGATTGGAGGCTAACCAAAGTTGTCGACTTTGCAGCTACTACTATCTGTTCTGTGGATGGTTGTTCGAATGTTTTGTACAAAGGAAGATGAAAGCCAAACGTTGCGGAGCGACAAGAGTCGTGATTCTCATGGTATTTGATACTTTTGGTGTAACACCCCTATCTCATTTGACGTTGTTCCATCCAAGTGACTGATCGATAAAGGAGTGCTTTCTATGGAAGAAGTGCTTGTGCAAAGACAAATGTCACATATAGAGATAGTTGAGACATGCCAAGTAACAAGCATTGTCAACATAAAAAGTCCCGGACGAAATCGTACAAAGCTCATAATAGTTAATAAGTTCATAGGATGAAAAGATCGATATGTGATATGGAAAAATAGTTAGGTTGATCACTCTTCCTTGCCCAGGAAAGTGAGCAAGAAGGCCTTGTAATTCCTTGAGGTGTCCCTGGCCACTGCTTGGTCAAGCGACACACTGCTTTTCTTGTAATACTCCTCCTTGATCTCCTTCAGTTCCTTCTTCACAATCACGTGAGTCAAAGTACTTTTTGGGATCATTCAGGCGCCGAACCGTCGTGCGCACTGCCACCAAGAAGTCATCGGGATGTTTCAGCCAGTATATTCTGAAACTAGACAATGTGAGAGAAATCAAATTCGAAACCCACCAGAAACACAAACACAATTGACAGTAATTTAAGTAGTAACGTGAATTGGCGGGTCTTTTGGAAAAGAATTATTAGGAAGTTGCTACATAAGCCATATATGAACGAACATATTCGGTACCTTAGTGATGGAATGCCCTGGTCATCTCGGTAGCGGTTGAAAATGGCCCTGAGCTAAGCCTTGCTCCTGGGCTCAAGATTCTTGCGGCCTCTTGTAGCGCCGCGCCTTTTTTCGGGGCTTTTTAGGATTTGCGCACTAAAAAGGTATTTACGTGTAAGAGTTTCTTCCAGACCATACTTCACATGACAGTGGAAGGTAATTTCTTATTTAATCTAGGTTTTTTAATTTTGGAGTCACCACTAGTCATTATTGGTAGATAAACTAGAAACCTAATCAATGTACGGAAGAAATACTACGATTCTACAAACTAGAAATTCTGAATACGGAAACTTGGTTACGTTATTAATCTCGAATCAAGATCCCTAACGCCCTTTCGGTACCTAAGAACGATACGATGTCTAACGTGTCATGCGAATTTCCGAGGCTTACCCACTAATTATCTTCATTCTAATCGCAGGAAGAAACAATCAAGTATTAAACACACAATCGAAGTTAATCAAATCAATCAATCCTAAGTGGTCTCCAAAAACAAAAATCAATCAAAACATCCAAACCCTAATGAATCTCTAGAAAGCTTATTTATTTCATGATTTACATTTTTTAGGGTTTTTTAGGGGTTACAACCCCTGAATTTGAAATTTTTCTAAAAATGCCACTTGGGCACTTCCAAAAATTCAAATCTCATTTTTTATGGTTAGCCATGGTGTTTTTGGACTATTATGTGAATTTTTAAAATTTTTTATTCCTTTTTTGGAAATTTTATTAACCGAGAATTAATTTTTTATGATTTTCTGAAAATTTTTGAATTTTTATGAATTTCTAATTTTTTGTGAATTTTCTGTTTTTCCGAATTTTTTTGATTTTCCAAAATTTTTTAGATTTTTCTGATTTTTCACATTTTTCTGAATCTTTTTATTTTTATGAAATTTTTAGATTTTTTTTATATTTGTTATTGTTTATTATTTTTTAAATTTCCCACCGGGAGTCGAACCAAATCAGCTCGGTTCAACCCAGCTCGGCTTGGCCGAACGGAGTCTCACCGGCGCCGATCGCTAGTTGTCTTCTCCGGCGAATACGGTGCCTAATTTCAAGTTTTTTCATTGGGCCATTTCCCCGAACACTTGGTGTGCACAATTTCAAGTTTAGCGTTTTCGAGGCCGCCGGTTTGGATCGATTTCCGACGACCTTCCAATGGGTTCATTACCATTCTAGTTGATTCAATGTGAAGACCATGTCACCCCCTACCAAACTAACCTAATCACCTTGCCGTCGAACCTTCACCGGCCGGCGAAAAACCAATTAGAATAACCTAACCTAACATTGATCTAAAATGACATTTCCAGGTTCCAAACCATTATTATACCCGTCCTAGCCATCTAGATCGTTTCTAATGACTAACAAAATATCAAACAAAGTCAAGGAAGCTAACTTGAATGGCCCTACTGCCACGGCAATACTCTGGCGATGGTTGGATGAACTCTGGCAAGATGGTTCATCACAACCGGTTCAGTTTATGCAAATTTATCCACCAAAATACAATCAATCAACAAAAAAATGATTAGAAAACTTGTTCCAGACATCAAAGAACTCATAATCATGAAGGAAATCGCATAAGTGGTAATCTTGAACAACTCATTTTCTAGAAATTTGGTAAAATCGTGACTGTGATCAGTTTTTACCTTCTTCATTCGATGATCAGAAGAAATTTTTGAAATGATCTGCGCATATAGGGTTGTTCCCTGACACTTGTACTTCCATATGGTGGTCTCGGTCTCACCGGAAGAGCTCGGGATTGATCGAAAACAGCTCGGTTTCAGGCCTTTGGAACCAACTAATTCGATTGGAACAACAAAGAGGAGGTTTCGGCCAAACTCCGATTCGCCGGTGCTCTACCATTTAGGGTGGCACCGGACACTCAGGTGGAAACCTCAAACCCTCTCTCCCTAACTTTTTCTCTTTGGTTTCGCCTATTTCTCTCTCCTCTCCTTCTCTAGCCTTTTGTCAAGCATCTCCCTTTCACAATGTTCCATTTTTTTCCTTTTTTATTCATTGAATTTTCCTGCCCAAATTATGTCGGAACCTATTTCCAATCGGTTCGATTAGTTACCTGATGCCAGCTGGAGATTCTCTAGCTGGCCTAGTTGATTAAAATGTGCTAATTTGAAAGGGGGAAGTCAATAAAGTTCTAGGCATAGGAGTTATTTTCTGGATTTATTGTGTTTTGGATGAGTCGGGTAAGGAAGATGAACCACCCGGGTTGGGTCGGGTCTGTAACATCCTGAATTTCGACACAATTTCCGGAATTAATAAAACGAGTCTTATGTATCATTCATTTTCGTAAGTCTCGCCCGGAGCTAATCACTCCTGGGATATTGACCAAATGGAAATGGCTAAACAGGAAAAATGGTACGTGGACCAGGGACCTGATCACGAATCGAGCACCGATGCCAAGAAATGACCAGGAAGTATTTTGGGCCAAGTGGGCCAATTTTCGAAAGGCGACAGACTCGGTTTGGCCGAGACCAACGATGTACGATCGGATAGCAGGTGATTCTATAAGACCGAAAGTGCACGTGACCAACCAGTCCCGAATTTAAATCGAATGATCGTGATCTTCGGAACTAGTGATAATTCGTCTCGTTCTCCCGGTAATCGAGACTGTCATGACTCAGATAACCTTAGGTCGACACACGTAACCCCTGAACAGCTGCCCGTTAGTGAGAGATTCGAAAATTGAGATTAAACTAGTTTGATCGTGAAGTTTGGTCTAGACTTCAAGATCGATTTTTGAGAGCTTTCTGGACTAGTTTCGCAAGAATGACATCAAAATATGTTGGCCATTTATAAAGGGGGTTAGTACGGTCGAAAAATGAAATTTCGGCCCGATATCGGACAAATGACGAAATTGCTCCTAAGCCCTATTAAGTGTTTCGAATTTATGGAATTTTTGGGGGTTTAATTAATGGATTTTTATGAACATGGACAAGACCATTAGTGCAAAGGAGAAATGACTAAGGTACCCTTCAATTATTGGACTTAGAGAGATAATGGCCATTAGATCTACGGTAGTAAAGTCAAAGGGCTTGGATGGTTGACACATGGCACCCACTCACCTACTCCCACTCAATCACCATAAATGCCATCAATTCTCTCTCTCTTCGTTTCTTCTTCTTCAAGCCAACCTCACCTCACTCTCTCTCTCTTCCTCTCCCTCACGCCGGCCGCGCCACACCACGCCGCCACTCTCCGCCGCATTGCCGCCATGACGCCACCATCCGCACCACACCACGCCGCCACCGCCGTTCATCGAGGCCGCCAAGTGCTATGAGCACCGCGTCGCGTCGCCGCGCCGTCCGACCATGCTGCCATTGCCAACCTTCCTCTCTCCCTCTCATTTTCCGCTCTTCCCTCGCCGTCTGCCAAGACCGCCGCCGCGCCGTCGCTGCTCTCCGCCGTGAGCCACCACCGTGTCAACCGACTCCCTCTCCTCACTGTAACAGCCCGAATTTCGATGTGATTCCGGGATCAATAAAACTGACGTTATTTCGCATTTCATTTTAGTAAATCTCGCCCAGAACTGATCACTCTTGGGATACTAACCAATGGGGTATGGCTAACTAGAAAACGGTACGCAAACTGGGGACCCTATCACGAAACGAATACCGATTACGAGAAACGCTGAGGAAATATTTTGGTCCAACGCGGGCCGATCTTAGGAAAGAGGAATGGATTGAGTTTGGCCAAGGTCAACGATGTACAATAGGGACACAGGTGATTCTGCCAAACCGAAAGTACATGTGGCCAACCCGTCCTGAACTTGAACCGAGCGATCGTGACCTCTGGAACTAGTGATAATTTCTCATTCTCTCTCAATGATCGAGGCCATCATGATATGGATAATCTTAGGTCGATACGCGTAACCTCTAAACAGCCACCCGTTAATGAGAGACTCTGAAATTGGAGATTTGGCGAGTTTCGTTCACGGAATAGGGCCCGGATGTCAATGTCGATTTTCAAGGGCTTAAGAGACTATTTTTGGAAATCTGACGTCATATTATGCCGGCCACGCGCGTTTAGAGTTATTATGACTAAAAATTGGAATTTCAGTCCGGGATTGAAAAATTACAATTTTGCCCCTCGTGACGGCCGCGCCGCTTTTCGAGGCCAAATGAGGTTATTTTTCGAGGCTGATGCCATTTTTGGGTGGCCACGCATGCCAGGAAGGGCTTTGAGAAAAAATTAGAATTTCGGCGAAAATTGGAAAAATAATATTATTTTATTCTCAGAACTTCCCAGCCAATTTTCGGGAGCTTAAGAAGTTGTTTTCGCAATTTCGATGCCACATTATGTTGGCCACGCATATGGAGGGTTGATATGTGCGAAAATTGGAATTTCGCCTCGAGACCGGAAAATGATGGTTTTGCCCATGGGCTAATTTTGGATCCAAATTTTTGGGAAAATATTTGGGATAATTAAGAGGCCTTATCAGCTCAATTATTGGGGCCATTGACCATTTTACCCCTCACTTTTTGGATAGGGATAAATTCTAACCGTTAGATTAGGGGTATTTTAATCATTTTTGCGGATTGGCGACACGTGGCACTTTGGGCTGACTTATTTGACCAAGATTGGACTGCTTTCTCTCTCTCCTCACTCACTCTCACGGCAGAATAGCCACCAACAGTTTCTCCTCCCAATTTTCCTTTTTTCTCTCTCTTTTCTCTCTTTGTTTGGTTTCGCTGGAGCACGCCGCCGGCCACCGGAGCGCCGCCGCCGGCTACCGTGCCTCGCCGTTGACCCCCTTGGTCCCCCGCCTCAGCTCAACCTCGATTCCGTCCATTTCTCTTTCCCTTTCTCTCTTTTTCTCTCTTTTTCTCATTTTCCATTCTGTGAACAGTACCGCTGGAGCTTCGTCGGAGCTCCGATCGCCGTTCCATCGACACCCGGCTGTCCAGCACCTCCATACGTCGCCATTCCACCCTGTCCGTACAGTGACCCCCTTACGGTTACTGTTCATCGTCCCCGTACGGTTACTGTTCATCGTCCCCGTACGGTCACTGTTCATCCCGACCGTACGGAGAGTCTCGGTCGTCGTCGGCGCCTCGCCGGCCACCGTTTCCCCGCCGTCCTTACAGTGTCCGTACGGATTTACTGTTCACGTCCCGTACGGGAAACACTATTCACCGCCGGCTGCCGTGATCCGTACGCCGTTCGCCGGGAATTCTGCCGCCGGTTTCACTATTCATCAATGATCAGTCGCCATTCCCCGTCGTCGTGACCTCGCAGTAGGTGAGTAAAATTCCTAAACCCGGATTAGGACTGTTGGTGCAATTTTCTAGACTGGATTAGGGACATTAGTACTGGCAGGGAAAAATTAGAGTACTGACTGGTGAAGGTGATTATCGGGAAAAATGTCGTAGGCCGATAAGAATTTATTAGAGAGCTTAGTTGGGTTGATTGACCAATTTTAGAGTTATCGGTGAAATTGCCGGGTATGCCCGGATTGATTGATTTTATATGAATTATGCTTAATTGTGGCTAATTATGTGAAATGAGATTGGCCAGTGTAGTAATGTTGAGTGCTTAACTGTACTGATGCTTATGGTGCATTGCATTGCATAACATAGACACACATCGTGTGTGCCAAGAGTGTGGCATGTGGCAAAATTGTGCAAGAATGCGTGTCTGCCATGAGCGAGTGATCACTTAAAATACCCTGAAGCGTTTCATACTGAGTTCAGATAATAATGAATTGTGTGATCACATAATGGCCTATGGGTCATGACCTACGGGTCAATACCGTCCTCATGCACTTTGGAGCAGGACGATGCCCGGTACGTCCGGAAGGCGACCATCCTCATGCACTTTAAAGCAGGCTCTGGTTCGCAAGGAGATCAGTGTTGCACCTCATGCACTTTGAAGCAGGCTAGAGACACTAGGCCAGATCGGTTGCTGCACCTCATGCATTTTGGAGTAGACTAGACACACCGGACAGTGAAAAAGTGATGACTCGAGTCGTAATAATAATAATAAATTGGGCAAGTGTGCCAGTGTGGGCCAGTGGGCCGGAGAAATGCGCATGACATGTCGACAACAATTGCATACATGATCATGCATTTACCAGCATGCGAGTGTGTGAGACTCAATACTTGAACATGTGCTATGATTTTTTTGTTAAACTGTCTAACCTGTAAGGTCGGAGAATTGTGTGAATATTGTGTGTTGTGATTTTGAATGCCTATTTTGGGATCAGGAGATTACATGCTAGCATAGCCTAGGTTTAGGGGTTGAACTTACTGAGATTCGTCTAACGGCGGTTTAAACCGAAACTTTTCAGACCCCCAGCTGTGAGGATCCAGAGACCACCGCCACTTTTTGGGATCCCTATGCAGATCCGCCAGTACACTAGTACCTACCCCTCAGGAAATAGGGAGGCCTTTGTGAGATACCGATCTGTAGTATACATAGACATAGGCAAGTATTACTACTAGGTACAGGAGTACGTGGCATGGTACCACCGAGATGCGGATGGTAATGAAGGAGAACCCCTCAGGACTTTTGATGCTCCGGTTGACAAAACTGGGTTGTTGCAGCCGATTATAGCTGGCGGAGAAGTGATTGACCCCGAGGCCACGCCAGAGTGGATAAGGCAGTATGGAGAAGTGGACGAGGAGCCCAACATAGTAGCTGAAGACCTTGAGCCGATGGATGAGACAGAGGATAACGAGCCCGAGGCGATGGAACAAGATGTAAAGGAGGATGGAGAGGTGGCAGAGTTGGGATCAGATGAGGAAGGGTTCGAGCTTTACCTCGATCCGGAGCTAGAGTTGGACTCTGAGGATGATGGAGTAGAGGCCATGGATTCAGAGGAATCAGATCCTAGCGAGGAGGCCTCTGAGGAGTCATCGGATGTTTCTGACGAATCGTCCGATCTGGATTGGCAACCATAGGATTACCCTCCCCCTGACCGTAGCTATTACCGAGGGCAGCTACTTTTTGGATAGTAACCCTATCTTTAGGTTTAGCTTGACCACCTGAGCCGCGTATCCCTTTTTGACTAGGCGGTTGTTGACCGGTTGTAATCCTTTTTACTGTACTTGTATATATATCGTGTAAATAGTTCTTAATAGTAATATAAATGTGTAATTATTTTCTGTAGTGGTGCATGGCTATCTGTGGCTCATACTGTAGTGTCCGGGTTTGTTTATTTATTACTTCCGCTTGTGCTTGATCTATGTTCGGGTGTGGATCGACGACGCTTCCTGGGACGTCACAGTTATCGACCAAGATAGGGATGTTACGTACCGTGGGGTTCGGGGCATGACACTCGTTGTCTTGCCGTCCGTGAGCTGTGAGCCTCGCCGCTATGAGCCTCACCGCCGTGAGCCGCCGCCTACCGCCGCTCATTGGGAACGCCGCTGCCAATTTTCCATTCACCGGTAATTGGCCGCCGTTCCTCGTCGTCTCAACCTGAGTTTAAGTGAGTGAAACCTACTAAACCCTAATTAGGACAATAATGCACTTTAAATAGGGTTTAAGATATCGTTAGTGGATGATTAGTGGGATTAAGGGTGATTAAGGTGTACCGCTTCGTTGGAAAGTGCTGGGATGATGTTGATGGACCATTGAGTGGATTTTGAAGTGGATTAGAGGCCGGGATGAGGCAAATTAGTGGCTGTCCGTGCCGAGGATTAATGGCTTAGTGTCGGTAAATTGGCAAATCTACTTGATTGAGGTGCTGGGATTGCCCCGAGTGTTTGATTGGTTAGTCGTGGTACTCAATTGTGGTGATTTGGACTCTATGGTATTTGATCGTTCATTGCCATATCGCGTGATCGCGTGATCGAGATGTGCGGAGTGTGATTAGGCAGTTGAACATGTTATGATGTGATTTGTTTAGGCTCATTGATTGATACTGATCGGTCCCATGCTTACGCAATAATTGATGCTCTTGTGCATTGCATACTGCCCGAGTGTGGACATTCATGGTTGCGCATTGTGTATGCCGAGTGTGAGGCTTGTAACGATATTGTACGAGAATGCGTGTCTACCATGAGCATGTGATCACCTAATTATTGCCTGAAACGTTCTACGCGGGGTTCAAATAATAACTAGCTGTGTGATCACTTGAGGGCCTTCGGGTCATGGCCTTCGGGTCGATGCCGTCCTCATGCACTTTGTAGCAAGTCGATGCCCGGTATAACCGGAAGACGACCAATCTCATGCACTTTGTAGCAGGCTCGGTTCATAAGGAGATCGGTGTTACGCCTCATGCACTTTGTAGTAGGCTAGAGATACTGGGTCGGGGGCGTTTTTATGCTGGCCACGAACTGTTGTATTGAAACAGAAACCTGAAGCGTTATACGCGGGTTGAGCTCTAAATAAGCGTTGAGCTAATGGGCCGTGGAAATCAGATTAATTGTATAGTACCTGATTATGTGGTGGAATTGCTAGGCATGGTATGGGACGTGCCCAAGTGTATTCTATCTTATAATCAAGATACGAGTGCTTGTACCACATTGACGCATTGGCATACATAAGAATGCATGGACTGGTGTGAGTGTATGTGAAACTCGGTGATTGGCACATGGTACGGACATCAATGAGCATGAGCATGCGTATGACATACGTGTGACCACGTATGCCCAATTATGTGCCTTGATTATTATCTTAAATTGCCTAACCTACAGGGTCTTTAGTATTATTGACCTGGGCCCGAGGGCCTAGGTTAGTGGTTGTTTTGCTTAAGCGTGTTTTGTTGCCCGTCAGGAGGTGCATGTTAGCCTAGTTTAGGTTTAGTGGGTTTTTACTCGCTGAGATTTATCTCACGGTTGTATAACCCAACTTTTCAGACCTCCGATCCTAAAAATGCCAGAGGTGTCGGTTCGCCATGAGATCCCGTAGCATATCGAGCGTGCCATGTCAGTTCACCCCGTAGGAAATGGGGAGATGTACCCTAGGCATTATACCTTAGTATGGATAGATGTAGGTGACACGCATTTTGAGACCCACAAGCATGTAGCTTGGTGTTTCAGAGATCGATTCGGGGAGGAGTTTGGGCCCCTCCGTTCTGTAGATATCCCATTTAACGGGGAGGGTGAGTTGAACCCGCAATGCCCCGACGGAGACATAGTAAACCCTGACTCTGATGTGGAGGTGAGTTGGGAGACAGATGAGGGATCCGAGCTAGCAGAGGATCATGAGGAGCTAGGGGGTGTAGATTACGAGCCCGAAATAGTGGATCCGGCCCTAGAGCCGATGTATGTGGAGGCGGCTGAGCCGATGGAGGTGGATGAGGACCAGGAGATGGAGACCGAGTCCGAGGTGATGAGTTCAGATGATGACCAGGAGTTGTCAAAGAGTTCTTCGGAGACTTCGAGCTCAGACTCTGACTGGGAGCCTTAGGATAGACCCTCTTCCAGCGATGCGACGACTAGCACTTTTTGGATTGTAGTCCTCCATTCCTTTTAAGTAGTCATTCACCCTAGCCAGCTCTCCTTTTTAACCTCGTGATGGCTGTTGTCTGTTTCTATTGTTGTATCTTGTTTGTATATTTTGGTGTAAATGGATATTGAGTTTCCCTATAATATATAAAGTGTATATTTCGTAATCAATAGCTTTCGTGTTGTGCTGTCCTTGTTTTCATATTGTTTTCTGTGTGGGTGTTATTTAATTACTGCTTTCGCCTATGCTTGATTATCTGCTTAGGTGTTGGGTCGGCGTCACATCCTGGGACGACGCACCATATCGACTGTGTCGGGGATGCTCGCGAATACATAGGGTTCGGGTCGTGACAGGGACGACCCGGTAAACCCGAGTTGGTCTAAATTCGTCAATTAAGCTCAATTTTGACTCAATTTTCAAAATTAAACCCCAAAATTGAATTCACCATCACATTCCAAACCCAAATATACTATTTTCCCCAATTTTTATTATAATTGTGTCCAAGATTTTCTCATTTTTGTATTCGGGTTAATAGGTTTTCATTCAATTTGATGTCCTAATGACCTAATTAGGAAAAATTGATGTCAAAATTGAATTACCCACACCTGATTAACCCTAGAAATGATGATCTCATGTTTCGAAAATTTTATATTAGGCACGATTCCCAATTTGGGTTCAAAATTCTTAATTTTCAATTAAATTTTGGAGATTTTTTATTTTTACGTCAAATTGTGCAATTGGACCGATCATTATGTAACTCAAGGTCCCAGAATCATTTGTTGTGAAGACACTATGACTTAAAAGTGACTAAAAAAAATTTAATTACATTTTTTTGTTCAATTCGGGTTTAATTTTGCCCAATTTTGGGAAAAACATATACCCAATTGAGATTTTTTCAAAATTGATGATGTATTCAAGAAATTGGATTTAAAATAAGACCAATTACTATTTTTATGGAATTTTCTGATTTCATTTACTATTTTTCTTGATTTTGTCACTTATTTTGATTAAAAGAAATTAAGGAAAAATGCTAAAAAATGCTAAAAAAATTATTTTTTTGGTTTAGAAATAGGTTTCTAGGCTTGGCCAAGATTCCTAGTCCTAATTTTGAGATTTTCAAAAATATGAAAAAAATGAGCTAAAAATTAAGTGTCAACAGTTGCCTCTCTTTGAGATTGAGCTCGTTAGAGGTTGATCTTAAAGATAATGTGACAGCTAAATTTTTAGTCGACTCATTGAACAAGATAAGATGAAATTTCACAACAACTGATTAGGGCTTTTGCTTTTCAAATTCGTAATCTAATTCAACGGTTATTTTTTCAGAACATATTTCGAAAGGTTCTTAATGATTAAGGAAGAGAAACATACCTATTTGTGAGCTGTCTCTTCATTGCTTATCCAAGAGCATGAATTGATGGTAGTGATGATTATGATGGTTATTTGGATTTCGTGATTTAAGGACAAATCCATGAACCATGAACGCCTGAGGGTCCTTGCCTGAGGGTTTGGAAATTTGTCTAGTAGTTCCTCACCAGTAAAACTTTAATTTGCCTAGGGGCTCCTCGCTTATAGGACTTTGGATTTGCATAGGGGCTCCTCACCTGTAAGATTTTGAATTTGCCTAAGGGCTCATCGCCTGTAGGACTTTGGATTTACCTAGGGGCTCCTCACCTGTCAGACTTTGAATTTTCCTAGAGGCTCCTTGCCTGTAGGATTTTGAATTTGCTTAGGAGCTCCTCGCTTGTAGGATTTTGAATTTGTCTAGGGGCTTCTCGCTTGTAGGACTTTGAATTTGCCTAGGGGCTCCTCGCTTGTAGGATTTTGAATTTGCCTAGTGATTTCTTACCAGTAAAACTTGAATTTGCCTAGGGGCTCCTTGCTTGTAGGACTTGAATTTGTCTAAGGGCTCATTGCCTATAAGACTTGAATTTGCCTAGTGGTTTCTTACCAGTATAACTTGAATTTACCAAAGGACTCCTTGCCTGTAGGACTTTGAATTTTCCTAGAGGTTCCTCGCCTGTAGGACTTGAATTTGCCTAAGGACTTCTCGTTTATAAGACTTTAAATTTGCCTAGGGGCTCATCGCTTGTAAGACTTTGGATTTGCCTAGTGGTTTCTCATCAATAGAACTTGAATTTGTCTAGAGGCTCCTCGCCTATAGGACTTTGGATTTGCCTAGTGGTTCCTCACTAGTAGGACTTTGAATTTGCCTAGAGGCTCCTCGCTTGTAGAACTTTGAATTTGCCTAGGGGCTCCTCGCCTATAGGACTTGAATTTGCCTAGTGATTCCTCACCAATAGGATTTTGAATTTGCCTAGAAACTCCTCACCTGTAGGACTTTGGATTTGTCTAGTAGTTTCTAGCCAATAGGATTTTGAATTTGCCTAGAGACTCATCGCCTGTAGAATTTTGGATTTGTCTAGTGGTTCCTCACCAGTAAAACTTTGAATTGGCTTAGGAGCTCTTCATATGTAGAACTTTGAATTTGCCTAGGGACTCCTCGCCTATAAGACTTTGGATTTGACTAGTGATTTCTCACCAGTAGGACTTGAATTTGCCTAGAGGCTTCTCGCCTGTAGGACTTTGGATTTGCCTAGTGGTTCCTCACTAGTATGACTTAAATTTGTCTAAAGACTCCTTGCCTATAGGACTTTAGATTTGCCTAGTAGTTCTTCACCGGTAGGACTTGAATTTGCCTAAGAGCTCCTCGCCTGTAAAACTTGAATTTGACTAGTGATTCCTCATCAGTAGAACTTTGGGAAGATTTCAAACAATGAATGCCTTAACTATCAGTTTTGTGATTTTGAGGTTTCACTAACCTTTGTATGGTGTTTTTTTAGTTGACCAAAAACTATTTTGAAAAATAGTTTTGAAATTAATCAAAACTATTTGAAGCGTGGTTTTTCTTAACTTACCACAAACTGTTTGAAAACGTGGTTTTAAGTTGACCAAAAACTTTTGAAACCTAATTTTGAAATATGCATTTTTTTGCATTAACGCATTTCAGACAATCAATTTCCTTTTCAAGGAATTATTTGAACAAAATGCTTGCAATCTTTCAAGAAATGCTTGAAATGATCGTTTAAAAGACCTTCATTAGAAATGATTTGTTTCTATCTATGAACTTGGTCTTTTCTCTATTTGATTGAAAGTGGAACTTGTCTGATATCCCTCAATTTTATCTCTCTTAACCAATCCTTAGGTGTTCGGAGATGTTCGCAATGTATACAATCCAATTAATCCGATAAAGTCTTTCAAAAGGTTGTAATGTTGGCTTGGTCAATGGCTATTCAAAGGATAGGCATTCTGAGGCCAAGAAAAAGGATTTCGTCACAACTGATTTCGGGTCTACAAGTTAAGAACTTCGAGGATGAGACAAGATATTATTACATACACTTCTTTGAGTAATGACTTTTTACCATAAAGTCATGTTTCTACTCTCAACATCCCAATCTGAAGAGTATTTGGGGAAATGTTGTATTGTTGGTATTGGGTAGGCTCAAAAGGCTCATTTATTTAAATTCAAGGTTTTTATGAAATTGATGATCTTCTTGGCATCATCATTTGATCTTCTTTTTGCTAGCTAAGGGTCTTTCTTTTATGAACATCAGAGTCTTCTAAATGTTCATCACAATCCCTTTTCTTTTGCTGATTCTCACTTGTTGTGATCTAAGATCTCTCATAATCTTGACTTTGCTTTGTCAAGACTTGTTGTCATTCTGAGCTTTCTTTTAAACTCTCTTTTCTTTCTCATTTTTCTTGCGCATTTGGCCTTACTTTTACCAGGCACACTGCTTTTTCATGCCCCAGACTCTTTTGTCTTTGAACTTTTGAATTCTAAGAACTCTATGTTCTGCTCTTTTGTTTCTTATTTATTAAAGTGGATCATATGCTCATGCTCCAGCGTGAAGAGATGATCACCAATTTTGGGTTTTGAAATGAATATTCAGGCTCAATTGGGCTTTGCCAAAGGTAATATGTTTGGGTATAAGAAATGAAGCTTTCTTCTTCCTCTTAGGATGTCTTGAGCTTCCATATGATTTCATATGAAGTTATCATAGAAAGATTGATGCAAGAGTATACAATAAAATCTTTCTTGGTTCTATTCTCCATAGCTGTTAATCACAAACCTCCTGATTTGCCCCAATATGGGGTGGTTTTTAACAAGGTTGTTTTGGGAAAATTTCTCTACTGTTTTGGCTCAAATTTGGTTTGCAAGGGATAAACATGTGTTTGGGATACCTTACCCAAAAAAAACATGTGTTTAGGATAATGAAATGATTGTTTTTCATCATTTCAATCCATGTAATCATTGTGAATATCCCATATTTCCTTCGGATGAGTTTTTCTCACTCACTTCTTCATTTTAACTTTGAGTGATAAGGAACGTGTGTAGATATAGTTTGTCTTTTATCATTTGAAAGTCTTTCCATTTGATTTGATCCAAACTTTTTCTATAAAATATTTCAAAGCCTTTTGTCAAATTATCTTTTTTAGGGAATTTTGATGCTTAGTGCATTTTCAAAGAAAGTGTGTTTCAAAACTTTTGATTTGAAACATTTCTGAGGTATTTTCCTTTTCAAAACAATCTGTTTTATTTTGTTCGACTTAATGTCATTCCGCTTGGGAAAAAGAAGTTTGTTTTTCTCTTTAAAAGGCAACTTCTTTTACACATGTTCTCACCATTTAGGGATACATACCTGATCAACTTACTAAAATCCCTCTTGTTTGCACGTTTTTCCTTTAGTTCCATTGGGGATCCTTCTTTTGTTACTCCATTTTCTTTGTCTTCCTGGGGATGATAAAAAGAAAAGCCCATTAGAGGATATCAATGGAAAATAGAATTGGAAGTGATACTTCCCTCTACCATTTGATAATTCCATTGAGAATTCTGAAATCATCAACTGATTCTGATTCTTTTTGCTTTCTTCTGTAAAACAGATAAACATATTCATGAAATGCATGGTATGCATTATATGCATGATATGCATACGCTTTAAAGTGACCTGAATTTTTCCTTGAATGTTCGTCTTCATTTCATGGATGGAAAATCTTGACAACATCGGCATTTACAGTATAGGCCAGTTCTGTTCCTACCATATCTACAAGAATCAATGCTCCTCCAAGAAGAACCTTCTTGACAATGTATGGACTCTCATAATTCGGAGTGAATTTGCCACAAGGATCTAAATTGTTGAAGATGACTTTCTTCACTATTAAATCCTCTGTTTTGAAATTCCTCGGTTTCACCTTTCGATTAAAAGATTTAGCCACTTGTCTTTGATAGGCTTGTCCATGGCATATAACTCTTAGTCTCTTTTCATTGATCATGTTGAGTTGTTCATATCTTTGTTAATTTCACTCAGCTTCTGAAAGCTTTAACTAGGATAGTATCCTTAATGAAGGAATTTCTACTTTAACAGGTAGCACTACTTTCATTCCGTAAACCAATAAAAATGGGGTTGCTCTAGTTGATGTTCAAATTGAAATTCAGTATGCCATCAGGGCATACAGCAACCTTTCGTGCCAATCATGATAATTTTCAGCTATCTTGACCAGTATCTTCTTGATATTCTTATTTGCTGCTTCAATCGCTCCATTCATTGGTAGATGATATGGAGATGAGTTCAGATGTCGGACATGGAAGTGTTCACGTAAATTATCTATAATCTTGTTGTTTAGATTTGAGCCAATATCCATAATTATTGCTTCCAGAACTTCATACCTAGCAATGATGTCCTGTCTAATGAATTTTGCAACATTTTTTACAGTAACATTTGTGTAGGAGTTTGCTTCAATCTATTTAGTGAAATAGTCAATAGCAACTAGGATGAACCGATGCCCATTTGAGGCCTTGGGGTTGATTGGACCAATCATATCAATGCCCCACATTGAAAATGGCCATGGCTCAGATATTTGATGTAGCTTATTTGGCGGTGCATTGATTTTGTCTCCATAAACCTGACATTGATGGCAACATCGCACATGTTGGATGCAATATGTTTCCATTGTTATCTAATAATATCATAATCTCATAATCTTTCGGGTTAGAAGTTGTCCATTCATGTGCAGTTCACATTCACCTTCGTGAATTTCTTTTATGATTTGTTCAGCTTCTGTAGCATCTACACATCTTAACAGGGTTGAATCAAATGATTTATTGTAGAGGGTTTGACTACTGATGAGGAATTTGTTGGCTATCTTCCTTATAAACTTCTTGTCACCGGGTTGGCTTTCTTTAGGAAATTCTCCTGATTGAAGATCTTTTAATGTCATAATACCATGGTTCGTTGTTGAACTCTGCTTGGACCATCATGCAATAAGCTGGTTGTTCAAGAATATTGATTCTCAATGGTTTTCTATCCATACCATCTTTAACTTGTAGTAAGGATGACAAAGTTGCAAGAGTATCTGCAAAATGATTCTAAGCTCTTGTGAGATAATCGAATGTTACTTCTTCAAAACTTTCTATCATCTCTTCTAAGTATTCGTGATAAGGAATTAGCTTAGCATCTCGAGTTTGCCATTTACCAGTTGTTTGCAATATGATGAGCATAGAATCTCCATATACTTGCAACATTTTTACCTTCATTGAAAGGGTTAATTGTACGCCGAGAGTGCATGCTTCGTATTCAGCGACGTTATTGATGCATGGAAATACCAATTTTGCAGATACCGGATAGTGTTGGCCTTTTGAGGAGATCAGTACTGCCCCAGTTCCTGATCCAGATAAGTTGGTTGCACCATTAAAATACACTATCCATTTATCGTCGACCAGTGTCAATATACGATCATCAAGTTGTTCTTCAGGACTGGCAATAGTCTGCGAACTTTCTGCTAACATGTCTACTATTGCTCATCCTTTGACTGACTTTTGGGATGAACTTCTGATGTCGAATTCAAATAACAAGACTTGCCACTTTGCTAATTTCCCGTCCAAGGAGGATTTCTCAAGAAGGTACTTGATCGGATCATTCTTGGTCACCAGCAAAATTTGATGATGGAGGGTGTACTGTCTTAATCTGTGTAATGCCCAAATCAATGCAACACGTGTCTTTTCAACTGTTGCGTAATTCATTTCTGATGTTGTGAACTTCTTGCTCAAGTAATAAATGACTTGTTCTTTACCATCATTTGGTCTTTTTTGTACAAGCACAGCTCCTAACGATTCATAGTGAATCGTCAAATATAAGATTAGTGGAACTCCATGGATTAATGGTACCAATACTGGTGGGCATACTAGATATTCGTTGATCTTGTCAAAGGCTTGTTAACATTCCGTATCCCACTTTATTTTGGCATTTTTCTTCAACACTTTGAAAAATGGTTTAGCAGTCTCAGATAGGTTATAGATAAAACGGGCAATGTAGTTTAATCGTCCCAACAAACTTCTCACTTCTTTTACCGTAGAATGAGTCTTTAAGTCGTATATTTTCTTGATCTTGGAATGATCTATTTCGATTTCCCTGTTACTAACCACAAATCCTAGCAATTTGTTAGATTTTGCCTCAAATACACACCTGTTGAGATTCAATCGCAACTTGTACTTTCCAAGTCTTTCGAACAATTTATGAAGCACCTCAACATGATCTTCTCCTTGTTTGGATTTTACAATCATATTGTCCACATATACCTCAATTTCTTTATGCATCATGTCATGAAACAAAATTACCATTGCCTTTTGATATGTGGCACCAACATTTTTCAAACCAAAAGGCATCACATTATAACAAAATGTGCCCCATGGTGTTATGAAGGACATTTTCACCTTATCCTCTTTCTTCATGAGGATTTGATTATATCCTGAGAAACCATCCATGAACGAAAATGTTTCGAACCCAGCAGTGCTATCCACTAATACATCAATATGTGGAAGCGGGAAATCATCCTTAGGACTTGCTTTATTTAGGTAGCAATAATCAACACACCCGTACTTGACCGTCTTTCTTCATTACAGGCACTGTGTTGGCAACCCATCTTGGATATGGCACCAATTTGATGAAACCGACTTTGAGTAATTTCATCATTTCTTCTTCTATTTTCTTCACCAATTCTGGCGTTGTTCGCCTCAGTTTTTGCTTTTTTGGTGGAATACTTAGATCAATTGGCAAAGTATGCTCAACTATGCTTGCATCAAGGCCTGGCGTGTCAGTATAGGACCATGCAAATATATCTTGATATTCCTTGAGCAAATCTGTGATATTTTCTACTTCTACTGAGAGAAGACTTTCCCCAATCTTAACTTCCTTGGGATTCTCTTTATCGCTCAGATTAACAGTGATTGTTTCCTCTAATGTGAGTGGCTTTGATTCTTCATGACGGATCCATTCCCTTCTGACCCATTCCTTGTAACAGCCCAAATTTTGACGTAATTCCGGGATCAATAAAAGTGATATTATTTCACATTTTATTTTAGTAAGTCTCGCCCAGAGCTGATCACTCTCGGAATACTAACCTATAGGAAAAGGCTAATTAGGAAAATGGTACGTGGACCAGGACCCGATCGCGAATCGGGCACCGATTTCGAGAAACAGTGAGGAAATATTTTGGGCCAACGTGCGCCGATCTTAGGAAAAGTGACGGATTGGATTTGCCCAAGGCCAACGATGTGCAATCGAATCGCAGGTGATTCTGCACGACCGAAAGTGCACGTGGCCAACCAGTTTCGAACTTAAACCGAACAATCGCGACCTCTGGGACTAGTGATAATTTCTCATTCTCTCAATGATTGAGACCGTCATGACTCGGATAACCCTAGGTCGATACGTGTAACCCCTAAACAGTCGTCCGTTAGTCAGAAACTGAAATCGCAAATTGAGCGAGTTTTTGTCACGAAACTGGACCTGGACTTCGGTGTCGATTTTCGAGGGCTTGTGCGATTATTTTCGCAATTCCAACACCATATTATGCTGGCCACACACATTTGGGGTTGGTACGGAAGAAAAATGGAATTTCGACCCAGGACCAGAAAAATGACCATTTTGCC
The DNA here is from genome assembly GCA_024500025.1 of Syzygium aromaticum. NCBI lineage: Eukaryota > Viridiplantae > Streptophyta > Magnoliopsida > Myrtales > Myrtaceae > Syzygium > Syzygium aromaticum. The sequence goes on along the minus strand of CM044894.1, from coordinate 11,847,781 downwards.
CTTGCCCTATTTTTAGCTTCAAATTTTGGGGTTAATTTGGGAAATTATTAAAAGGATTTTCAATTCAATTATTGGACCAAAGGACCATCTTACCCCTCAATTATTGGATAGGAACGAATCACAACCGTTGGATCAATGGCATTTTGATCAAATCGCTCAGATCGGCGACACGTGGCACCACCAGCCACTATATTTGACCAAGCTTAGACCACTCTCTCTCCTTATTTCTCTCCCCCTTGGCCGGCCACCCCTCTCCCTCTCCTGAAATCTCTCCCTCCCTCTCTCAGCTAACTTCCACCAAGCAACCCGCCGAGACCACCGCCGCCGTGCCAGACCGCCGCCACCGTTCACCCCTCACCCTCACCGACTCACCTATTCTCCGCCACCAGTATCACCGCCGCTCGCCGCCGTACGGTCATCACCGTTCGTACATCGCCGGCTACCGTACACCGCTACCGCCGCCGGTTTCGTCGTTCACCGGCCCGTTCTCATCTTCCTAGTTTAGAATTAAGTGAGTGTACCTCCTAAACCCGGATTAGGACTGATAGTGTGTTTTCTGGACTGGTTTGGGTATTATCAGTATATGCTTAATACGGAACCGTGAACTGATTGGTGAAATTGTTGGTGAGGCCAATTTGATGGTTTAGTACGAACAATTAGCGATGAGTATTAGTCTCGTAGTGGTTGATTTAATGGCCGTCCATTGGTGGGCTATTGGACTGGAATAGGCTATTTAGGAATTTATGGACTGTTCAAGGAATTGTTCGGGTTGTTAGATTATTGGCCATAGCATGATTAATTGTGATATTCCATGTCGCGTGCTTGTGTAGCTGAATTGTGCAGAGTGTGATTGGCCAACTGATGGCTAGTATAGATAATTGATTTGTGAGTTGTGAATTGGGCCACATGGTACTAATTGGCCGAGTAAGCACGCTATTTGTGAAATTGGCACTGTGCTGTGGGATTGATTTGACCGAGTGCCTGTGTTTTATTAATACTCATGTTGCATTATATTGCATTTCATGGCTACGCATTGTGTATGCCGCGAGTAAGGCATGTGATGAAATTATGCGAGAATACGTGCCTGACATGAGCATGTGATCACCTAAAATGCCCTTATGCGTTTATGCGGGGTTCAGATAAAACTGGTTGTGTGTACGTGTGATCACATATCAACCCATCCTAATGTGTTAAGGCGGGATGATGCCCGGTACGTCCGGAAGACAGCCAGCCTGATGCGTTTACGCGGGTTTGTGGTCCGTAGAGATTAGTGTTGCGCCTAATGCATTTTGACGCAAGCTAGAGACACTGGGCCGGGGGCATTTTTACGCTAGCCATGGAGTGTTATGATTATGTGGACTTGTTGCATTGGCACAGGTCGGACCTAATGCGTTTAACGCGGGTCGAGCTCTGAATAATAAATTGAGCATTGAGCCAGTGGGCTGTGTGCATCAGATTGAGAATGCATAGTATTTGATTATGCGGTGGAAACTACTAGGCATGGTATAGGACATGCCCAAGTGGATTTTACCCTATAATCAAGACACAAATGCCAGTAAGACATTGATGCATGGATTAGTATGCGAGACTCGGTGAAAGGCATGTGACGCGAACACTGATGAGCCTAAGCATGCGTGTGACATACGTATGAATTTCGTATTTGTGTATGTGTCCTAAAATTATGATTAAATGATTAACCTGCAAGGTCAACCAGGTGAGTGATTTGGGCTCGAGGGCCCAGGTCTGTGATATTTGTGTATGGTATTGTCGTGTTTGTTGTGTTATACCTGTCAGGAGGATACATGTTAGCCTAGCCTAGGTTTAGGGGTTATATTCGCTGAGATTCATTTTATTGTTATGTAAACCAAACATTTCAGACCCACACTAGTAAGAATGCCTAGTCTATCGCCTCTTTTTAGGATACCCACGCAGATTCAGCAGTACACGAGTACGTTTCCCACAAGGAACGGGGAAGCTTATATAAGATATCGATCGGTAGTGTTCGTGGACGTGGGTGAGTATTTCTACCAGACCCAGGAATATATTGCTTGGTGCCTGAGGGGAGCAAACGAGGAAATAGGGCAACCTCTCCGGACCTTCGATGCCCCGATCGGTTTAGATGGTTTGATGGAGCCTCAAATGGCTAATGGGGAGATTATAGACCCTTCTCCCGTAACCCATGAACCTGTTGCTATGGAGGAGGATCAGGAGGATGTGTTGTTTGAGGACCCTGAGCCCATGGATGATGAGGAAGAACCTGAAGCCACAGACTAGAATCCGGAGGAGGATGGAGAGATGGAAGAGCTGGGCTCCGATGAGGAAATTGGTCAAAACGAGGATTTAGGTCACTATCTAGACCCTAAGCTGGAACCGGATTTAGAAGATGAATGGGCCGCCACATAGGATATGGAGTCGAAGGAGTCCGAGCCCAGTGGGAGCTCTTCTGAGGAGCCGTCAGATGATTCCTCGGAGTCCACAGATCCCGACTAGAAGCCTTAGGGTAGCCCCTAACCTGTAGTTATAGAGAGGGTCGATACTTTTTTGCCATGGCCCATCTCCTAGTCTAGTCTGACTTACCCCAGCCGCTGACCCTTTTTGATTTGAGTGGCTGCTGACTATTGTTTTAGTATATCTTTCTGTTTGTAAACTGATGTTGTAAAAAGGGTTTTTAATAGTTATATAAAGTGTATATATTTTCAGCCGTGTTGATTATTGTTTCGCTATCCTTCGTCTCATATTATTTTTGTCAGGGTATTGTTTGTTTATTTATTGCTTTCACTTGTGCTTTGTTCATTGTTCGGGTGTTGGGTCGGCAACGCTTCTTGAGACATCGCACATAAATCAATCAAGGTAGGGATGTTGTGTGCCATGGGGTTCGAGGCGTGATATTCCTCATCTTCCTTATCCATTTCAATATCACAAGTGATCTCCTTGTAAAGATTTCGGTCACATATGAACCTATTATGGATATGTGAATACTCATACCTGACATTTAACAAACATGACTAGTAATTGCATACAAAGTAAGTAACGCACGTGGTCCTATGAAAACCCCTTTGGAAATTCATTTTGAAACTTATTTTGAAAGAACATAATGACAGAGCTAGTCTTCATATCATCAAACTTCCTTGCTCTTAAAATCATTTTCACAACAAGGAACAATATAGAAACCCAAAGCCTCAACCCTCATGAATGAGGATAATGTTCATCATAGGTTTGGTTTTATTTCTACATGTCCTTAACAAAACATTTGACCACTTTTATTAAATTGAAAAATGCAATTACATTTATATCAAAAGGAATGTAAATTGCAACTGAACTGAAATTGCAAATGAAATCACAAGAAATTTGAAATGGCAATCACCAAAATGCAATGGAAAAAAGTTTGTAGCAAAAGTTCAAGAGAATCTTCCTACTCCAATGCATAGGTATTTTCTGCTTCAGTTATGGTAACATCGATAGTATTCTCCTCGAATAAACTTGGCAGAACAAATTCTTCCTCTACATGTAAGTCATCTTCTTGAAGCAGCTTGGAAAGTCCAAAAAAAGTTTCCTTGATGTGGATATGATGATAGGGAAGCTCTCTAGCTTTGCCCTTCCATATGAATGGATTAATGAGGCGATCACCTTGGCCTCTACAGCCTCCATGATTCTTTCGACCTTGGCCTTGGCCTCCGTGGTGATCTTTAGTATCATCTGGAATATAACCTACTCTATGCTTCATTCTTGTAGCAAGTGCAGTAATAGGTTCTTTGATCCCTTGGGATTTTGATCTAAGACCATTACCGGGAGTAAATCCATACTGGCATAACACTCTTCCAGACATAATGGATGATGTCGAAAATTTTAGGGATTTTATGATACAACCAGCAGAAATTTGCACTATTGATATCATTTCGAAGGAATGATAACTTGGTTCTTTTTTCATTTCGAGTTCAACATATGGTATTGCACTCTTTTTGTAGGTGGCAAAATCCGTCTCCCCGTGTACGATGATCATCTTGTCATTAACAACGAACTTGACCCTCTGATGGAGACTTGAAGGAATGGCACCAGCCATATGAATCCAAGATCTTCCGAGTAATAAGTTGAAAGTCCTCGGAATATCCACTACTTGGAAGTCAATCAGGAAAGGCGCAGGGCCTGTGTTCACCTCGAGTTCAATATCGCTAATAACGTCATTCTTCATTCCATCAAACGAGAGCACAGCTACCTTAGAAAGTTTGATGAGTTCTTCACTAATCCCCAAGTGATACAGTGTGCTTAGTGGACAGAAATTAAGTGTGAAACCATTATCGATTAGCACCCGTGACACCTCTTTGCCTCGGCATTTGACGGTAATATACAAGGCTTTATTATGGGAACATCCGTCAATTGGGAAATCTTCATCAAAGAAGGCAATTTGATCCTTCAAAAGAATAGCGCTAACAAAGTCTTCCAATTGTACTTCATTAATCGTTTTCGGGACGTGCACCTCATTGAGAAGCTTCATAAGTACCATTTTGTGGCTTTCTAAAGTCTTGAAGAGATCCAACAGAGAAATCTGTGCCGGCATCTTTCTTAGCTGTTCAATTACCTTAAATTCGCTCATCTTTTTTATCGAAAGCAACTGTTTAACATCTTCTTCGGTTACTCCTTTCTTTTCGTGTTCACTTTCCTTCGAGGCATTGCATCTCCTCGATTGGGTTATGGCATCGACTTCTTTGGGAGAGTAATCCCAAGGTACACACTTAGTGTCAAACTTTTCTTTTGAAGGGAGAGTGATGATCACTGGTTGTGTTTCTTCTTCTTCAATCCTTAGCTAATCAATGGGAAGTTGGATAGTGATCGGTGTAACAGGACCTTCCTCCTCCTTATATTTATCTATCTCATCAAGTTTGATTAGAAATAGTGTAATCATGGATACCATGCTTCTATTGGTTTCGTCAGCATCCATTCCACCCTAACTATCAGGTGTGATTGTTTTGTTCTTGAATGCCCATGAAAGATGTGTATATTTGACACAGTAATTATACCGGCTACTATCTTGAACCAAAAAATCAACAACTTCACCTTGTCTTCGTGCTTTTCGAACAAATTGCCTATCACCTCGGCGAATCTTTTTCTTCTTTTTCTCTTCCTGATATTCATTCTCCTCAAGATTCAAGTGGCTAATCGGGACCTCATCCATGCCACCCCATCTGTCCTGTACAATGTCTTCATTTTTAAACACCCATGGTAGTGGTGTATATTTGACATAGTAATTGGATTTACCGCTGTTTTGACCGAGTAAGTCTACGGTTTCGCCTTCAATAGATGAATTATGGGGGAAACGCCTTTCAACCTGACAGACTTTTTCTTTCTCATTTTCATCCTAATTAGTTTCATCTTGAAGCATTTCTTTCTTAGGTAGAGCTTTCTCCTCAAGACTAGTTTCATCATCCATATCACCCCAGTCATCAGGCACAATTACTTCATTTTTTAATGCCCATGGCGGTGGGGTATATTTCACTTGGAAGTTGTATTTTCCGGAGTCTTCTCCCAAGTTGTCTACGATCTCGCCTTTTAGGAGTGCTTCTTGACGAAAGCGAGCATCTCCTAATCAATAAGCTTTAATCTTGACTTCATATTCATCTTCATCATCAGACTTGATCACTATTTCTTCATCCTTGATCATGTTTACTATATTGTGCTTAGGAAGAGAATCCTGATGTACATTTGGCTTGGGCTCTTAGAAGTTCAATATCTTCTTGTCAATGAGCTATTGAACCTTGTACTTTAGAGTGGGACAATTATCTACATCATATCTTATTTCTCTCATGTGATAGATGCAAGTTTTTGACTTATCGTACCAAGAAAATCTCGCAAGATTGTCTCTCAGTACTTCCTTGGCCACCAAATGCCTTTCTAGAAGCATTAGTAATAGTTTTGACAGGGGTTGGGGCAATGGTGTATATTGCCTTACAGGCCTTTTATTTGGCTCGAATTGCCTTTTACTTGGGCTTGACACCGCAGCCACTTCTCGGATGAGTTCTTTGTCTTTTTTCCCGGGGTAAGACCTTCGTGCTGCTGTTTCTTGAGCCTTCTTTCTTTTAATCCCCATTCAATTCTCTCACCCACTTTTACCAACAAGGTGAATGTCTGACAGCCCAATACATGAAGCTTGTCATAATACTCAATTGGCAATGATTTTAGAAAGAGCTCAATGAGCTCGTCTTCACTTATGGCGGGCTTTACTTGTGAGGTAACAGCTTTCCATCTTTGAGCATAGACTCTGAACCCTTCATTCTTTCATTTTTTGGTTCTGACGAGATCCTCTCTAGTTGGGAGTACTTCGACATTAAACTTGTACAGGTGAAGAAATTCTCCAGCCAAATGATCCTATTCAGTTAAGTCTTCTATATCGAGGGTTGTATACCATGCAAGGGCCGTCCCTTTCAAACTATCTTGAAATGTGCTGATAAGAAGTGATGTGCTATCTGAATATCTCGCCATCTTACAGAGATAATACTTCAAATGGCTTTTGGGACAACCAGTGCCATCGTATTTGCTCACGAATTTTGGTTCCTTATAGTTTTCTGGAATAACCACTTTTGCGTACGATGAGAACTTGTCGAACCTTTGAAGCTCATAACCTTGACTTACTAGGCATTCTTCAATTTTGACCAATCTCTTAGCCTCTTCTTCATCCTTTGTTTTGGACATCTTCTTGATTTAATCATCCTCTTCTAAATTTACCACCTCAGGTGTAGTCTTTGGAGGATTTTCTTGAATCGGTTCTTTGTTTCTGATTGAGTCTCCAATTGGTGTTTCAGTAGCGTTTGAAGCTCCTACATTTGGGGTAGTAGGATGAGACCTTCGAGAGGTAAGAATAAAAGCCTTCATTTCTGCCATCATTACAGCCATTTGGTCATTTGATTCTCAACTTCTGCTAGTCGAGCATGGGTTTCTTCTTTTGCCATTCTAACATTCTAACTTGTAGGCGGGTCCAAGGTCTTTTACCTTCCGTTGCTAAACAACCTGTTTCGTCAAAAAGACCCTATATCAGTATAGTAAAATGATCATGAAAGCCTATATTCTTTTAATTGTATTATTTCATGAGATTGTCAAGGATAAGAAATTTCATATAAGCCTTAGCTTCGTATAGAATTCTTCATCAATGTCTTTTTCAAGGAATCATACAATTCAAAGAATTGTAATCCATGATTATTCTTCACAAAAATATTTTGAAACTTCATTAAGCAATTTTTTCAATTTTGAAAAATTTTATTACAATACTATTCATCAAAATAGGGAAACACTAGCTTAAACAAATTTAGGCTTCTTGCTAGCTAAGGTAGCTTCAGCTTCTTCATACTTCTTGATTCATGTCTCCCGTTCTTCCGCATCGATTACAACCTTCTCAGGACCATACGGCTCTACACTTGGTGTGCTTGGCACAATGTACTCTGGGATATACGACTTATCAGAATAAGTTGTAACACTCAAAGGTACATAAGATTCAACATCAATTAGTCGCTTAGCCTTCAACCACCTTATATATTTATTAGATGCCAAAAAGAGCTTCATTTCTCCTTTCAAATCTTCTGACCATTGTACTATTTGTTTGATTGATCTCTTCAAGGAATTCACGATCCCGTCAACCTTTGTTCGCAGCTCTTTACTTTTCTTTTCTAGTATAAGTTCTCATGGTATCTCAAATGTGAACTCCTCAGGATGCCAAATAGGTGGAATTTGTTGAACCAGTTCGAATTGTTGTATGACTCATAGTAGGCAATAAGCAGTTCCGCCACTCAACCCTAGTAAAGGCACAAAATTACCATCTTGGGTAGTAATTTGAGCTTCCATCATCTTCGGCCATCGAATTCTCCATTGAAGCTGGTCAGGAGTTAATGCTCTAATGAAGTTTGTCCACTCATGAAAAAAGTACTTTGGCATTTTGTCTTGAAGTTTCAAATATTTCTCAATGGGATTGGTAGATGAGTCAATCTCTCGAATGCGTATGTAACGTTCCCAATGTCGAAGATGGGAAATAAACCACACAGAAAGTAACCCAGCTGAAGCTTATAGTATACCCTTTTGTTGATTTTGGTATTTGCTTTATGAAATGATGGTCTCTACCAAGAGAATATTGGAGAAGTCCCATTTTAGGCAAGTTTGCCTAGCAATTACTGTAACGAGAAGATTTAATCCCGTCCTTGATGTGGGAAATAAAACAAATCTGAAGAAGGCCAGAATAAAAACCCTCGCAGCAGTGTTTCTCATTTCTTTCGACAATTTGGAGTAATTATCCACCAAGTAAGATAGAGGAAACCCCTCGGTATTTGATTTGATCAACTTTTCCACTCGAGGGGTCTTCAAGTTCAAAAATTCAGTTATAACACTTGTGAGTTTCAATTCAACTGGGAGCTCAACGGTTCTTGACTCAAAATCAATCCCAATGGTTGCTTTATATACTTCTAGTGTAGGTACCATCTCGTGTTCGTCTAATTGAAATGCGGCAGTGGTAACTTCCCAAAAATGGGATAATGCTTGGATTAGACTCATTTGGTGCTCCAGGTTAATGAGCTTGAACAAATACCCAATCCTTTCTGTTACGTATGTTTGGTTGTCCTTTGTCATGTTTACCTACCATGCCAAAAGCTCCTTCCTTGGAATAGTAATGACTTGTATGTCTGATTTTCCCATTTCGATCTAAAGAATGTAAAAGAAAATGATTATTACTCACCATGAATTACCAATTGATTTTAATACCCCCATTTCACTTATATGTCCTTTTAAGGTAGGACGGAGGTTAAATACACTTGCATGCCTGGAAAGTAATGTAAGTGTCATTTTGAATCCATTTAAACCTTAAAAGAGCATATATTTAAGATCATGGACAAATTCAATGTGTGATGTAAATGCCCATTCTGTCATACTCCATTTAGATCATAAGGTTCTAAATTATGGTTTGCAACTTCGAACACATTGAAATGAACGAATAAGCATTTGAATTACATGAGAAATCTGCCATCGACCTATACATTTCATCTAAAAATGAAAGAATTGTCAAATAGAGTATGACGCCCTAATCATTCATTCTAAAACAAAAGGGCATTTAAACCAAGCATTGAATATCATTTAGGCATTTTTTTTAAGAATATGCCAACTAACATGCATAATTGTAAAAGAAAGGAAAAAAACGATACTTGCTTACCATAATATTTTTGTTTGGTTTTAGGTATACCAACCACAAAAACAAGCGAATGCAATCAGTGAAGTTTTGACGCCTAAAAAGGGTAGGATATGCTAAAGGCTCAAAGTCATTACCTTAATGGACAAGGGATTCCGTTCCAATAGGCAATCAGCCTAAAGTAATGAAATATTATTTTACCTCGGTGATCGGTATTGTATTTAAATGATCCTATGAGCAATTGGCCCATAGTTTCGCCTAAACACATACCTCCTAAGGGTAATCCTAAATGTAGCTAGGGTTGGGCCACGGGTGGTGTATGCTAATGGTGTAATGCTAAAGCAGTTTAAAAGCATGCATAGTAATTAATAACCAAACAGCACTTCTAAAATTCATTCAAAACATATTTAATCCCAATATCATCCTGCAAAATAAGGGTTAGCAAAGACAACACCCCTTATACCACCCGCCTGCAAAATCATTTAACACTATCATTAGCAGGACGTACTTGGGATCCTTGCAAGCACAAAACACAAGCATATCATTCAATGTAGGCAAGTCCACTTAGAAAAGGTTCATCTCCAGCGGAGTCACCAAGCCTGTCACACTACACCTTTTTTTCGGGGTTTTTCGGGATTTGCACGCTAAGAAAGTATTTCCGTGTAAGGTCTCTCCCAAACCATACCTCACGTGACAGTGGAAGGTAATTTCTTATTTAATCTAGATTTTTTAATTTTGGAGTCACCACTAGTCATTATTGGTAGGTAGATTAGAAACCTAATCGAGGTACGGGAGAAATACTACAATTCTGCGAACTAGAGATTCTAAGTACGGGGATTTGGTTACGTTATAGATCTCGAATTGAGATCCCTATGCCCTTTGGATACCTAGGAGCGATACGATGTCTAACGTGTCATACGAATTTCTGAGGCTTACCCACTAATTCTATTCATTCTAATCACAAGAAAAAACAATCAAGTATTAAACACACAATCGAAGTCAATCCAATCAATCAATCCTAAGCGGTCTCTAAAAACGAAAATCAATCAAAATATCCAAACCCTAATGAAGCTCTAGAAAGCTTATTCACTTCATGATTTACATTTTTTAAGGTTTTAGGGTTTTTTAAGAGTTATAGCCCCTGAATTTGGGATTTTTCTAAAAATGCCACTTGGGCACTTCCAAAAATTCAAATCTCATTTTTTTAATGGATGGCCATGTTGTTTTTGGACCATTCTGTAAATTTTTAAAATTTTTCATTTTTTTTTGGAAATTTTATTAACCAAGAATTGATTTTTTATAATATTCTAAAAATTTTTAAGAATTTTTCAATCTTTTAAATTTTTCACATTTTTCACATTTTTTATTTGCATTTTCTGAATTTTTTGAATTTTTATGAATTTTCTGAAAACTTTTTGAATTTTCTAATTTTTTTGTGAATTTTCTATTTTTTCGAATTTTTTTCGATTTTGCAAAATTTTTTAGATTTTTCTGATTTTTCACATTTTTCTGAATCTTTTTATTTTTATGAATATTTTAGATTTTTTTTTAGTTTTTTATTGTTTATTATTTTTTAAATTTCCCGCTGGGAGATGAACCGGACTGGCCTAGTTCAACCCGGTTTGGCTTGGCCCAACCAGGTCTTGCCGGCCCTGATCGCTAGTTGTCTTCTCCGACAAATACAGTGCCCAAAATGGCACAGTTTTGGACTTTTTTCATTAGGGCATTTCCCCGAACACTTGGTGTGCACAATTTCAAGTTTAGTGTTTTCGAAACCGCCGATTTGGATCGATTTCCGGTGACCTTCTGACGGGTTCATTACCATTTTGGTTGATTCAATGTGAAGACCATGTCACCCCCTACCAAACTAACCTAATCACCTTGCCATCGGACCTTCACCGGCCGGCGAAAAATCGATTAAAATAACCTAACCTAACATTGACCTAAAATGACATTTCCAGATTCCAAACCACTATTATACCCGCCCTAACCATCTAGATCATTTCTAATGACTAACAAAACATCAAACAAAGTCAAGGAGGCTAACTTGAATGGCCCTACGGCCACGGCAATACTCCGGCAATGGTTGGATGAACTCCGGCGAGATGGTTTATGGACAACCGGTTCGGTTTATGCAAGTATATCCACCAAAATGCAATCAATCAACAAAAAAATGATTAGAAAACTTGTTCCAGACATCAAAGAACTCATAATTATCAAGGAAATCGCATAAGTGGTAATGTTGAAAAACTCATTTTCTGGAAATTTGGTAAAACAGTGATTGTGATCAGTTTTTACCTTCTTCGTTCGATGATCAGAAGAAATTTTCGAACTAATCCGCGCCTATAGGGTTGTTCTCTAACACTTGTACTTCCACCTGGTGGTCTTGGTCTCGCCGGAAGAGCTCAGGATTGACCGGAAAAAGCTTGGTTTCAGGGCTTTAGGACCAGCCAATTCAACTGGAACAGTAAAGGGGAGGTTTTGGCCAAACTCCGATTCGTCAATGCTCCGCCATCTAGGGCAGCGCCAGACACTCGGGTGGGAACCTCAGACCCTCTCTCTAACTTTTTCTCTTTGGTTTCGCCTATTTCTCTCTCATCTCCCTCTCTGGCCTTATGTCATGCATCCCCCTTTCGCAATGTCCCATTTTTTTCCTTTTTTGTTAATCGATTTATCTCACCCAAATCCTATTGGAACCAATTTCCAGTTAGTTCGATTGGTTACCTAGTGCCAGCTAGAGATTCTCTGGCTGACCAGTTGATTAAAACGTGATAATTCGATCAGGAGAAGTCGATAAAGTTCTGGGCACATGAGTTATTTTCTAGGTTTATTGTGCTTTAGATGAGTCGGGTAAGAAAGATGAACAACCTGGGTCGGGTCGGGTCAGGTTGGGTCGACCCGGCAAACCCGAATTGCTCTAAATTCACCAATTAAGTTCAATTTTGACTCCATTTTCAAAATTAAACCCCAAAATTGAATTCACCATCACATTCCGAACCCAAATATATGATTTTTTCCCAATTTTTATTATAATTGTGTCCAAAATTTTCTTATTTTTGTATTTGGATTAATAGATTTTTATTCAATTTGATGTCCTACTGACCTAATTAGGAAAAATTGATGTCAAAATTGAATTACCCACACCTGATTAACCCATAGAAATGATGGTCTCATGTTTCGAAAATTTCATATTAGGCACGATTCCCAATTTGGGTTCAAAATTCTTAATTTTCAATTAAATTTTGGAGATTTTTTATTTTTATATTAAATTATGAAATTGGATCGACCATTATGTAATTCAAGGTTCTAGAATCATTTGTTGTGAAGACACCATGACTTAAAAATTACTAGAAAAAATTTAATCGCATTTTTTGTTCAATTTGAGTTTAATTTTACCTAATTTTGGGAAAAACATATATCCGATTGAGATTTTTTCAAAATTGATGATGTATTCATGAAATTGGATTTAAAATAAGACTAATGACTATTTTTATGAAATTTTCTGTTTCCATTTACTATTTTTCTTGATTTTCTCACTTATTTTGATTAAAAGAAATTAAGGAAAAATGCAGAAAAATGTTTAAAAAATTATTTTTTTTTTGGTTTAGAAATAGGTTTCTAGGCTTGACCAAGATTCCTAGTCCTAATTTTGAGATTTTTGAAAATATAAAAAAAAGAGTTAAAAATTATGTGTCAACACCTCTTCATGGTTAAAGGCCTCGTCTTTTTATGGCACTGTGAAGAACATCAGCCTCCCAGTGCGCCAACCTCACATTGATCTCTTCTCCTTCATACCTATACACACTCACTAAATCAACCAAGAGCTACATAACGAGAGCCAGTATTAGATAATCTTTGAATTCACATTCCAAATCGCAAGTAAAAGCATAAAAGTATTAGATAATTTCTCGGTGGTACATTAACAATAACTACCTTGTCATTTTCTCATCTAGACCCAGTAAAGGCGAATTTGAATTCCATAATGTGTAACCTATTAGTACTAAGTTTTATGCTCGCTTTATAACGTACCTACTGGATGTTGCTGATGGTATGTGTGGGGACATTTTCTTCCAGGGAGTGCTTGTAGCGAAGCTTGTAGGCCTTTATCACCTCCAAAAGCTCATCGGGGGAATGAATGCAAGATATCTCTACGATCACATGGTAATTAGGACTTGCTTTCTTTAGAGCCACATTTGCTAACACAACCTCCCAATCAATCGGTCCAGTATCCAACGGTGTACCGCTTTCTTCGAAAAGATGTCATGGAAACATATATCAAGAAAAAAATTTATCTTGAACCTCTATCGTCTAGAGAGCTCCCTCTACCTCCGTGGTAGTTGTCTAAACCCTAAACCCTATTTTGTCCTCGCCCTCTCCTTGAATCCACCTCCTATGTACTTGTAGCTTAATCCAAATGGCTGTACACGGACTTTTGGCACATGTTTAATATGGACCGTGGAGTATATAAAAATGTTCAATGTTGAGTCGATAAAGTAAATTGAATATTTACCAAAAATTCATAGACCACATTAAACAAATTAAAAGTTTATGAGTAATATTACATATTGAGTTAAGGTTCATGGACCACATTGCACATTAAGTTAAAGTTTATGTATCATTTGGGTCACCTGCCAACCCCATTCCACATTTAGAGCCTCTACTATATAAATTCTGATGCATACACACCATCTTCCACGCAAAAATCGGTCAGTTCTCTTGCTAGTCTCGTAACATTGCCAAAAGTGTTTTCTTCACCATCAGCATCATGTGGATCTATATAGCTAGCTTTATATATACCATAAAAGAGGGAGACATATCGCTTGATGCATACCCATGCCGATTTATCTTTGACATTTTCACTCATCAAACCTAAGCCTCCTTTTGAATAATCCGAATCCACCATATCTCTATCCTCCCTCGAATTCTTTCCAACATTTATTCTCTAATCAACCCTCTTTTGCAAACAAAATCGTATCTGTGACATTCTAAAATTCGACTTATTTCGGGATTTATGAAATGAATATATCTTCGATGCACTTTTAATTAAATCTCACTCGGAATTGATTGCTCTTGAGAATACTAATCGTTAGAGAATGGCTAGCTAGGAATCAATTACGTGGATCTAAGAACTTGACCATGAATTGACACTTCAACCATAAGAATTGACGATGAGACATTTTGGGCTATTCTAGGCCAATCCAAGAATGGTTATGGAACAATTCACAAATGTTGCATAATTGGATCGTGGATGATTCCGCTTGGCCATTGTATGAATTTCAAACGATCATAAACCTAATCCGAATGATCGTGTCAATTGAAACTAGTGATTGACCCTTATAATTACATAACAACCGAGATCACCATGGCTCGAGTAAGCTTAGATGTGGCTCAATATCGAATCGGTCATAGGTCAATATGCGTAACTCCTAAAAGCCATCCATTAGTTTGAGATACACTAAAGTGGCGATTGATTAATTTTAGCCATGAATTAGAATCCGGAATGGGATGTCGAACTTTTAAGATTTCACGAAAATTTATCGGACGTCATCTTATCAAGTGTGGCCAACTATTAGATTGCTCGAAATTATCAGAAAAGTGTAATTTAGACCGGGTATTGGAAAAGACCATTTTACCCCCGAAGATATTTGAATTCATTTGAGACATTAAACGGCAACTTGGACTTTAGTATTTTCCCTCCAATGGCCGAACTTATCAGACCATTGTGCCCTTCCTCTTCTTTGCTTATTTATTTTCTTGCCATTTGTATTTTTGGGTAATTAGTGAGAGAAAATTTGAGAGCCATTAGATCCTGGCTTGGGGAAAGGGAAGGATTCTAGACCCTTGGATGATAGTGGGGTTCATAATGGGGTTTTGTGAATTAGTGAGGTTAATAGATGATCAATCATCCTTGTCTCCCTCTCTCCTTTATTCTCTCCCTTCTTTGCTCTCACCATCTTCGGCCGACCCTCTCCCCTTCCACCTTGCCAAACCAGCTTAGCTAATCCAACCACCATTTAGCTGCCAAAGGCACGTCGAAACCGTTGCCGAACGCCGCTACTGCTCACCACCGCCACTACCCTCTCTTTCTCCCTCCTTCCTTATCATTTTCGGTCACCACCACCCCTAGCCAAGACTAGCACTGCCCCTCACCGTCACCACCACCCCGTGCTCGTCCTAACCCCCCCCCCCCCCGTGACGATCACCACTGTCGAGCCTCCCGTCCATCCGCAGAAGCAGCTGTTTGGCTTAGCTTGGCTTTACTTAGGATTCCTAATAAGTGCTCCCTAAATCTTGGTTAGGATAATGGGGTACTAATGGCATGTATAAGGGCTGATTAAGGGCTATTTAGAGATGGTTTAGTGGTTGGATGAGTTTGGTTACTTATTGATTCTTTCTTGGTTGATTATCAGTTTGGTTGCTACTGTGCCTCTGTGTTTTGTTATTTTTGTGAAAATTTGTGTGGGCCGAATCTAAGGTGGTGTTCCTCATAAAAGTTGTCCCTAACATCTTGAAGTATAACATAAATTAAATCTAGAATTTTTGGGGATCTTTTGGGGTCATTTAGAAGCCCATTTTCAGACAGTCTCAAAACTTCCAGAATTATATTCACCCGACCTCCTTGTCTTTCAGAATTTTTACAAATTTTTTCGAGTCTCTTTTCAACACACTTCCTTCATGAAAATTGTTAAGGATACTTGTCTCTATGAATATAAAAATTTCAAAGCTTTCTAAATAGATTTGGATACTGATTGAAATGCATTTTGAAGACTAGTCGGCTTGTCCGAATGAACTGATTTCTATCTAACTTCGAGTGACAAAAAGAGGTATTTACATTCGGAACTGGGTTTCATGTTCACATGAAAAATGTTTATTAAGATGTTGTCTATGACATATCCAAAATTCATAATTTTTGGAATTGAATTACTATTTATTTCGAAAGGATTTTAGTCGCTGTGTAGCCATCCAAATTTGCCCCGGTTTTGTGCAAGTTCGATTTTCTCTCTCTCGAGGACTATTCGGTGTTATTGTTGCATATGAGAGGCGCGGCTTTTTGTTAGATGAGTACGGATTTAATGGCATTTGACTAATCAAAAAGATGATCATTGGTTTAAGTGCTTGAATGCTCGTGTGATCATATAATGCCTTGAGGCGTCTTACGCGAGGATTTAACCCGTCATAGATTATTAAGTGTACTATACATGTTCATGCTTTGATTTAGCTTGAGTAAGCTTTACAAAATTGTCTTCTTAATAGTTTGAGTGGATATACATTCTTGACGTTATTTTGCGCCAAAATTCATGACTTGTAGCCACAATTTTTACTCTTTATAAATCTAAGTGGTGCAGAAGTTCTCAATCCCATTTTTGTAAAGCGTTTTTTTCACCATCAGCATCATGTGGATCTGTATGGCTAGCTTTATATATACCATAAAAGAGGGAGACATATCGCTTGATGCGTACCCATGCCAATTTATCTTTGACATTTTCACCCATCAAACCTAAGCCTCCTTTTGACAAATCCAAATCTACCACATCTCCATCCTCCCTCGAATTCTTTTCGACATTTAATCTCTAATCAACCCTCTTTTGCAAACAAAACCGTATCTGTGACATTCTGAAATTCGACTTATTTCAGGATTCATGAAATGAATATATCTTCGATGCACTTTTAGTTAAATCTTACTCGGAATTGATTACTCTTGAGAATACTAATCATTAGAGAATGGCTAGCTAGGAATCAATTACATGGACCTAAGAACTTAACCATGGATTGACACTTCAACCATAAGAATTGACAATGAGATATTTTGGGCTATGATAGGCCGATCCAAGAATGATTATGGAACAATTCACAAATGTTGCATAATTGGATCGTGAGTAATTCCGCTTGGCCATTGTATAAATTTCAAATGATTATAAACCTAATCCGAATGATCGCGTCAATTGAAACTAGTGATTGACCCTTATAATTACATAACAACCGAGGTTACCATGGCTCGAGTAAGCTTAGATGTGGCTCAATATCGAATCGGTCACAGGTCGATTTGTGTAACTCCTAAAAGCCGTCCATTAATTTGAGATACACTAAAATCGCGATTGATCGGTTTTAGCCATGAATTAGAATTCGGAATGGAATGTTGAACTTTTAAGATTCCACGAAAATTTATCAGACGTCGTCTCATTAAGTGTGGCCAACTATTAGATTGCTCGAAATTATCAGAAAAGTGTAATTTGGATCGGGTATTGGAAAAGACCATTTTACCCCCGAGGATATTTGAATTCATTTGAGACATTAAAGGGCAACTTGGACTTTAGTATTTTCCCTCCAATGGCCGAACTTATCAGACCATCGTGCCCCTCCTCGTCTTGGCTTATTTATTTTCTTGCCAATTGTATTTTTGGGTAATTAGTGAGAGAAAATTTGAGAGCCATTAGATCTTGGCTTGGGAAAGGGGAAGGATTCTAGATCCTTGGATGATAGTGGGGGTTCATAATGGGGTTTTGTGAATTAGTGGGGTTAATAGATGATCAATCATCATTGTCTCCCTCTCTCCTTCATTCTCTCCCTCCCTTGCTCTCACCATCTTCGGCCGACCCTCTCCCCTTCCACCTTGCCGGACCAACTCAACCAATCCAACCACCGTTTAGCTGCCAGAGACACGTCAAAACCGTTGCCGAACGCTGCTACTGCTCACTACTGCCACCACCCTCTCTTTCTCCCTCCTTCCTTATCATTTTCAGTCACCACCACCCCTAGCCAAGACTAGCGCTGCCCCTCACCATCACCACCACCCCATGCTCGTCCCAACTGTGGCCCCCCCGTGACCATCGCCATTGCCGAGCCTCCCGTCCGTCCGTAAAAGCAGCTGTTTGGCTTGGCTTGGCTTTACTTAGGATTCCTAATAAGTGCTCCCTAAACCTTGGTTAGGATAATAGGGTACTAATGGCATGTGTAAGGGCTGATTGATGGCTATTTAGAGATGGTTTAATGGCTGGGTAAGGTTGGTTACTTATTGGTTCTTTTTTGGTTGATTGTCGATTTGGTTGCTGCTATGCCTCTGTGTTTTGTTATTTTTGTGGAAATTTGTGTGGGCCGAATCTAAGGTGGTGTTCCGCATAAAAGTTGTCCCTAACATCTTGAAATATAACATAAATTAAATCTAGAATTTTTGGAGATCTTTTGGGGTCATTTGGAAGCCCATTTTCGGACAGTCTCAAAACTGCCGGAATTATATTCACTCGACCTTCTTGTCTTTTAGAATTTTTACAAATTTTTTCAGGTCTCTTTTCAACACACTTCCTTCATGAAAATTGTTAGGGATACTTGTCTCTATGAATATAAAAATTTCAAAGCTTTCTAAATAGATTTGGGTACTAATTGAGATGCATTTTTAAGACAAGTCGGCTTGTCCGAACGAACTGATTTCTATCTAACTTCGAGTGACAAAAAGAGGTATTTACATTCTGAACTGGGTTTCATGTTCTTCATGAAAAATGTTTATTAAGATGTTTTCTATGACATATCCAAAATTCATAATTTTTAGAATTGAATTACTATTTATTTCAAAAGGATTTTGTTCGCTGTGTAGCTACCCAAATTTGCCCCGGTTTTGTGCAAGTTCGGTTTTCTCTCTCTCGGGGACTATTCGGTGTTATTGTTGCATATGAGAGGCGTGGCTTTTTGTTAGATGAGTACGGATTTAGTGGCATTTGACTAATCAAAAAGATGATAATTGGTTTGAGTGCTTGGATGCTCGTGTGATCATATAATGCCTTGAGGTGTCTTACGCAGGGATTTAACCCATCATAGATTATTAAGTGTACTATGCATGTTCATGCTTTGATTTGGGTTGTTATACTTGATGAGTGTTTGCCATGTTGTGGCGGTTCTCTAACGTAGAGGCCTTATGTATGTGTCAAGGCAAGGTAAGGGCATCTGTGATTGATGTGGCATGTTGATTGATAAAATTTCATGTTTAGAACTATCCGGAGGTACACATTAGCATAAACGAGGCTTCAGTAGTTACTTATTGAAATTTATTTTTATTGTTATATCCCACAGATTTCATACCCCCAATCATGAACATGAATGATCCACCGCAATGTTTGGCGTACTGATGCATATGGAGCATATGTTGATGGAATACCCAGTGGGAGAAAGTAGGGTTTACATTAGGCATGCTAGTGCTATTTGGGTTGACGAGGGCGAGACCATTTGGAAACCACATTCCTTCTTGGCTTGGTTCTACCAGGATAGAGATGACTTATTTGGTCCACTCTAGGGATTTGATATTCCCCTTGATGATAGAGTAGAAGAGTAGGACCCATGGAGATCCTTCCACCAGACGGAGTTGTTACAAGTTCGAACACCGGTCCTGAAGATTCGGATCCCGAGTTGGAGCCTATGAAGTTTGACCCCAAGCCAGAGCCTATTGAATCCGAATTCAAGCCGTCCAACGGCATAGCCGATCTAGGATCGCCTGAGTACTTTGAGTCCGATCTGGAGATGCCATCAGGACATCATGAAGGTGACTAATAGATTTAGTATCCCAACTTTTGAGGAGCCATCTTTTCGTTTAGAGGAGTTAGGTTAACCGACCACTTGACCCTTTTTGTTACATGTAGTCCACAATTAGTTGCCTTGTAGAAGGCTTGCAAGTGTATATGTTATTACTGACCTTATGTTTATAAAAGTGTTTCGTTAATGTGTATCACATGTCTCTTTATTATCTCGTTCAATTGTATATTGTATGGCGAGTTCAAATTTGCTTCCGATCGCATTATCCTTGTGATTCAATTGGGTTAGCGATAAGTCCTAGAATGTCGGATACTTAACGACCGAGTCGGGATATTGCGTGCTCGTGGGGATCGGGGCGTGATAGTGTCTCAATGCACTTTTTTTGACATTTTGAAATTCGACCCTTTTCAGAATATATGAAATGATTATTTCATCGATGCACTATTAGTTAAATCTTATTCTGAATTGATAATTCATGAGAAGACTAGCCAGTAGGGAAAGGCTAGCTAGAAATTAAATATGCACGACCTAAGAACTCAATCATGGATTGACAATTCAATTATAAGGATTGATGAGGGACAATTTTGGGCAACTATAGACCGGTTAGGGGATGATTATGGAACGATTTGCCAATAGTATACAATTGGATCGCGGATGATTTCACTTGACCTTTGTATAGATTATGAACGACCCTAAACCAATTTCAAACAATCGTGTCCTTCGGAACTAGTGATTGACCCTTGCAATTACGTGACAACTGAGATCGCCATAGCTTGAGTAAGCTTAAACGCGGCTCGATATCGAATCGACCACAGGTCAAACACGCATAACTCCTAAGAGCCAACCATTAGTTTAAGATGCACTAAAGTCACAATTGATCGATTTTAGCCATAAATTAGAATCCAAACTTAGTTATCAAACTTTCAAGAATATCAAGGCTACTTGTTTGAATGCCACCTAGTTAAACTCATCTAATTATCGGTTTGCTCGAAAATTATTGAAAAAGTGAAATTCTAACCGGAAGTTAGAAAAGGTCTTTTTATCTCTAAGTTATTTTGGATTCCTTGGTTGTGTTGAAGGGCAAATTGGTCAGTGTGCCCACCCTATCTTGACCGGCCATATTGGACATCTTTGCCCTTCTCATTCTCTCTTAATTACAAATTTATCACTAGATATTGATCAAGCTTGCTTAGAAAGATTTAATCTTGACCCTTAGATCCTGACTTGGAGGACAAGATGGAATTTAGACCATTGATTTTGAGTAGGGTAGTTAGTGGGGTTTTTAGTGGGATTGTTAGACTCTCTCTCTTCCATTTTCAGCAAGATAACACGCATCTCTCTCACTCTCCCTCTCCCCCTCACCTTCGGTCGATCACCACCATCCCAACCGTGACCCGCTTAGCCGACACCGGCCAACAGCAACCACCGTCCGCCGCTGCCTACCACCGCCATTCGCCGGCCACCCTCGCCATTTTCACTCCCTTTTTCTCTATTTTCCTTGCTCGATCACCACCATCACCCCCGTAGCTACTACCCTTCCAGCTGACGCCATCCGACGCCATCCAATGCCGAGAATCATCGTCTACCACCATTATCCTTACCATGACTGTTCGCCAACCAGCCGCCCTCACCATGACACTCTCTCACTCTATTTTGGCCATCATCACTCCTCACCGTCACCACCATATCGTGGCCATTATCGTCTAGCCACCTGTGCCACCATGAGCTGCTTTACTATTACGGCCGCCCACTAATTGCACATGTCACCGCCGCTGCTCGCTGAAGCTGTTTGCCGCCCTTATTGCTTGGTTTTTGCTTAGGTTTTGAGTAAATTGCTTCTTAAATCTTGGTTAGGGTGATAAGTGACTAATGGATGTGGTTTAGTGGCTGTTTAGGGGCTGGATTGCGGACCGTTTAGTGGCTGATTTGTTGTTCAATTAGTGGTTGATTCCTTGGTTGATTAGTGATTAATTTCGATTTAGTTAAATGGCTATTTAATGGACTTAATTAGGGGCTAATCTCGACTAATTAATGAATGTTTATGTTTGTTAAATTAATGGCTGATTGTGTTTGATTATTTGATGGCTTGATTCAATTAAATTGTGGTTGATTTGATTATAGCTTAATTAGTGGCTGAATTGGAATATGTTGATTGAATTCAGTTCGTCAATGGCTAATTGGATTTATTTGTTGAATGTACATGCTAATCATATTTGGAAATGGATGCGTTTCATGACATCTTAGTTCGTAGATAAATGTACGTCATAAACACTTGCATTGGCTAATTTGCAAATATAAGAATTGGTAATGAGTGGTTGATATGCGTGCATGGTCATGAAAGTGTCGTATAGGCAGGTTTTAGACAATGTCGTGTCACCATTATTGCCGGATCGATGCTCCTTATGGAATGCTATCTGGGCAGGGGTTCCAGATTTTGCCGTGCTCGACGGAGCGAGATGATGCCCGGTTATGCAGGAAGACATCAGCAGGGGCTCAGTTGTAGACCTGAGAGGTCATTTAATAATCCAGACAATTACAATTGTGATATGCATTGAGGAATCCTATGTGCTTGAGATTGATATCGAGCATATACATCTGTTAATTGTTGATATGCATGTTTATGCAACAGTATGTATCATGTGTGCCCGGGGAAGCAATTGCCATGTTATACCATTTGTGATATTATGATTTCGTCATGTGCTCGGGGAAGCATTTGCCATGTCTTGTTAGGTTGTAATATGCAAGGCATGTGTGTGCCAATACTAGGTAAGAATGCCTATGATTATTGTGTGGTATGCTTGGTTGGATTAGAATTACATGTTAAGGCATTCCAGAGGTACGTGTTATCCTAACCGAGGCTTAGGAAGCTGATTAATGAGTTTTATCTCATTGTTGTTATTTAACCATTTCAGAACCCAACCATGAGTCGTCCTCCCTTGTATTTTGGCGTGCCTATGGACATAGACATGGAGCTTATGGAGTATGTAGTTGGTCCAGACATGGCTTACCAGAAGCACGAGTTCACTATCTGGGTCCACAAGGGTTTACCCAGGTGGAAGGCTCATCAGTTTGTAGCGTGGTTTATCCAATAATGGGACGTGGTTTTTGGTACAATCGGTGTTTTTGATTGACCTCATGCGGGTGGCACTGAGGAAGAGGTCTGGGATCCCATGGACCTCAATCCCCTGGATGGGGAAGTGTCTGGTCCAAAGTCTAACCCGAACGGCATGGAGTCCAATCTTGAACCGCCTCCTGGTTACCACCA
Source organism: Syzygium aromaticum (assembly GCA_024500025.1). NCBI lineage: Eukaryota > Viridiplantae > Streptophyta > Magnoliopsida > Myrtales > Myrtaceae > Syzygium > Syzygium aromaticum. The sequence goes on along the minus strand of CM044894.1, from coordinate 11,824,844 downwards.
GTAGGGTCGATGGGTTTGGATACCCCATCCTTTTGGACCGTCCCTCTTTTGATAGTGAATCTAAGCTAACCCGACTACCAATCCCTTTTTGTATGCGAGTAGTCTGTTAGGAAGTACCTCTAGTAAAGCTTGTATGTATTAACCTTCCTAAGGTTGGCTTTATGTTTATAAAAGTGGCTTCGTTCGTTTGTGTATCAAGTACTTCCTTTTCTGTCCCTCGTATGACTGTTGTTTGGGGTTGTGTTAGTTCGTTTCCACATGCGTTTAACCGTTAGTAATTTGTTGGGGTCGACGATGCGTCCTGAGACATCGCATTCATAATTACCATTAGTGGGATGTTAGCACGCTCGTAGGGTTTGGGGCGTGACACTCTCAATCCATACTTTTAGCTTATCGTTTTGTGTGACCTTTTCTAACACTTTTTAGAAGCACATAGATGCCCATACACTCACAAGACAGTCTACGTGTTAGGTCACTTGCCGCCCCATTCCACATTTGGAGCCTCTACTATATAAACCCCGATGCGCACACACCATCTTTCACACAAAAATTGATCAGTTCTTTAACTAGTCTTATGACACTGCCAATGGCATTTTCTTCACCATCATCATCATCATATTCTGTGGCCATGTCTTGCATCTTGCTTCTCATGGAGAGTGATGGATATTGGGTTATATGTATGGGCCGCCCATGTTGGGGTAACCAAGCTGAAGTTCAAATGGCAACTACTTAAGAATTCAAAAAAAAAAGATAAAAGATTATATAATTAAAAAAGTAAGAGAAGTGATAGTGTTTATCAACAAGATAACAAAAGGGAAGATTATGTTCGTTCCTTCAACGCTTCTTCTCTCACGCAACGAACAACCGTGACTTCCAAGGAACATCTCTCTCAAGGCTACTACAAGAGGGCACTTAATCTATGGACATCGAGGTACGTTCGTGATTGTAATGTACCAATTCTTTGTCAGTGATAGAACATCGTTTCTTAGGCATGTATTGCACGTTGAATACGTTTCTCGTGTTAGAATTCAGAATTTGTTTTATGAGAGTGATTTACAACATTAATATATTTCTAATATTCGTATCAAAGCCAAAATTCATTTTCTGAGAGTGATTTACGACATTAGTATATTTCTAATATTGGTATCAAAGCCTATGTTCTTATTTTCTGATCATTGAACGTGTTTAATAAATGAATCGTTGGTTGGAAAATGAGAACTGGCTCCGACAGCCGTTCGGGTACAAAAACGACACCCAATCAGGTTCAAGATCACTTCTCTGAATTCCATCCATCAAAAGTTGATTTTGATTATATAGGATGGTAGTTCTCATCGAGACGAGAAGATCGGTGGGTGGCACGTCACCAGGGGAGACCGGACGCCTCCCTACACGGCCGCAAGGGGAGGCCTCAATGGCTCGTGTGCAGTAGGGGTGTCAATGGATCGGGTCGAGCTGAGTCTTCATGATACCTGACCCGACCCGAAACCCATAGTGATGTACTTGACCCGAATTGACCCGGCCTAAGACCCGTTCAGCATATAACCATAGCGATGGATCGGTTCGGGTCGATCCGAGTCGGGTTTCGGGATTTTTTTTTTTTTGGGTCTCATGAGGTATGTTTAGAAGCAAGTCCAGCAATATATAAAAAGTGATATATATAGAAAAAATGAAAATTTGTTTACCCACTCAAAGACTGGGCAGAACGAACACGAGGCAACGACCCGAAAAGATCTCACAAAAAATGCAAAGGGAAATTTCAATGACTCGGGCATTAATTTATTGAGCAAATCAATAGACAAAGAAAACGAAGATATTAGCATACCTATTCTTGATCCGTCACTATCAGCAACAACATCAATATCACACTTCTACTTGAATATACAATCTGATTCAAGTCATAAAAAGGGAACCCAACCTAATACACGATGTGGGTCGTTTTCCTTTTGGAAGATTAAAGATAAATTTAGTTTGAAAGAGTTACTATTGTAAGCTTTTTCCGTGCAAAACAGAAAGAAAAGGAGAGATCTTTTTATGCACATGCTCCGAAGCAAGGAAAAAGATGATGGATCTTCACTTCTTTGACAAGACGCGAAAGATTAATGAAAATGCCACAACAGAAACCATCAAAAGTAGCTTCCCTCTGCACAAAACACAGCTCAGATGCTCCTGGCTCCACCAAGATGGTGTGCTGCCGCTATTTCTCTCCCTACCCAATTCAAATCCGAGTCGAATGCTTCTGCCATTGAAAAATGGTCCCCTAATCTGTGAACGATCAAACCACGACTTGAGCTAGAAATCCTCAGATCACCAACAAGACGCTAGACTGAAGACACCCATAAAGTTGAATAAAATCAGAAACCATGAATTGAGGTTTTGTCGAGTAAAGCTACAATCATGCTTGAGCAAGCGAGAGAGATGTGCCGCTGTGTTGCGTTTGATCTGCAGAGGACGTTTGATTTTTGGCTTCGTGGAGGAAAATGGAAACCAAAGCTGAGGCCGAGACCAAGCAAAGACGAGGACGAGGCCGTGCGACTTCTGGGAAATGACTAGGGTTTTTAAGTCATGAGTAAAGCCTGACCTAGACCGACCCGGACCAACCCAGCCCAAAATAAGGAAAATACCCAAGTTTTTGAGCTCTTACCAGAACTGGAGTAGACCCAAACCAAAAAAGGCCTAGTTTTTTGGGCTGGGTCAGGTCGGTACGGGCCGAGTCAGTACGGGCCAGGCTTTTTTTACAACCCTAGTGTGCAGCACACACGCGGTAACCGCAGGCACGTGCTCAACTCACACCTGCTGTCCCTCCAGGAATTACCTTTATGCCCTCACTGCGAAATTATTATTCTACCCTTACCGCGGAATTGCAATTTTACCCCTCTCGCATGTTGACTAACCCGATTGACTAGTTGGCCAACCCAACCCGATTGACTCGCCCTTTGACCGTTGACCTTTGACCGTTGATCGAATAAATAAAAAATTATATCGCATGAACAGTCACATGAGAGCTCCAATCGGAGCGTTTTTTATAATGGTATGTGTGTATTGGAATGCTTATTATGATGTCACATGGATTATGAGTAATTCTTTTGTTCTGCAATTGTTGCAGAAACAATGTCACTTCATTTCATTTGTATGCCTATTCTCGTAAGGACAAATGAACAAGGGGAGAGACTCGCTAGGCTAAGAGCTGAGTTGGCTGCCTATCGATGGGATGAATGTTACATGGTAACACACATCATAAAGGTCAATGAGATGATACAAAATGTCATCTAGAATAGTTATCGTATGCCTAACAACAAGATGATTGATGCCCTGAGAAGCACTCCCCCGTATGAATGGTGAGACGTGATGGATGATTAATTGAAAGCTCCGAAAATCGAAGTGGTGGATAGTGTATGGGAAAGTGGTGAAAACCCTATTATTCCGGAATATAAACAACTTGCGGTGGATTTCCTGAAAGAATATATAAGGGTTGGGGCAACAAAGACGGCGACCCTTGACATGAATTCATCTTGGCGCAGAATGAATGTGCCATGGAGGAATCATAAGGGTTTTCTGAGGACTTTTCCATGGCTGCCCAAATGTGACTTTAGAATTTTTTAAGGATTTTTCTAAGAAGTTTGATAAGTCCTTCCTGGTTTATAAGATAGATGAGTGGCATTGATTTCATTTATTTTATTTTAGATTAGTTTTAAATATCTTAGTTGGATATTTCTTTCATTGTTTATATTACCTTTTATATTATGCTAGATTCGTACCTTTTGTAAATGAGTTTAGTTAATAAACTTTGAATGCCAGTATTTACTGCTGTTATTATTATTTTATTTGCATTTCTTGCAAGAAGTTCAAGGAAGTTTTAGTAACATTAAGGAACTTAATTTTACATAAATAATTATATTAATGATAAATTCATATTAGGATTCTTAGATGATGATTGTGAACATAGTAACCTTTTGACTCTAAAACCTTATGTGAAATTATTCATTAATGTAATAGGTTTGTGTAAAATAGATACATAAATGTGAGGCATTAATAATTCGTGCATATATGTCTAAAATGTTCAAATACAATGGCTTTAGCATCAAAGAACATAGTAGCTGAACTAAATAAAGGAGAGAAATTGAACGGCGAGAATTATGAGATATAAAACATGAAAATTCAATATATGCTAGAAGAGCAAGAGGCACTAGAAACTCTTAACCAAGTTAATGAAGAGCTCTAAGATGGAAACACTGCACAACATAAGAGGGATAAGGATGCATTTACCGCTTGGAAGAAAAAAAACTTTATTGCTCGTATAACCTTGCTAAGTAGCATGAAAAATGACAATATGCTAGAGTTTAGGCATTTTGAGAATGCCAAAGCTATGTGGGTAATATTAGCAGCAAGATTTGGCAAAACATTTATGACCAAATTGAGACAACTGACAATAAGGTTTGATTTATACAAGAAGCCTCATGGATAGACCATGAAATAGCACTTGAGATGTATGTCAAACATGATTAGTGAGCTGAAAGATGCTGACCACATATTGACTAATGAGCAGTAAGTGCAAGTAGTGATTCGTTCTTTGCCTTAAAGCTGAGAGTATATTAAAGTCTGCCTAACCCACAATGAAAATACTAAGACTTTTGAGGGTACTATGCCCTATCTTGAGTTGAAAGAGAATCGCATTTTGGCGGCTAAATCAAAAACTGATATTTATTTTGCTGGCTTTGGCTCACATTGACCTTTGGGCTCCAAACTCAAGTGCCTGGGTGGGTTCAAGAGATGGAAGGGCAAGGGAGTGAATTCTTCAAATAAGAAATCAAAGTTGAACCAACATGAGAAAGGAAAGCATCCTTTCATGAAGAAAATGTCAAGGATGAAGTGCTACAACTGTGGTAAAAAAGGTCATTTCGCTTGCGACTATGGCAAGCCAAAGAATGTAGACACCCTGTATTCTCTGAGAATACTACTTTTGTATCAAGTTCAATTTTTCTAACTAAATCTAATTCTCTGTAGACTGTAGATTCGGGAGCCATAGACCATATAGCGAAGAACAAATATGCCTTTGTGGAGTTCCAACAAGTTTCACATGGAACAAATGAATTTATGTAGGAAATAATTCCAGAGCTGAAGTCAAAGAGATTGCCACATGTCAATTGATTATGTGTGGTGGATATACTTTGTTCCTACATGATGTATTATATGCTCCGAAAATTTATCAGAATTTAGTGTTTGTGTTAGTATTGGTTAAGCTTGGTTTCAATTTAAATTTCATAACAGTGGTGTTGACTTGTATTTAGATACAAGTTATTATGGTTGTGGATATTTTTTGGACGGTTTTATTGTGTTGGATGTCAACTACAGTAATGTTAATGTTTGTTATTCCTTATTCACATATGCTAACTCTTATAATAATGATGTGAATATATGGCATGCTCGACTTGGTCATATAAGCCAACAACGAATGAATAAATTAGTCAAAGAGGGCTTATTGGGCAATATTGCTTATTTGCTAGCATTGCCTAGAGGAAAAAATAACATGGAAACCATTTGGAAAAGGAATAAGAGTTGAATTTCATTTGCAATTAATCTATTCTAACATCTGTGATCCAATGTATGTAGGAGCAAGGCATGGGGCAATATATTTCATCACGTTTATAGATGATTATACTCTATTCGGATATGTCTATTTGATTTCTCATAAATCTGATATATAAGTTGCTTTAAGAAATTTATAAGCTTGGTAGAAAACCAATTAGACAAAAAAAATAAAAGCATCAAGATCCAATCGAGGTCAAGAATATTTATCTGACGAGTTCAGAAATTTATGTGATGAAAAATGAATAGAAAGACATTTACTATTCCATACACTCCTCAATAAAATGGTATTGCAGAGAGGAGAAACTAAACCCTACTAGAAAAGATTAGGTCTATGATTATACAAGCTAACTTATCAATCACTTTTTGGAATAAGGCTTTGTTAACTGCTGCCTATATATTTAACCGTGTGCCTTCTAAATCAGTTACTTCTACTCCATATGAGTTATGAACAGGTAGAAAGCCCGATTTACTACATATGCTCACGAACCCTCCCACACATATGGAAAGTTGGATCCAAGAAGCAAAAAGAGTATTTTTATAAGATACTCTGAGCACTCAAAAGGGTATGTGTTCATAGGTGAACAAGAAAGTAGAAGTGTAACTAAAATTGAGTCATGAGATGTTACATTCTTAGAGAATGAATTTCCAAAAAATGACGAAATATGTAAGGATTATTCTCTATTTGAAACCTTGGATTGTAATAATGAAATTAATGGAGTTCGTCCAAGTAGGAGCAATGTGAGAAGTGGAGAATTAAATTCGAACCAGTCTTGGATACAACCATCTAATGAGACGATATCATCATTAGCTATTCCAAGTGGCAGCGTAATAGAGCATGATGTACCAAGTGTATAATCTCCCATACGACAAACAAGTCGCAAAAGCATTCCCAATCGACTTTTTGACATTGAAGGGGAAGCTGTCATAGTCATCCCACAAGAAGAGAATGTGCCGAGGAATGCTAATGAGGCTCTCACGTGCCCCAATAAGAAAAAAATGGATGCAAGCAATAGAAGAAGAAATGGAGTCAATGAAATTAAACCAAGTTTTAGAATCGGTTGATCTTCCAGGAGAGCGCAAAGCCATTAGGGAATAAGTGGGTTTTCAAAATAAAACATAAAACTGATGGCTCAATCGAAAGGTATATGGCTCACTTTGTGGCAAAAGGGTATAATCAAAAGAAAAGAATTGATTATGAAGAAATCTTTTCTCCTTTGGTGAGATTTACCTCAATTCGTATTATTCTGGCAATAGTAACAAGTATGGATCTTGAATTATATCAAATGGATGTAAAAACTGTTTTTCCAATGGAGAATTACACAAAGAAATTTATATGAAATAACTAGTTGGTTTCATTACAAAAGGCCAAAAACAAAAGGTATGTCGACTTTTAAGATTGATATATGACCTTAAGCAGTCTTCGAGATGATGGTATGTACGTTTTCATAATGTCATAATGGCATATGATTTTGATATGATCAATGAAGATCATTGTGTATATATTAAAAGATCTAAAGATTAATTTGTGATCTTATCATTATATGTAGATGATATACTAATTGCCAAAAGCAATATAAAATTTGTTAATACTATTAAAAATCGGTTATCTTTCAATTTTGAAATGAAGGATATATGAGAAGTTGTATATATTCTTAGTGTTAAGATTTCAAAAAATCGTTCAAAGAGATCATTGTCTCTTTCACAAGAGACGTATATAAACAAAATTCTTGAACGATTTCGTATGCAAAATTGCAAACCCGTAGATACTCATATTGCAAAAGGTGAAGGATTAAGCCATAAACTGTGTCTTAAAACTCTACAAGAATAGGAATAAATAAAATGTGTTCCTTATACTAGTGTTATTGAAAGCTTAATATATGCTATGATGTATACAAGACCTGACATATGTATACAAGACCTGACATATGTTTTGCCGTTGGAATGGTAAATAGATATTAATCTAATTCAGGTCAAGCACATTGGATAGCCATCAAAAGAATCTTGAGGTATCTAAAGGATACTGCCGATTATTCGCTAAGTTATCAAGGAAAAGATTTACGACTTGAAAGCTATTCAAATGCTAACTGGAGAGGAGATTTAGATTAAAGGAAATCTACTTTTGGATTTATGTTCTTACTGAATAATTGTGCCATATCCTGGAGCAGTAAAAAATAGACTTGTATAGCTTTATCCACGATGGAAGCCGAATTCGTAGCACTATCAACAGCAGTATAGGAGGACGTTTAGCTTAAGAGATTTTTAGATCACTTAGGTATTGCTGAGAATGCTACAAACTCATTGTTGGTTAATTGTTATAGTCAAGCAACGATATCTTACACCGAGGAACCCAAATTTTATTGCAAGACCAAACATATAGATACCAAGTATAATTTTGTTAAGAATATGGCTGCACGAAGAGATGTGAACGTTCGGTACATATCTACGTAAAGAATGATGGCAGATCCTATGACAAAGCCAATCCTTAGAAATGTTTTCCTTGGTCATGTAAAATTTTTAGGACTGTGTAGAGGTTGATGTACTAGACACTTGTATTTCCCTAGAAGTTCACATTCAATGCTATTTTTTTATCACTGTTAATGCCTATGAATTTTATTTGACATTTATGCATATGTTTAGTGCATTATATTAAGAAAGTTATGTCGAGCAGATAAGATATTAGCCCATTCACACGGGTAATCGATTCTACTCACTGTGTGATGAATAGAGATGAGTTGATTTTAAGTTTGTTACCTAGGCAATAATTGAGAGCTTAAGCTTAAAGCATGGACATCACCTTAACAGAATGTTAAGATGAGCACATATAGATTATTATGTCCAAAAATGAAATGACCCACATATATCGTTTTATCTGTCTTTAATGTCAAATGTGAATTATGATGGAGGCTGAATATAGTAGATTTGTGAACTTAAGTTAAACATTAGGTATGTCTAAACTATTATCTATACAGTATTGAAAGTAAAAATATACGCTCTATGGAAAAGGAGAGAATACCGCAATACGTATTTCATACTACATATGCATAAAACGACCAATAAGAATTGGCAAAAGTTTTTATCTCTACTTTTATGCCGTGTGAGATTCTTGAGGATAACAATTCCTTAATCAAGTCCCCTCACGACTCTTACTTATTCTCAAAATTTATATTCAATGTTTGCTATCTTAGGATACTGCCAATGACCATGATAATTCGATCTAACAGGGCATTTCTAGAAAAGCGAGCTAGACTGAAATGGAGAGATTTAAAGAAAGAGGAAGATCAATTTGTTTATTATGTCACATTTTATTTTGTATTAACAAGTCGACCAATTATGATTTTTGAGCAAATCATAATTGTGAATACAATATACAAAATACTTAAAGAGATCAAGAATGATATAAATGTGACTGATTGATTTAGAGTACAACATACAAAAATAATTATGCCAAATTTGAGCTGCTATATATTCCTAACAAATGTATGGCAATGAACTTTAAAGGTATGCTAGTTGTACAGATTATTTGCTAGTATGAGCTTTACAAAGAAGAAAGAGATAAGCTTAGCCCATCATGGGCGAGTGGGAGATAATGGCTAATGGGTTATATGTATGGGCCGCCCCTGTTGGGCTAACCCAGCCCAAGTTCAAATGGCGGTTACTTAAGAATTAAAAATAAAAGATAAAAGATTATCTAAAAAAAGAAGAGAAGTGATAGCGGTTACCAACAAGATAACAAAAAGGAAGATTACTTTCGTTCCTTCAACACAGCCGTGACTTCCAAGGAACATCTCTCTCAAGTTTGCAATAAGAGGGCACTTAATCTGTGGACATCAAGGTACATTCGTGATTATAATGTATCAGTTTTTTATCAGTGATAGAACATCGTTTCTTGGGCATGTATTGCTAGTTGAATACGTTTCTTGTATTTAGTATTCAAAATTCATGTTATGATAGTGATTTACAACATTGGTATATTTCTAATAGGGAGCTCCAATGCTCAACTTTCCACTGATTTTTACTCAAAAGCGTGTCCCAACATCTTCACCACGGCCAAATCCCAAGTGCAATCCGCCATCAACAAGGATCCCGAAATGGGTGCGTCTCTCCTCCGCATGTTCTTCCACGATTGCTTTGTTAATGTAACCAAATAGGCTACCTTTGACTTATCTTTCTTTCCATTGTCTTCACACGTGTCCTACAAATTTGTTTCTTGTCTTGCTGCTATTGCCACAGGGCTGCGACGGATCAGTTCTTCTCGAAGACACGTCGACATTCACCAGAGAAAAGAACGCGGCTCCAAACCGAAACTTCGCCAGAGGATTCGATGTCGCCAGAAAAGAACGTGTGCCCGGGCGTTGTTTCCTGCGCCGACTTGTTGGCCGTCACTGCTCGAGACCCTGTCGTGGTCGTAAGCCCTCCCATCCCTCCATAAAATCACTACTACATACAAGCGCTAATCACGAATATGCCATAGCTAATGTATATTCTAGAATCTAACTAAGATTGTGTCAAAATTTGCAGCTAGGAGGGCCAAGCTGGAATGTGAAACTCAGGAGGAGAGACGCAAGAACAGCAAGCCAAGCAGCTGCTAACAATAGCATTCCCCCTCCTGCCTCGAACCTCAACAACCTCATCTCCATATTCCAGAATGTCCACTAGAGACATTGTTGAAAAAACAGGTGTAGAAAAAAAAATACAGAACATAGAATTTACATGGTTCGATCACAAGGTGATTTACGTGGTTCGATCACAAGGTAATTTACATCTATGGGTGAAACAAATCAAGATTCCACTATAATCAAAGAGAGTACAATTTTCAGAAGTCGAAACAATGACTTAACAAAACCTCACGATTCACCAAACCCTCAGAAAACAAAATTCTCTCTTTATTTTATGAGAAAACCTAGCCGCGGTATAAATAGGGCTTCCCAAAAAAATTTTCTCGGGAGCTACGCCCCCGAACCCCCCAAAACATTTCTTCGCTTACTCCAACTCACACAAACAACCTATTAGCCCAACCCTTCACATCACAAACTAAATATCCTTTTTTGGATCACACAAAAATATGTCAAGTCGAGTCATAAACCGGACCGCAAACATAAAACTCAAGACATATTTGACAGACATGGTGGCTTTATCAAGTATATGCACTTATAAAAAAACATTTTCTTTACTTTGATTGTACCTGGAGAAAAAAAGATACTAAGTCACCAAATCCGTAAAGACAGGTTCACATACGATAGGACAAGCAATGTGCACGAACTTCAGAGCCAGGATCTACAATGAGACTAGCCTGGACCCTTCCTTCGCCCAGACAAGGCAGAACAACTGCGCGAGCATAGCTGGCTCAGGGGATAACAATGTGGCGCCTCTCGACTTGCAGTCTCGCACCGTGTTCGACAACAACTACTACAAGGACCTCCTCCAGAACAAGGCTTGCTTCACTCCAACCAGCAGCTCTTCAATGGCTGTTCCACCGACTCGCTCATGAGGACTTAGGCCAGCAGCCCGAGCACCTTCAGCTCCAACTTCGCCAGGGCCATGATCAAGATGGGCGACATCAATCCCCTCACAGAATCAAATGGTGAAATCAAGAAGAATTGTAGGAAGATCAACTAAGACTTTACTTATCATCATTTTCTGGGAATAAAAGTTGCTTACATGCCTGATTTCACCGGTGACTCAAGAAAATAGTTTGGTTTGATCGGACTGTCTAGCACATATTCGGGGCATAACAAAGGGTGTTGGATATAATTCTCAGAACCATTGAGAGAACTAAAAAGGTTCATGTACGCTCACGTGCATTTTCACAGGCAAAGTAAAATATTGGGAACAAACATAAAAACAACTGCATCTGTAATTTAGAAAATTATGCTTTGCTGATCATATTCATGACCAAGGTCGATCGACTGTCATTTCTCTTAAGTGATAGTGACTTAAACAATTCAAAAGAAAATTTAAGATTACTAAGCTGTTCATGAATTTATTACATTGCATTATATTCATGACGGAAAATTCTGAAAATTCGTCAGTTTAAATCACTTATATTTGCATAAATATTTAACAATTTTTTGAAAGATTATAATATCTATTAAGAGTTTCTCGCTCGGAAGGAGAGATCACTTCTCCATCAGACACATCTTGTTAGGTTGCTCGCATGAGTACTGAAATCATGAATCTGTATTCCTTCATGACAGATCAAGAGCAGTCGATTAGGTCGCGCGAACAATCAAGAATTATTACTTGTGTACAAGCACAAGTTCTGTATGTTTTGTCTGTGTAAAGTACAATGTAGAAGTGTACATCTATGTAGCAATGGCCACCTGTACTCGCCTGCAGTGCCTTCCTGCTCACTTGAAAAGTCGGGTTATCGGGTGATGCGGAAGATGTCTTCGACCTTCCTCGTGTTGGCATTCACATACTGCAGGCAAGATGTACATTGAAGTTAAACGAGCACGTATGCATGATCGTCATGAATGCAGCAACATCTAGCTGCTTGATGTTCCAGACTCTACTTGCAGGGCAGGACCTCAGAAACTGTACATAGTTTCTAATTTTACAGCATCACAAGTGACCAGAACAATTTCTCAATAAATGGAGTCATATGTAATCAAATAACCAGTCTTAAAGCCAAAAGGAATGATGATTGTTGGGAGGGCGACAGGAAAATTCGAGAGTGCTATGCAGTATGCAACTTTCCAGAACGGGTTACTGCTGACCTCTAGTTGTAACTTTTCTGGAGTTGCATGACCTCTGAAATAGCCGAATTTGGAAATCCTTATCAAACTCCAGTCACTTGGCTGTGAAAAAATCAACGTGTACAGATCTTATTCATGGAAGCAACAAAATTAATAATCCCCATGTAACCGTATAGATTTGAGTCTAATGATATGAGCAGCAGAACCAGCATAGAAAGTTTAATTTGTTAAGAGCAAGTTAAAATATCCCTGGAATCTGGATATTTCAAGGCCTATAAATCAGAGAGGTGTCGTTAAGATGGCATGGTTTGGCTAAGCAGCATTCAGCCAATGTAAATGCAGGAAATGAAATTGGGATTAAGCACTGACGAATTCAAGGACAGATTTTCAGATATTGCCAAAGAATTGTGCAGATTTGGACAAAAAGCTATATTGGTTTACTATCTACAACGGGTGTGAGGGAGAACAGACTCTAACCTCATCTAAGAAGTCATCCAGACTGAACCCGGCCATACCAATAACCACTTGCACAGGTGCGCTATAATTGCTGTGATCATAAGTATCAACCCCGCTTTGATCTTTCTTTGGCATGGCTTTACACTGATTTTGGTAAACCGAGCATGTTCTTTCATAGTTATGAACATGGCCGAACAGAACTATATCAACCTGCGATATCAAATGCTCGATGAGTACAATTTCACAGGTCAACGAATTATTTAACATGAGAACCAAAGTAAGATGTAGAAGGTTGCCTTGTTGTCCAATAGCAACGGCTCTACAGCTTCAAGAAAGCTTTGGTCAGCACCCCCTCCGGAACCAGAAGTGTACATTGGCCTGTGCCTACAAGAGGCAACCGTTACACTTGATCTCTGTTGTCTTGAGATTTTTTTAGCTTGAGAGTATGCAATTGGTGAAACTCACGATCACCGAGAAGCAAATGTACTTACCCCATGAAAACTAACCAAGGAGTTTTAGATCGGTCGACTGAAGCCATGTCCCCTTTCATCCATTGATACTGACAACATGAAATTCCCATGACATAAAAATGACAGCTCATCGACATGAAAATGTGATACCTAAGTGGTTCAACTCGATCCTTACCTGCTCTGAATTTTTGGACCAGTCGTGTTCGGTTGAAATCACAGTGAAATGAACACTGGCTTGTTCTATGGAATACCATGGCTTGTCCTTCGCTGGGGTTGGCATGGGGAAGTATGTCTCGTAAGCAATGCCACATTCCCCACCTGAGTCCGGAGTCAAGTACACTGATCCTGAGCTCCCATAATCTCTTCATGTGAAAGAAAATTAGACATCATCTTTGACTCATGCTGCTAAGTATGTTGGTTCAGCTGTTTATTGAGTCTTTTATAATGTGCAGGAAGAGACACATGCCGACCTGAGATAATTACCTTTCGTGGTTCCCAATTGCAGTCATGTAGGAAACTCGGGAGGCAAAAGGGCTGATGAGGTGGAGGAAGAAATCCCACTCCACTAAGAAGCCTGTGGCATAGCTTATGTCTCCGATATGGAAGATGGCATCCACATTGCCTGAATCTACATGATCCAACACTGCCTTTGCCACCGAGACTGATCCTGGCTATAGAATCATATAAAGTCGCATTTTAGGATACCTTTATAATCAGGAATTTGAATTCTTACAAATAGCTTAGTTTGTGCCACTTCAGTTAATTCAGATGAATGTGACGAGCTAAAAATGTTTCATTGAGAGCTGGTTCTCAAGATGATACTCCACCCAAATCGTGGCATATTTTGCCCTTCCATCAGCATTTAAAGGATACACCTTCCTATTATTGTATATCCAGTTTGGATAGCATCTTTTGAGTGTTGCTTTCAGAAATGTGAGTTTTCATTCAATGGAATACATGTTTACCTGAATGTAGTGCTCGACTGAATCATCCAGAGGGGCTTTTCCCATATCCCCAAATGCAAGAAATTTGAGTTCACTTGATCCTCCTGCCGGGGGTGTCCTGAACTGAACTTGTTCACTCCAACCAGCTGAATCACTGGACGTCATAAAAGCATTACCAAAATAAATTGGATGAGCCAGCAAATGGTATAAAAGTTTCTCATCAATTCAATTTCCAATCATCTAATTGATGTCAGAGAAAAGTAGATCACTCCATCTATTTACAGAAACTCATTTGCAGTGTCATAGAATGTATTGCTCTGATGTCATGATAACAGGATGCTCCTTTCCATTGAAAGCCGTGTATCCGTTCCTCTCTCAATCAGACATGCAGCTATAATACATCTTTAAGGACTAAGGCATATAGAAGTATTTTCTGTCCTCCGTCATCTACCTAATGTAGTTGATTCATAGACAACTATTGTAAGGAACAAGTCCATTGCATATCAATTCATTCACATTCACTGCAGATTAGATGACCCTGCATCAAGTAGAACTGCCATAGATATTGAACTATGCTCAGCAAGAATACCTCAAGCTGATCTGAAACCGATCAGTCTCATAAACAACACGTTCCAGTCAAAAGATTCTACCTTCCGTATTTGTAAGAATAAGAGGTAGAAGGCTGCAGTCCCATCATCACGGCTGAATGAATGTAACCGGGGTCATGCCAACCGAAATCTTTGGCAGGACTAGGTAGCAAATTACCTGTCGAAAAATTGACCAACAAAACTATATTCAGTGAAGAATGAGTCTTTATGAGGCCTTCGATTGTTTTGCGTGTGACAAGGAAGTCCTAGTGCATTTACAGATTTTCCTAGGAAGGGTTTGAGGTCAACTCACTGCACATATCATCTTTTGAAAATGTACTAACTTCGGAAGTTTGTGATTTCCCATCTCCATATTGCACCTCTTGTGGTTCCTTGTCTCCACTAACCCATGTAATCCTCATCTGCAGATTAAAGCATGTCTGATTACTATTCACAGTCCGCATTGCTTTCGAGTGTTTTACGTAAAGAGTTATCCCACGCTCAGGCCAGTGTGTCATGGAGGCATGGTACCGCGACTTCATGGGCTAATGATATAATTGACATTTTTCATGACATCCATAGAGCCAAATGTTGGCAACACAACCCACGCAAACTCGACACCACAGGTGGTGGCAAATTGAGTGCCTACCGAGGTCCCGGTCGAGTCAATGCTGGAGAGATGGCCATAGAGCGGTTGGTTCGGGTTCGCAAAAGTCAAAGAGTTCGATCTCTTCAACACACATGGTGTTGCAAACCCTCCAGCGAACAGCACAAACTCGATGTCGGTTCTGATGTTTACAACGTGAAACGTCAAGGTGCCGCCACATGTGGTCACGGCACATTTACCATCCTTGTACTCCTTGCATTCCTTCTTCTTGCAGCTCAGATAGTCCGGATCATTGCTCACGTATTGTGCCTGAGAATGATGCATATAAGCATGCAGCAAAGACTTGAAGTGGAAACATTTCTCCTAATCTCAAACTAATTAGACAACTAATAGTAGGTATACTAGACGATCTACGGAATTTGGCACATGACAACAACACAAAGAAAAAGATGTAGGTAAAATACCAATTGTCACCATAAATAAAAATCTAAAGCATTTTGATAAAAAGGGCATGCTTCAATATTCGATATAACCGCGCTACATACATCATTTTATACTTACCAAACGTAAAAAAAAATTGTAAACCCTTCTTAATATCTAGCATTACTCAAATTAAAGTTACTTATGGAATGTATCCATTTGACTAATAAAAAACCAACTCCGAGAAGTATCTTCGTTATTTTCCTGTATTCAACAAAGTTCAGTGTTCTCATGGTCAATGGAACATGTACATACTTAAATTCCGTAAAAAAGTTACCTAAATTACTGAAGGACGGTTTTATAAGTCAATTACTTATTTACTAAATGAAAATAACATTGATAAAAGAATTCGATAAAGAACTTTGCAAAATATCTGAACCAGAACCGAATCGACTTTATTGATTGAAACTTTAGCAGATTACGGAACAAAAGACTCTTTTGATTCTCTCTTTCGAACCCAAAAAAGAGACACTTTGACAAAAGTAAAAAAATAAAAATAAAACGGACTCCTATTTTTTGTCCGCTTCTTTTGGTGGATGAAGACTTGACGAGAATATTTCAAACCTTAAAAGCAACTACAACCATTAAACTATTAAATTGATTTTATTAAATTAGGTCAGTCGCAATTAGAGAAAAGTAAAACGCAACGTACATGAAATATTTCTAAAAATAACACAAATTTCACATATTTTCCGCATTTTAATTGATTCCGTCTACCACCATAAGAAAAATCATCAAACGAGGCTTTTATATATATATATATTGGTAACTGGACATGTCCCCAACCAAATGAAATATGACATTGTTACGTGAACGCTATGGACTCCATGACGTGACTTTGTTGGTGGATCATGAGTGGAGTTAGGCATGTGCCCTGTGATTTCTTTTTCAATTGCTTTTCTATTCGGCCCCTGTTGATTCCACTATTTTCTCTAGAGCCCCTCGCTATTTTATGTTTCTAAAGCTATTATTCATCAAGAAGAAGGTAGATAGATAAGCCATCAACGAGGCATGATACAAGGGTAGATAAATTACCTTGACTGGATAATGGCATAGAAGAGGAAGATCACTAAGATCACCGGTCTCTACATACAGAGCCTTGTTCAGTGGACAATCCGAGACGCTGCAACCCAGAAGAAAACACAAGGAGAAGAAGGAACTTGAATGAGTAACCATTCACGCGTACTGATCTGTTCAATGAACTAGATATCGGGATGATTCATACTCGGCGTCCGATGGGGAAATCATGGCGACCCAGTCGGAGTCTGCTGGAACCAGGACCCCAGTTACGTTAACCGTGAGATACTCCTCATTCCTGACGGCGGTGTCGCCACTGACATTGATTTGGAGATACGGGTTCGGGTCGCTGCACTGGAGAATTCGCCTTCTGTTCAGCAACCGGAATTCAGATATGGCAGTGTAGTTGAGATGCTCGAGCGCGGAGTCAACCACCAACGGGTGCAAGTTCGACGTTGACAACGACGAAGAGGACGAACAAGAAAAGGGAGAAAAGCAAGTCAAAAGTATGATGGAAATAGAAAAGATTGCGAGTTGTGTGGGAATGTGGAGCTCCATATTGGAGAAGCAAAATGCTTTGGATGGATGAAACCGAAGGCTTTCTTTGTATACTCTCAAGAAAGAGAGGTGTGATACAGTATAAAGCGAGAGAAAAAGAGAGAGAGAGAGAGCGAGGGAATGTGTTTGAAGGACCGAGGCGTGAGTTGGATGTTTAGGATCCAATACCTATGGATGTACATTAAATATATATATGGTTTTTATGGAGGAGGAGGGTATTATCGACCTTGAAGAATAAAAAAACAATGAAGAGGGTACTATGTTTCTTGACGTTAAGATACGCTGAGTTGCTGATACTCCAGATGCTGCTAGCCGTCTGTTACCCTTGTCATGTTTCTTGTCTACCTTGTGCTGCACATTTTCATACACATACAATAAACATCTACGCAAAACCAGATAACGACCTGACGGGCTTTGCAAAAAGTTCATCTCCCGTTCGAGATCGTTTCCACGAGGAGTGAGTTTAGTTGCTCCCAAAAGTTCAGTTCAGAGGTCAGATTTTTGTTAGCTTTGTCTGGATCTGCTTCCAGAAGCAACCTATTGATGATGAGTTTGCGTTCGTGGTTGACGTTTTGCGCGTTGGGATGGTGTCAAAGTCAAACAACACGATGAAGGTTAGTATGAATGCACGAGCGGTCTGCAGCAAATGCAGTTGGCCGCACAATAAGAAATGGATATTTCCCTTTAGATGCTCTTGGAAATATGGGTGCTGGTTCAATTTTAATTAAGGAATAAGAGAACGATGGAAAGAGGATACTCTTGAAAGCGACACATCAGTTATATTATTTGCGGGAAAATTCCAATTAAGGACCCAAAATGGGGTCAAATTCTTAAAAAAGGACCCAAAGTGAATATTGTGTTAAATAAGGGCCTGAAGTGCTTAATCAGTCTCAAATAAGGACTCGAAGTGCCCAAAAAATCTGAAATAAAGACCTGGGTCCCCGGCCGGCAAAAAAAGTTACTGTTCCGACACCGAAACAGTAACTTTTTAATTTTTTTTTTGTTTTTCCTTTTTTAATTTTTTTATTTTCCTTTTCCTTTTCTTTTTTTTTTCTTTTCTTCCTCCATCAGCCATAGCCGAGGCCGGCGGAGGTCGCCGACCTCAGGCGAGGCCACCCTTGCCGGCGTTGGGCGAGGGCCGCCCTCGCCTAGGCTGGGCGAGGCCGGCCTCGCCCGACACCAGTGAGGTCGAGCCTCACCAAATCTGGCGAGGGCTCGACCTCGCCGACGTCAGGCGAGGTCGCCCTCGCCTGCAATTGGCGAGGGCTTGACCTCGCCCAGCCCAGGCGAGGGCGACCTCGCCTTGCCCAAGCAAGGGCAGCCCTCGCCCGACGCCGGCGAGGGTGGCCTCACCTGAGGCCGGCAACCTCTGCCGGCCCCGACTATGACCGGCGGAGGAAAAAAAGAAGAGGATGAAAAGGAAAAGGAAAATAAAAAAAAAAAACAGAAAAGGAAAAACAAAAAAAAATTAAAAAGTTACTGTTCCGGTGCCGGAACAATGACTTTTTTCGCTGGCCAACAGGTATTTTGGTCGGCTGGGGACTCAGGTCCTTATTTGAGATTTTTTACGCACTTCGAGTCCTTATTTAAGACTGATTAAGCACTTCAACCCCTTATTTGATACAATATTCACTTTGGGCCCTTTTTTGAGAATTTAACCCCACTTTGGGTCCTTAATTGGACTTTCCCTATTATTTGCTGTTCAAAGTGTGACATCTATTTAATACGAGTTCAACTAGGCGATTTCGGCTGCCGCCAATACCATTTATTCGTGCAAACCTGCTGTCACATTCCTCATCACCAATGGGTTCCCATCAGACTCGGGCTTGCTCTAGTAGACGACGTTGTAACGCCTAATTGTGGATACAACGGGTGTTTTGGCTTGCTATATTTCAATCTGCCACATATTGATTTTGCAAGATTCTATGAGTTGAATTGGTAATGAAATTAGAATAACTCTTGATTAGCCAAACTTACATTTTTGGTCATTGTATCCGCTTTCACACGCTTCTCCCTATGGGTGCTTGCGAAACGCTACGTTAAAAGCATAAGTACTTTTCTATAGGATTATCCATTTTGTCGTGGCACCTAAAGAAGCCCCCTGTAACTCTACGCGAGTCGATCAGCTTCCTTACTTCCGAGGGGGAATGCAAGTATGCGCCTGAAAATGTTGGGAATGAGCAGAAGTGCGTGGAGGCTGGGCTGCTGATCGATTTTTTATTAGATTAAAAAACCAATCAGTTTTGTTCTCAGTAAGGGGTCTTATAACATGTTATTCATTACCAGTAGCCATAAATCAGTAAATTATTGATTGTCGGCCTTTCTATTGTAAAATCTAGCGTAAACCTGAAAAGGATGGAGTGGACCATTAGTCTATTTATATACTTCTTCCTTTAGCATACCTCTTCTCGTCCTCCTCTCATTGTCATAAATCTGCATCCTGGTCATTATCCTCAAGTATATAGCTCGAGAAATCAGCTACAACTTTTAGAGTACTCATCACGTGGTTGCACTGGCTCAGAATCTTTATGTAACTTTAAGCATCCATGGAAAAAGGTACCACGGTTTATCATCTTAAATATTACTGTGACAGAAATTTCTCAGCAAGAAGTGCTTCCCAATTCTCTGTATATAATTCCAGAGAGGTTGGTGAGAACAGTAACCCAGGTGGAAATAACAACCTGGAATCTACATTGGAATTCCAAAACAAGAAAAGGGGAAAAGAGAAACAAAAGGGTAACCATATACCTTCATGGACTATGATCCTCCTTGGACAGCAATAAATAGCACAACAAAAATGGGTGACAGAAGAAAGACAATGTACGGGAAGGCTTGAGAAAGTGCACCTTCTTCGAGTTCTTCATCCTTGTCAAGAGGATAGTTGCTTTTGTCCTCAATGAAGGCCTCGAAGTAGTTTTGGTAGCCTATGCTCTCTGCAGAGAGCTTGGAGCTTCTTACCTTCATCATCTCCATGGCCTGAAGAGTATTGGCATCACAACCATCATTTTAGATGCTCTTTAGCTAGAAATGGCCTCCAAATTCACTGATACATTTTAAACCTTCTTTGACATCACATCTACAATTACCTGGAAGCTGAACATGAATTGCGCAGCTCTCTTGTTGACTTTAGCATTTGGATGAGATTGAAGCTTCTCGTACATCACACGAGCCTCATTTGGTCTGCCAATCATGTCGAGCACATCATTATTTTCAAGCAAGGGACAGAAAGCAATGCAAAGCCATGCAAGAAGGGAGAAGGGAGTCACAGAAGCAACTCTAATTCCCAGAGATCCTAAAATTACCCTGCCTGATCTTCATTAAGATTGTTATTGTTAGGAGTTCCTTCACAATGAAAACATTTAATTACCTGGCAAGAGAATCCTGGCAAATGGACCACTGCAATGCAGCTAATCCATGAAGTTCACTCTGCACATACAAATTATTAGGGGATCAAACTATGAAACGAAACATAATGGGCGCACAACCATTGCACCAAAGCACAAGTAACAGTTGGCCTCAAACAAAAAACCTCTTTTACACCTTTGGCAGGGTTACCTCAAATGGCAGCTTATTCATGATCTCTTCATAAAATGGTAAAGCTTCCTTAAGTTTTCCAACATCCATAAGAGAGTCACCATCCTTCAGAGCCTTCAACAGCGAACAAGTCAGTGACTTTATATCTACAGTAAAAATAGTCATGTAAATCTCTACAAAAAGGCAGAGAAAGAATGACAATAGGACAAAGGGCTAGGTCTATCCTACAAAAGTATCAGTTATACCCATATCGCACACAATTTACTAGGAAGGTACCTTCTCACACTCAGCTTTCAACTTTGCATCAATATTTAAGCCCGTTTTTCTCTTGTAAGCAGCAACAAGTTCTCTAGTGCGTGCATCTTTAGCAGCCCTGTCTTCAGCTGTTTCCAGCACATCCCCTGGGCGAATGGTCCTTCCACCTCCAAACTGAACGATAAAAAGAACAATGAAAGAAAGCTTAGCCTGACAATTATTTCATTGGAAGACACCAGAGAGAGAGCACAGAAAATTACAGATCCATGATACATAAGTTTTCTCATTTGTATGTACAGAAATCAGAGGTTCTTCTTCAGCCATTCCTCAAACATTCAGCTAGCTTAAACAAATAAACACCAGACTAGCTCATAATCATACATTCAAAAAGAAAAATCAACCACCACCACCCCCCCCCCCCTCCCTCACTTTATTTTCTGCAGTAATCTTCTATCGACCAACCAACTAGATGACAAGTCCAGTCAGAGCATACGAAAATTTCAGAGGGCCAAATATCCTAACAAAAGAAGCGACATTTCATATAATAAAATATCATCTTCATGGGAAAAATTGAAAAATGCCAGTAGAACTTATGCTGAATTTATTTATCCAAATCCGGCAAAGTCTATCACCTCATTACAGTCGGTGATTCAACTTAACATGAAAGAGTAATAACATTTTGTTTTGTAAAAAAAAAATTATGGAAATGCTGAAATTTATCACATGATAGGAACTTCATGTCCTATTTCTATGATAATACCCAGATCGAAGACAAGATAGGTAGGTGTGCCATCCCATTAGCATGCAATAGCAGGAACAAAACCATTTTTCATTCAAAATCTGTTATGCTTCAAGCCAAACTTGTAGGGATAATTGGAATGTAAACTGGTGCTGCCTTCGAGGAATGACTATCTTGGGGGGGGAATTAATAAGCATGTGTAGCCATATATATATATATATATATGGTCAAAATGTGTAGCCATATTTGTTCTGCTACTAAATTGCTCAAAAGCTTTACAAGAACAAACTGCACCAGCAGAAGAGGGAAAAAGAATCAACTTCGATATCAAATTGAGAAATCTCTCAGTAAGTAGCTTACCGTCTTGGATATGTTGTTTGGTCTTGGGAAGACACCCCAAGTCGAAACTTTGGGTTTGTAAAGATCCAAATTATCTTCTTGGGGTGGCGCGACCGCAGGATTCGCCGCTGTCATGTCATTGAATTTGGTGGTGTCCCCGAGAATGATTTCCACCTCAGGTATGTCTCCTTGTGGAAAAGTGTCACTCGCTGGAATTAAGCCAGGCGGAAGTCCCCTGGTCCTTTTCTTGTCTGCAAAGTCGAGCCCCACAAAGTCAATGCCGGAAACCACCAGCTGCTGTTCCTTATTCGTTCTTTCCTCCGAATTTGCTTTACCAATTTTCCCTCCATTCAAGCCTAATTTCAACAAAACAGCCAACTCTCTCAGCTCCACAAAAACTGCAAAAGCAAGAACTTTATACATGGCGACCCACATCATCCCTCTGCAACATCAAGCGCTCAGCAAATGCAAGAAGATCGATCAGGACCATCCGCCCACAGTTTCGGCTGAAATCTTAACACTCTTTCCAATTCACATTCTTTGCTAATTTATTCTAACAAGAGGAACAAAGCCGCCCTCCCTTCGAACTCCGCACATCATCTCATCATCCACAGTCAATATCAGCTAAAATCTAACCATCACTCACCTGAATCAGCGTCGCTTTCCAAGACATGCTCTTTCGCCTTGGCCGTGGCGATTCTACCGGCATCAGCCGAACCGTCGCGACCGTAACTCTCATCGCTAGGGCCCCCGGCCACGGCCGCGCTCGCCTCGAGATCACCCTCCGGCTTCGACCGCAGCGACTTCCGGTACGCCCTGGCTTTCTCGAAGGCGAGCTTGACGGGGTCCGCCGGCGCCGCGGGTTCGGAGGGCGGTTCGGAGCCGGGTGGGTCCGGAGAGGAGGAGGACGAGGACGAGGAAGGAGGAGCGACCCTGAGCAAGAAGGGCTTCGGAAGACGAGATCGCTTCGGCGACTTGGGAAGGAGGAAGGTCGCCGGAGGGAGAGACGAGGGGTGATGGGAAGCCATGGCCATCTTGGGGAGGTAGCGGAGGGAGTGGCGGAGTGACGACGGTTGGTGATGGCGGGAGGGGAAGCCTGAGACGACGGTGACGCCGTTACCGGATAGTATGATATCGCCTTTGTTGTTTTTTTGAGGTGACGAATGGGCGGGTCGACCCGGCTCGGTCCGGCCCGTTTGTGGGGATTTCACTTTCACAGCGGTCGATGACAAGGCAAAATTTCATTAAAAATATACAAAATTTTTTCCCTAACGAGACACCTAATGTCCAATCACAGTTCCGTGCATGATGGCCATTCAAGTTTCGGCGTAGCAATATACGTGAACAGGGAAAAGTCAAACGGGAGGTATATTTGGGTCGTGGGCACAAGTTTCGAATATTGGGAAGAGGAAAAAAAATTTCCATATGGAAAAGTTTAAGATTTTTTGCTGGATCATCACTAAAAGCAATAATTCCAAGCTTCTCTTAGCTCAATGAATCCAATTGCTGTTGTTTGTGAAAAAAATAATTATCGAATTTTTCTTAATTTGGAAAGCTTGATGTTGGTCGTAAATATAAAGGCAAAGTTCTCCTGCCCAGATTTGTGCAAGACTAGTCCGAGAGGCCATACAACAAAAGAATAGCTCTTGACCATATTTTTTTTTTTAGGAGGACAATTTTTTCGGCAAGTAAATTAATGAGACATAAAATTTGAAATATTATCAATTTCTCATAAAAAAAACTATTAAATTCAAGATACTATGCAATAATAAAAAAATTTCAAAAAAATTTCAAAAAATTGACTATTTGACACGAGAGAACGATGTTAAGGGTCATATCTTCACCTCCTGGATTTACCATCAAATAAAAAGATCTGTCTTATTATTTTTTCCCGTTTTGGGTTTTGGCTTTTCTAGCTTTATTGGAGATTACCAAATCCTTATTCGAAAAAACCATTAAGAACCCTAAACTTTACCCCCCGTGACACATTTATCTTGAACTTTTTTTACGACACCAAAAACCCCAAATTTTGCTATTTGTGACACAATTACCCCAATGTACTTTGTCTATGAGCATTTTCGTTTTTTTTGTTTTTTTCTTTTTTTTACTTTTTTTTCCTTTCCGACGAGGGTCACCCTCGCTCGCCCAGGTGAAGGCGACCATAGCCCGACACCGGCAAGGGCGACCCTCGTCGGCGTTGGGCAAGGGTGACCCTCACCTGAGTTGAGCGAGGGCGGCCCTCGCCTCGCAACTCTCGCCGGCGTCCGGCGAGGGTCGCCCTCACTCGATGCCAGCAAGGGCCCCCCTCGCCGAAAAGAAAAGAAAAAGTTAAAAAAAAAAAAAGCAAAAAACACAAAAATGCCCATGGACAAAGTACATTAAGGTAAATGTATTACAAATAATAAAGTTTGGGGTTTTTGATGTCATAAAAAAAAGTTCAAGATAAATGTGTCATAGGGGATAAAATTTGGGGTTCTTAGTAGTTTTTTCCCAAATCCTTATTGCTCAACATTGTTCTTCACAGTGAAGAATAAAAGCCAGCAGTAGCACCAACAAAATCCCTCTTGTTGGCAATGCATAAGCGAGGGACACATTCACATTGTAGCTCAAACCACATGAAAAGTACCAAAAAAATCCTAGACCTATTACATTGGTACCAATTCAATTATAAACCTTTGAATTGAATCAATTTAATCCTAAACCATTATACATTGGTACCAATTCAGTTCATCCAGTCAATTTAAGTTAGAATCACTGACGTAGATGTTAGCTATCCTGCATGACATGACCAACACTGACGTAGATATTTTTAAATATTTTTTTGAATTTTTGAATTATTTTTTATTAATTTTTCTTTTTTTTCTCTTTTCTTTCTTTTCTTTTTTTCTTTCCTTTTTTTTTTCTTTCCTTTCTCTTCCCTCCTCCCCCTTCGCTAGCCTCCACGATGACCGGCAAAGGCCATCGATGACTGGCAAGGGTGAGGGCCAAGATGCCCTCGCCAACCTTTGGCTGGATGAGGGTTCCCTCGCATGCCCTCACAATCGCCAAAGGCCAACGAGGCCACCCCTCACCAAAGGTCGGCGACGGCCGAGACACCCTTATCGGCCTCGTCCAACCCTCACAACGAGGTTTAGGACTGATTGCGAGGGCTAGACAAGGCCTGCGAGGGGCGACGACGAGGCCAACCCTCGCCAACCCTCGCCAAAGGCTAACAAGGGCCGACCTCCACTATGGTCGACAAGGGCGTCCTAGCCCTTGCCCTCGTTGGCCATCGACGGCCTCTACCAGTCATCATGGAGGCTGGCAATAGGGAAGGAGGGAAGAGGAAGGAAAGAAAAAAAGAAAAGGGAAAATAAAAGAAAAAATATTTAAAAATTCAAAAAAATATTTTAAAATGTCCACATCAACGTCAGTCGTACCACGTAAAATGACCAATATCCACGTCAACAATTTCTGGCCTAAATTGGTCAGATGGATTGAATTGGTACTAATATAAAAAGGTTTAGAAAAATTAATTCAATTAAAAGATTTAAAACAGAATTGGTATCAATGTAATAGATTTAAGACTTTTTTAGTACTTTTCCCCTCAAATCACGTACCAAAACCTCAAGAACCAATCTTGCATGTCCTTTCCTTTCCCACACATCTCTCTCTCTCTCTCTCTCTCTCTCTCTCTCTCTCTCTCTCTCTCTCTCTCTCTCTGAATGTGTTCTTACGCGATGTTTTCATGTGATGGACTTTCAGGGTTCAATGAGCTCGACGCCACGCGCAAGGTACTGTCACCAGATCGACCAAGCTCATTAGGCGGCTACTTCAAGGCAATGTGAATATTTCTTTGCCTTCATCCAAGTTTGTTACTCTTATCTTCCACTCTCTGCTGAACCATGTAGTCTGGCATTGATCAAAGGCTAACCAAAGTTGTCGACTTTGCAGCTACTACTATCTGTTCTGTGGATGGCTGTTCGAATGTTTAGTGCAAAAGAAGATAAAAGCCATCAATAAAAGACGGGCAAACAGCCAAGCCAAACTCCGCGGATTTCATTTCTTAGGGAAAACGGCGACCAAAATCACGATTTTTATTCAGTATTCATTTGATGTAGTTCCATCCAAGTGATTGATCATTGAAGGAGTGCTTCTATGGAAGAAGTGCTTGTGCTTTCTATGGAAGAAGTGCTGGTGCAAAGACAAATATCACGTAAATAGATAATTGAGCCACGCCAATTATGAAATAACAAGCATTGTCCACATAAAAAGTCCCGGCCGAAATCGGACAAAGCTCGTACTTATTAATAAGTTCATAGGACGAAAACATCGATATGGGAAGATAGTTGGTTGATCACTCCTCCTTGCCCAGGAGAGTGAGCAAGAAGGCCTTGTAATCCCCTGAGGTGTCCTTGGCCACTGCTTGGTCAAGCGACACACTGTTCCTCTTGTAATACTCCTCCTTGATCTCCTCCAGGTCCTTCTCTGCCCGAGTCACGATCACACGGGTCAATGCATCCTCATCAGTCCCGGCCCTCTTGATTGCGTTGCGCAAGACCTGTGCTCGACACATTTGATTACTCTACCTAATTAACACTGCATTGCATGTATTGCAATGTAACACAATTTGCTCTAACCTTTTCAAAGTACTTTTTGGGATCATTGAGGCACCGAACGGTCGTGCGCAGTGCTACCCTGAA
Source organism: Syzygium aromaticum (assembly GCA_024500025.1). Taxonomy (NCBI): domain Eukaryota; kingdom Viridiplantae; phylum Streptophyta; class Magnoliopsida; order Myrtales; family Myrtaceae; genus Syzygium; species Syzygium aromaticum. The sequence continues at coordinate 11,797,895 of CM044894.1, read as the reverse complement.
GTCATCAGGATGTTCAGCCAGCATATTCTGAAACCAGACAATGTGTGAAAAATTGAATTCGAAACCCACCAGAAACACAAACACAATTGACTGTAATTTAAGTAGTAACGTGAATTTTATTAATTTGGGCAGGTCTTTTGCAAAAGAAGTATGAGGAAAGTTGCTGTACAAGTCATATATGAACATATCTGGTACCTTAGTGATGGAAGTGCCCTGGTCACCTTGGTAGCGGTTGAAAGTGGCCCTGAGCTGAGCCTTGCTCCTGGTGCTCAAGATTCTTATGACCTCTTCATGGCTGAAGGCCTTATCTTTTATGGCATTGTGAAGAACATCAGCCTCCGAGTTCGCCAACCTTGCATTGATCTCTTCTCCTTCGGACCTATATGCACTCACTAAACCCACCAAGAGCTGCATAACGAGTGCCCGCATTAGATAATCTATGAATTCACGTTCCAAATCGCAAGCAAAAGCATAAAAGTACTTGGTAAATTCTTGGTGGTACATAAACGATAACTACCTTATCATTTATTTCATCTAGACCTAGTAAAGGCGAATTTGAATACCATAATGTGTAGCCTATTAGTACTAAAGTTTGTGCTCGCTTTATAACGTACTTGCCGGATTTCACCGATGGTATGTGCGGCAACATCTTCTTCCAAGGAGTGCTTGTAGCGAAGGTTGTAGGCCTTTCTCACCTCCAAAAGCTCCTCAGAGGAATGAATGCAAGAAATCTCTATGAGCACATGGTAATCAGGACTCGCTTTCTTTAGAGCCACATTCGCTAACACAGCATCCCGATCAGCCGGGTCCAGTATCCAACGGTACACAGCTTTCTTCAAGAAAGATGTCATGGAAACATATATCAAGCTATAAGATCATTTTCTGTACTCAAGAAACAATCAAGATTGCATGGTTCATTTTCTTTCTCAATAATTTTGACAAGATGAAGACCATCCAGTTTCTTTTTCCACTCTTACATACGATCCCTAAATTTGTTAGTGCAGATTTGGTGCTCTCAGGAGAGAGTCCTACGCAACACTAAGTGTTCTTGGTTGGGCTTGGTTAGCCCGCCTAAAACATTTAATAGATGAAGTCAAAAACAGGTGGTTCTTTGAGACTAGCTTTTAGCCTTTCCATTTGTAACGTATAGACGTATCATGCGAGACCAATTCAATATCAATTGCCAAGTGCAATCTATGCATGCAACATGTGACAACTGTCGATGAAGATGACGACCACACTATAAACAATCTATGATTTAAAGGCATTTCCAACAAGAAAATTGTGTCTTAAAAACGAAAAGAAAATAACCTCGAAGTCTCTGGAGAGCTCAGACTCAAGGCGCTTGACGAGATCTCCCTCGAAGAGTTGCTCGTAGGCTTGCCTGATCTGCTTCCTCTGTGCTGCATTTCTGTGTCCCAGCACTTTTATGATCTTCTTCTCATTCGTTCCCCATCCTAATTTCATTGCCCGAATATAGGAAAATAATGATTCATAAGCCTTTCAACAGCTTAAAATCATAGCAAATCTCGACAAGTGTACGAATAAATATATAGGTAGAAGTTGAATATATGTATCAACAGATAGAGAGAGAGAGAGATTCAAACCTTCAAAACCCTTTCTTAGAGTTTCCGCATCTTCAGTAGCAGAGAAGTGGTCAGGAACAACAAGGCTAGCCATTACTATCACTCTCTCTTTCTAGTCTCTCTACGGTGCGATGTGAAGGAAAACTTTGCATCCCCCATCCCCATTTTATACGGCATTACGCTCTTTGCACTGACCCAAGAACCACGTCAAGAACATCGACCCCTACAAATCCATTGTTTCCCCCTAAAGCTCCATGTCATAAATGAATAGCCAGATCCTACACTTAACCAGCATATCTGAGCACGCAATCCCACTTTTAGAATTAGCAATTAAGCAAATGGGATCCGGTTGGGTTTTCGAAGCAGTTTAACCTAATAAAGTGTTTGCTTAGGTGTTATGGCATTCACTAACTGTGCTACTTAACAACCAACTTTCATTCGACCTAAGACAAAGTTGGCACCGAAATACGTAATTTCTGAGCCATGCACATCTCACCACTAATGCACGACTTTGGCCTCTTTATTCAGAATCTCTTTTCCCATTGCTCTTTTCTTGTAGGGTTCGTGTGATACCTGCATCGATTTCATACTTCTTCCGCACAAATAAAACTATCTTGTTTAGTTAAAGACTGAACATTCACATCAAAGACTAGGGGACCGTGGAGAAATTACTTCCTCGCGATTGAATTCCAAAAGATTGAGTGAAGTTCGAGCGTGATACCTCAAACTCTTTAAGATACATACTCATTTTATCTCTCGTCAAATTCTAAAACTTCATTCAAAATCTTAAAGGTGGATATCTGCTCAATGCTTACGAATTACCTTTCGGTGCATAGCAAACACTAATTAGGGTTGGAAGCACCTATGAGCTGTGGGGTCAACATAATCATATGGATTGACAAAGACTTACCCTTATATTGTGGACCCAACATTGATCTTAGTTATTACTTGCTCTCCTTTTTGTCCATCCTCTAATCCAATGAAGAGAGATTGTTATGTACCTTTGCATGCCTTTTGGAGAGCTGCAGCATCTTCGACGGGAGAGAAGTGATCAGGAGCGACTAGATAAGCCATTTCTTTCTTCCTATTGGGGGTACCCAAAAAAAAAAAAAAAGATGCAGTTTACTAGCTGATGGTGAGAAATTTGGTCACTCGAACCTCCTATTTATAGAACAGTCTCTCACATGCAAAACCCATCATGGATATCAGCGCCACTTCACAGAGATCACGTTTCAAAGCAAAAGGTTACTTATTCTGAAGAACGTACTTTACTGTTTATTCCCATGAATCCTGTTGAAACTTTTTGAAAGAGAACAGACAAGTCTTTTGAGTATCCTTTCCGTGCTCTCTAGGACTAGGAAGGACGAGATGAATCGAGGACTGAATTGAAAAAAAAAAAATGACTGCTATCAATACTTCTATAAGTAAATTAGTGTCCAGACATGCCATATGTGTGCATTAGGGGTTAGCAAATTGGGTTGATTTCGAGCCGGCTTTACCCAACCGATTCTCACAAGGATCGGGTAAGTTCCTAAATAAAAAATTAGGAAACTGCCATCAACCGGTTCGGCTCACACTTTTATACTGTAAACCACTGGTTCTAAAGCCAATTCTCTGTAGAACCGGTTTTTTTTTTTTCTTTGTTTAAAAAATATATAGACATGTAGAAGATGGGTAAGGAATCTAGAAAGTTAATATTTATATTACATAAAGTTAGGCTCTTAGGTTTCTGGCCGGTTCCTAAGGAAATCGACTCTAATAGGACAGATTCAAGTTATTGTTGTAGAACCAATTCACCTTGGAAACGATCACCATTAATATGCGCCATAATGGGTGGATTACATATGAAGAGAAGACAATCATCAAGTGAACTCTTTTCCATGTTTGTAAGACCTTTTCGACAAGGGAGAGCATTGGATGAGAAGAAGACAAGTTGGAGAATAGGGATGAAAAAAACGAAAGGCGAAGGTGCAGGTAGAACAAAAACTGAGAAGGGACATGATTGCTTGTATGAGAAGCCACATTAGTCGGCTCAGCTTTCAGCATATACATTCGAAGAGTGTAGCATTACTCGTTACAACTCACAGATGCGTCAATTTGGCAGTTACTTTTTGTTTATGCTAGAAATAAATTTTCATTTCAAACAAAACATTACAAATTTGAAGTAATACCTACATTAGAACGATACATATTAAAAAAAAAACTCAACTGATATTATATTTTTAACTCTAGATGGAAGATTATAGAAAAAAAAAAAGAGGATGCGGTTCCTATTTGATTAAAAGCCCAATTTGCACGCATCGTGTTGAAGTAGAAATCAAGAATCTACAACAAAAGGCTGAATACATGAATAGGTAAAAGTGTAACGGGAGGTATCTTTGAGTCGTTGGTATAAGTTTTCAATATTGGTGAGAGGAAAAAAATCTCACAAAGAAAAGTTTAAGATTTTTTGCTGGATTATCACTAAAAGAAATTATACCAAGTTTCTCTTAGTTCAATGAATCCAATTGTTGTTGTTTGGGAGAAAGAAAAAATCGAATTCTTCTTAATTTGGAAAGCTTAATGTTGGTCATGAAAGTACAAACAAAAAGTTCTTTGGTCAAGTTTTGCGCAAGACACCAAACCATAAGATAAAAGAATAGTTTTTTAAAGAATAAGGATACTAGGAGTGTCTTAATTTTTATACAACGTTCACTTGAATGTCATAACTTTTTTTTAACTCACTTGAGTGCAAAAAATTTGAAAAAGTGATCACTTGAGTACCATCGCTGATTTGGCTCGTCGGAAATCCGACGTGACATTAAAATAACATTAAAACAACTAACGTATCTCGCCGGCAAGTTGCAGTTAGCATTTGACATGCTAAACGACGTCGTTCACCCATCTAGTCAGCAATTGCATGCCAAATGACATCGTTCACCCATCCAATTATAAGAACCCTTGCCTTACTTCAACAAATTGGGGAAAAATCCAATTTCCTCTTGAGGAACCCCAACCGTAACCTTGAACTCACAAACTCTCTTCAAATTGGGGCAAATCATTTCATCAAATTCACAATGGGGAGCAAAAGTAGGAGAAGCAGCTCGCGAGGTTATGAACAAAGCGAATATGGAAGTCAATATTTTTGTTGTTGTGGGCTGTGAAGTCCAACAGGAACAGCTTGGACAAGAAACTATCCTGGGAGAAGGTTCAATGGCTACGCCAGGTATAGAGAATACTTTAATTGTGGATATTTCAAGTGGGTTGACATAAAATTTTTGAATCAAGCAACGAAGGTAATCTTGGAGCTACTTCAAGGACGAGATAAACCTTCGCCTGTATTGAAAGATGAGTTAGACGACATAGACTCAATGTAAGCAGAAATCAAGGGTCTGGAAACTTTGGTAAATCATTTGAAGAGAGAAGTTTCAAGGATGAAAATTCAAAGAAATATTTATTGAGTGTTCTTTGTCTTATTGTTGTCGGATTTGGTCTGGTTTGTGGTCATATGTAATCTCGATAATAAGAAGAAGCTACTAAGTCTATCATGGTAGAAGAACAATGAAATGTGTTGTTGTATTTGGTGCAATAAATTTTAGTTGTGGGAATGTTTTGATGTTGGAATGTTGTTACTTTGGCAAATTTGTGTATGTGGGTTGAATGTTGAATGGCCAAGTTGTGTTTACTTCCAAGCTAGTGGAATGTGTTATATGGTGCATTATTATTGGTTTATATAAAGGATAGATGATTTGCAAGTTGTAGAATCTACAACAAGAGCATAGATGGTTCTGCATTCTATAGTTGGTTTTGGCTTTTCTATATATGGTGTTGAAGGACAGCATAAGTTCCAAATAACTTTACGAGGGAACATTTGAGTGCCACAAAATTTTTTTAGTGAACATTTTGGTTCATTAACTTTTAAAAAGTTACAACTTAGGTTCCTAAACTTTTTAAAAGTGACCACTTAGGTTCCTTAATTTTTTTAACAAGTAAGCTATTAATTTCACTTTTCTTAACCGCATCTTATGCAGCTTAAACAAGATTATCTCATTCTTGCCATCCTGTAACAACGTACAAAAGAAGTATTCTTCCACATATGTCATCAACCTTGGCATGGGTTAACTACAAATAATATCACATTTACACCAAACATAAAAATGTAATCATTGCACTAGGAAAATCATGTTCTTTTACATCAACATCGATGTTCTTACATTCAATACCGAAATAATAACATTGCTGCCAAGCACATCTCCAGCCAAAATGTAGCAATAGATAATCAAACACCTAGCAATATTGCTACTAAACACATTATCAACCAACATGCAGCAAAAATCTCAAACGCTTACCAACAAAATCCTAACACATGTCAACACCTAAACATAAACAGACGGTCTCCTCCCATCAGACAAGCTCAACAACCTGGTCACTTCCTTTTTTGTTGGATGGACTCTTGAAATTATCCATGATTCTTACACCTTTTCGAACTGGAACTCTAGGCACATCCTTCACTTGTGATGTTTTTCTTATCTTTTGGAGGATCCATTCTTTTCTTTGGAGCTTCATGTGCTTTGGTGTTGCCTTCTATTGAATTTTCAGTGATTGGTCTTGGCACTATGGCAGTAGGTTAAGATTGATGTATATTGGCATTTTCAGCATCATTCAATTGAGATGCAGCTGATGTTTTGGTCTTTTTAGGTGTTTGTTTTCAAGCTGCCCTCTCTAGCCTCTATTTTGGAGCCGCCATTGGTTGCTACTTCTCCGATTGTGCTCAAGTTACCATTGCTTGGTTTATCAGTGGTTGCCCTTGGCTTCTTCTTGTAGATGTAATCGATTCTTGACTTGGTCCTCCTTCATATATCAACATCTAGGAACTTCTCTCAGGCTATAACATATAAAAAACTTGATTAATTACCATATCAATCAAATGACATACATCAAATGCATAATACACAAAAAACTGACATTTAAAACCATCATACCAATATTCATGTCAGTAAACAACCCATAACCATATTCCCTTAACATTTTCCCAATTGCACCATATGTATGTTGTGATGCAAAACTTCATAAGCCTCTTCAACTGCTCTTTTTCTAACCTACAAAATGACATAACAGAATGAAGTTAATACACCAAGAAGTACATATAATGGCAATGACCATAACAAACAGCTTACTTGAAATTTACTCTTTTGTTGTACAATATTGGACTGAGTTGGCATTATAGTCGATCCTGTATCATTGCTTTCTGAGTTGCCCTGACATGCCCATACATCATTGGCCTGTGTTGTCTCCTGCTGTTGTTGTTGCTATTTCTTAGTTGGACGACCAGTCTTATTGTGCCCTTCCCTATGACAGTGTAAGCATTGAATTATTCCACCAGCCCTGCTCATTCTGTTACTAGTAGTCTCAATTTCCTCTATTCTCCTTTTCTTTTTAAGCCTGCCAATTTGCTTCTTCAGTGGTAGAGGTTATAGGGGTTGATGGTTTGTTTTGTCCTAAAACTTACAACTTCTCAGAGGCTGTATCATGAATTGGTATGCAGTAAGATGCTTGCTTTTCTTGTAACAATCCTCGACATAATCCTCTGGATTGAGTTGCTTTGACTAAATTGCGCAAATGGTATGTGAACAAGGTATTCCAGCCAATTGCCATGCTCAACAGGAACACTTTTTTTCTATCCAAATGGGCAATATACTTGTCACCATTATTCATGATCTCGTAAAATCGTCCCCATTCCAAATTTGATAGAACCTACTAGCAACAATGTTGTCATCCAATTTTTTTATAATCCTACGCCCACATTGTCTAGGCCACTTTGAATATTCATCTCTCTGTCTTTGCAATCTTGTCATAACCATAACTCTGATGTCATCAAGCAAACTGATAATTGATTTGCACCTGGCTTCTATAATCCTGCCATTGAAAGCCTTGCAAAGGTTGTTGTCAACAGTATTGCACTTGAATTCTTCACTGAAAAAGGCTCTACACCAATGCTTTGCTTCGGTTTGGAACAATGCTTCACAAGCTTCAGTTGACAAGGCATTTAAAGCTTCTTTGTGAATTCCGAAATCTATCATATTTGTGCTCTTTGCAATTAGCCAAAATTGCCTATGCAGTTGATCACTTCTGTACTTCTTTGCCCAATTGGCATATATGTGGCGAGCACACATTCTATGCTCAGCGAATTGCATCAACTCAGCTATTGCTAGAACAAGTCTCTGCAAAACCAGCAAACATTTGTAAGCTACATGAATGATATTGGAAAGCTAATAATTCAATGACATTACCTTTTGTTGGTCGCTCATGAATGCCTAATCTCTTCCATCAATTATTTGAAGATCAGGCATTAAATATTTCAAAAATCAGTACCAATTTCCTTATTCTCAACCTTCACCATAGCCCAAGCAATTGGAAACATTTGGTTGTTTCCATCTCTCCCAACCGCAGCCAATAACTCTCCCTTGGATAATCCTTTCATAAAACACTCATCTAACCCTATCACTTTTCTATAGCCAGTTAAGAATCCAATTCTACATGCATCAAAGCATATATACATCCTACGAAACTGTGTCCCATGATCAGACGAAGGCTTCTCCACAACTTTTACATGAATTCTACTAAGTGGATTCTAAAGCCTACATTCCCTAGCATAGTTCCAGATCTCTACATATTCTTCCTTATAGGTACCTAGCAATATACTCATTACCTTGTGCTTAACTCTTTTGCACTGATTTTTGGACACATTAACACCAAATTGCTCTTTCACTAGCTTTTTCAATTGAGGAGTCTTAATTTCTGGTAGTGCTTTGATGGTGTTGAAGAAGTGTTTGGCCAACCACACACCGTCACTCTTTTATTATCATATACAATACTACAATTATGCTCGTCCTGGAGTGAATGGATTTGGAATGAACCACTCTTCTTATTCAATGAACCGTATATTTTTCATAGACAATTGTCTTATACACACTTTGCTCTAATAAAATTCTTGGTATTTCTAGTGAATTTAACATTTCTCTGTTGAGTGATGGAGTACCTTATAATAGCATCTCTAAAATGCTTGGCATTATCAAAATTCATCGATATGCAAAAGGCAGGAGATGTACATGTTGAATCATAAGAGGGATATTGACTTCTCCTTCCTTGCTGCACTGCACCATCTTCATCGTCATCATGCTCTGAGATATTGCCATCATCATGCCCATTTTCCTCATTATCAGATTCATCACCATCAGCCGCATGAGTTCCTTCGTCCCTATTAACCGAAATGCCCTCATTCACCATCCCAAATTGTACTTTTCTCCTTTGCTGAAATGCCCTCACTTTTTCCCTTGCTTGTGCAATGTCCTCATCATTAACGTCACTTGTGCAAATGGTATGCACTAATGTTTCCTCATCTTTGTCACCAAACATTGCAATTTCCAAGGAGCCCAGACTTACTCTAGTCGATTTTTCAAGCAATGTGTCTTCACCATCAAATAAGCCACCGATATTCTCAAGTTGGTCAAATAAATCTAACACAGCATATATATGCAAAGCCTCGATCTCCTCTACTCTCACATCTCCTTCTAAAACAACTATATCACTAGCCTGGGTTTCAGCACCAGCTTCTAACACTGCTTGCTCATCTTCATCGTCATGATATTCAGCATATACATAAACATCACTACCATGAAGATAATGATAAATAAAATCCCTCGCACCACCATCATCATGCAGATATCTCAAGCCATCCTTAAAACCCTTACCAGCTACTTGATAATGTAATTTCCATATTTTGCATTGCAACTATTCCTCTATATCCTTCTTAAAGTCTTTATATGATAGCTTACTAAGCCTAACAAGGATAACACCAACATATTCCCACTCTTCCCTAATTACAAACTTCCCATCGTACCAAACTTTAATGGGTGCATCAATATCACCCATATTAACACTGCACCCCATAAAAAAAGTTATTTCTGTAATAGGGGACCACAACACAGACAAACAATTTCAATTTTAGTAATCAATCCCCACTAAAAACACTGCACCGCATATAAAAAAAAAGTTTTTTCCGTAATAGGGACCACAACATAAACAGACAACTTCATCATTGAGTCCTCACAACCACAAAAAAAAAAAAAAAACATTACACCCTATACAAAAAAAATATTGTGATAGGAAACCACAACACAAATAGGCAACTTCAACAATAGTCCCCACAATCGCAATAAACAATCAAGGGTGTCAGTCAGTGAACACAAATCGATAAAGTATAACAACGAATTAATTAAAGCACTCACTTTGACACTATAACACCAAACCCAAATCAATAAAGATATCATATTTTCCCACGTTTTTACACTCTGTCAACAACACGAAATTAAATAAGCAATTACTCACTTTGTTAGTCAATCAACGCAAAATGACAAATCACTAACCTTTATTCTCTGTCAACCAAGATTCGTCACGCGACAAGCCCTAACTTTTCCCTTCAGTTCGTCGCCTTTTTAGTCTTTATCCAGTGAGCAGCAAAAACAAAGATCGAAGGGGAGAAAGATCGAAACCCTAATTTGCCATTATAGAAAGTGCCAGTGAGAGCTGTGATTTGGGACTTTGGGCGTACAGAGAGAGTGGTAGTGAGAGCTCGATTTGCTTTAGAAAAAACGGAGTGTTGAGGAATCGAACAAAATCGAAGCCCTAATTTGTGATTATCTTAGAGAAATCGAGAGAAGGATGGAAGACAGCGTGCACGAATAGGAGGAAGATGACATGCAAGTGAGAAGCCCTAATTTGTCACTTACACGAGACGTCGTCATTTTCAGGCTATTACACACCCAGAAACGACATCGTTTCTGTTAGAGGGAGAGATATGTACACAATTTAAGAAGCGACGTCATTTCTTTTGGACAAAAATTTCCAAGTAAGATTTCCATTTATTTTTAAAAATTCCACGTTAGATTGTAAAATTAAGTAAAAAAATCCACATAGGACGATTTCGCCAAAAGTGGCACTCAAATGATCTATTTTGACCGGAAATGGCACTCAAATGATCTATTTTACTCCAATGTGGCACTCAAGTGAGCTAAAAAAAAAATTATAGCACTCAAGTGAGCGTTATATAAAAGTTAAGGCACTCCTAGTGCCCTTATCCCGTTTTTTAACGTATTTTCTCAAGAGGATGACTTTTCCGGCGAGTAAATTAATGAGATGTAAAATTTGAAATACTATCAATTTCTCACAAAAAAAACTACTAAACTCAAGTACTATTAATAAAAAATTTAAAAAAAATAACTAAAACAATTGATAATTTAATACGAGAGAACAATTTTAAGGGTCATCGTCAACTCCTCGATTTACCATCAAATAAAAGATGCGTCTTTTTTTAATTTTTTTTCCTGTTTTGGGTTTTGGTTTGTCTGGCTTTATAGGAGATTCCCAATCCATATTGCTAAAGAATGTTTATTCACAGCCAGCACCAACCAAATCACTCACGTTGGCAATGCATAAGCAAGGAACACATTCACGTTATAGCTCAAACCACATATCAAAACCTCAAGAACCAATCTTGCATGTCCTTTCCTTTCCCACATCTCTCTCTCTCTCTCTCTCTCTCTCTCTCTCTCTCTCTCTCTCTCTCTGAATGTCTTCTTATGTGATGGACTTTCAGTGTTCAATGAGCTTGACGCCACGCGCAAGGTACTGCCACCAAATCGACCAAGTTCATTGGGTGGCTATTTCCACGCAATGTGAATACTTCTTTGCCTTCATCCAAGTTTATTACTCTTATCTTCCACTCTCTACTGAACTACATAGTCAGGCATTGATCGAAGGCTAACCAAAGTTGTCGACTTTGCAGCTACTTCTATCTATTCTGTGGATGGGTGTTCGAATGTTTTGTGCAAAAGAAGATGAAAGCCAAACGCTGCAGAGCGACACGAGTCGTGATTCTCACGGTACTCGATACTTTTGGTGTAACATCTATATCTCATTTGACGTAGTTCCATCTAAGTGATTGATCAACGAAGGAATGCTTCTATGGAAGAAGTGCTGGTGCAAAGACAAACATCACATAAATAGATAGTTGAGACACGCTAATTACAAAGTAACAAGCACTGTCCACATAAAAAGTCCTGGCCGAAATCGCTTAAAGCTCATACTTATTAATAAGTTCATAGGACGAAAAGATCGATACGTAATATGGGAAAATAGGTGGTTGATCACTCCTCCTTGCCCAGGAGAGCGAGCAAGAAGGCCTTGTAATCCCCTGAGGTGTCCTTGGCCACTGTTTGGTCAAGCGACACACTGTTCCTCTTGTAATACTCCTCCTTGATCTCCTCCAGGTCCTTCTCCGCCCGAGTCACGATCACCCGGGTCAGTGCATCCTCATCTGTCCCGGCCCTTTTGATTGCGTTGCGCAACACCTGTGCTCAACACAGTCAGTTAATCTATCTAATTAATACTGCATCGCATGTATTGCAATGTAACACAATTTGTTCTAACCTTCTCAAAGTACTTTTTGGGATCGTTGAGGCACCGAACCGTCGTGCGCAGTGCCACCAAGAACTCATCAGGATGTTCAGCCAGCATATTCTAAAACCAGACAAAGTGAGAAAAATCGAATTTGAAACTCACCAGAAACACAAAAATAATTGACAGCAATTTAACTAGTAACGTGTTGGGAAGGTCTTTTGCAAAAGTATTATTAGGAAAATTTCTACATAAGTCATATGTGAACATATTTGGTACCTTAGTGATGGAAGTGCCCTGGTCATCTCGGTAGCGATTGAAAGTGGCCCTGAGCTGAGCCTTGCTCCTGGTGCTCAAGATTCTTATGACCTCTTCATGGGTGAAGGCCTTCTCTTTTATGGCATTGTGAAGAACATCGGCCTCCGAGTTTGCCAACCTCGCATTGATCTCTTCTCCTTCATACCTATACGCACTCACTAGACCAACCAAGAGCTGCATAACAAGTGCCAACCATGAAATAATCTTCGAATTTGCATTCCAGATCACAAGCAAAAGCATAGAAATATTAGGTAAATTCTCGGTGGTACATTAAAAGATCTTTTAGACCTGGCAAGGGCGAATTCGAATGCCAGAATGCATAGCCTCTTGGTACTAAATCTTGTGTTCGCTTCATAACGCACCTTGTGGATGTCGCCGGTGGTATGTGCAGCGACATCTTCTTCCAAGGAGCGCCTGTACCGAAGCTTGTAGGCCTTCCTCACCTGTAAGAGCTCCTCAGGGGAATGAATGCAAGAAATCTCTATGATCACATGGTAATCAGGACTCGATTTCTTCAGCGCCACGTTTGCTAACACAGCATCCCGATCAGCCGGGTCCAGTATCCAACGGTACACCGCTTTCTTCAAAACAGATGTTATGGGAACATATGTCAAACTCTCAGATCATTTCATCCGGCAAAAGAACATCAAGATTGAATGGTTCGTTCTCTTTATCAGAAGACTTCATCTAATCTTTTTACAGATGAGCTTCATTTTGACAAGATCAAGACGATCCAATTTCTTTTTCCGCCGATCCCTACATTTGTCAATGCACATCGGGTGCTCTCCCGAAAGAGTCCTACGCAACATTCAGTATTTTTGGTTGAGCTTGGTTAGGTCACCTAAAACATTTAATAGATGAGTTATTGAGTCAAAAGCGGGTCATTCTTTTACACTAGCTCCTTAGCCTTTTCCATTTGGACGCATCATGCGAGTCCAGAGCATGCAACGTTGATTGCCAAGTGTAATCAGTGAGTGAAAAATTGACAACTGTTTCGATGAAACTGACGACCACACTATTAAACAAACATATAATGTTCAAAGCGCTTCGACCAAGAAATTTATATCATCAAAAGAAAAAGGAGAGGACCTCGAAGTCTCCAGAGAGCTCAGACTCAAGGCGCTTGACGAGGTCTTCCTCGTAGAGCTGCTCGTAGGCTTGCCTGATCTGCTTCCTCTGCGCAGCATTTCTGTGCCCCAGCACTTTTATGACCACCTTCTCATTCGTTCCCCATCCTGATCTCATCGCAAAAAAAAACAGGAAAAGAACGATTGGGTAAAGCCTCTCAGCACCTTAAACTCATAGCAAATCTCGACAAAGATACGAACACATGGGTAGAAGTTGACCACATGCATCAACAGAGAGAGAGGTTCAAACCTTGACAGGCCTTTCTTAGAGTTTCTGCATCTTCAGTAGCAGAGAAATGGTCAGGAGCAACAAGGGTGGCCATCACTATCACTCTCTCTCTCTTTCTAGCCTCTCCACAGTGTGATGCAAAGAAACTTAGCATCCCCACATCCCCATTTTATACAGCATTACGCACATCGAAATCATCGACACCTAAGAGAATCGATCATTTCCCTCAAAAGCTCCATGTCATAAATAATTAGCCAGATCCTATACTAAATTAGCATTATCCGGGCCCCCAATCCCACGTGTAGACAACTTAGTCATTAGGAAATGTGTCCCGTTTGGGTTTTGAAGCAGTTTAACCTAATAAAAGTAGTGTTTTGTGTAGGTGCTATGGCGTTCCGTAACAAGCACGTATACATGCAATGTGAACATGAAGAAAACAATTGCCCCACCGTCCTAGTTATGTCCTATTTTCAATTCGACCTTAAGACATAATTGGCACCAAAAGACGTGACTTCTGAGTCATGTACATCTCACGATAACAGATGCACGACTTTTGGCCTCTTTATCATGCCCTCTTTTCCCTTTGTTTATGCGTTCAGGCGATGCTTAAATCGATTTAATAGTTCTCCCGTACCAAGTAAGTTCACAACGTCTTGCTTCGCTAGAGACGGAACATTTACGTCGAGAGCAGAGAGCACGGGAAAAAATGTACTGCCTCGTGGTCGAATTCCAAAAGTCGAGTTATGTTTGAGCACGTGACCTCGTACCCTTTAAAATACGGAGTCATTTTATCTCTCTTAATTCATCTGAAATCTTAATGGTGGATATCCGCTCAATACCTACGAATTACCTTTCAATGCATACCAAACACTAATTAGGGTTGGAAACGCCTACGAGACGTGTTTTGAACATAATCAAATGGATTGATAAAGACTCGCCCTTACACTCTGGACCCCAACGCTGATCTTAGCTATTACTTACTCTCGTTTTCTGTCCATCTCTAATCTAATGAAGAGAGAGAGCACGTTGCTATGTACCTTTGCACGCCTTTTGCAGAGCTTCAGCATCTTCAGTGGGAGAGAAGTGATCAGGAGCAACTAGAGAAGCCATTTCTTTCTGTCTATTGAGTATAAAAATGCAGTTTCATCAGCTGATGGTGTGAAATTTGGTCACACAATCCCTCCAATTTATAGAGCATTCTCTCACATGCAAAACCCCATCATGGATATCAGCGCTGCTTCACATAGATCACGTTCCCGAGCAAGCGGACTTTACTTATTTTGAAGAACGTACGTTACTGTTTTACTCCCGCAAGTCTCGTTGAGACTTTTTGAAAGAGCAACAAACAAATCTTTTGGAGTACCCTTTTTCGTGCTCTCCAGGACTAGGAATGAAGAGATGAATCGAGAACCGAATCGAAGGGAAAAAACAAAGAAACTGCATTGAACAAGTAAATAACAGTTCAAAGATGACTGCTACCACTACTTCTATAAGCAAACTAGTGTCGAGACACCCAAATATATGTGCATTAGGGGTGAACAATCGGGTCGATTCCAAACTGGGTTGTACCTAACCGGTTCACATGAGGATCGAGTAGGTCCTCAAGAAAAAAATTGGGGATCTGCCCTTAATTGGTTCAGTGCCCACTCTTTTACTGTGAACTGTTGATTCCAAGACTAATTCTTTGTAGAATTGGTTTTTTAGTTTTTTTTTTCTTTGTTTTGTATACATATGTTGAATAAGGGTTAAAAACCTAGAAAGCTAGTATTTACATTGCATAAAGTTAGGCTCTTAGGTTGGGAAAATTATCCAAAAAATCATAAACATATTGCACTTTTGCCAATTCATTCATAAACATTTCAATTTTGCAAATTGAATCATAAACATTTTGTTAATTTGTCAATTAAGAGCCATCCAATCAATTTTAATCAAAAATCACTGATGTGGACGCCAGTAGTGCCATATAAGATAGCCGGTGCTCACATGAACAATTTTTATAATTTTTCAAAAAAAATAATTTTTTAGTTTTTCTTTTTTTTTTTCCTTTTTCTTTTTTTCTTTTCCTTTTTTTCTACCAAATCCATTGATCCGACGAGGACCGCGGAGAGGATGGCAGCCCTCATGAGGTTTGGCAAGGGCTGCAACCCTCACTCGAGGCTGGTGAGCCCTTGCCCAATGACTGGCGATGGTTGGCTGGCGACCCTCACAGTGCTTGGAAGAAAAAAATTATAAAAAAATAATTTAAAAATTCAAAAAAAAAATTCAAACATATAAAATATTGTCCACATCAGTACCGATCATGCCACGAAGGATAGCCGTCGTCCACATTAACGATCTCCAGCTAAAATTGGCATGATAGACCCAATAATCAAATTGTCAAAAGGTTTAAGACTCAATTAGTAAAATTAAAACAGTTTGGGATTGAATTGACTAAAGTACAATAGGTTTAGAACTTTTTTTTGATAATTTTCCCGTCTTAGACTGATTTTTTTAAGGAAACCGACTCTGATAGAGTAGATTCTAATTCTTGATTTAGAACCTATTCACCTTGGAAACGATAATCCCTAACATGCGTAATCAAGGACGGATTACATCTCAAGAAAGAGAAAACAATCATCGAAGTGAAACTCTTGTTTTCATTTTTGTAGGGCTCTTTCGACAAGAGAGAGCATTAGATGAGGTGAAGAAGACAAGGCGGAGAACAAGGGAGGAAAAGAACGAAAGACGAAGGTGCAGGTAACAAACAAAATCACAGAAGGGACACGCATAAAGTAGGCTTGCATGAGAAGCCACGTTAATCGCCTCAACTTCCGAAGTCTAAACATTACTCGCGAAAACTAAAAGATGCGTGAATTTGGCAAGTTACTTGATGGAAAGAAAGTGGCTGATATAAAGGCCGCCCTTCGAATCGTGCCAAGCATAGGAATTCCCCGTGCCAGGCCCATCGAATCGTGCCTCCAATTAAATTAGAAAATTTGACCGAAGAAAAATCCAAATTTTAATAATAAAAAAAGGGAATAATGACATAAACAATCCATGAATTTTGACTCAATGTGCAATATGGTCTATGAACTTTTAATTTGTTTAATATAGTTCCTGAACTTTGGCCTAATATTCAATGTGGTTCTTAAAATTTTAATTTGTTCAATATAGTCTTTGGATTTTTTTGTACATGTTCTATGTAGTCCCTAAACTAGAATTATTGAACATTTTTTACATTATTCATGGACTAAATAGAATATGTAATAAAAGTTGAAAGAGGGCATTGAACAAATTATAATTCGAGGGATTACATTGCTCATTAGGTTAAAATTAAGGGGTCATATTAAACGAATTAAAAGTTCATGGACCACATTATACATTGGATCAAAGTTCAATGACTGTTATGTCATTTTCCCTAAAAAAAAGAGTTAAATTCCGCAATCGTTTTTCATTCTAATTTCATCCTCATTTGTATCCCACGTTATGAACCCAAGATATAATAACACCAGGCTTCCAATCAAGCCGACCATCAATTACGATGGCCATGTAATTTGCCTGATCATGACTTTAATCACAAGGGTTCTGCTATTTAACACTTCTCTAATCCCCAAACCCGACGTTCTCACCCGAAAGTCAAGTCGGGTCGGGTCGGGGGATTGACCCGAGTGCTCATCAGGACACCCCCCCTCCCCCAGTTGATGAAGTCATCCTGATCCAAGAGCCCTGATAAGACGGACACGACAGCAACGTTGGGGACGATGGTGGGGCGGCCCCACCTCGGCCCCGCGAAGGAAAGCGATGTCCGAAGCAATTCCCACCACAAATCGGTGGGCCCCCCCGCCCCTGCGGGCCGCACGTCACTCCAGCCAATCACGGAGCAGCTATCGATCAGACGCTCGCAGCCACTACTTTGGATACGCCCGGTTCCCACGTGTCACTCCACGCCTCACGTGCTCCTCTCTCTCTCTCTCTCTCTCTCTCTCTCCCTGCGTCTCTTTGCCAGTTCCATTCCATTTTCCGGGGGTGACGCAGCAGGAACGGTGCTCCCTTTGATGTCGGCCGCGCATCCGCCTCTCCCGCTGGTTTCGGCTTGAACTCCTCGGAGATGTGGCCAGGAGCGACCGTGCCCACGTCGTCAATCTGCTGCGCTGTCGCCTGAGGATCCGCCCCGACTCCTTCAGATATGTTTGATTGGAACGACGAAGAGGTAAGGCAGGGGAGCTTACCGTTCTTTCGATGTGCTTACTTGAACTTAAAAGTCGTTTGAGTGATGCATGAGGCAGTTTATGTGGCTAGGATTAGCTGGGTTTGCTCATCAGGCTCTGCCTAAGTGTTTGCTGGATGCTTTCGACTTTTGCGAGTTCTCTTCTTTTTTGAGTAACTTGTAGTTGCTGGAAGGCTCTGTTTAGTTTGTGTTTTCCAGCCCAAGTAGTCAGAGTTGTACGCTACAAGTAGAACGGTGCCTTTTAGGACCAAGCTTATTTGAACATGCTAAAAAGGTGCGTTGGTCTCGAGACTCTTGAGCTAGTTTGCGACTGTAGCGATCTCAACTCACGGTGTCGAGCACTCCGCAGAGAGGCAATGTTAGTTGGTTTTTGAGGCGACACTTCAAGGATGAAGTGGGTGTGTCGCATGGAAGATATATCTTGGACATTGGGTTGATGTTCGATCCGAATTGGAGGTACATATGTAATCACTATTTCTGGGGTCCAAAGTGGGCATTGTCGAATTGCGACATTCGTGGTGCTTAAATGGTTATGATTATGGAAAGTGCTAGAGCAAGGAGAAATCCTGATATCTTGTTACCTTGGGGGGGGGGGGGGGGGGGGTGTTGTGGGGGTGTGGTTTGAGATGGAAATCCAACATCCCACGATGGCATATTACCAAGTGGTGTAATCAACAGTAAGGTGGACTATACGAGTGCCTACAAAATGTGCGAACAATCATGCAATGAGCAGGACATGTTGGACCTGATGTCTGAACTCGTTAACATACCCTTCCATGAAACCTAATTCCGCCAAGAAGCTTGTAAAGTATAATACTGGTTTGCGGTAGACCAATAAAGTAATTTGCCAGCATCTCTCTGATAACACGATTCCATCTCATACCTTACATTGCACTGGAATTTATTTTGCATTACACACTCATCTGAACCAAAGCCATGTATACAAGAATATTTTTTAAAAACTCAAAGTTGTTTGATAATTTCTCTCATATGACTGCTGTCTTGTGGACACAAGTAGATAATTATCCACTTGCTTAAGGGTGATACTGGCTTAGAGCTCATCTGTCTACCGGCAACCGGACTAGCTATCTTCTTACTATCTTTTGCATGGAATGCTGTTGTTCTTCTGCAATCTATGATAATCACTTTTGCAGTTTAGTTGTCTCTTTATTCATAGCAGTTCTTTGAATGCTGTTCACAGCTTGCTAGCATAATATGGGGCGAGTCCAAGGAGACTGATGACCATATAGTTCCCCATCCTGAAGAAAATGAAGATCATCAGAAGAAGAAAGAATGGAACCAAGAAACTGCTCCAATCAAGCCTACAGAAGAAAAGATCCTTGGGCTGAAAATTGACTTTAATGACTCAAAAACGGGAAGTAGTGCTAATATCAATAAAAGGAGATGTTCAGATGTATCTGCATTTGGCTCAGATTCATGGCCCAACCTATCTCCATCCAATGCTGTTACAAATGATACACAAACCATTGATCCAAGATATGGCTCTTTTAAAGGTGGAGAAAACATCTTGTTGCTATACTTAGAAGATAATGATGTCGTTAGAATTGTTAAAATATCTAATTTATTCCTGACATAACCAGCAGGGCTAGGTGAACCTGACAAGGCTTCTGAATGTTCTGAAAATACCCATGAAGATAAAGAGCAGGGCGAATTTGTTGACCATGGCTGGTCAACCATCGGAAGCTTTGAAGATCTTGATCGGATTTTTAGGTAATATATTTTGTTTTAATGTTTGTTTGGCTTATCCCTGATTACCCAGTTAAGCTACATCATCATTCTTTCTTTCTTTCTTTCTCTCTTTTCTTGATTAGACGTCTGGTCATATCAATCGCAATGTAATTGCACGAATTCCTTACCAGACTTTTGGATGAAGCATGAAATGGCAATGGAGCAAGAGGCAAACAGGATTAATTAGCGCCATTCTGTCTGCCAGAATTTTATCCAGTGAATTACCTTCCTATAATGCATATATGGAACTTAACTTATCTTCCATACAAAGATTGTGTTTGGCATGTCCATCGCCTTTTTTTATCTATGTTGTTTTTGTGATTCCATTATTGTGCTTGTAGCATTGCCCAATCTACAGAAGATTTTGCTAATAGAATATCCGTATTACAACCAGTCAACAAGTTCAATTAGAATAAGTCCCTCTGTTTTTCTTTTTGAGTGAGCTTTACCTCTGTCCCCTGTTTCTGTTAGCCAAAAAATGTTATGTCCAATGGCATCCTTTTAATTGAATATCCTCGAGTGGCGATTTTGCAGCAATGACGAGTCACTATATGGCAGTGAGAATCTTGACAGTGCAGATGAGCTATGGTCTTATAGCAAAAATGTGACTCTTAGCCCCATAAGGTCAGTCTCTGGATATGCGGATTCTCCTACTCTGCAGTCAAAACCATTAACAGGCGCATCAGAGGGTGCGGAAATAAAAGCAGAACATGTTCAACAAGACCACTCTGTTCGACTTGCTTACAAGGAAATGAATGACCATGCATCCACCCTCTTGCAGCACTCACAGATTCTGAAGAAAGTGGAAGATAATCAGGTATCAACTGTCAACTTAGAAAATATATATGAATGAAGATGTTTATCAGCTAAATTTATGTACCTCATTAGTCCTGTGTAACAGACAAATGTGGGCATGGTGGAAAAGGCCGCAATAGTGAACTCTGGCTTTGTTGTCTATATTTCAACCCCCGCTCAATCTACAGAGAAGGTAGTCCTTTGGGACTATTAAAAATGCACCTGTAACTATACTGTATTGGATTAGTAATGCCTGGTTCCAGCTTGTGGTCACGGTCTTTGCTAAAGGCTCAGGAGTCGGAACAATAGAAAACCCCAACCTTTGGCGGAAAGCATCATTATGTCCTGTAGAGGTTGCTGAATATTACATAATATAATTTTACACATATTGACAGATGAAATATGTTGTCAATAGTCCCTCCATCAAGATTATAAAATCCTCTACTAGAAACTTGAACAGATATAGGACAAAGGAACATCCTGGTGCCCAATATAACTTCCTTTTCATCCATGGGCTCTACTTTTACTTCATCCACAGAGCCAAATAATTATTAATAGGATTACTTAGCTCCTTCGACATTTCATTGGTTTCCCAAAAGAATATGCATGTGTTAGACCAGGACTTCATCAACCTAGAAGTAACATTGTCAATATTGCAGTGATGAAACTAATGCCTAGCATATGCTCTTCCTAGACTGAGCTGTTTGCCTTGTTTTATTGTAGCATGAGCTGCCCTCCTTGTCTGAATGTTGACCATTGTATGACCTTTTTGCTGTAGTCTCAAAAGAAGCTGCTAAGCAACCAGGATGATGCTTTGGAGGGAAGAAGCCGAGAAAGACTATTAGAAGATGTCAGTAGGGCCTGGTATTCTACTGGAGATGCAACTGGACCATATGAACACCAAATGGCGCCCCACATAATGCCATATGACAGGGCAGATTCGAATTGGTCAAGACAGCTTCAGATTCCCGACTCTTTGCAAAAGAATCCAGTATCAAACACTTACATGGCTCTTGCAGTTGGGAATAGTGTGAATCATTATCCACTAATGCCTCTGTTGTCCCCAACTCTATCTGGAGAATGCAAGAAGAAAAGTCTGATATCTGGCTATGAAGAATCCTCTGGAAGTGCAAACCATGTAAAGAATGTTGTTGATCTTCCTGAGAAAATTTTAAGCATGACTCCCCAAGAAAAGATTGAAAAATTAAGGCGGCGGCAACAATTACAAGCAATGCTTGCTATTCAGAAACGGCAACAGCAGTTAACTCAACATGTCTCTGGTCGTTCAGTTGCTGAGAAATGTACCCAGAAGAATCAAGTGCTACCTCTTGAGGGTCCTGATGGTGAAGAAGTTGCTTACATGGGCCCTGTTGCCTCTCTCGATCCAAGCTCACCTCTGGAATATCATTATTCCGACTCAATGTCTGTGGCAGTTGATGACTATTCATTGGAGGATAACATACTTCAGCGACTTAAAGATGTAATCACCAAGGTATGCTTGACTTTCAGGTGGCTCGTTTCCTGGTCAATTTTTGTATATTTCTTGTGATGGTACTAACGCCTTGCTGCAGTTGGATAGCAGGATTAGGCTTTGTATGAGAGATAGCTTGTTTCGCTTGGCTCAAAGTGTGATGCAAAGGCAACAGATCAGTGAGACTGGCACCACCAAAACAAACACCAGACAACAGCACAAAAAGGTCGTTGAAGAAGTGAATGCTTGTGACAGGTTAGTGGCTGGTCGTGGTCTGCTTTACATATTGGTCGAATGAAGACTACTTCTGCTTTGTGTGTCCTTATGCATCGATTGAGCAGTTCATGTTTTAAATTTATTGAGTCTGGAGTATGCTGGGAAATCTTTTTCTCGGTCTACCTTCCCGTCCCCCCTCCCCCCTCCACAAATTGCAGTGCAATCTCAATCTCAAGGAATATACTAATTCCAATCTGCACTGTGGCCAGCAGGCAGGCTAAAATAGGTACTGCTGAAACAGAAACAAATCCCATAGACCGCGCAGTTTCTCATCTTCTTTTTCACAGACCTCTGGAAACTGCATCAAAGCATTCAGGGCTGGCTGAATCATCTATTTCAACTAATTTTTCTTCTGAGCGAAAAGCTGCGGGGTCGGGCAACTTGCAGGGAATATACTTGCCAAATAGTCCCAACAGCAGACAAATTATTCCTTGCCAGGGTCCAAAGACTCCTATGAGCACGCGTACTAAGCCCCGGAAATCTGGTCAGTTTAAAGCTTCAGAGAACACCTCAAGTGATGGATGCAATGATGATGCAACTATGGAGGTTGAAGCCTCTTACTGATGAAAAGGCCAACATCATGAGGGGTAATTCCTTCCTTTATCTCTTCCATGCCTATCTGTACATTTATCGTACTAGTTATACAGATCTACTGTTAATTTGGAGGTTTCTCTTATTGTCAGCCGAGTGGATCTTCATCAAGGGGCAGCGAGAATCCTCATCATGGGAAGCATCTAGAAGAAAAATCATCAGCACATGTCAGCAAGATATGTCATTTATTCTATCATGATCGAACATCCTCTCTGTTTCCTCTTGACAACTGAGGACTGTGTCTCTTCAACCGTAATATAGATGATCTGTATAGGTAGCCTCCATGTTTGATTTTCAAGCTTCTCAATGTTACTGAGTATGGGCAAATGGATGTGTTCATAGTCTGAATTGCATTTGACCTTATGAGCTTGAAATAAACCTGAACAAGATAGTTCGCGGCAGTCAGCTTATTAGTGCCTTCTTCACCAAGGTTGGCAGTCAGCTTGTTAGCGACTTCTTCACCAAGGTTAGCGCTGGGCGATGTTTAAATTGATACCCTTTTTCGTGTACTATAGAAATTGGTAGTGTCAGAGGATTCCAACCGTCTAAACAGATTAGAGTCCACCTCTCCTGAAGGTACTTGGATTGTTTGATCCTCTGTTGGTTGCCAGTGTACTTCCATGCTGACTCAATGGAATGATGCCTTGTATATGTCTCAGCTTGGTTTGCTGTACATGCTTTAGATGAGCCAGAGATTATGTAAGATTGTCCAATCCTATGTCAAAGCACTAAGGTTTTGGCCAGTATGTAATCGATTTTTAATTGGACTTGATATTATTTCTTTTTGGGTATTTTGAGGATAAGGAAAACGAATGAATATGGACTTTTGTCCTGACATGCCGACTAGGGTGTCTTTAGTTTTGGGTCCACTCCACCCAGTTGGAAAACGACATAAGAACGTGCGCAGCTTTATCTACCTATCTATCTACGTTTGACTTCGTTAGGAAATGGAGCTTCCTGATGGGGACAAGAATATTCTGATATTTTATCCTAAGCTACTGTTTATGGACTTCTGGCTAGTGAAACTAACGTGGGCACCTTACGCTCCTTTTGAAATGTCTTTGATATATACAGTTTACAATCACTTTGAATAAAGAAGAGGACATTAAAAATTTGATCCCATTAAGGGAATTATTTGGCAGGGGTAAATGCATGATGCTCATAACATTTTCCTAGCCCATGATCAAGCTTAAAGCTTTCAAAATGAGACGAACATTAGAGGAGGATGGCTTACCTCTTATACAGTTTGAGTGCTTTTACTTTGCCAAGATTGATCAATTAAGTTGGAAACATCACAATTGTGCAAAGGTGATTTCCATAATTTTGGAAGTGAAAGGACTTGGATTGCCATTCCTTTATTATTGGTCCCACGTGTCCAAAGTGTACTTCTAAAAACCCCGGGATTGTACGCGGTAATTGTCTATAGTATATACGTAAACAAGAAAACCCCAAATTAAATCTAATAGAATCTTGAAGCATATGGTATGAAAAAATTTAGTTGCCCTGCATCATGCAAAATTTACATGTGAAAATAGAAAAATAGGTACACCTAAGGATAACGATATGTACGGGTATCTCTGCGTGTACTCGTCTGGATTACACTCGCGACAGAAACCGAGTGGGGGTGAATCTCCCTCGAAAATATGTTGTAGAAAGGTTTTGAGGATGAACCAACCACACCAACCCACAAGAGTCTCTCATCCCCCACAAAACCAAACTTCTCCCTCCTCGATTCTGCATCATCATCATCATTCATTGCTTTCGCTTATCGGAAAAAGATCGAATTTTTAATCAAGAAAGAGACATTAAATAAGGAAAAAGCCCCCATTTCCCAAATCCTGCAATCATATCCCTCCTAATTGCCCTGAATCTTTCTTTCGCTCGTTTGACTCCGATAGATCCAGCAAAAAATATTCAGGGTCAATGCTCTATCCACACACAATTGGTTCTTGACGATATCATCACCTGCTCCTGAGAATTCTCAGATTTCTTTCCCCCCCATCTTTTAACTACATCCAGCTTTGAGTTTTTTTTTTTCCATTTTGGGTCAATATATTGGGTTCTCTTTTGCCTTCTTTCCCCGTCCAATTGTTTCTTGAGCATCCATGAAAATGAGCGAATTCCATCGAGATTGCATCTGTATCGACGGTTTCTGAGAGGATCATCTATATTTCTGAGGACCCTTTTAAAGGCTAGCATTTTTCTTCCTTTTTTTCTTGTGCAGGTTCGTTTTGCATGGAATGGTCTGTTCAATTTTGCTAAATTCCGACTTCGTAACACGGATATGGATTTTATTTCGAACCCATATTCCTTGATGCAGAGAAGAAGCTGATTGAATGGAAATATACAGATTATAGCGAATATTTTTTCGTATGTTGGATTCTATGTATGGAAGCTGACATGTCTATCCGGCAAGATAATTCCGGTTCCGATGATGTCTCAGGTGATTGCTTGACAATAAGTCGAAACTACTTTCCCAATAACATAACTGAAGCTAGTGCATTATGTAGATACTGCTTCTCTCTCTCCCTTTTTTTTCTTTTTTTTCTTCTTCTGATAAACAGGAGGCCGATAGATGTAACGAATGTAGCATTTATCGAAAAGCAAAAAATTTGTTTTTTTTTTGGTAAAGAAAGTAAAAAATTTGTTCTTGGCTGGTTAAATTGAGATTGCTCAAGTGAAGTTAGAAACTTGTTCTGAAATTTGATTGTGTGCACTCTTGTTCTTGTAAGTACCAAGGTTGGCGACATGTCTAATAAGAGGATTTTGATTCTTTATAATGAAGCATCAAACAGTTAGTCCAGACAACTAATTATGTTAAGGGTCTGAAAAGCAGATCAATTAGGTACTCATCATGGTAGAGTAAGCTCAATTGGCAAGGACGGTCTCCCCATATGATGCTGGCAATAAGGAGGAGAATGGAAGAAAGAATACATAATATTGTGTTTCCAAGTGATGGAAAAGTTTGACTCAATCTGGAGGATTGGAATTATGAATCTCTTTTTAGTTATTGGAAAGTGATTGGAAGAAAAATTGGGATTGTGATGATTGTGCTCGATGTACTTGGCACTAATTTAACCGTAATGATACTGCACAAAACTGATAGCTGTCTTAAGAATTCTTAGTTTGTTCAATAAACAGTTTATAGCCATAACCGTGACTCTGGAGATCGTGTCATCTTGCTGATTGTCTTGATCTGCAAACAGAAGTGGTTTGTTTATTTTGATCTGCTTAATCTATGAGATCTGTCTTGAATTGGTAGTATATGTTTGACAGTGAGGCACTGAGGTATGAACGCTGTGTTTCCTCATTCATATTGCTGAGGGGAAGCAGAACTCTCACTTTTGCTCCTTAACATTTCTATCTCAGACCTTATTACCTTTGTAAATCCTTTATCTCTAGTTTCTGAAAAACTTTTTCTAAGCACAGTACTGTCAATCTTAGATGTTTTCTGATAGTTCATTACCACACTATTGATCAATGACATTGGTGGCCTTTGCATTCTTTCTATTTGATTTGACTTCAGATCCTCTGATGACATGAGTTGGTAACATGATTATATTTTATGGTCCTATTCCCTGGTACCTACCTGAATACTTTTACAGGGACGGGGTCTTGCCTCTTTGATCTCTTGCGTTCAGAAAACCCTGGTTGGGGATGCACAAGTGACAAAAAGACATCTTATTCCGGTATCTTCAGCTTAAGTGATATCTTTATCTTATTCTGTTTTTACTTGTTAAATTGTACTGCATTTGTCTCTTTCTCCATGAGTCTTCCATGTCAATTACTGAACTTCAGCAGATGCCAAACATAATGTAATTTAGTTTCAGAGTGATGTAATTTAGTTAGATATCACACTAGGAGATAGTAGTTTCCCATTTTGTATTATCCAGACTAATTTTTTCACTCATGTACTTCTTTTACGTCTTCCTTGAGTTTGTAATTGTCTACACTGATTGTCATCCTTAGTGCACAAAGAAGTAGTTCTCTGCCCTGTCCCACAATTGTCATTATGGGTTTGAATTAGAAATTGTCTAATGTATGTTTTTATACCCATTAACAGGAGCACGACAAAGGCTTGAGAAACTAATGTCACAGCCTGGTAATGAGTTCTGTGCAGATTGCGGCTCCCCAGATCCAAAATGGGTGTGAGTACTAGAGACTCAGAAATTCGTTCTTTGAATCTTTCATATTTCTTTTCATAAGCAGGAAGACTTGTGACACAAGAAATCAGACTCTCTGGAAAAGCAAATATATAACATGACTGCAAATGGGCATAGTACTCCTATCTATTACTTCATGAAATATCTGCACATTAATGAAAATTCTCACTCTTAAATCCAATGGATCTGAATGGATAAGAGGAGTTCTTGAAGTTGTCTGCACCATATTTTCCACATTACTGCACAAACTTTTATACATCCTTTCCTTAATTTTTATCATTTTATACATTGACTGCATAAAGGTGGTTGTTTCCTTCAGTGTCTCCAAAGAGATATTATGATTAAACATTTCCTTTTGTGCATCTCAGATCTTTGACTCTGGGAGCATTTATATGTATCAAGTGCTCTGGTGTTCACAGAGGCCTTGGAGTGCACATTTCAAAGGTATGATATCTCTTGGAGCTCAGGTCCGAGGACTTGTCTTACCATTAATGCTGATCATAGATAACACTAGTATCACCTGGTCGTCATGACATAAAGAGAAGAGCCCTTAACTATGTTTTCAAGTGCAACAGGTTCTGTCAGTAAAACTAGATGAGTGGACAGATAAGCAAGTCGAAGAATTAGTAGAGATGGGTGGAAACACTGCAGTAAACCTGAAGTATGAAGCTTGCATTCCGGATAACCTCAGAAAACCAAAAGTGGATTCCTCTATAGAAGAGCGGTCTGATTTTATTAGGTAATGCTAGTGCGCAAACCTTGAAGTAAGTTTTAACATGAACTTTGCAGCAACCTAAAGCAAAATGTACTTCTCGTAATACTCAGGAGGAAATACGAGCTGCTAGAATTTTTGAACTCTTACGAACAGATGGCCTGCCCCTTCCCACCATCTAATTATAGATTCCCATCGTCGTCCCAAAGCAGCTCTTCTAGCAGTAGTGCTATTCAAGAGAAGAGACAGTTTGAGAAACAACCAACAAAGCATCGGATTGGGCAGGCATTTCGTAACAGCTGGGGAAGGAGGGAGACCGACCATAAGGCCTACAAGAAGAAATGCTCATCGGTATGATTTGTCTGTCTTTCCTATTTTTATTTACTGGCTAATTCAACTGCTTTTGATTTGTTATCTGGATTATTTGATGGAGAAACTCCACCAAAACAAGTTCTGTCTGCACTTGTTGGAGCTGCAAGTGGGAGGAATGATAATAATAGTTGGGGGTTTCACTTGGAAAGAAATTATATCCTGATAATAGATTGGGTAGAAGCAAGGGTTGCAATTTGCTAGATCAGGCAATGTTACATATTGTGAATCCAGCAACCAAGACCTTATAGCTTGCATGTCTACTTTTCTATAGGC
This sequence comes from Syzygium aromaticum, assembly GCA_024500025.1. Lineage (NCBI taxonomy): Eukaryota > Viridiplantae > Streptophyta > Magnoliopsida > Myrtales > Myrtaceae > Syzygium > Syzygium aromaticum. The sequence continues at coordinate 11,769,592 of CM044894.1, read as the reverse complement.
AGGAATGGTTGAATTTGTTGGTCTAATAAAGGTCAACGTGGTAAGAGGCACCAACCTAGTTATTCGGGATGTGATGACCAGCGACCCTTACGTCATCCTTGCTTTGGGGCACCAGGTGAGCCTCCCGATTGGAACTGGTTGATAATGGTCTTGTGGTTAAGTTGATGGAGTTATGAAATTGTTTAGCATTGAGTTATTTATTTTCCTCTTGTTAATGCCTTGTTGCAGTCAGTGAAAACGCGTGTTATAAAGAACAATCTGAATCCAGTGTGGAATGAGAAGCTGATGTTGTCAATTCCGGAAAACGTCCCTCCTTTAAAAGTGGTATGGAGCTTATATCCTAGATGACCTCTTGCAGTTTAATTTAGTGGAGAGGCATTAGAAGTAAATAATATGAAGATGTGTTCTCTGGACTCGTTTAACATTTGTTGGTACCGATACTCTGTATACCATATGTGTGCTAATTGACCCCTTAGACAAGTCACTAAATGATATCAGAACAGTAAGACAAGTTACTTTAGTGTGTACAATATGGTTGGATCTTCTTGGAAACTTTAAGCTCTTTCATGATGACCCTGAAATGGAACTGGGACAATGTCATCGTTCCCCAACTTGTCTGGTACTCTTTTCAGCTTCTATGGGGTCACCAAATTGAATATAAATTAGTGGCCGGAGGTTTTATTGGCAAGACAAGTCTCAACATTGCAAAACTCGTGATTGTTCATGGCACAGCCAAAGAGTTTGGTGAAGTGTTACTGTTTCTCTCAGGTTTTTACCATAAGATACAGAGAGTTTAAATTAGCCAGAGTTCGTAAACTGTCTGTCAAGAGGTAGCAAAATCCAGCTTTGGCCTTGAAAGTAATTAATAACATAATTTTGCATATGCAGCTTGTATATGACAAGGACACGTTCAAGACGGATGATTTTATGGGAGAGGCCGAGATAGACATTCAGCCCCTACTGTCTGCCGCCAAAGCATATGAAAGTTTCACCATTGATGAGTCGATGCAGCTCGGGAAATGGGTTGCAAGCAGAGATAATACCCTAGTGAAAGACGGTGTCATCAGCTTAGCCGATGGTAAAGTAAAACAGGACATAACTTTAAGATTGCAGAATGTCGAGCGGGGAGAGCTTGAAATTGAGCTTGAATGTGTTCCCCTTACTCAGTAGCTTGAAAATTAGTCTGACCAGATTATAGTGATATGCGTGTAACAGAGTTTGACATTGTTTGGTACATATACTGCTAGGGTTGTTTTGTTCATTGCTGGAAAAATTTGTTTGAATGTTTGTTGGTGATCGAGATTAGAACCCATAAATTGAGTTGGTTTTCCAAAGCACACTAAATAACAAAAATAGAAACGAAAAGTCAAAAAGTGTCTGGACCCTAACGAGGACAGTATTGTTCCATGAATCTGCCCTAGATCGTAATATACTTCTTCTCTTTTCCAAACTTCGTGCAGTGAGATTTTGAGAGTTTTCCTTCTGTAATTAATCTTACTGCATTTCATGGGAGAATGCCAGCTTTATCTCCGAACGTGGTTAAGAAAATCAAAACATTTCTCTCTTCTTTTCCTTCTGTCTAAGCTAATACACTGAGTAACACAGTAATAAACGCAAGACACGATGAGAGATTCCAACAACTAGTATGGATTCGCGAAACGAGGACGTAGATTACAAGAAGGTCTGTGATGAGTGGAGAGCGTCAGGGTGATGGGTCATCGAAAAACAAATAGTTGCTCAGTGAGCAAGAAGGTACCAGACAGACAGTTCATTTACATGGAGTCCTGGCCACCATTAGGAAGACATCCTTTGTGTACAAGATCCTCAAAATCCATAGACTGCATCGTCTACGAGGTTCAGTTGATGAGGTTCACAACTCTTAACCTAACTTGCGAGTCCATGAGAAATCACCATTATCCTTAAAGGCCTTATGCTCAATGACCTATTATGTTCTACCAACTCTATGTCTTCCTTATGAAAGCTGTTTATTTCCCACACATTCAGGAACAGCTCCGCACGATCACCTGCAACATCCAAATGAAGCGTAACTGACTAGCTCAACCTTCTACCACCAACAATGGCTACAATGCACAGTAATATCTTCACAGCACGACAAAAAAAATTACCTGCAGTGCAACTCTAGTAGCTGAGCCTCTGATCCACCTATAATGACATTAGTCGAGAAAGCATACAGATATTCGGGGATCACAATGACCTAATCATCGAGTCATGCATCATCAGTTATATCTGATCTTGACGACCCAAGTCTCGTTATAGTAAAAATGAGGAGACCATCACCGACAGCATTATTGACCTGGCTCAGCAAATTGCTGTAGAATCATTTCCGTATCAAAGCATAAAATACTAGCCAAGATCGATTCAATCCCGAAGCAACTGATAATATGCATATAGAGGAGTAACTCCCATGACTATCCCGTAGCAGAACAATAGAAGGCATAACCCAATCAGCAAACTCTTATCTGAAGCACCAATTCAACAAAGAAGAACCCAAATAAGAGCAATTCCAAATGCTCTATGTGAAGCAAAATTTCCAGGTTGCTCACACCATGCATTAGCCCAATCATGATACTCAACCCTTCTAGTTTCAAGAGTCACGTAACTTGAATCAATCAAACAGAACTCCACATTAGATGATGACAAAGGTCCTAAATTTGAAACTTCAGGCATAGTCCCAGCTAACATTGGAGAATATAGCATGAAGAAACATGAAAGCAATATAATAGCATAACTGCTCTCCTTATAGCATCACTATCACCTATTCCTGATACACACGTCAAGGTAATTTCAGAAAATAAGTGGACACATACCACAAATACAAACCATGTGACTAAACATCCCAAACCTCTGTATCAACCAGCATAAGTAATTTTGCAAAAGCCACAACAGTTGCAGGAACTACTGCACGTACAGTAGTTAAGTGATGGCAACTGTAACATGAAAAAGACTCTGATCCTAGGAAGCAGAGAAATACTTCCAATTTTATCGCAGTAAACATTTTGTGAACCTAGAGAAACATCCTACTGAATATAATCCTTTGTAGTACAGATGTAAAGCTGTTCATGACATCACTAAGCAGAAAAATGGCTGGCCACGAGGTTCATCCTACTTTGAATTGGAGTTCAGAGTCACAAAAAGCATCAAGTATAGAAGTTCCATCTCGGTAACACAGACATTAGCTTGTCATTGACAAACATCCTCCTTCAGAATTTGCCCCAAATAATTCAGAATGGTAACCGCCAAGAATAGACAATACCAAGCACAAAAGGAATATCAATTGCCCCTCTCCTCTTATCATAATTTGTGAAAACAACCGCAAATCTTCTCAAGTCAAATTATTATTTACATTCCAAGGAGGGTAAATCTCTCCTGCATAAGTACAAAAGCAACAGCCAAATTGTTGCTTCGATTTTACATACGATAACTTACTACCCCAGTTCATGGAGTTGATGAACCATTAGTTCCCAGCCAAAAGAGTCCAGAAAATCCAGGAAAAATACAACATTGGAACCATTAAGGGGACGCATCATTGCTGGCTCCTGCAGTTTATCATTCGCATCATGAAATAACCTCCCCAGGGACACGTAGCAATTAACATTACCAATATGTATTGGCCCAAGTTCAAGAACCACATTCCAGACACCGCATCAACCCATTCTCGTTACATTCAAAGCACCTCTTGAGCACCCCCTCATCTTCATCGAACACCTTCCTACTTCCATCGCAGTTCGTGCACGGCACAAACCTCTCGTCCCCACAGCCCTCGCACACAAATCCCGGCGCTTTCTTAGGAAAACGTACGAGGATTTTTGCCAATTCACCGGTTTCATACATCTGTCTGATCGCATCGGCTCCGCCCACATACGTGCCCCCAATAAACACCTGCGGCAAGCTTACTCTTTTCTCGCCCAAGACACCCTGCAGCTCCTTCTTATATGCCAAATCCATCGAAACGTCCCGCTCATCGACCCACAATCGAAAGCCCCTAAATATCGTCCGCACCGCATAACAGTCCTCGTAAGTCCTCCGAATGCCATGCAAGCTAGTGAAGTACACCACGATCCTGTCCTCAGTACCCGGTAGCCGAATCGACGAGTTATTGCCAAAGCTCGAGCCAATAGATTTCGCGGGCTTTAACCTGGAAAGAAGCTGCGATTGGAATTGCGCCTGCAAATGCAGCTTGTCGGCGGCGGCGGCGGCGGTGGCGGGGACGGGGGCGGGCGGGGGTTTCGGGGAGTCGAAGAAATTGCGGAGCTTGAGGACCTTCCCTTTGAAGGACTCGATGGAACTGTAGAACTTCCTGATGGAACCGGCCCGCTCGAGGGAGGGGTGGTGATCGACCAAAGCCTTGGGCTGCATGGTGAGCGACCGGTTGAATAGCGAGCTCCTCTGCTTGCCGGCCAATTCGCAGTCGCTCCCCGAGCCCGCCATTGCCGAGATCCCACCGCGATCGGCCCCCAAGAAACCCGGGCCGGAACGACGCTCGACCGCCGGAAATCGTTGCCGGGAGAGGCCGGAGCAGGACGATCGGGAACGTGCGGAGGAGGGGGGGGGGGGGGAGGGGGGGGAGGACAAGCGGCGGAAGTGACGAACAGCAGCTGGAACTGATCGACGGTGAAGAAGAAGAAGAAGAAGAAGAAGATGAAGATGATGGTGGTGGTGTTGGCCGTGTTGGAATGACGTGATGGGAGGTGCGAAGACGTGCCGTGCGAAAAAGCAGGGAGCTTTCGAATCACTTTCAGAAGAGAGAGAAAGAAGAGAGAGAAGGAGGAGGGAGGGAGGAAGAAGGAGGAGGCGGCGGAGGAAGACTTTTGGAATGGCGTGGGGGTGGAGGAGAAATGATGATGATGATGATGATGAGATTTTTGGGGGACGCGCCGCCTAACTTTTTCAATTTTTCTCCAGCAAAAGGAGGTGGACCGAAAAAAATATAAAAGAATATGAGAAAAAAAGGGTTCTTGATTTTTCGTCGCCGTTGAATTTTTGCAATGCGCGCGAGATGGATGTATATTGATCGAAGATCTTACCATTTCTCTCTTTTTCTTTTTCTTATAGAATTTATATTAATTTTAATTGATACTAAGAGAAATATTCGCTACTTCATCTCAATTCGCGGCTAAATTTTAATTATTATGGACTCGCGTATGATGCACATCAATTTATGCAACGGGAAATGAGAAGTTATTGCTCAGTGCAGTGCTGAGAATAATCGCTACACCGATGGAGATGGTCAGAAGATAGGCTATTAGCAATCCGCTAATTTCACGGTGGATTTTTTTTTTTCCCTTTTCTGGGTCAGAATTTTTCATGGTGAATTTATAAAGATTAAATAGGATATTTCGTTTCTTCGGGGCATCGAACGGATAAGATTCAATGGATGAAATCCAACGGTCCCCAAGTGTAGCCTGCGGAAAGGAAAAGGTTCTCCAACTAATAAAATGTTATTGTCACCCCCCCCCTCCCGTCACACTATCTCATAGCTCTCTATTTGGTTAGGTAGAACAAGGGACAGTTGAGAAATTTAATTGTGCCTAACCACTAATTGCATACATCATCTTCATCTTTTCTTCAAAAAAGAAAAAATATGTAGTCTAGTCGAAGAATCGATAATAATTTTAAAAAAATAGCAGGAGAAGTAATTGACGCAGCAGACAAAATTATGTCGTAGCATATAAATCATAGAATTTATTATGGAATTTAATGTTGATTTCTACTCCTTGATATTATCTATATATAGGAGTATGTCCAGACGATATGGCGAGTTTCGCAACTTTACAGAAATTTAGTCGAGTCCTTTTTTTTTTTTTATGGAATGTGGGATAAATTATATGTTTCTCTTCCCATTTATATGTTCCAGGGAGGATTGATTTTATGATCGGCGATTTATTAGCGCATTTAGAAAGTTGGTAATCCGAAAACGAAAGTCATTAATACGAAACGACTAACGTAAATGAAAGATCGCGATTGTTTATTAAAAGGTACCAGTTATTAGCAAAGAATTGTCGGTTCAGTCGGATTTGTAGAATCTTCTTTCTAGGAAAAGAAGTTGTACACACTTGGTATGTGCATCTGCTTTTGTTTAAACCATTAAGTTTGATCAATGCCATGGTCAAGTTGGATGGCACCGAATGACATTTGACGATCTATACATATGTTTGGAGGCATGCGGCGGAGTGTCCCTATTCTCAAATATGTCTGAATTTTTCAAACCTTTAGGCCATCTGCAGAAAACATCAAACAACAGAGATTCCATCGGACGAGTGAAAAATGCATTAGTCATTAATTTATTTCATGAAAGATGGGAGATTCCAATCAAGGTCACATCTGACCCCTAACCATTTCAAGAATATTCATCATCAGCCTGAGTAATGAGCCACTAGTTAGATATATATGACAAGAACAGATGGGTTGTCTTTTCTCAGAAAGTCATGTGATTTCTCATGGAGGTTCTGTCCTTCTCAATCACTTGCTGCTAAGTCGAGAAATGGGTGATGCAGGAAATTTTCTATTACCGAGAGAATAATGTCAAAACTTGTGCATCCAGACAAGACAATAAAAATGCCTGTTGTTTTGCCTCTGATTCAGTAAACTCAACCCAAACTCGTGCAAGATTGCTCGAGCAACCGGACTTTCTTATGATCTATTATCAGTCTACAACAACATGGTATTCTTGAGTCTCCATAGAAAGAGCATTCTCATCAGCAAGCAAAAAGCAAGTGGACAACCATCCACTCAAAGTTCCCCATACCTGCACCGCCACCCAAATTATCATCCTGCTTCTCGCGGCCATTCCTCCCTTCCTTCATTTATTAATAAGCAACTTCTTTTCTGCAAATTGTAAACCGAGGAGAGAGAGAGAGAGAGCGGGCCGACCCTCTAGCAAGGGAAGGTTTTAGAGGAAACCCACTTACAGATTGGAGTCTTGGTGATGTTGGAAAAATTTCCTCAAGACGAAGAAGAAGAGAGGAGAGTTTCGTGTTCTGAGCCTGGAAGCCTTCACTAATGTAATAATGTCCTATTTGCTCTTGTGTAGGTGAATATAAACCTTCAAATATGCTGCTTCTTACATCACAAATAAATTAGTATGATGAGCGGTCACAGTTATCTGGGTCCTGCCACACTGGCAAGAAAACAAGGACAAGTGCTTCCACAAACCGTTGGTTACTCGTGCTCCTACCTGTAAATGGCACTGTTTGATCTTATGGAATGTATCAGCTGGTCCTGCTCTCTCTCTCTCTCTCTCTCTACCCCTGCATGCAGATGCTATCTTTCTTCTCAAAACTGGATGTGTGGCTAGGATTTAGCTCTCTTATATACACTGCCTGACCAAGAAAAAGTGGGGCACGCTACTGATTTCGCAAATATTTCACCTTCAAATGCATTGAAATTTTTTAAGGGTCCAAAACAAGTGGGTCTTAGCCGAAGTATGTGATGAAGCTATTGCTCGTAAGCCGTAAGAGACTGACTTCCACTTGGTATGGAAGGATATTTACATGCCTGATGTCACCGGCTCCAGTCTGTCTCGTATTCAAGAGAATCGTATGGTCCGATCGGACTGTCTTGCACAAATTCGGAGCAGAAACGAGGGTGTTGGATATAATTTTAGAACAGATGACAGAACTAGGAATCAAGTACGCGCAAGAACCCCACCCGACAACATGCGCGAGCGCGCTGAGATAGAGAGCCCAAAAAAAAATCTGCCTCAAGATAATTAAAATATTATTACATCGGTCCCTCAAAACAACACGAACAATTAGTATGACTTCCCACAATGTATCAAGCTCCCAGCACCCAAGAAAAGACCAAAAATGGCTGCACTGCCAAGTGTAGTTTGCCCCACATACCTAATCTTCATCAGTCCAGGAACCTGCAAAATAACAAAGGCATCCTTTCAGGGGAAAGTCTATTTGCAATGACATGGGAGAAAAATTAATGCCAAATACTTGATTTTTCCAACACGATAATCTCAACTCTTAAAACCAGCATTAATAAACAAAGATAAAACACGGTCTGCCTACCTAATAAGTTTTAGTTAAATTATAAACTTTCCGCAACCAATGCCTCTGGGTATACATTCTCACAGGCAGAGTAAAACAATTGGAACAAACAAAAACCCACCTACATCTGTAATGTGCGTCAATACAACTTCACAATGGCCTCCTGGTAGAAAGGGAACTGAAGCAAATAAAAATTTCACCCAGGAGATGATAGCTTTTCATTCCGAATCTGGTCATATCATGATATATGATTTGTTACCATGCCTCCTGGTATGCATTCTCACAGGCAGAGTAACACAATGGGAACAAACATAAACCCACCTACATCTGTAATGTGCATCAATAAGACATCACACCGGCCTCCTAGTAGAAAGGGAACTGAAGCAAATAAAAATTGCCCCCAGGAGATGATAGCTTTATATTCCAAATCGAGTCACATCATGATATATGAATTGTTACCGTGCCAAAAAAAAAAAAAAACTTGAAAAGAAAATTGAAATCGATCATTCCCTCTGGAAAAAATTTCAAAATTACCGAGAAGACGATCTCTTGCTAGGTGATTGAGTTATTGCTTCAGCTGCAACTGCTTAGTTTGACACACTATGAGAATGGATATAGAAAGAAGGATCAAATTAACCCTTTCATAATTCTCATCTGAAAGATATTGACTTCTGTAACAAGTGGAGGAAAAAGCATCCCAAAATTGACTTCAGAGGGAGGAGAAAACCGAGCTAGTTGATAGTTCTACGAAAAAAGGACTGAAGCTTTGTATAATTTTCTTTTTCTTTAGGGTAAGGTTCTTGTCTCATTATATTCTCTTCTTATCCTTCTTCAGTGGCAAGCTGAGGTTGGTGTTGGGTTAAAGGAGAATAAAACTATTAGATGCAGATTTCCATGTCACTCAATCATAGACGAAGCATACTAAGTATGATGTTCTATATAGATGATTATTTCAAAGACTCCGACAACTTAATAGCTCTATTGGACAAAAGAAACAAGATATCAATGTTCCTTGGGTATCAATATTCAAGTACTAGTTAACCGAATATATGGAAAATGAACCCCCCCCAAAAAAAAGGCGTATACAAGTACACACAAAAACAGATCCCTCCCATACACGAAGAGTGCGCTTGTTGTATGACAAATGAATGATTTGCAAAACATTTTCTTAAAAATAATTACTCGTATTGCTTGAAATAATAAGTCAATGAAATATGTTTTCAATATCGACAACAATTTATGTCCAAATGGACGGCGAAAATATTTTTTCATTCATTCATTTTTGTAAGCAAGCAATTAGCTTTAGGAAAATGTTTTCCAAATAAATTATTATCCGTGAAACAAACGGAGCCGAAAAGAAGAGCGCTTCTTCTTAATATAGAAGAGCAATTGCCATTATTGCCAATACAAAAAGCCAAAAATGAGCTCATAACCATCATGATTTGGAAAGGCATTGCTAACCTTCTTCTAAATCCCAAGTATGAACAACCCTACATGTAAGCTGAAATGGAACGGTCAAACAAATAACGGTTCCTTTCTCACATTTATGACTTAGAATGAAGTCCGAAAATTTGTCCAAGAAGGAAAAAATTCCATCTTCCCAGTTCCTAATAGAGGTAAGAACTACAAGGAGAGATTGACCATTCTGCATTTATAATTTTATGTGAAAAATAGAGGATAGAACACCGTACCTTGTATCGGATAGCCTCATATGTCCCATAAACAGCACCTGCATCAGCCATGCATGTGTTGTAAGTGCATAGAAACTAATTTAGAGAGCACAAAATGACACAAAGACACAGCCGCACAAACTTCCCAAGCAAGATAGCAAACAAAATTTCATATAATAGAATTAACAAATGGTTGTCCAAGGCCAAAGCTTATGGAAGCCAAGTCAGAAGCAAGAAAGACTGCTTAACATCTTTAAGCATTGCTTGCCAAAGCCACCTCAAGATAATATCAATAAAAAAAGGCAAAACGTTAGTAGCATCATTTTGTCCTCCTATCCAACAACCCCATCTTCTTTTCTACCATACTCAACTATGAACCGCATGTCACTATCTCATGGCATGAAACATAACAACAATATATTCTGACAAAGAAAAGCTTCACACAGATAACTATCCTGTTGGACTGTCAGCTTTACTAATACATATTTATTGCATTTTCCAGCATTTACAATTTTAAATCCCAATATGCAAGTGGTTCCTACTAACAACTGTTAATCCCTTTGTAGTAAAAGTAAGAGATTTGCAGATGGAGAAATTCAGTAAATCCCAAAACTTCAACTCCTTTAGATTGGAAGAGATGCTACAAAAGATTAAGACTTCCTCCCTCCAAGAAAGAAAAGGGCATAGAGAGACAGGTGTTGCCTACAGATGGACGAAATCATCAGAACCAGCACACACGTTCCCCACGGCAATAACACTGAAAACAACTGCGCCTTATCTGTGCCCTATCTAGCTATAAGGTCAGCTAATCAACAATGCTCTTAGGCCACGCGCAAAACCCAAATACTAATTCACTTAAATACGCCCTTAGTCATTAACCCACAAGGCAGAACCCGAACAAGAGCATCTATGCCCGCACACCCTCTTAAACAACGACAGTTTAACATAGATTCCAATGGCTATCTTAGTCCAAGCTCCATCTGGGTCACAACAAAGGCCAACCATTCAGAGCGTATATCACGACAATGAGGCGATCGAGAGACGGTCCGTCGAATCGATCGACCAGGACCCACGATACGTCTACCGGAACAAAAAGACTTAAAACTTCAGAGAAGGGTCGATGCAGGGGCTTTCCCTGCTTCTCGTCCCGGGCACTTGAAAACAGCGAAACGAGGAGAAAGAGATTAGGGTTAGAAGCGAAGGGAGGTTACCGACGGCGCCGCCGATTGCGCCGCCGACCGCGACGCCGGCTCCGACCCGCGCCAAGCAGCTGTCCCTCGCCATCCGTCGATACCTTGCGGCGGCGTCTCTGTCTTCTTCTCTCTGGGCGGGCGGGCGTGCGTGCGAGACGACCGTGCGTATTGCGAGCGCGGTCGGCAATTCTTCGCTTCTTATAGCTGCTTCGATGTCGATGCGATGCGAGTGCGAGTGCTTGAATGCTTTGTCCAATGTCCGTACTCTTATACTTATCCTTAAAAAAAATATTAACTTGCAAAAAAAAAAAAAAGACCTGCGACTATTAGGAGTTCCAGCAATAACAAAACGACAATTTTAACTTTATCTGAATTTTTTTTTTGTTTTCTTAAGTATATATATATGTGTGCTTATTGATGATTTATTTTGAGAATTTGATTTTTATTGATTTCAGTAATTTGTAACCGTAAATTTGTTGATTTTTGCTTATCGATAACGCATTCAAATAAAAGTGTCGTAATCATCTTTCGCTTTCCACGCTCGATAAGGTAATAAAAATTGGATATGCGATGCATTGATTTAGATACAGAAAGTAATCGGTAACATGGAAACAATTATATCACATATTTCAATGGGTTTTAAATTTTCAAATTTTTTAGGGAGATTTTAAGAAACAGTGGTCAAATTTACTTCTTTCTTTTACACGATCGGAGATTGCATGTTTCGTCACCCAAATTATAATGTTTCAAAGGATCTTAAATGACGCTAAAATTATTATTAACTTAAAAGGGTTAATACGATGAAAAACTCAAAACTGGTAAAAATTAATGTTTTAACTACCAAAAATCTCAAACTAGTATACGTGTGACAAATTTACTTTTATTTGATTTCCGTTAAATTTTATTGTCAAATTACTTTATTAAATGATAATTAACAGTTTATAGATGTACCAATTTTAGGTTTTACTCTCCTTTTGTCATAGGTGTAGGAGTTTATGATTTTTTGTGGTATTAATTCGATTTAACCGAAACTAACAGAGGTTAAATTTGTCACAAATGCACTAATTTCTAGTTTTTGATGATCAAAAATTTGTTTTTGGGTAAATTTGTCATATGTATACCAGTTTTGAATTTTTTATAGTCAAAAAATTAGTTTTGGATAAATTTGTCATAGGTCTATAAGTTTGAAGTTTTTCATGGTATTAACCCAATTTTTTTTTGTTAGAGATATTAACCCAACTTAAAATGAGGGAAATCTCCTCTCTTTTTACATAGAGTGACCCGGTCTCAAATTTGCCTTTTGAGAGTGCTAAGCAAGGGATAAAATATCAAGTTTTGCATGAACAGAAGCAAAAAATAAAAAATAAAAAAAGAATCACGAAGAGCAATAAAAAAATTTAATCTTGAGAGTCATGACCATAGGGAAGTTGCAAAATTGGAAATTCTTATAGAAGCAAATTTATTAAAATATATATATGTCAAATTTGAGGTTTAGGATTTTTCGTAATATTAATAATAAAAAAAAACCCAAAAAATATATATATATATAATTTTTTTTTAAATCTTGTAAGTTACAAAATTGGAAAGTCTTATAGAAGCAAACTTATAAAAAAGAGATACCACGGCCTATTGACCTAAATCGACGGTCAAATTCGGGGGACGCAAAAACGCCGCCGTTTCGGGCATTCCCATGTCCTCGAAACAAGCGACTCTCTCTCTCTCTCTCTCTCTATCTCTACGTCTATTTTTCCCCCAAAACCACAGTGAAGTCACCATCCATTGGCGCTTCACCCTTCAAAGCTTCGCAATCGATCGAGGCACATGGACGGCGAGCTTTCCGGCGAGCCTTCCGACGAGTGGATGCGCGACCACAAGCTCTGCGGCTTCGTCTGCGCGGTCCTCAGGGTCGAGCCGCCGCCGCCCCCTGCCGGGGCCCTCCCCCGCAACGCCCGCTGCTTCCTCTTCGGCGAAGGCGACGAGGTCGGTTTCCGGACCGAGGGCGGCGTCGTTCTGTCGACCATCGATTCGAGGCGGCCGGGGCTGGAATTCTTCGATCGCGATGCTTCTGGCGAGAAGCCGGGCGGACGTGGCCGGCTAGGGCGGTGCGTGGGGAATGTGACCGGGGAAGCGCCGGTTGGCGGCGAGATTTGCACCCCGGGGAGCGAGGGCGCCGACGCGCCGCGTGAGGATTGCGGCGGTTTGCCCGGCGGGGTTGGGAGCTGCGAGGGTCACGAGCGAGGGAGCGGTTGTAGTTCGAATGCGGAGGCGTTGATGGACGCGGAATGGACGGCTGGGGGAGCGGTGAAAGTCGAGGCCTTCGAGAGGGAGAGCGGCGGGGGTTTTAGGAGGAGGAGAGCGAGTAGAATTGGATTGGTACATGGGAGCATGAGCATAGTCCGCCAGATTCACGCGCTGTCCAATGGTAAGTGCTTGAACGTAATGGCACGGTTGGTCCGGGCTGTGGTGGATGACCACGGAGAGACGAGAGTCGTAGTCTTGGTGGATGTTTACCTACCGTTTGCAGTTTTGTCCGGATGGCAGTTCCCACGTTCGAGATCCATAGCGGGTGCCCTTTTCCGACATTTGAGGTTTCTACCTGGATACTTTATGTTACTTAAAAAGAACTCATAGGTCCTTTGGGAATGAGTAGACTCAGTCGAGAGAAAGGCTGCTAGAGCTGCTAGTTTCTAGTTTTGGCATTGCATTTTGATTCATTCATAGCATACGTTTTCCTGTATTGTAATTAGAAATCCAGCTTTTGTCGATCTTGTTAGCACAAGTTAAAAATGCCTCTGTGCAGGTGTGACTGGGGAGAGAGGAGTACGCTGCTTCGTAATGGAGACTACTCTGACAGTGCTTGTTCACATGACAAGAGCTTCTGGAATCTCCCTGATTGTCATGTTCTTAGATGCAACCTGCATACTCTTATCCCTGAATCTTCAAACAAAAGGCTATTTGATCTTCATGAAATTTTCAAGAGTTTGCCCAGTCTAACCAAAAGAGAGGGTCTTGATTCTTCAAGAATACAACCAGACAATAACTCTCGTGGATCTGGGATTTGGGAATTGCCTGATGATGTTATTGTTGGTGTTTTGACAGTGTTAGCCCCATTAGACCTTATTAGGGTCGCTGCAACTTGCCGACGTTTGAGGTCCCTGGCTTCGTCTATCATGCCATGTGTGAAACTTAAACTCTTTCCCCACCAGCAGGCTGCAGTTGAGTGGATGTTACAGCGTGAACGGAATGTGGAGTCCCTGCTGCATCCTCTGTACAAAGAATTTTCAACAGAAGATGGATTTACTTTCTCTGTGAATTCCGCTTCTGGTGAAGTCATAACCGGGAAAGCGCCTACAATCAAGGATTTCCGAGGGGGAATGTTCTGCGATGAACCTGGTTTGGGCAAGACCATAACATCGCTCGCCCTTATTCTGAAAACACAGGGAACACTATCGGATCCACCTGATGGGGAGCAGGTGATTTGGTGTAAGCATAATGGAGATCAGAGGTGTGGTTATTATGAACTTCGTGGTAGTTATGTGGGCGGTCCTTCACCTAAAAGAGCTTGCTCAATGGTTTTTGACAAGCAAAGTTCGACACCGCCAGTTGTGTGTTCAGAGCCTGCTGATGGTGGGAACCGCTGCACCAGGAGCTTGAATTGCATTAGGAAAAATCTGATATCAAGATACGAAGAGCAATTTGAAGATAGAAATCATTACTCAAGTCAAATGGAGTATGCTGCGAAAGATGGGGGTAGTTGTAGTTCTGATGAAAAGCTAGATGGTACTCCATCAGTGCTGCCACGTGGTCGCAAGAGGCCGGCTAATGTTATGATGGATTCTCCAATATTTACCGACACATGGATCCAGTGCGATTCTTGTCACCAGTGGCGCAAGGTTGCAGAGAAATTTGTAGCTGAAGTGGGTAGTGCATGGTTTTGCAGTATGAATGCTGACCCAATGTATCAGAGTTGTAGCACTCCAGAAGAAACTTGGGATAATTCCCAACCAATTACTGACTTAAGAGGTTTTTGTTCAAAAGGGACAATAGTGGGGAAGGACAAAAATATACGTTTCTTCAAAAGTGTGCTTAAGGATCACTATACATTGATAAATTCCCACACTAGAAAAGCTCTCCATTGGTTGGCTAATCTATCTCAGGACAAACTATCGCAAATGGAGACTGTCGGTCTAAGAAGCCCTTGTACAGTATCTGTTCAATATGCTTCTGGCTACCACCAAATATTCCAATCATTTGGCCTTTTAAGGAGGATTGAAAAAAATGTTTGCAGGTGGCACTACCCAAAAAGTCTCGAGCATTTGGAATTTGATGTGCATGCTCTAAAAACTGCTCTCTCTGAACCGTTGAATTCTGTCAGGTTATATTTGTCCAGAGCTACACTCATAGTTGTTCCGCGAAATTTGGTTGACCACTGGAAAACTCAAATCCAGAAGCATGTTAGACCTAGTCAATTAAGGGTCTATGTCTTGACCGACCGAAGAAGGATTTCTCCGCACAACCTTGCATGGGACTATGACGTCGTTATAACTACCTTCAACCGTTTAAGTGCAGAATGGGCTCCTCATAAGAGAAGTGTACTGAAGGAAGTGCATTGGCTTAGGATCATGTTGGACGAGGGACACACTCTGGGGTCAAGTCTTAATTTAACAAATAAACTGCAAATGGCTATATCATTGATGGCTTGCAGTCGTTGGATACTAACCGGAACTCCCACCCCGAACACACCCAGCAGTCAGTTGTTGCATCTTCAAATAATGTTAAGGTTCCTTCACGAGGAAGCATATGGGCAGAATCAGAAATCATGGGAAACGGGCATCCTCAGGCCATTTGAAGCAGAGATGGAGGAGGGTCGATCACTCTTGCTGGAAGTACTTTGTAGGTGCATGATAAGTGCAAGAAAGAAAGATTTGCTGGCCATCCCACCTTGCATAAAGAAAGTTACATTTCTTAACTTCACTGAGCAACACGCTAAAAGTTACAATGAATTGGTAGTTACTGTT
The DNA here is from genome assembly GCA_024500025.1 of Syzygium aromaticum. Lineage (NCBI taxonomy): Eukaryota > Viridiplantae > Streptophyta > Magnoliopsida > Myrtales > Myrtaceae > Syzygium > Syzygium aromaticum. The sequence continues at coordinate 11,753,696 of CM044894.1, read as the reverse complement.
CGTCGCAATATACTAATGGCTGACTGGAATGATCCGTCACATGTTGAGAGCTTGTTAAATCCAAAGCAATGGAAGTTCCGTAGTACCACTATTAGAAATGTGAGGCTGTCTTGCTGTGTTGCTGGACACATTAAAGTAATGGATGCTGGTGAGGATATTCAAGAGACAATGGATATTCTATTACAATATGGTCTGGATCCTCTGTCCGAAGAGTACGCTTTGCTAAAATATCATCTCCTCCGTGGTGGTGATTGCCTCAGGTAAATTTCTGCTTTTGCCATTTCATGTGGCTTAGTGGATTGTGTCATTGCTATTTAGATTACTGACCTGGACTCCTCTGTTTTGTCCCCCATTAGGTGTGAGGAATGGTGTAGACTACCTATTATTACCCCATGTAGGCATCTCCTTTGCCTTGATTGTGTTGCGTTGAGCAGTGAAAGATGTACTGTTCCTGGGTGTGGTTACTCATATGAGATGCAGACTCCTGAAGCCCGGCCAGAAAATCCAAATCCGAAGAGGCCTGTACCCAAAGATCTTATTGAGTTACAACCTTCTTACAAACAGGCAGGCTGTCTTTTCTCGAAATGTAGTTTTGCATCTGCTTAATTATTTGGTCCTTGAATGATATATGCTGAGACATAGTGTATGTTGGTATCCAGGATGATTGGGATCCAGATTGGCAGTCAACATCAAGCAGTAAAGTTGCTTATCTGGTAGAGAAATTGAGAAGGTTGCAAGGTGCCACTGGAAGTAGTTGTCAATTTACAAGTGGCAACTCTAGTGCTGTGAACTTTCAGGAGCAAGCAAACCCTTCAATTTCGAATAGCTCAAAGGTATTATTAACGGAGGGTGATCAGTCCAGTTCTATGACAGATTCACACAGGATAATCACAGAGAAGGTTATAATTTTCTCTCAGTTTCTGGAGCATATACATGTAATTGAGCAGCAGGTATTTATCATTTGCAGTCATATTTTAATGACTGATTTTTAATATATTAATGATGACCATGTGCTTTATTTCTTTGACCAGTTGATGTTTGCTGGTATTAGCTTTGCTGGCATGTATAGTCCAATGCACTCGAGCAACAAGGTAAGCTCTTGTCTTAGTAATTGTTGGAGTATTCAAATTTTAAATAATACCTTCATCTGACAACTTAAGCGTTTAAACTGGTTGTTAGTGATTCCACAAAATTTTATGGTATCCAATCAGAAGATTTTGAGTTCAAATCTTTTCAGGCCTGTTGTTTTCCTCCCCATTATATATTTTCATGTTTTAGTCTTAGGTCAAAGTCCAGCCTTTACGTGAGGGGCAATGTTATAGTATTTAAATATTACATTATGCCTAGACATGAGGGGCCATGTCAAGCATTTAGAGCAATTGGCGGTGGTCTATACAAAATTTATAATAGTAATTTCCTATTTAGGTGCGTTTTGGCTAAAAGAAAAGCTAAAAGCAACTTTTCACTTTTCTAACATAATTCAAAATAGCATTGAAATTTTAAAAATTTATTAAAAAAATTATATGCAAATTTACATATCAGTTTTATGTAAGTTTTTTTATTTTCAAGCATTTTGTGTTTCAAAAAAGTCATGCGCATGCTCTTCGTGATATAATAAAAGTAAATAAAGCTACTTTAAACAGACAAAAATATCAGATGCGGTCAAACTGTATTTGATGCAGTGAAACTAATGTACTCTTTACTTATTCAGATGAAGGCACTCGCAAAATTCCAGCATGATGCGAGCTGCATGGCCCTCTTAATGGATGGAAGTGCTGCACTGGGTCTAGACTTGAGTTTCGTGACACATGTATTTTTAATGGAACCCATTTGGGATAAGAGGTACATCGAGGGATTTATCTTGCCCTCATCAGTTGGCACTCATCTGTTACTCTTTTATTGCTTATCACCTATTCCTTTTCTGAACACTACATGCATGGAGTACTGTCTTTCCATTGAACCAAAATGCCAATGCACCTCAACTGCTGCTGACTTATGCTGGTTCAAAAAATTAAAATTTCTCTTCCTGGGCATGGGGAAGAAAAAACACGCATCGCCCCTTATGCCATGAGCTTGATATAAGCATGACTCCATTTTTTACTCTGTATACAAATATTCACTTACCATTTGGACAGATGCTTAACATGTCGGTTTCTCTAACCTTTGTGTGAGAAGTGTGTGAGAATTCTGAATGGTACTGAACTGTTTGCTAGCACTAATTTTTTGTCTTTTGTATGTCCTTTTTAGTTCATGAAGTTTCACTTGACTTCGGTAATCAATTATTTAGGCAGAATCTGAACACTATCGAATATTCGAGATGCAACACATCCATGATCAATTCCTACTGATATTACATTATATGAGTTCTGGTTGTGCCCTTCAAGTTGCCTCTATAGTTCTGATTACATTATCTTACCTTCACAATCTAAGTAGACTAATGATATTACATTTATATGGCCCTCATTTATTCCAGTCTCTTATTACTGAATTTTACTTGTGGAAATGGGACTTATTCTCTCTTCGAACTTTCTCAGCATGGAAGAGCAAGTAATCAGTCGTGCCCATCGAATGGGTGCTACTCGTCCTATTTACGTGGAAACTTTGGCAATGCGTGGCACTATTGAACAACAAATGTTGGAATTTTTACAGGTATTCTTTTCTTTGACTTGACCGGAAGTGGCAGTCTACTTTATTTGGATGAGATGTAGGTATTCCTTTGGGAAGAATCTCTGCTCAATCTTCAGAAGTAGAGTTGGTTGACAGGATAATGTAAGAGGGAGGGAAGAAAGAGCTTGGGGACGTGAAGTTCATGTTATTAACATTGGAAGACATCTACTCTTCTGGATCTTTAATGAACCAATTGTGTTGAACCATATCGTCTTCACGAATGAAAGTGTGCTTCTGAATAATTCAGTGTATGATTTGTTCTTGAGCATATCTTTTGCATGGACTGCATGTGTATCTGTACGTGAGATTACTCTTGCAGAGATGTTGACTGTACACTTACCATTTTTGTTTCCACCAATTCGGAGTAGTTTGTCCATGAATCTTCTTCACGGCCTTCATCAGGAGCAAGGGCTGTGTACCGCATCTTGGTTTCTTGTAGTCTACTTCCATTATGATATCTTCTTTGAGCCTCGGTCCATTTAGAACAGTTTGCCTGTCTGCTTGTTTCCATTTTCCTTATCAGACACTTTTCTCCGATTTGTGCTGATTTCTCACCTGTTTCTTGTGGTCACTCATGTTCCTTCAGGATGCAGATTCGTGTAGAAGATTCTTGAAAGAGCAAGCAAGTAAGCCTGATCACGAGGGACAGCGAGCTCATCGTACCTTGCATGACTTTGCTGGAAGCAATTATTTATCCCGTCTCAAATGTATTCGGACAAAATGTGATTCATGAACTAATTTTTGACTGTTTTAATTGGTTTACCTCGTCCGAGGCAACCCTTTGAATTTTAGCTTCTGGCATGGGGGGAGATCATATTCTTTTTCATTCTTTCTCTAGGAATCATCAGTAGCTGTCAATACTTTTTGTTGATATTGTTTTTGCTTGGATGTTTCAAAACTTATAAGAAGTTAATCAACTTCTAAGTTCCTTTACGACTTGTTAGTAGACCTCGACAAATCAATGTCAGGTACATTTTCTATTGCTTAACGTAAGAAATAACTCCCAAGTTGCCATGTCTGAAGTTATTAAGCTGACTGTTGTAAGATGTTATATCAGCGTCGGTTCTATTCGACACTCAATTGTAAATTTAGCAAATCCAAATAAATCAATGAAATCCGATCACTGGAAACTTTGAAATAATCATCCGCAAGGAAATCACCTGGAGGGTTGTCCGACGGACCAAGAAAAGATTGGGATTCATGTGACAAATTTACAATTCAGCGTGTTCTGAGTTAAGTGCACAGGCCTACTTACAAAGAATTTACAATTCTGATTTCCTATTGCAAAGGGTCAATTGCGTGGCAGAGAGGACGGGTAAATGGGCGGCAGCGGAACAGGGGGACGAGGCGGAGGGGTGAAAAAACAAACACGCCATCACTCGCTCAAGAAACAAAAATTGAAGAGATTAATTCTTTCCTCGAGAAAAAATGACCCTCAGGAGGATCACCAAGTTCAGGTTTTTCCTTTTTTTCCCTGAAGCCTGCTTCCACCTCATATCAGTGAGCAAGCATTTCTTTCCCGAAAACAGTGGATGACTTGTCTGCCATCGGCACATTGTATTGCTGATAAACTCTACTCCTGTTAGCTGCCCACCACTGTTCTGCTTGTTTCTCAGTAAAGCGCTTCCGGCTAAAGCAGACAGAAGAAGAAAATCAGAAACAGTTAGCAATTGCCGAGCATGAACGAGTAGTTTAATCCAAGGTAACAAACGGTAAAAGATCAAGTGTATAGTGCTCTCCAGTCTATACTAGAATGTCCAGTCATTTGTGACCTAGAAGCTCTGTTTTCAGTTTGCAAACATGATCCTTAGTGAGAGAGAGAGAGAGAGAGAGAGAGAGAGAGAGAGAGGTTTGCAGGGTAGTGTTGGTTTATCAGTTCCATATACCTGAAACGGACACGCTTAAGATCCTTGATGCCTCCAGGCAGCAACACAAAGGTGATGTAAACACCTGGCTCGTCTTGCTCAACCCAATCTCCGTTCCCAGATTCAACTTTTGGCCCTCTGGTTTTGTTCCTTGCCATTGCTTCAGATGTCTGCTCAGGGTGCTTTGAAGTGGAGTTACCATTGTCACTTGAGGGGTCAGGCATCACAAGCCCATTAGATCCATTCTCATCTGGTTCATGGCAACCAACAGTATAGCTCGCATGCTCGCTGGCTCCACTGAACTTGTCATCATTGGGAAGAATAAGGCTAGACAAACCGAAGGGAGGGGAATTTCTAGCAGTTCCCATAGGTAACCTTTCAGCCACGTCCTTCAACTGCATAAGAAAAGGAGCAAATGCACATTTAATTTGTGACATTTTCCCACCAGAGGTAGGAGACAACAGCAACTCAAGTAATGGTAGTCAGTGCTGTTTGTTAAGGACAGCTATTTTTCTAAGCTTTCAGTAATGCCCAGGAAAAACCATGGAGATGTTACTTGCTGAATGATCTTAAAAGTTGATGGTGATTGCAAAAATGTGTGAAAAGTGGAGCTGCACTGATACTCTATGGACAGTACATTGCTCACATCATAATGTCTCAATAAGCTTATCAACATTTCAATATCATTGAATAAAAAAAACTTACCGATGTTTCAACATTCAATAATGTTGAAGAGACATTTCATCTGAAAAGGAAATATATATAATTATGTGTGTGTGTGTGGGTGTGTGTGTGTGTGTGTGTGTGTGTGTGATAAAAGCACACAAATCTCTGACTGCCTGCTTTTCTGAATTTGAAGATCTAGTTATTCCTCTACCGTAATTGATGTCCAAGCAAGCCAGAAGAGAAATTTTATGTTTCCTTCGTTTAGATTCAAACTTACTCGTTTTAACCCTCGAGATTTGTCAAGAGAACTGAGGGAAAAAGGATTCTTAGGTGCTATAACAAAAAGACCATAGACTACCTAAAGTTAAGAAAACATTCCTTTTTGAGTTTTCAACTTTCACCAAAACCTAAATTGATTCTAACAAATGATGCTGCACCCACTGAAATATCATAAACTGATCAAAGACTTCGAGGCAATTGCTTACCTGGGCTGTGAGGGACTTAATTACTTCTTTAGCTGCCTTACACTTTGCACTTTCTTCCTCAGCAATCATGAGAGCCTCTTGCAGCTCTTTTCTAGTTTGTTCCAGCTCAACTTCTTGAAGTTGTGCTTTTCGATTGAGATCTTCGACCTGCATCACGATCATAGGCAAATTATAAAAGGGCACTTCTCAAAGCTAAAGTACAGAGCGCTTAGAAACACTAATCTCATAAACTCCATCTCTATGTTGAACTAGCATATATATATATGGAGCAAAAGAGTTATGCTTACAAAACAACAAAGAAGGGCAACTGCAAAAGCCAATGTTATCCTGTCATGCAAGTGCTTTCCATGTTGTATCTAGCTAGTGAAGTGCCAGGTCCTAATAAATATGAACTTTCTTGTGTTTGGCTCCCGTCCCATCACTAAGGTTCATAGACCCATTAATAAAACAAGCCAGACAACCCAGGTGAGAAATTACACTGAAAGAAATGTCCAAGCTCACAAAACCTTCGGTGCCATTAGTAGAAAACACAATACTTGCAATTACAAGTTATTTGTTTCTGCCAATGCAACTTTTCTCCTATTTCACCTAAGAATCCAATATGACTAACTTGACAAGGTATTCACCAAACTATGTTTATTAAAGAGGTAAGCTCTTGCTTACGAGCTAAAACAAAGTCCATATAACTAAGAACGGTTGGAAAGGTTCCCCACACAGATTGAAGTTGCAAAAGATTACCATACCTGAGACCTCAGCTTAAGAACTTCTTCACTCAGGCTACTATTTGTCTTTTTGGCATCATCATCAACGACTTTTAATGGAGTAAGAACTGAACGAGTCGGTGTTGCAGCACGGGGTGGGCTTGAACGTCGGGATGTTGGCGATGTTGCTCTAGAAACAATTCTTGATCCAGGAAGAGAAACAGAGAAAAACTTCTTGGACGTTCCAAACACTGGGTTCCAAGACTTCGAGCTGTTCAATAATCCATTGTTCAAAACCCCATTTGGAACGGGTGAGACACGACCTACATTAACATCCAGCTTCTTGTATCTACTGGAAGGTTCTGTCTCCACTTTTTTACTTAAATCTACTGAAAAATTACTTCCAACCAGAATAAGAGATTTATCATTCTTTTCGATAAGTCCATTTAGCCCCTGATTCATACTTCCTCTCCTACTCAGAGATGAATGAGACGATGAGTCAGTGTCAGGGGATCTAGTAAGCTTTCCAAAACAACTATCACACACTCGATATGCTTTGTTAGGATTTGGTGCCATGGAAGCTTTGAGCGACTTTTTACCACTGCACGAGTGACAAAAGACAAGTCCACAATTGTAACAATTGTGGCGTTTTCTTTTGAAATTAAATGGAAGACGGCAACCCGAGCACATTGATTGATCAACACCCGAGACCCATTTGTGAAGACATATAGCTGCAGTGAAATTAGCACCACAGACTACACTTTTCACTTGTTTATCTTTTAAAGCCTCAACAAGAATTGGGGAATTTCTGTCATCCGTATCCCCATGACCTAAACGACCATTCAAGCCCTTTCCCCAAGTATAAACCTCCGTTCTTGAAGTTAAAACTACAACATGATAAGCACCACAAGCTATTTCTTCAACGAAGTTTTTCAAGAGTTTTCCATCAACTCGGGTAGGAAGCTTTCCGTCAGCTTGTGGATTTCCTAGCTGACCATAAACAGGGCTTCCCATAGTGTAAACATGGCCAGTCGTCGTTAGTGCAACAGTTAGGCTGTGACCACAAGCCACCTGACAGAAGTTTGGTTCAACAAGTGCCGCAACACAAGTGGGCACTAGTTTTGCCTCCTTATCGCCATGTCCAAGTCGACCTTTATCTCCATCGCCCCAGGTAAAAAGCTTCCCAGAAGAGCAGTTACTGGAACTTGAAGACCCAACCATAACTTCAACAACAGCAGCAGTGTGCCAAACACCACATGCTGCACGGACAGTGCGAAGACCCTTAAGGGACTCCACTTCCCTGGGCACTGACACACTAGTCCGATCTCCATGTCCTAATACACCAAAAGTTCCATCACCACAAGTAAACAATTGGCCTGCAGAAGTTACAACCGCTGTATGCCATGGTCCACATGAAACAGATGAGACGTGTATTCCTTCCAAGGGTCCATTTAACTTTTTGGGAGCCCACTGACTTGATTCACTTCCATGTCCAAGGACCCCGAAATTGCTAGAATTTCCACCCCATGTGTATAGATCACCGCCCAGGGTAACGGCACAAGAATGGTACTCTCCACAAGCAACAAGCTCGACATTCACATTCTTGAGTCCCTCTATAAGCTTTGGATGTGCAACGTCAGAATCTACACCATGTCCAAGCCTGCCTCCTATTTCCTTCCCCCAGGAGAAAACCTCTCCTTGCTTGGTAACTAAAGCAGCGTGCTGTCTACCACAAGCTATATTCTGAACATCAAGGACTACAGCAGATTCCAAGGCTCTGGGAAACAAGGAGTCCACCTTAGTCCCAGAATAACTACCAATCCTATGGATCCCGCCCCCCATAATGCCATCTCCAGTGCCTTCCCCCCAGAAAAAAACATCCCCTAAAGCATCACCCTCATCATGACCAGATCCATGGCTTGATGAACTGACAGCACTTGATAAGCTCACTCTAAATGCATCCACATTGGTTCCATTTATGCGTCCAGTCATTCCATCTGATCCCCCTGATGAGCGAGAATGAATAGAGCCAGATGCAGTTTCTGAAGGATAGAAAATCTTGGGAGGAAGAGGACATAAGGACACATCTGACAATCCATTCGATAAACCGATTTTTGTCGGACTTTCAACTGGCGTATGAAGGCACGAATTGTCGGTCTGATCCTAGAACCAAAAAATAAAGTTTTTTATCTCCATGCAAAACTGTCTAGATATGCACAAAACTTGAAGAAAGCAATGCACCTTCTGCGAACTATCACCACTAGCAAATGGAGAGCTAAATGCTGAACTACTTTGCCCTTGTGCTCTTGGACTAGTTGCTTCAGATGAAAGTCCACTTCTTGATTCTCCTCTCACCTTCTGATGATTGCGACGTGTTATTAGTGCTTTTAGACCGGTTAACCAAACTTCAGCTTCATCTTTATCCTTGCAGATCTGACGAACATTAACAAGAGAGCATTAAAAGATGAACAAATGTCAGCCTAGAAGTCAAATTATTAATTCAATGGATGGAAGGATGGAATTAAAGATCCACAAAGAGACAAACGAACAAAAACATTGAATAAATTAAGAAAATTACCAAATCTAACGATCTGTCATCATATATGAGTGAAAATGATTGATACTCCTTCTCAGGTTGCGGATATCTCTGAAATATTGGCTGTCAGAACAAGATGATGAGTAATTAGTATGTATATCAGGAAGTAGAGAAGAACATTCTTTTGATGTGGAGGGGGCACCGAGATTCCACATCAGCTTTTTCTTCATGAAACCACATCAAGGGGATGCCAATTAATTAACAAATGAACATTCTTCATTAGTTAAACACTCGGTGCATGGAGAAACACGATCCAAAATCACTGAAAGCATGATACGGCTTTCTCATGAAAACACATACATGAAACACATCTGGCTAGTCTATTAAAAGCATCTAAGAACTTCATAGAAATATATGTTCACCAACTTACACGCAAGAAATGGTGGAAAAGACCTTGAGAAAGAGCATCGCAGGGAAATCATACATGTATAAATATTAAGAACTACAAAAAGATCACAAAAACTACAAAGGACTTTCTTCGGGTGCTGGAAGACTCTGCACAATGCAAGGAAGCATTGACAACCTTGGTTGAAATGACAAAAAGATTATTATACTTGGAATAATTTGTGCAAATGGCATATTTTTCCTAGCTGGATCTTACTTATCTAAGGTATCAGGCTGAACTGAAGCTCAATATTTTAATGCAACAATCATTGTCCAGGCTGAATTTTGGAATAATGGATGCAATATTAGACCTTGAATTTTATTCGCCTTATTATTCTCCTCATTGCTGACGAGATATTTCATCAACATTGGTTGTGCAGATATTCAGAGAACCTAAAAAGAAACTTACTGTCCGCTGCCCTGGTATTATTCTGGAGATGTGATTTATCTTCAGATGCTTCTCTTCTTTGCCTGAGAGCCATATTAAAACAGATTCATCCTGCAAAGATTTATGAATGTAGTCAGTTTCATAAACCACTAGAGAGTACAACCTAGAAATAACTCATCTGTGGAGAATGTTATAATTGGCCGGATAATTGGAAAGGCCTGGCATGATTCTGGTGATTGTACATCAACAGACTACAAGTGTATGTGTATGTAGAAATACGATAACAACAATACTTAATTATATCCATCCCTATGTACATATATGTTAGACGCACCCCTTTTCGATATGAATTACGGCACATGGAGGAGCCCAAAAGAAGTCCCATGGCAGTGTGGGTCTAACACCAGTGAATCGATCAAAGATAACAAACATAGACTTTCATCACTTTCACATTAGATTTCAGAATGGATCTAGATTCAATGTGATGCAGAGATGTACCCTGCATGCATATAACTTTTCTGCATGCTGGAGCCACCATCTAAATCCTAGCCGTTCTACAGCGTGGCCAACGAATCCGATATATCTTATAAGTCTAGATAGTTTCCACCTGCATTTCTCCCCAGGCTGCGAAAACTAGAATCGTGACTACATAACAGGATCCAAGATAAATCACCATGTACTATCATGGGAACATCTAAAAATAATGCAAAAAAAGAAGTCGATAACATGCATATAATGCACCGAGGCAACTTTGCATAGAGAGGTTTGCAATACTTCTATAGATAGCTCGATTCATGTTCAAAAGTTCCATTGGAGAAACATACACCAAACACCAGCGAATTTTTTGACGAGCGAAGCAAGGTGGATGTCAGATATCAAGGAAGAAAAGGGAAAGGCGTAATCTTACATTGGCCAGCCTGAAGGGACAAAATTTGGGCTTCCCTCTGCGCCCGTACTTGAGCAGACATGCACCTTTTTTCAACGCAGTAATTGCCTGTCGTATTTATAAAAACCTCTGAAAGTCTAAAATAGCACCGAAACAAAACCGCATAAAGGTTTGTTTGATATAGGAGAATATGGCACAGGAAATCTCGGTTGGATGCAGTACCAAAAGATTGTTACTTATTTCGTGCTAGCACGTGCCAATGTCATCCTATGTTCAATTAGGGGACCTAAAGCAGTAGGTGATGTTCACAAATTCGAAACGACCAATTCCATCAGGCACGAGCCGTAAAGTCAGGGCTCCTCAATTGCACTTCAACTCCACATTGGCAAAAGAGTTTGCCATTGGCGACAAATAAGCTTTCTTTAGCAGAGATACCGGACAACCATTTCTCTCTCCCAAATTACTAAGCCTCCATGATTCGATCTTCTTTTAACAATCTAGAAGGAAAGCCATCTCGTCAACAAGCACCACATCATTACAACTAATTAACCTAGCACATGGCAAGTGCTATTAAACAAAAAAATAAAATAAAAATTCAACTGTCATTACCACAGACCAATGACTACTACAGCCATCGACCAAAACGAAAATCGCTACTCAGTGCTCAACCTCGACCACAGATGAAAGGACAGCATCGAACTCCGATCACTTCAACAACCAAAAGCACATACCAGCTCAATATCTCTCTCCAACGGCCCCACTTTGGACTGATCCGCGGCAGTCATCCTCATCGCCGCGCATGAACCTCCAAGGCTACCTCTCCAGAAGACCGAAGCAGCAGGAACCTCCGAAACGAAAAGCAACAGTCCGCCTCGCCATCTCCACTCGTCCTCCTCTCGAAACCTCCCCCGGACCCAATCAGACTCCCCACATTGCCGAGACGGTACGGCCGCCCCGCGGCGCGCTCCGAAACCGGAAACCGGCAGCTCGGGAGGGAATGCCGATCGCCGCTCCTCAAATCCGGCGGCCGCGGGAATCCGAAGAAACCTAAGGGACGAAGCTGCTGGAGCGCGGGGAGCTTTCGGCCGACCGTGGGCAGGAAAATCGCAGGGGGAAGATGACAAAGGGGGAGATTGGAGTTTACTAAGATACCCGAGTCCGTTTCGCCCGAGGATTGGCACGCCGAGAAAGGGGAAAAGGGAAAATGCGGGAAAATCACAGGGAGAGGGAGGGAGGGAGGGAGGGAGGGAGTGAATGTAGAATGTTGCGGGCAGGAGAAGGATGCAGGAAAAAGGAGGAAAAGGCGAAAAGTGAAAACTGGTTGATACCGATACCGAGAGAGAGAGAGTGCAAGTGTTAGCGTAGCGAGGCGAGGCGAGGCGAGGCGAGAGATTATAGGGTTCTTGGCTGCTGCTCCTCCCCCCTGGGCATTGACCTGTGGACTGTTTTGCGCCTTGGGAGTCAAACGCCCCGCCACCCCGTTGTCACGCCACGTGGCCGGATCTCCCACGTGGGGCCCACCCCCCTTGTCGGATCGCCGCCAGGGAGGAGGGATCGGTTTCCTCCTCGCTCGAACCGGACCCGAACCCGGACCGAGCCGGGCGTAGCCAAGAACCGGCCCGACCGGTCTGGTTCCGAGATCGGTCTTGGAATCGGTGGTTATTCCTCCTTTTCCGTTTTGGTTTTTTCCGTTTCTTCTGTTTTGTCTGGCTCCGACTTCAACAGTTTGGTGTTGGCTTTTTGCTTGCATTTGGTGATATTGCTTCCGCCATCTATTGAAGCAATTTGTACCTGCATTGTTTTATGATGGATTCAAATGGTTTCATCTTCCATTTTGTTCTTTTTCGCATCCGCTTTTGTATATCCCTTCCGTTATGCACCTTTTCCATTAAAGAGTTACAAGTGGGAGCTTTCCAACATTAAAAGAAAAAAACAAAGGGCATTATTTTCGATTTTTCGTTCAATAAATGTTTACAAGATCAGGGATTCAGGGGTGCGGCGCTAATTGACGATCGACTAGTTTTCTCCTGGATTTTGTAGTCATTATTACTCTATTACAGGATATCGTATTAACATATGTTAAATAATGAAAGGATGCATATATGTGGCATTATTCTATTTCTGTTCAAGGTTAAAAAAAATGTAACCCGAGCATCTTTACTTTTTAAGAGAGAAACAAATTATATATGTAACATATCGGTCCGGGCAGCTCAGTTCCGCATCTATAATCAAGAAACGACAGTTCCAAGTTTTGGGAACCGGGAATGGTCCAGAATTGTCCAATTCGGTTGAGTTCGAATTAGGGCCGAACCGATGCTCGCTCCTAGTCGTCATTGTCGCCCGCTCAAAAGTGATTAGGATAATCTGATTTCAACTTTCGGCCGAAAATTAGTTTCTTATCTTTGTGTCAAACTTTGAGATCTTGCTCTTCTTAATATGCAAGATCCGGGTAGAGTCGCCGAATCAAGTTCTAGTAGATATCATCTTGAAAGTGCCGTAGCAGATGTGTGAATCTGCGATGGCTAAGTATATGCATTTCTCGTTTGACCAAATATGGGCAAAAGTGACTCAATGCTCCATTTCTTTACTCTACGACAGGTAGCTAGACATTGAGTTCTACATCTGTATTGCTCTCTTATCAAACCACAAACATTGCCTTTTACACTTCGCCTTTGAAGCCCAAGTGATCATTGACTCTCTTGTACACAAACCTGCTAGCGACCACCACGTAAGCGCACAAATTCAACCCGCTCAACCCGGCCAGGACCCAGTAGTAGTAGTCGAGGTGCGCCGTGTTGAGGTTGTCACCGAGCCACTCATCCCCAGCTCTCAAGCTCGTCGCCTGGACGACGCTTATGATGGCGCTGCTCACAAAGCTCCCGATCCCCACCACGCTTATGAATAGACCTGCTCCGACGCTCCTCATCTCCTCCGGCATCTGGTCGTAGAACAGCTCCTGGAGTCCCACAATGGCAAACACATCGGATAGCCCGCACAGCATGTATTGCGGTAGCAGCCACCACACGCTCATGGGCACCGTCTTTTTGGGGGAGTTCGCTAGGCCATGCTTGATTGCTACTTGCACCTGCTACCAGAAAAGGAAAGAATTCAAATCGACGCTCTCATGATTGAGGTAAGTACACACGCGGAGATGTTGCTGACGTTACCCTTTTGCCCTCGACCATCGCCGAGATCGCCATGTTGAGAATCGACAAGAACAGGCCGATCCCGATCCGCTGCAGCATGCTGATTCCCGAGGGGTGTTTGGTGATCTTACGAGCGAGGGGCACGAAGACCCCGTCGTATAGCGGGACGGAGACGAGGATGGTGAGGCCAACGAGGCCCTGGAGCGAGGCAGGGGAGAGGCGGAAGTGGGACATGGACATGGAGGAGCCTTGCTTGGTGAAGAAGGTGTGCATCTGGGCCTGGACCACCGTGAACATCAGGCAAAAGAACCAGATGGGGGTGAGGCGCAGGATCAGCTTGGCTTCTTCGACTTGGGTCACGGTGCACAGCCGCCAGGGATTCCTGGTCTTGCTCATCGCGTCGACGGCGTCGATCACCGTCGCCTTGTCCAATGACCTGCGTGTTCAAGTGTCCAGATACACACGCATGCGAGACTTGTTCATCAGCCCCCGTTCATCTTACAAAACCATAGTTTTCCCTCAAGTTAACTTGCCCATTCTATGAAAGTAATCAATATTTCAAACGCTACATCACGGGTCTTCTCTTATTTGATCGTCTCTTTTTCTACATGTAACTCGAGCATAGATGCTGTCATGTCTCTATTCCACGGGCCATGCTGATCCAGAAAAGGAAATCGAAAGCCCACATACCTGAATTGCGGAGTGCGGGCCAAACACCGGGCTTCATTTCGGCCTCCCTCGCGGGCCACGCTCTGCTCGTCCTCCTCGTACTGGTAACGTACGCCGCGGCCCTCGCCCGCCTCCTCCACACGCCACTTCCGAGCCGCCGCCACAAACACCTGCGCGACCCTCGTGAATGGGCTCCCGAGGGGGCCCTGCCTCCGGTAGACTTTCAGGCCCATCAGGAAAATTGCCAACCCCATGGCCACCATTCCGGCCAGCAACCCAAAGCCCACACTCCACCCAAGATGGTCCTTGATGCAAACAGAATCTTTCAATGAGTTTACGGAGTCGAGATTCACAATAAATTGCCCATGATTCCACTCATGGATGAAGTATCTACATTAATGAACAGCCCAGGTTTGGGTTCCGTAAATACTGATATTGATCCTGTATTTACTATCTTACCAAGCAAATACACTTAAGGAAAATTATAAGGAATTATACTGTATAGTAGATGCAAGCTAATCTCTCTATCTTTGAAATTAATTTTATCTATGAAGTTGAGTAAATGTAGGAATGTGCCGAAGCAGCGCAAGCAACACGCTCGCTAGCTACCTGCAAATAAGGAATGAGGAAGACAGCGATCGTGGCGCCGACAGTGATGCCCAGGTACCACCAGTTGAAGAAGGAGCTCTTGGCCACCTTCTCTGCCGGCAAGTCCTCGTCGAATTGGTCGGCGGCAAACGTTTGCACGCATGGCTTGTGCCCACCTTCTCCGACCGCTAACACGTACAGCGCCGTGAAGAAGGTGGATTTGCGGTAGCCGCTCGGTATCACCGACACCGACGATATCAGGAAAATCATGCCCTGTTGTACAGTTCAAAACCAGGAAAGAAAGCACGCCCAAAGAGAAAAGGAATTAGAAGGAGATTTTGCCTCGCGAAAGATCCACGTGAAGACGGACTAGTTGGTGCACAAAGAAATAAATTCCTAGAAATTACCCAGATAATCCATTGAAGCAACTGCTATAGCTAGTTACTGTACAATCCACTCTTATTGAAAAAATAATTCGGTTCGGACGTACGACGGTCGGATGAAAAACAGATTTTTGGGCTTTTGACTTTGACAAATAAGTCCATTTTGTAGCTCAACCACGAAGTCATCGGAAAGAAGCAGCAACCAGAAAACAAGAATAGGGCGTCCATAAAGGGACGCTCCTTAATGTCCAGACCACGTACCATGAGGTAAATGAGGGAGGATATGATGATGGTCCTGAGCCGACCCAGGTAAGAGTCCGCGACGAATGCTCCGATGAGCGGGAAGATCGCCGACACGCCGACCCACATGTTCACGTTCTGAGCGGCGACGGCCATGGTCTCGCCGAGATGGCTGGTGAGGTACATGATCAGATTTCCGGCCAGTCCGTAGTATGCGAACCTCTCGGCCACTTCGACGACTGCGATCGAAAAGCAAAAGGGTGGACAAGAGAGAGAGAGAGAGAATTCTCACGATCGGAACAGAGATGGCAAATGAATGGCTTACAGATGATGAAAATGGCAGCACTCCATCCTCCTTTTCGAGGGCTTGAAGAGACCTTCGCGGCTTCATGGCCATTCCCCACAACAGCAACTGGAGCTGCACTGCGATCCATTGTTTCAGAAAGAGAAAGAAGAACGGTACGCAGAGAGAGCTTGATCTGCTCGAGTCCCTTTTATAGTGTGGTTTCGCTCTCTATACAGAGTGCAAACACGTGATTATCAGCTGGTCTTACGGAGATCAGCTTTAATACCCCATCCATCACTACACATGTTTTTGGCTTTTTGATTGCATTAGGTTGAGTCAACTCTCGGCTAAGAGAGAGCACCCCACTAAGTGAAAGGGAAGCATGTTGGTCCAACCAATATGAATGAAATGAAATGGCAGCTCAAAATGCCATCACAGCACATGCCTGTGCTCGCTCTTTTGGTAACCCGTGATATGTTTCTTTCTATGGAGGCATGAACAGATGGATAATTGACCATTTAGTCTTAAACTTATTGTGTAGATGCCAATGTAGTCCTGAATTTTTTAATTATGCCAATTCAATCCTAACTATTTGCTCAAAATTCTAATGTAGTCCTTCCAATCAATTTATACCGGAAATGGTTGATGTTGTAGGAATGGACAACAACGACGAATGGACCGTCACGTCAGCGATTTTTGGCTAAAATTGACTGGAAGAACCACAGTGGAATTTCGCGTAAAGGGTTAGGACTAATCGGGTAATCCTCGCCACGAATAAATGGATCTCGGTTATTTTCTTTCCAGCTTCATCTAACATTTCACATTTCCCTAATTCTGAAAAACGGTGGGCTTGAATTTATGATTCTGATATTCCAATGTGGTCATCTCCTTCCATGAAGTCCTCTCCTTTAAAAAGGGCATGTGGACCTCAACCCAAGAATCATAGGACATCCCTAGTGAAGCATACATGTAGGCTGGCTTCTGTGCTTGATATGTCCGTCCTATAACTGTGAGGAACTACAGAGAATAATTTGACTTTGTCACATCTCAAAATTCATAGGAGACCTGTTGCTTTTGTGCGGAATCTTAGAAAAAAATCCTGAATTTCTTCAAATCGATACGAACTGCCTTGTGTGAAACCAAGTATGTAAACCAGTTATGTGGATTCTAGAGAACTTTTGAGTTGAAGTTTGGGGATTGAAAGCAGTGTGTTGGGTTTGCTTTGTGCTATGGACAGATTCTGGCTTTACTGTTTGTCGGTAAATTTTGGTAGGTAGAATTATTTCTTTATGGACCAAAACGATGGTGGATGAAAGTTACATGCATTCAACTTCATGAAAATGACACGATTGATCCCCCACTTCTCTTCAA
Organism: Syzygium aromaticum; assembly: GCA_024500025.1. NCBI lineage: Eukaryota > Viridiplantae > Streptophyta > Magnoliopsida > Myrtales > Myrtaceae > Syzygium > Syzygium aromaticum. Next base: position 11,736,375 of record CM044894.1, on the reverse strand, counting down.
AATCTTTTGAGCTTAAGTCTAGTCAATAGGGTCCGAACGCGTGATGATCACGAGATAGTTGGCCTAATAGTAAACGGGTTGCCTGTTTTCCACGGCATCACAAATTCGATTGGTATCACAGGCAAGCCTCCGAAATGTTCGTGTTGTTGTTGCCTAGCCGTGTCATATCTCATGCAGAGTAATTTGTGGAGTTGCGGTGACGGGCTTGTCGAGTTCGAATTTTCGGGTCATGGGTGATGCAAAGTAGGTATCAACTCGACTAACCCCGAACGTATAGGACCCTTATGACAACGTCTAGAGGAGGTCGGCAGTGTCGGCTATCCCTCTCCACTTTTTTACCTGCCAAAGAGAAAAAGCTGAACGCACAGTATGGGACTAGTGGCGTTCAACTTTGTCAACTTAAACAACTATCATTGGAACATTTAATGGACTATGACGAGCCAGGAGAGAAAATAGCAATCCCAACAAAAATGTACCGAGAAATAGAAAGTACTACCGTCTAAGATTTTTATTTATACAAATGTGCACGGTGTGGAACAGCCACGAAATGAAAATTTGCATCTGTTAATTGATGAATTGCCTTACGAAATTTGAAGAGATAATGACATAAATAGTCTCTAAAGTTTAGCTCAATATGCGATGTGGCCTCTTTAACTTTTAATTTATTCAATGTAATCCATGAACTTTAACTTAATATTCAGTATGGTCCTTGAACTTTTAATTTGTTTAATATGATTCCTGGACTTTCGGTAGATATTCAATATAGTCCCTGAACTATACATAAATGCTCAATGTAATCCATGAAATTGAATTAATTGAAGAACTACATTGAATATTTTCATATAGTTCGGGAACTAAATTGAACATGTACCAAAAGTTCAAGGATGACATTGAACAAATGCACATTGGATTAAAGTTCAAGAGCTATATTGAACAAATTAAAAGTTCAGGGATCACATTACATATTAGGCCAAAGTTCAAGGGCGGTTTATGCCATTTTCCCAAATTTGAAAATTGAAACCATGCATAATTTCATGGGACAAAATCATTTCTAAAACCTTTTTGTCCTTGTGCTCCTGGAAAAACGCCTGGTTATCTCCTTCTTTTGTCATTATGCCCATGAATTGCATGCATTTGTGATAAGGATGCGAGGCAGTTACTGAATCAGTTCCGGCCATGCCAAAAGGCGAACCGATACTTTAAATTTCCACGACCGCTTTCTTCATTAAGGCTGTGTGTTCATGAATTGCGCCTGCATGCAACTGCCTGATCTGATCTGCTCTGCCAAAAACATGAGGAAATAGTTTCTGCGCGTCACGAAAGTTAATGTGCGATCTTGCTGATGGCGTTCACCTTCGACAATCGCGAACGCGAGCTAAGAGAGAGTGCGAGTTTTGCGTGACTATCTCGTTTTCAAAGTTGAAATGAGGGTTTTCGTATGCTACACTAGTCTATTTATTCTATTTATAACTCGAGCGTCACCTCCGTCACTATCGATATTGATGGTTATAGTGATGGACGAGGGCTTTGTTCGAAAAAGGTTACAGAGAGGATGTGCACTTTAGATTAATCCTAGAACTGCATGTTACAATCGCTTATAACCAGAGATCTGCCACACTTACTGAAAAAATATTTAAGGAGAGGGCTTTTTTTTCTTTTTTTTTTTTTTTTTTGGTATGAGTATCATTTTGCCATCTATGGAGAAAGGATTGTGTTTTCTTTGGACACTTTGAAGTGTGTTGCTAAACAAAGCTTGACTTATCCTTCTTCGCCGTGTTTCTAACCACGAGAAATATTAAATTAAAATTTTCACTAATACGGTCATGTGTACTTAAAGTTTCGTTTGTTTCGCGAAAAATGATTGATTTGGAAGATATTTTCTTAAAAAATGATCATCCGTATCGCTTGAAATAATTAACCATTGAAAAATGTCTTCATTATCAACAATAATTTTTATTTGAACATTTTCGTGGACTGTGAAATTATTTTCGTTCAATCGTTTTTTAAGTAATTATTTTTAGAAAAATATTTTTCAAATCATTTATTTTCTGCGATACAAACGAAGCTTAAACTTATATTGGAGACGATGTTTTAAACAACAAACATGGGTTATGCCACCCCGACAATTATTCTAGCTTTTAATTACAAACTGTAATAATGTTTGATTCCAAAAACTTAAGTTAATAGGTGAAATGAGATTACACGTACATAAGACATGGTATAAACCGTATAATCACTTATTCAAGCAATATGTAAGCCACCTTCTTGTATGTCATGCTCGATTTTATCAGTTCATCTTGTAAAACGGGCACGGCTCCTATTGTGTGAGCAAGTTGCAAATTCACTGTGAGCAAAGAGTTTGAGAATAGAGCGTTGAGATTCAGACTTGTAATCTATGTTATGATAGTAACGATATTATGTTAAACCGTTCCGATCCGACAGTTCAAGGCTATGGGTAAAAGGGGGCCACACGTATATGAGGCACGTTATAATCTCTTTATCAGACGGCGTGCGATCGTACGTAATGCCACGGGGTGTTTTGGGCAATTACTTGCAAATCACCGAAAGCTCGAAAGGATTCGATTCAGCCAGTGAAAGAAAAAGGGAAAAGAAGAAAGTATCACGATGGAGCTCGTTCATGCCCAGGGTGACATAAGATTCCACAATACATTGCATGTATCAAAGATGAAGCACTGCTGCCATGAGCTGTGTTACCTTGGTGCTGCTTGCCACCAAAGTCGTCATCAACATAATACACTGACCGAGGACGAACCAGGCCAATCCCGCAATATTCCATTTTCTGATTCGTTCGAATGTACCTATGTCAATCCTTTCTTCCTTTTTATCTTTTGCATCAGGTTTCGAGAATGAAAAGTTTCCCTCCTCATCATCTTCTCTTTATGCCGACTTTGTGTTCTTTGGCTTTTAAGACACGCGCACTAGAAGTTGTAAAACTTATCACAAAATTACAATTGAGTCCTAAAATTTGCAAAATGTGCAATCGAGTTCTAAAACTTATCAAATTAGTTCAATCGAGACCTAAAATTAACACCGTCTAATTTACTAATGAAAAATACTGACGTGGCGCTGGCGTGTATTATTTTATTACTTTTCTTTGGACATGTGGCGATGACGTGGCGTCCAACAAGCACCACGTCAGAAAAAATTAAAAATATATATAAATTAAATTAGAAAAAAGCGACAAATATTGAAGGAAAAAAAGACTCTAACTAGCAGCTGTGGCGGTGGCCAAGCCCTCACCGGTGGTCGCGCCACATTTGTCAAGAAGGGCGGCCACCGGGAGGGGCCAGTAAAAGTCACCTGGGCCTTCTCGAAGCTTGATGACCTTCGGCGGCCCCGGGCGAGCCCCCGGCGAGGGCCTACAGCCTCGATATGGGGAAGGGTGCGACCCTCGCCCCCAATCTGAGAGAAGATTACTGGCCCTCGCCTAGGGCTGGCGAGGGCAGGCAATGCCCGGCGAGGCCTCGCCCAGTGTCGCCCACCCCAGGCGAGTCTTAGTGCACGTATCCCTCGCTTTTTTATTCTTTTGGCGCACTGACTAAGTTAAGTGAATTGTGTCAAGTATACCGACATCCGCCCCCTCCCCTCATGATGCCAACCGTGACTAAACCTTGACTTCTGTCTGGCTTTACAGAGTTCGATCTCTGCATTCCGTAAATGACATGTAGGGTTGCATTTTGTAATGACAGATTGTGTTTGAGGATGGATGTTGTGGCCACCGAAAGTGCGGATTCATCAAGAACGTATGAGCTTGGAGTACGGGTTGAAGATGGGATTGTCGAGTTGGTGTGGTCATCCTCGCCCCATGGTGCCACATATCAATCCTCATGCTCGTCTCGTGGACGATGTGGTCGAGCTCGAATCACACGTACGTTCGTGCCACTTTTCCCCTTTCTTATCCACGAACCTAAACCCCATGATTTAGGTTGTAATTGGGGTGATCATGATAGTAAAGTTGACCCTTTTTACGGGGGAATTGGCAATGGCCAATGGAACCACCCAGCAATCATCATTAAGCAACTCCAGTATAAGGTTCCTGTCATCTCCACTATATATGCATAGAGCAAAAACGTAGAGAAGACCCTAATCTTTGCTCTGAAATTTCTGAAAGAGCTCATGCTTACTATCATCTGATAATGGCCTAATCAATTCTTACATAATTTGAAAACCCCATCATTTTTATAATTGTCAAGTGTAGTGTAGTCTGAAAAGCCAGACTTTCCTAAGAAAAAATGGGCAGGAAAAAGGGAAGAATCAAAGAGAAATGATATGATCCATGCTCTCCACGATATGAGGCTCGGAGTGACAGGTAATTCCACAATCCTGTGCCTGCGTCTCGAGCTACAAACTAGCCTTTTGGTAATCCAAAGCGTCCCTGGTGGGGACCTAAGTCATTTACTGTCCCGTCTCCACAGGATTTTTTTTTTTTTTTTTGTGTGATTTTGAACCTCATTTGTCAAGTTGGACACGTTTCAACTAGGCATTGGCTGAAAACTAAAGGGCATCGGAGTACACAGTCAAGAGTTTATCGTTTAAATTCGTTCTGCCGCGTCATGTCGATAATGTATATAGAGAAAGAGTGGAATCTACAGTTTCTCGTGAGAAGAAAAGAACGCTTGATCTCTCGCCAAAAAAGAGAATCCTGTCATCTTCATATTGTCATCGGTTCTATCCATCACCTCATTCTCTCTAGAATACTTAGCTTCCACAGCCTAGGTTTCTTCGGAGACTCAGGTCGGATCAATGAAATGAGATGGGACATCACACTACGTTCCACCATGGATTGGGGGGCCACCTACAGTGAAGCTGTGCGCAAGATCCTTTCGCTGGCGACCATTGCATCATCCGTCCGACTCAGCTCTTTCTTCTTTCACGCATGACGCAACGCAGCATCGCACGCCATTTTGAGTAATCTTTTCAAAGAATGAGCTGGTGAATCCTTACCCAACTTGATGTTGCGGGGGGTCAACTGAGTCCAAATTTGCGGTAAGCTGCCGACTTTTTTCCAGAAATTGCTCCAATTATATCCCAAGTTGGCACGGTTTTAATCTGATAGATCACTTTAAATGGACAAGCTTGGTTTTGGCTAAGAAGACGTACACATCGCACAGTGCATGATCATTATATGATCCACTGTCATATGCCTTCTTCCTCCGGTGGAAGGTGATCACCTCCTCAACCCTGATTTTCCAACCTCCACTTCAGACATGATAGGTTGCCAGTGTCTCTGGAAAACCTTAAAAGAGCTTCTTTTGACCGCGACTATAATTGCACGCACAGTGCGCGACTCTATCCCATAAGGAACGACAACCAATCATCCATATTGTTCACTCTCTCAGGTTGCTTTTGATTCGGCAATCTCGAGCGGGCTGAATTTGGTAGCACAATTTAAAGGGCCTTTAAAGCAAATTTTTGCTTTGCAAGTGCTCGAAGCTCAAGGCAAATAGCTCAAGGCAAGGGGGATTTCCTTTGAGCTTTAACAGTTTCACAATGGAACTTAGGAACTAGTTAACTTTTTTGTCTTTAAACTTTACTTTCACAGAATTAGTCAAAATCTTGGTTTTACCCCCCACGAGCAGAGTACAGATGGGTTGCACCACCTAGGGCCGTGCAACACCGGCACCATTTCGCCTAAGGTCGTACGACCTCAGAATCTATCGCCGAGAGTTGTGAGACCTTGGTAGCCCGTCGCCTGGGGTCGCACGATGTCGGCATTGCCTGAACTATCACCATGACGTCGGCACCGCACTGCCTAAGCTTTCCTCCGTTCTCCTTTAGTATTTTTCTTCCTTGTTTGAGAGAATAGCATTGCAATGAATATTTTACATGGTGTTTCTAGCGATATTCATGATCCACCAACTAATATGGTAGGAACTCTTGTTAGCAAATGTGTAGATCCCATCTCCAAGCCACGTGCTTCATACGTCGAATGTTACATTTTCAAAATGAAAATGAATTTCTCTGAAAACTTCATGATATTTGCTAATCGAATACTTTTGGATCTGTGTCCATTGAGCTTGTATGAAGGCGGCTATCGAAACAGAACGCGGAGAATTCTAACACAAATTACCAAAGCCAAATATTCCGTGAGAACTATAAGAAATTTAATAAATTTGGAAAATTGTGCTTGTGATGTCCAATTGCGTTTCTTACACTTTGGCTCCGTTTGTTTCACGAAAAATATTATCCTCATTTTCTCTCGTTTGGCTCACTTGAGAAAATGAGTCGACGGAAAACTTGTATTTAAATTCAAGAAAAATCATTTTCTAAAATATGACTATATATCAGTGGTTGAACCAAAACTCTATACTAAGGGATAGAAACCCTAATGCTAGTCCAGGTGTCCAGATCCAGGTCTCTGGTGCCCGAATCCAAATCTATTGAGGTTGAACCTGTGACCCAGGTACCCGTGTTCGGATCTTGATGACTATCATAATAGAACGCGAAGAATTCTAACACAAATTACCAAAGCCAAATATTCCTTGAGAACTATGACAAATTTTGTGCTTGCGACGTTGAAAAATTACTCTTACACTTTAGCTTCGTTTGTTTTGCGAAAAATATTTTTCTCATTTTCTCGTGCTTGGTTCGCTTGAGAAAATGAGTCAACGGAAAACCAACGCTTAAATTCAAGAAATGATTTCCTCTTTAAAAAATTGGAAATCGTTTTCTAAAATATGATTAGTTATTAGCACTTGACTTAAAGTTCTACGTTTTGTGACAGAAACCCTAATGCTAGTTCCAATCATCCAAGTCCAGGTCTCTGGCGCTCGGACTTGGGTTCGTAGAGGTCGGGTCTATGACCCTAATACCGATGCCTGAATCTTGTTTGCTTAGACTAGGTCCTTCTAGTGTGAGTTTTGGACCCTAGTGCTCATACTTGTACCTAGGCCCCCGACTCTATGCTCAGGTCTGTTGAGGTTGGGCCATAAGCTCTAGTGCCCGTGCCTGTGCCTAATGCCCCGGTACCCCGACTTGAGTTCATAAAGGCCAAGTGTGGGATCTCGGTACCCAAGTTGGATTCCAAAACTAGGGTTCAAGTCCACAAATGTCATGCTTGGGTCTACAAAGGCCGTGCTCGGGTCCACTGAGATTGGGCTTGGGGCCTTAATCCTCGTGTTAGGGTCCATTGAGGTCAGGCTCGGGACCCAAGTGCCCGTGCTCCGATCCCCGACCACCTGGTTGAGGTCCATTGAGGTCGAACTCGTTACTCTAGTGCTCGTACCTAGTTCCTCGACTGCCTATGTGTAAGTTACTAGTATCTTAATGATGTATATCTATTTATGAAAATCAAATTAGATATTTCATACCATATAACATAAAACATTTTTCGGTTTATTTTCAGACCTCAACCAAATACTGGAAAAATATTATCGTTTTTCTAAAAGATGATTTCTTGAAAAATATTTTCTAGATATGTCACATTTTTCACGAAATGAACATAGCCTTAATCTCAAATTGCCAAAGTCAAGGCATATTTATCCATCCACAAATCCCATTTTTTTTTTTTTGGTTGAGTCTACGAATTCAAGTTAGGATTCGAAAAAGCCTCAAGAGGCCAATTGGGCCCAAAAGATCCAATTTAGACTTGAGATTTAAAAAAAAACAAAAAGCCTGATGCTCCTGCACCAAGGCTTGGGTCCATAAAGGCTCAGTGTGGAATCCTGATCCTCGAGCTTGGATCCCAAACACCTAGGCAGGTCTACAAAGGTCGTGCCCAGGTCTATCGAGGCCAGGCCCGAGACCTAGGTGCCCATGCCCTAATCCCCAGCACCCTAGTTGAGGTTCATCAAGGCCAAGCCCTCGACTCTAGTGCTCATACCTGGTTTTTCGAGTACCCATATGCAAGTTATTAGTGTCCGAATAGTATGTTTTTATTTTGGAAAATCAAATTAGATTTTTTATATCAAACGACGGAAAATATTTTCTATTTCATTTTCAGGTTTCAGCTAATCACCATAAAAAATATTGTCATCAATCTAGAGAATGACTTATTGAAAAATATTTTCTAAAGATATCATGTTTTTCGTGAAACGAACATAGGCTTATTCTCAAATTGCCGAAGTCATGCCGTCGTTATCGGGTCTACAAATCCAAGTTAGGATTCGAAAAAAACCCTCAAGGAGCCAATTGGGCCCAAAAGATCGGGCAATTTAGACCCGAGCTTCAAAAAACCCGACCCGACCGTCAGGGCCCGAAAGCATACGGAGAGGAGAGCGTGCCCGTGGGGCCCAGAGACGATGTCCCCCAAGAAAACACTGCCGTGTCGCGGGCCTCGGGACGAGAGGGGGGTATCCAATGCCCGAATTGCCCCCCGGTTCTCCATTTAATTACAAGCGTTGCCACCGTGGTCAAGAAGATCACCCCCGACCGTCAACAAATAAGGACAAAGGAGGTCAACAAAACCCCATTAAATGAATTTTTTTTAAACTTTTCGTAGCAAATTCTTTTTTGTTAAAACTATTAATTCCAGATTTTTAATTTAAGATTAATATAACGAAAATTTACCCTTCATTAAATTAAATTAATATAACGAAAAATTACATATTAATAAATTTGTAACAAACAGAGGGTAAAACCTAAAATTATAATATCCGTTAATTGTCACATGTCATCCGATTTAATAAATTATTGGTAAAATTTAACAAAAATTAGCGAAATGTAACTTTTTTATAGATGTACAAGTTTTAGATTTTTAATGATCAAAAAATTAATTTATAAAAAATATATCATAAATATATTAATTTATAATTTTTCGTAATATTAATATTTTAATTTACGAAACTTTTAGAAGCTTGTGATGTCCTATTCCATAATCTTTGACATGACAAAGCTTTTACTTTTTCCTTTTTTGCCTCATTTTGGTGCGCTTTTGATATTTGACTTTCATTTAAGTGCACAAGATTTTTTTGCTTAAAAGCCCACGAATATCAAAGTATATTTTTAATCATTCGGAGGTTTTTTTTTATCTCAAAAAATCTAAAACTTTTTTTTATGTTCCAAATGTGTTAAAGCGCAATAATAGATACGGGTTTAAAGTTATCATAAATGGACTCTAAAATTATCTTTGAAGACTTCGAAATTTAGCTTAAAATAATCAATTTATGAAGAGTAAAGTGATGTGTGTTTAGATGAATTGCGTCGTCACAAGCTTTATCGAAGCCAGTGACGTGCTTTTTTCCTCTTTTTACTTGTCTGTGCCTATTTGATATTTGATGCTATTCAATGCACATATAATTTTCCTTAAAAGCACATCAACATCGACGTATACCTTTAATATTCAAAGGTTTCGCATATTTTCAAAATATCTAAAATATTTATTTTCTTCCGAAATGTTTAAAGTACGATGATAAATATCTTTTTTTCAAAATTAAAACAAACGGATCCTAAGATCCTCTATTGAAGCTCTGGGATTAGTGTTAATTAGTCGGTTTATGAGGAGTGAGGTGAGGGGGTGTTTAGACATTTCACTGATAAATTGAAAACGGATAAATTACATTGTTACTAGCTTTGTTAAAGCTGGTGCCGTACTTTTTTTCACCTTTTTCCTCTTTTACACCTTTTCGTTGTTTGACCGTTAATTAATGTACGCATAACCTTTTCCTTAAAGGCACATGAATAATCGATGTATATTTTCAATCGTTCAACGGTTTCACGGTTCTATTCGACCAAAAAAAAAAAAGGATTCCACAGTTTCATAAAATTTAAAACATTTTTCCTTTCTTCCGAAATTTTTAAATTGCGATGATAAAATATGCTTTTTAAATTAAAAACGAACGGACTCTAAAATTCTCTGTTAAAGCTCTGGAGACTTGTGTTAATTTTTCGATTCATGAGGAGTGAGCGAGGGGTGTTTAGATATTTCGCCAATAAATTTAGAATTAATAAATAAAAAAATTCTCATAAATTAAAAAAATTAATAAAATAAAGGGATTTTTCAATTGGCAAATTGCAGAAAAGGAACAAGAGAAAAAAGAAAAAGAAGGGGAGCTGGATGCAGTGCCCTTTTTCAAGTCTCTTCACTTTCTCACTCCCCTGTTGCTGTCAGACGGTCTCCTCTCCTCTCCTCTCCTCCTCCTCCTCCTCCCCCTGTCTCTCCGGGCGCAACCGGCGACGGGGCCGCCCATCTCAGGTACTCAATTCGCGTCTCTCCTCTGAATTTCCGGCCGTTTGTGGGTCCCCGCGGCTCCCGTGGCCTGACTCCTCCCTTCTCGTCTCCTCCGGCGCGCTCCGTCGCCTCCGTTTTTAGGGTTTTTGGGAGGCTCCGGCCGTGGGGGAGACCTTGGAGCGGCCGGAATCACGGTACGTTCCCACCTGCATTTCCGCTTTCGGTGCTTGTCTGGCCGGGGGGCGTCGGGGAGGGCGAGGAAATGGGGGAGAATCGGCACGCCGGTCGCGCGGAGGGCCGAGGGGGGAAATCGCCTGAGACCGACCGAGCTGTTGTGCCGATGATAGTGTCGCATTGGCGTTACCCGTTTCGCATTTGCTGTGTCGACTCTCTTTTCTCTTTTTTTGTGTCGTCGTTGTTCACGCGGAGTCTGGTTGTTTCGTTTCTTGGAGAGGATTTAGAAGACGAAGCGGTCGAGCTGGTTTTTTGGGACATGGGTCATGCTTGCGGTTCTACTGGTCGGATTGTGTTGCGCGCTAGGATTTTTATTTGTTTGTCTGGGCTCCTTTGGCTTGTGAGCTGTTTGTGCTGTGAAACGAGAGAGAATCGGAATGCCGGTTGCGCGGAGGGCCAGGAAAATCGCCTGAGATCGAGCTGTCGTGCTGATAATAATGTCGCATTGGTGTTACCCGTTTCGCATGTACTGTGTCGACTCTTTTTTGTCGTAGTTGTTCATGCAGAGTCTAGTTGTTTCGTTTCTTGGAGAGGGTTTAGAAGACGAAGCAGTCAGAGCTGGTTTTTTGGGACATGGGTCACGCTTGCGGTCCTACTGGTCAGATTGTGTAGCGCGCTAGGAATTTTTATGTGTTTGTCTTGGCTTCTTTGGCTTGTGAGCTATTTGTGCTGTGAAATGAGGGAAAATCGGAACGCTGGTTGCGCGGAGGGCGAGGGAAATCGCCTGAGACTGAGCTGTCGTGCTGATATTAATGTCGCATTGGTGTTGCCCGTTTCGCATTTGCTGTGTTGACTCTTTTTTTGTCGAAGTTGTTCATGCGGAGTCTAGTTATTGCATTTCTTGAAGAGGATTTAGAAGATGAAGCGGTCGAGCTGGCTTTTTTGGACACGGGTCACCCTTGCGGTTCTACTGGTCGGAATTTGTTGTGCGCTAGAATTTTTATGTGTTTTTCTTGGCCCCATTGACTTGTGAGCTCTTTGTGCTGTGACATGAGGGAAAATCGGAGAGAGAGCCAGGAAAATCGCCTGAGACTGAGCTGTCGTGCTGATATTAATGTCGCATTGGTGTTACCCGTTTTGCATTTGCTATGCCAATTTTTGTCGTATTTGTTCATGCGGAGTCTAGTTATTGCATTTCTTGAAGAGGATTTAGAAGACAAAGCAGTCGAGCTGGTTTTTTGGGACAAGGGTGACGCTTGTGGTTCTACTGATCGGAATCTGTAGCACGCTAGAACTTTTATGTGTTTGTCTTGGCCCCATTGACTTGTGAGCTATTCGTTCTGTGAAATGTTCAAGAAGAATCGCTTCACCGTTTGACTCAACTGGTAGAATTTCTAGGAAATTGGAGGAGTAAGATGCTAGGCCCCATTTGTTTCTGTGACTGTGGATTTTTGGCATTATGTAGAATTTCTCACAATGGACGAAATTTTACCCGGTCTGGACAAAATAAAACGAGAGACGAAAGGCAAATGAAGCTGGCCAAGGTTCTTCCGCAATTTTTATAGACATATTATGAACAACTGTCGCTCTATTAACATCTATGTAAAATAAGAGGTACCTAATGCTGACACTGAGCATTGGAAAAAAGTGATGGTTTGTTCCTCAAAATCCTTCAATTTTTTTTTGATAAAACTCCTTTGACAGAATGACCTTCCGCTTTTCCATTTTCGGCTAATGTTGTTCTAAGTTGTTTCCAATCTTTCCCTTTATTTAACTTTACACTAGAAGTATTCTGTTAGCTCTCTTTTTTTGGTGCTCAGCCTTAATGTAAACTGGAAATAAGGCTTGTTTGCCTTTACTTGTTGATGATCCAACTTATGATCTTCTGTTTATTTCCCTTGCCAGTTTTCTTAGTAGACATCTTATTTTCTCTTGCTTTATTTTCCTTTCGTTTTACTCATACATAGAATGCTTGTACGGGTTGTAAGTTATTCTACAAATGTTTGCTGTTGCCTGTTGTAGTGTAGAAAGGGATGGAGGAAACTTCAACAACTGCTTTAGATGCAGAGATAACAGCAATCAGGTTTGGCTTGGCATCTCGACAGGAGATTGTAAGTTTATAAGATTCTGGTGCCATAAGCCTTTATGCTGTCATGTAGCATTTATTATTTCTGCCCTGTTAATTTTGTTCTTTGTATACAAAATTTAAATTGTACGTCAGTTATGATTGTGCACTATGTTTTGAGGTTGCTAGAGTAAAATATTTTCTATGCACAATGATTCCTCTTTGTAGATCGGAGTCTGATCTTGTCATAATTAATCACTGATTACTACTGATGGACTCTCTTCATCTTGATTTTTTTTCTTAGTGCGCAGCATCCATCAGCGATTGCTCAATTACTCATGCAAGTCAGCTTTCTAATCCATTTCTTGGCTTGCCTCTCGAATTTGGGAGGTGTGAATCATGTGGCACGTCCGACCCGGGTAAATGTGAAGGTATTACTTTTATGACCAGCTTTCTTATTTTACAGTGTGGTTTCTAATCTCTTAGGTTTGGATAAATTGAAGAATATAAACTTGACACTTTTTACTTTTTCTCCAGGTCATTTTGGATATATTGAATTACCAATCCCAATATATCATCCGAGCCATGTTAGCGAACTGAAGCGAATGTTAAGCATGCTGTGTTTAAAATGCTTAAAAATGAGAAACAACAAGGTATTTCCAGGTTCCCCTGAATTTCTTTAGTGTTCTTTACAAGAAGCAATGAGAGCACAATCTGGCATTACTTTGAGGTCTTGCCTCTATATAAGTTGGGGTACTACTGAGCTGTTTTCCTCAGAAATGCATTTTTCAATATTTATTCTGTTTTAACTTGTTTGAGGCTTTATATGCAGATATACTGCAGCTACTTTTCCATATTACTGGAAAATACTCTTTATATCTTGTAGAAAAGTCATTGTTACAACTTTGCATCTCCAATTTTTTATTTGCTTTGCCCCCCTCATTTGTCACTATACTTTTGACACAATTGCTCAGTATCCAAAAGAAGAGTTTTATTTATCGTAAAATTTCCTATATCTCACCCTTGTAGCCATCATAGCTTCTCCTTATGCAGATGGGACTGCGCGCGAGTGCGCATGCATTGTTTTTAACTGGCCACATATCCAATTTTTTATTTGCTTTGCCCCCCTCATTTGTCACTATGCTTTTGACATTGACAATTGCTCAGTATCCAAAAGAAGGATTTTATTTATTGTAAAATTTCCTATATCTCACCCTTATAGCCATCATAGCTTCTCCTTATGCAGATGGGACTGTATGTGTTCATAGCTTCTCCTTATCCAGATGGGACTCTGTGTGTGTGTGTGTGTGTGTGTGTGTGTGTTGTTTTTAACTGGCCACAGTTCCGAAATGCAACTATCTTTATCCTATTGGATGCAAAATGTAATTGTCCTTGGTAAGGACAACCCATTTTCTAAAGAGAAATTCTATTTTATGATTGTTATATTGTCCTTCCCAATCAAGCTTTAGTTGGTATTGCATTCAATACTGTTGATAACAATGATATGTTCCTTTCAGTTTCCTATCAAGAATCCTGGTGTTGGTGAACGACTATTAGCTTCATGTTGTGAGGTAATGCACTAAATTCCAAATTGCAATATGTTTTTGTATATATATTCTTGTCATTAAAGCAACGTCAGCATGTTTGAGAACTTCTATATGATGGTAGACTTTCCTGATTATAATTTATGCTTGACACTAAGCAACACCAGCATGATTAAGAACTTTGATATGGTTGTATACTTTCCTGATCGCATGTAGTAGTTATCTAAATTATGTGAATTGGTTTGTTGTTTAAAGAGTATCTCCTGATGACTCAGTGTTGCATCTATTGCATTTTCTGTGTACTTTGCTTGAATATATAGCAAAGAGTTAAATGGGAATGTGGTACCTGGTATCAGATTTTTGTATTGTGCTTTATTTGTTTTTCTTTTATTTTGGTTTAAGATCTGTTTGGATTGGCCACTTTCCCGTCTGCACCTTATGCAACGTCTACTCTTGTGGCTGTCTGGGAGATTCGAGCAGTTGCTGGGTTCTGTTAAAGAAATGATGTTGACTAGACTTGCTAGAGACATTTGTAGAGGAACTGAGACTATTGGAATATCATGCTAAATGGCTGGACGAATAAGAAGGCCATGGTCTATAATTTGGTTATTGATAATTGTATAGACTTTGCACGCGATGGTCCACAGAGAGAGAGGCCGAGTTGCAGGCACTGAAAGTTTAACTGTTTTTTACTTTAAGCTATGGCTGGAGAGCAGAGAGAGTTTGTTCATGAGACCAGAGGCGCAGATACCATGGATCACTAGCCATTGGTTATTTAACATCATGTAGAGGTGCATTGTCTGTTGTCTGTTGGGCAACAACTGTGGCGAGTGAATTTTGGTTCTTTTTCAAGTTCAATCTTACCCTTTTCCAATTTGTTATGGAAGGAGGTTGGTTCCTTCTATGGAAAGGATTGGGAAACTGACGTCGGAGAGCGAGTGATGTGAACTATATCGGGAGTATGAATGTTGATCCATGTGCATATTGCTGAACTGCCGATGTATGGATTTTTATTTGTCGATGAGTATTAATCAAGGCCAAATAGAAATTAGATTATTGTGGACATAATTTCTCTATGATTTATTCCACACTTTAAGTTTGGTAGCCCAACAATATCGACCTCGTGAGACATTTTGAATGCAGTAAATACTGATAATATTATGGAATACCAATTTGATTGAAAAGAAGGATTACCCACATCTCTCATAATAATTAGTAGAATTGATAATTTTGATTTCTTGGTGAGATAAGAGAAAGATTTCGAAAAAGCGGAGGCAGTAGTTTCTTAAAGTCAACACTTAGTGTTGTAAGTGGAGACATGTATATATCCTTCAATATCATTACAATATTATGTATTATTGTCTTATTAAGATTAACTTTTATAAAAGTTTGTGTCTTGAGGCAAACAAGAGGAGAATAGATTTATGGCAAGGAAGAGTAGTTGTTTTAAATTGTTCATATAAGTGGTGTTGTAGGAGCACACATGAAGATTTAGAGTAAAGACATACGTTTTGGTGTGAAAGTTATTTATGCAAACATGGAAAAGGACATTTCTCTTTTAATTTCCCAGATTAATTTTTTGGGGATATTTTGAAAATCAAGAAGTGTTGTAGCATCTGAGGACACGAAAACTGAATACATGGCCCTTTTGCTTTTTGTGACGTGCCTTCAAGGCATAGACTGTGCTCTTTCGTCGCTCTATAAATTATTTTTCTGGTACTTTTTGGTGAATGTGAATTGTGCACTCTCTTGGTGCCCCTTACTGGTATGTGAATTGTGCACTCTCTTGGTGCCCTTTACTGGTATTCTTTATTACTTGTAAGAAGAGGATATACATGCTGTGTTTGCTGCAAAGATGCTTCACTCTTTGTTATTGCACGAGAAGTGTGCTGTTGGTCATATATGGCTTTGGTCTTGTCAACTGACTGGTGGTTACTGCAGACGGGTTCTTTTGTTGGGGCATTTGTACATGAGAGCTATTTGGAACAGAATCGAACATTGCCATCCTTCTATGAAAGGATGCTGGAATGGTTTATTGGTGAATCCCTCATGGATTAGGAGCAATGTGCACTTGAGTACTTTTTAGCCTATTAGTATATTATCTTTTGAAATGTCACCTTTTCGAGTAGCTTTGAAGGCAACCCATGATCTAGTTCGTCCAATATATAGGTAGACGGGATGAGTCTTCCATCCAGAGAGTTCGCGATTCTAAAGCTTTGCCAGTCCGTGTGGATATTAGAGTGTGACTTGACTTGTTAACTAGTTCTGTATGTTGAAATTTTGGCCATGCAGAGCTGGTTGCTTTGACCAATCTAAATTGTAATCCTTTTGATTGTTTAGGTAGTGAATGGGACAGCATTTGATTTTGTTAAATAAAGTTGAATCTTACGGGTAGAACCTGAAAGTTGTTCAATTGTTGGAAATTCTGAGTTACTACTGGCTTCTATCATGATTCTGGGTAAAATCGTGAATAGCTGTTGTAAGCTTATATTGCTTTTGATACTTGTACCATATATGGTGCAAAATATAATGTTTGGATCCACTGCTAAATCATATCGGTTTTGATACCATACCATATATGTTGTGTAGTATGCAGTGAGGAGCCAACCCTTATGCGTGTAGATGTTCAGTTGTTGCTGCGGCAGCGGCACTCGCATTAGTCTATATTACATTTTGATTAACTTGTACATCCTCTATGCATCTTTGTTAATCCTAGTCCTATCCTTGACATAAATGAAATTTGGTGATATCTTCTTGGACTTGGATCAACATACTATTATTGCCTTTGATTTCTTTCTGCCAAGTTTTAATGTAAAAGCTTCTGTACAGGATGCAGCACAAGTTTCTATAAGAGAAGTTAAGACATCAGAAGGTGCACACTGCTTGCAGTTGAAAGTATCATCGAGGTCAAGATTGCGAGATGGTTTCTGGAACTTTCTTGAAAGATATGGTTTTCGATATGGTGACAATATATCTCGACCTCTACTGCCTTGTGAGGTTGGCAACTTCTCCCCTTTGTCAGTATGATGTGTAATTATGTTTTTTTTTTGGTAAGATAAGTATTGTATAAACTTTTCAAAACCATGCTTACACGTGTAATTGTGTTTTAGTACGGTTTTTTCCATAAATTGTATGAGAGGATAATTCAATTGTGATAGGGTATAGACATGTTCTTTTATCACATGCTTTGACTAGCATAACAACGTGCATGTGAAGAGTGGTGCTAGTTTCTCTTGACTTAAGATACGTTGCAGCTATGCTTACTTTACTGTAGATGTAGCTTCAGGTATTGTCTCTAGTGGCTCATTTTTCGCTGATGGATATTCCTACCTAAATGATGGGCTCGGAAGCTGTAGAGCGGCCACTGTTGTAATTTATGCACATTTAATTTTAATTAGAACTGCATAAAGGTACGAAATAGAAGTGAAAAATAAAACAAAGATGGGTTTAAGTGGATGTTATATGGTGTTCTTCTACTGAAGTGCCCTTTAAGAATGACACAATGGCCGTTTTTGTTATAAAGATATATGCCTACTACAGTAAGTTTAGATAGGTCTTTCCTGTTTTTCAATCATCATCCAAAACATGTTCTCTGGTTAAGGAACCTGGAATCTCTGCATCCTGGCAGATCTTTTATACCAAAAACTTGCAGATTCTCATAAATGAAGGAAAAATATCACTTGCATGGAGAAGTGGAAGCCTTAGCCATATGACTTGTCAAGGGTAGAAGCAAATGCAAGTAAAATTTGTCTTTGGATTGTCTCCATGATTTAGTCGGTTACTTCTGCCGCAATAGGTTCGCCTATTCTAGGGTTGAAATTTTGTTAGTTTCCACCACCATGGTTGAAGGGTCTTTAAGTAAAAAATGACTTGGAACTTGTTCCACAAGTAGTGTGTGCTTGACTTCCTTATTTGTTCTCTTGAAGTGGTCCTTAAAGTTGCTTTGCTGCTTAATTCAATGAAACTAATCAACAGGTTGTGGAAATTCTCAAAAGAATTTCTGAGGAGACCAAAAAGAAACTTGCTGGGAAAGGATATTTTCCTCAAGATGGATATATTATCCAGTATCTACCTGTTCCTCCAAATTGCTTGTCTGTTCCAGAAGTTTCTGATGGTGTTAGTGTCATGTCCTCGGTAAGTCAACATAAGCAGTTCCTGTCTTAATTTGAGTGCTTTGTATTTTTGGTCTCCTGAATGCTAATAACTACATACATCATGTTTCTTTGCAGGATCTTTCAGTGACGATGTTGAGGAAGGTTCTCAGGCAAGTTGAGATCATCAAAGGTTCAAGGTCGGGAACTCCTAATTTTGAGTCCCATGATGTAGAGGCTCAAGATTTGCAAATTGTGGTTAATGAGTACCTCCTAGTCAGAGGTACTGCAAAGGCGTCTCGTGATATTGATACACGCTATGGGATTGGCAAAGAACCATCAGATACTGCTACCAAAGCATGGCTTGAGAAAATGAGAACGCTGTTTATCAGAAAAGGCTCAGGATTTTCCTCTCGCAGTGTGATTACTGGTGATGCCTTTAAGAAGGTCAATGAAATAGGCATTCCTACTGAGATTGCGCAGAGAATAACATTTGAGGAGAAGGTCAGCATTTATAACATGAATTATCTGCAAAGTCTGGTGGATAAAAAGTTATGTCTGGCATACAAAGATGGTTCAGCCATGTATTCACTCAGCGAGGGTTCCAAAGGGCATACGTCTTTGAAGCCCGGCCAAGTTGTTCATCGCAGGATTATGGACGGGGACATGGTGTTTATCAATAGACCACCAACCACACATAAGCACTCTCTACAAGCACTGTCGGTTTATGTCCACGACGATCACACTGTCAAGATAAATCCCTTGATCTGTGGACCTCTTGGTGCTGACTTTGACGGGGATTGTGTCCACTTATTTTATCCCCAGTCAGCACCTGCAAAAGCTGAGGTTGTAGAACTCTTTTCTGTGGAAAAGCAGTTGCTGAGCTCACATAGTGGGAATTTAAATCTGCAACTAGCTACTGATTCCCTGTTGTCGCTGAAGATGATGTTTAAAAAATACTTCTACGACAAGTTAGCTGCTCAGCAATTAGCTATGTTTGTTTCGTTGGATTTGCCTTATCCTGCTTTATTAAAGGCTCGCCAGTTCTGTCCTACCTGGACGGCTTTACAGATGCTGCAAACTGCTTTGCCAGAAGGCTTTAACTGTTGTGGGGATAAGTACTTGATCAGTAGAAGTGATCTATTAGAAGTAGATTACAGTAGGGATTTCACTGCATCGATGATCAGTGAAATTGTTACCTCCATTTTTTTCGAGAAAAGTCCTGTGGAGGTTTTGAAGTTTTTTGATGCCCTTCAGCCGTTACTGATGGAAAACTTATTTACAGAAGGTTTTAGTGTGTGTCTAGAGGACTTCTATATACCCCAATCAATGATCCAAGATATTCAGAAGAACATTCAGGTGATATCACCACTGCTGTATCACCTAAGAACAGCTTACAATGAACTACTGCAATTACAGCTGGAAAATCACCTTCGACTGACAAAACTGCCATTGTCGCGATTTATCTTGAGATCATCTGCGCTGGGTGATCTGGTGGACTCAAAAAGTGATTCAGCAATCAGTAAGATCATTCAACAAATTGGGTTTCTGGGTGTTCAAATCTCAGACAAGGGAAAATTCTATTCCACCTCATTGTTTGATGAGATGGCCTCCCTTTTTCGGAGCAAATATTTCTCTGAGGGAGTTGATTATCCATCTGGTGAGTATGGATTAATCAAGAGCTCCTTCATTTGTGGGTTGGACCCATATGAGATGATGGTCCATTCTATATGCACTAGGGAGGTCATTGTGCGATCCACAAGGGGATTGTCTGAACCAGGAACCTTGTTTAAAAATCTAATGGCCATCCTTCGAGATGTAGTCATATGCTACGATGGCACTGTGCGGAATGTTTGCAGCAATTCAATTATTCAATTTGAGTATGGTTCTGAGGTTGGAGGCAAGCCCGAAAATCTCTTCCCTGCAGGCGAGCCTGTTGGTGTATTAGCAGCAACTGCCATGTCAAATCCTGCTTATAAAGCAGTTCTTGATTCCTCTCCTAGTAGTAATTCCTCGTGGGAGCTAATGAAGGTAATAATATTCTTTTCTATTGATGGTTAGAATTAGTTAACACTTGACGTTCCATCTCTATTTCATGGAGAATTGAATCTTTTCATGTCCTCGTTTGTCCTTATAGGAGATACTGCAATGCCGAGTGAACTTTAGAAATGAACCAATCGACCGACGGGTAATTTTGTACTTGAATCGATGTGGTTGTGGAAGAAAGCATTGCAGTGAAAATGCTGCATGTCTAGTCAAGAGTCACTTGAAGAAAGTGAGTCTCAAGGATCTCACAGTTGACTTCATGATCGAGTGAGTCTTTTATATAGTATTTCTCTTTTGTACAATCATTTACTCTTCTGCATGGAGATATTTATGTTTACAAATTTTATAATCTATTTTATGAGTACTTTCTCTTGATCTGTGACTACTTTCTATCACTTTGGCAATAATAAGAGAGCCACTTGCCAAGTTGTCTGCTGCTTGTGATACTGCAGTTTTAATCATAGCTGCTGACTATTTTTATCACATGCCTGTGTAATTTGTTAGAAGGTAGCTGAACTATTACAATCTTGTACCTTGATTGTTACTTATGGTTCTGTGCTGAGCGTTAATCTCTTTATCCTCAGCTAAATCATTCACTCCAGAATAACTGCTCAACGTCCAAAACATATGAAAAACAGGAACGCCTTCCATTTAAATAATTAAAACTTTAAGATCACTCATTTTGTTTACGGTAGTTTGTGCTGCTTGTCCTTAGTTGACACCTAACTCTAGGGCTTCATATCTTTATTGGATTGGACTGCTGCACAGTGTATGTCCATCAGCCTGAAAATTGAGTATTCTGAATTTCTACTGTTCTGCATTGCTTTTGAAGGAAAAATAGATTTTTAATGATGCTAAACTGTGTCTTGTTTTTGTACTTATGGTCTTTGATTTGTGATATGATTGTTGAATTTCTGATCAGTGTATGGCCTTGTATCTCTGCTGAAGAGGACCTAGGTTTGCTCAATTGAATCAGATTTTTTTATTCTAGTTGAAGGATTTTAATTAAGATATCTGATAGGAATGTTTAATGTCGCCTCTTCTTTTGGTCTAACACAACAATGGTCTTACAGTTGTATTTGATCTTGAGCTTGCCTCTTTATTTGTTTCTGGCCCATTAAAACTGATGCTACTTAGACATATTGCCAACAGGTTTTGTGGTAAATGCAGCAAAATAATATTTAAATGAGAAACAGAAGCAAAAAGCTAAAGGATGTGAAAAAGATGTAATTTGTTTTGAAGAAAATTCATGTATTTGCATCTTTTACTGCTCGTCATAATTATTGTGCTCTTTTAGTGCACTAATGATGAGCTGTGTACTGCTGTTGGGAGAACTCCGCCCTACACCACATATAAAATACACTATTATAGTAAGACGCTGTAATTGATGCAACGATGATAATTTTTAGTGTGCATCATATTGTCAAATATCACTTTATTCTCATCATATTGGGAAATGGGACTTTTCTTTGTTCATCCCTGTGGTTCTAGAATTGCACTTGACTCACTTTCCAATAAAGCATTGCGATATCTATATATTATCCTGATATCAGCTTGTATCAACTGCTTGGAGAACATTATAGCATGCTTTTCTCTGTTTGGTGATTTGAGGTTCAATTTATGTGTAGGTATAAGGAGCTACGGACAGTGTTGGAAAGCTCTGAAGCTCATGCTGGACTGGTTGGTCATATTCATCTCAATGAGGTTAAATTTGTTTCCCTTACTGCAGCTTTGTGAATAAACATTGATGTTCGGTAATTTGGGTTACTGTTAAGGTGTTTTGCTTTTCTAAAGTTTCAAGCTTTGTGAAACAGGTGCTTCTGAAAGAATTGAACATCCCCATGGTTGATGTTCTGAAGCAGTGCCAAGAGACCATCAACTCATTCCGCAAGAAGAAAAAAGTCGGTAATCTTTTCAAGGGCACAGTGTTATCTGTCAGGTTAGTTTTATTATTTTTATGGTAATTAGATGATCTGCCTGCTGCATCTCATATAGTGTGCTTCCCGCAGTTGCATTTGCAGTTTGTGCACTGTCCTGCAGAGTTGACCAGGTCTGAAATTATGTGTGCTCAATGAGCTGGCAAGCAATGATGTAATTGATGGAATTACGAAGCTGTTACATTTTCATAAAATGTGTACAGTTGATTCTGAAAATGTCAAAAGGAAGAATTCTGGTTCATACACGCAAGACATAGATTTGGTTTAAGAAAGTGACGAATGACTTGGGAAAGAAAAATAAATAAGGTATATCTAAAGACAAAATATTTTGGACAGTTGGTTAAATGTTTCTATCAGATCTGTTCATTTACAACTAAGTGATCAAATGGTTTACTCAATAGCTGTGAAAGAATGTGGACATTAAGTTTTAGTTGGACATTTCACTGGTTCATGGAATATACTCCCCAAGTGTGTTGTCAATGTGGGTTTGGTTTTGGGAATGTTTGCAATTGAAGATTAACAATTCGGTGAAGCTTCAAATGGTATTACATGAATATTCACCTCAAATATTGTGGAAGAAACTGGGCTGTGAGGTGCACATCTGTTAATTTTACTTTTCCTTTTGCTACGCTAGTCTAGAGAAGAAACTATTTTTTGGGATATATGTTGAAGTATAAAGCAACTACCTCATCCATAAACAGTTAATTTAGCATTTATTGATATTATTGCATGTGAGTTGATTTAGCATGTAAGTCCTCTTGCATGGTCTTAATTTGTACTTGTTGCCATTGCTTGACAGTAGTACAAAATGGGAAATCTGATAGTTTTGTTGACTTGTCTTCCCTCTTTGCAGTGATAGCTGCTCTTTCCAGCCATTATGTGTGGGTGGGAAATCCCAAATGCCATGCTTGATGTTCTCTAGTTTGGATGCAAATGATCCTCAATTGGAGAAAATTACACATGTTCTTGCCAACAAGATATGTCCTGTTATACTTGATACAATCATCAAAGGTACTGTAAATTACTACAGGGTCACACCATTATTTCTATTGTTTGTTTTCATTGCTCGTAGCTTTACGCATCTATCAAAGCCATAGTGGCTACTTAAATTGTGTGAAATTGGGTAGAGGATTGTTATTCTGTGTAATGCTCTCCAGAATGTCCTATTTGTCTTGAAGTGCTGTGTGTTTTTTTGTTTTGATGACTCTGGGCAGGTTATAAAGATGCTATAGCTCCTTGTATATTAGCAAGGATAGGAAAGTTTATGGAGGATGTGATGGTTTCCTGTGATCTTGATCTTACAATTTAAAATTCCATTAACCAAGTCTGGCTTTCTGAATGATAAAGGAATGGAATGGAGGGGGAAAGAGAAGAGAATCAATGAATTGCGTGATGTTAGGTTGTGAATTATATTGCAAATATGTGATTACATGTTCTGTATATGTGGGAGCATGCCATAATGTTCGCTGAATTCAATCTATTTATTGTTATTATTAATTAGTATTACTGCTTTTTGCGAAGATGCTTGTCAAATAGTTTCTGCAGTGTTCATTCCTTCACAGCAACATAAATTAAAAAAAAAGAAAACTTAGGTGGAGTTATCTCGACATATTATTGAGGTACATCAATGGACAGGTGACCCCCGGATTAGCTCTGCAAACATCGTCTGGATTAATCCCGATACAACGTCTTGGATAAGAAACTCTCGCAGAAATCAGAAGGGTGAGCTGGCATTGGATATTGTTCTTGAAAAATCAGTGTGCAAACGAAGTGGTGATGCGTGGAGGATTGCTCTTGACTCATGCCTTCCTATACTTCATTTAATTGACACGAAACGTTCTATTCCATATGCAATAAAGCAAGTTGAGGAATTGCTTGGAATATCCTGTGCTTTTGATCAGGCAATCCAGGTATGGTTCAAGTTCTGGATAGTTACAATCTCACAGTTGTTCCTTTATCCCTTGATAGAGTGGCTTCTGGGGAGTATCCTCACCTTCTTTTTATTTTTCCTTGTCTCTTTATCTTTTTCCATTCTGTAACCTTAGATGACTCCAATTTTATGGTTCAAGTTCTGGATAGTTACAATCTCACAGTTGTTCCTTTATCCCTTGATAGAGTGGCTTCTGGGGAGTATCCTCACCTTCTTTTTATTTTTCCTTTTCTCTTTATCTTTTTCCATTCTGTAACCTTAGATGACTCCAATTTTATGGCCATTTGCAGCGTCTTTCGACATCAGTTGCAATGGTGGCCAAAGGGGTTCTGAAGGAGCATCTCATGCTCCTTGCAGACAGTATGACTTGCTCTGGGAGTCTGATTGGCTTCAACTCTGCTGGATATAAAGCGTTTTCCCGTTCACTGAATGTCCAAGTTCCATTCACTGAAGCAACGTTATTTGTATGTAGATGTTCTTGTTTTGACGAAATGTGAAGGAATAATGTTTGACTACTCAGGTAGCTGTCATTGCTTATCTATTTTAACTCTTGTTATGCTTGCTTGCAGACGCCCAGAAAATGCTTTGAGAGGGCTTCGGTGAAGTGTCACGTGGATGCTTTGTCAAGTGTCGTGGCATCTTGTTCCTGGGGTAAATGTGTTGCTGTTGGCACAGGCTCCAAGTTTGATATCCTCTGGGGCACAAAAGACGGGGTTAGAATTTTGAAATCACTTGTTTCATGCACTGGAACATATATATCTGACAGATGACTAAACAAAAGTTGGATGGGATGATTTTTTAATACCAGACGAGAATTTCATTCACACTTACATTACATTCTATTCATTTAAGTTGGTTAACTGTTATAGATAGCACTTTGAAAGTACTGCTAGGGGTGCAATCAAGCTGAGTCAAGTCTTTCCATGCCAATCTTGAGCTCCACTTGCATACTCGATGCTCGAAACTTGGCTCGAGCTGGATCGAGTACCAAAATTTAGGCTCGAGCTCAACTCAAACAGAAAGCTCGAGCTTGACTTGATTATAATAGAGTTAGATATGAACTTTCAAGCTCAAGTTTAATAGGCTCGAATATTGTTTATGCATTTATGTGTATCAAAGTTAAATGTGCAGTTACTGTCTTTTTTTTTTCTGTAATTATAAAATACTTTTGAAAAAATAGAAGCTTGATTAGGTTCACGAGCTTGTTGAGCTGGATATTGGCGAGCTCAAACTTGACTTAATAGTACACTTGGGTAGCTCGAACTCGAGCTCGACTCAAATTTAGGCAAGTCAATCTCGAGCTCTTGAGTAGCTTGGCTTAGTTTCACCCGTAGTTGTTGCCTCATATTGTGTAATATCTAAGTGTTGGTCATAATCATTTTATTGATTTGTATTGGACTTATCATCTAATTTACCAGTAAGTAATTCACATTTTCTATTATATGATTCACATTTTATATTACCCAGGGGTATAGCATATTCAAGTGTTAATCATATTAGGCATGTGGTCCTGACGAAAATTGGATATCAACTTGATCAACGAGAAAAGAACAAATTCTCTATCATCTTTGTCAAATGCGGAAAAGTCTTCCTATTGCATATACTGGATCTTAGTTTTTGCCATGTCCTACAATTCTAGTCGCTTATAGTAAATATTGTAGGCTCCACTTTTGACTGTTACTATCGTTGACTTGTCAATTACGTTGAGTTTTGGCACTTTTTTTTTTGGGTCGGAGAGTTTTGGCACTTTGATAGGTATTAAATTTGAAAAAGTTGATGCAGTGATTCATTTGGAGTTTTATATCGCAATTGGTGGAGCTTACTCATATATATAAGAAAGGTTTTTATCAGATTTTTTCCCTGCCATGACAGATCACTAACATTTTGAGAGTAAAAAATTTGATGGCACGGTTTTAAAGTTATGATTTGAAAAGTGGAATGTTAAGAAGTATAGATAGACTCTTCAAAATCGTACTGAAAGAAATGAATTATTCGTAGTTGCCATATGGTTGGGAAGCAGTTCTAGTCACCAAGTTCATGATTAGTAGAATAGAAAGGACATTAACATCATCTATTTAAGGAAGTTTCGTCAGTTGGTTCTTGAAGGAGTTGTCAACCTACTTTTAAATAATACAAAGTCAGGGAAAAAGTTAGTCTCAGCTATGCCTCTGCATGCTTCTGTACAAAAGCATGTCTTAATAGAGCTGGTTATCTTGAATTTCTTACACACACTGTTCTAAGTGAACTAGTTTTACAGGTGGATTCGAAACAGGAGGGTGCCACTGAAGTATATAGTTTCCTTCATATGGTAAGAGGCCCGAATATGGAAGGAAGAGGAGATTCTACTTGTCTTGGCGTTGAGATTGAGCATCTTGATTGGGAAGAGGAAAATGCCGAGCTCAACCGATCACCAGATAACAATTCTGAGAGACCGGTTTTTGAAGACAATGTTGAATTCCAGGATAATGTTGATGTTCAGCTGAACGGATGGAATTGGGACAAAGTCACATCGGCAGATAATGGATCTAGTGGTTGGGATGCTAGTGCTTCCTGGGAGAAGAATGACAATGATTCAACCACACCAGGAAACAATAGACAATCAACTGCATGGTCTAACTGGGGATCCAAGAAATCAGAGAGCCAAGTTATAGACTCTCAAGTGGATGATCAAAAGAGCAGTTGGAACAATTTGGCATCTTGGGATAAAGAAGCTGATAGCAATTGGCTTGGTGGTCATAAGTCAAAGGATCCGAGCTGGGGAAATGGTAGGACCGATGGTGATGATCTCCATTCTACAAAAGTCAATGAAAATTCTTCCAATTCTGGTGGATGGGGGGCTGCTGCCTGGGGTAGTGATGGTGGCTCTCAGAGCAGAAAGAGTTGGGATGGTTCTGAAAAATCTATAATCGACGAAACTCAAAGAAGTAAATTGGAACAGCAAAGCCATGGATGGGAAGCCACAAGCTGGGGGAAAAAACCGGATGATGAAATGGATTGGGGTGGTGCTCAAAGTGTCAAAGATAAGACTGGAAGAGCTGGTCTGGGTGATTCTACTGAAGCCAATGAACAACCTTCTGTATCTGGTGGATGGGATGCTGTGGTTGGGGTCATGAATGAAGTTGGTTCTCAAAGTGAGAAAGGTTGGAATAGTTCTCAAACTGCAGAAACTGAAAAACAGAGTCAATGGGAAACTGCTGGCTGGGGCAAAAGGGCTGAGGGCAGTGAGGTGTCTCAGGGAGATTGGAACAGTTCTCAAAATGCAGATGATACATCCAAAAAAGGTTATGAAGATGGTCCTCAACTTGGAAAACGTTGGAATATTTCTCAGAGCCCTAAAGCTAAAGAATCTGACAAACAAAGTCAATGGGAAGCCACAGGCTGGGGACAAAAGGCTGACGATGGAGATATGTCTCAAAGAGGCTGGAATACTTCTAAAAGTGTTGATGATATGTCTGGCAGAGCTGATGCAGATGTTCTTCATTCTACAAGACCCATTGAGCCGTCTTCCACATCTGGTGGATGGGGTACTGTGGCCTCGGGACAGAGTGAAGGTAGTTCTCAAATTGGAAAAGGTTGGAATACCCAAAATTCTAAAGCTGAAGGAACAGAAAAATCGAGTCAATGGGAGCGTCAGAGCCAATGGGGAGGAGATTCGAAGAAGAAAAGCAAGGGACAGCATCCTGAATGGAAAATGAGAAGGAGCCTTTCGCGACCTCGTGAAATGACAAATGAGGACCCAGTTGCTCCTCGCATGTTCACGGCAACGAGGCAAAGATTAGACATGTTCACATCAGAGGAGCAAGATATACTCACAGATGTGGAACCGATCATGCAGTCAATACGAAGGATAATGCATCTGTCTGGGTTAGTTTCATATGATGTGCCCATAACATTAGCTCATTCGATCTTTTAGTTTTCACCTGGATTGTGCACGTGCATGTGTATATATTTGCATTTGTTCTTTATCTGATTAATGCAGTTACTAATTCTGAAATGCCAATTCCTCTGCACTTTTCCTCCATAATATACCAACATTGCATATGTAATTTGACAATTGGCTCATGAGATGATAATACTTGGTTGTGAAACTCGTGATTGTACCAACCAATGTTGTAAATACTGGACCGTAGTGAGAACTGTTATCTTAGGGGCCCTGTTGGTGGGTCCATCCATCAACCGTCAGTTCAGTGTTGTTGATGTCATCAGTTAAAACAGAGGAGCATATATAACATTGGTTGGCAAAGAAAGCTAAAACTGCTATTGCCAGAGTTAAAGTGGTTGTACTTATTCCATGTGGAAGAAAATTTTCGTGATAATATAAAATTTCCGTATTAAAGTTCTGTTATGACTGAAGAACTTTTTGGCTTCTCATTCTTGAATCTTTGTTGTCCTCATTTGCTTCATTTCCATCCTATGGCTCTTTTGTTGTTTTTTCTTCATTCTGCAGTCCTTGGCGGTGCTAATCTCTCTCCCTCTCTCATTTTGTAAGCTGCTTCACTTAACACATCATTTTTCTATCTGAAGGTACAATGACAATGATCCGCTGTCAGCTGAGGATCAATCCTACATAATTGATAATGTTTTGAATCACCATCCAGATAAAGCAGCTAAGATTGGAGCAGGAATTGAGCATTTGACGGTATTTTTTTAATGATGAATATGCTTACTTCTGATTAATGCATCCTGATAGGATTTACTGTCCTTTGATTGCGATGGGCGAGATCATGTAAACAAGAATTTCCATTTCTTCTGCATGCCCACTATATCTGATACATGATGTTTCTTGCTGGCTTGGGGTAAGCCAAATGGAGCCCAGGGGTTTTCTTCTCATCCTCCACCTCATCTTTTCTCAAAAAAATATGATTTTCGAAGATGTTTCACAGCATGGAATTGGGAACATGGTCGATGATATATGGAATCAGTTAATGACCTGAGATTCTATTTCAGAAATAACCAAATGAACTCTTGATGTAATGAGGCTCGCTGACATGATTAGACAGCTCTTGCATATACAGGGAAATATCTTTATCCATGATTAGGTGGCTCTTTATTCAGTAATGGTATGGTTTTGATGAACCCTAGTGTTCCTTATTTTCGCCAATAACGCCCCCACCCCTCGCGGGGTCAAATATGTGCTATATTCTACAAAATGTCATTATACCCTATATCTCGCCCCCCTCCCCCATGAGTTAGTGATTGCAAGTATGTTTATCCTGCCCCGCTGCTTGAGCCATGTTCATTTTCCGCCACCTTGAAACCTCTACTCTGGGAATATGTCCTTTAACTATATAGTATTTATATCAGTCAGTGGAATTTTATATAACTCTCTCTCTCTCTCTCTCTCTCTCTCTCGCAAGTTCTCAACCTTTTAGGATTAAATTTGACAGGTTAGTAGACATAGCAGCTTCCCAGAGAGCCGATGCTTCTACGTGGTATCCACCGACGGTTCTCGGATTGACTTTTCATATCGGAAGTGTCTAGAGAATTTTGTCAAGACCAAGTACCCTGATGCTGCTGACTTATTTATTGGAAAATACTTTAGAAGACCCCGCTCCGAGGGCAAACGGGAGCAAAGTGTTGCCCCAGAAGAGCCTACAGAAAATAGATAGGGGTCAATTCTTTTGTATTTGAGAAGTAGTTTGTTTAGGTTAGAATTCTAGTTTTTTTCTGCGGAATTCGGTCGTCTGCTCTTTTGATCTGTATATATATTAAGCAGACGACTCTGTAAATATTGAATTGCCGATGCCCTTTTCTGTTAATTGTATCTCGTCTTTCTCTCGGTTAATCATCTTCGGAGGACTCAATCAAGCCTCTCGCAATTCGGGAAAGAAAGGCGATGAGAAATCATTTGATTTCGATTCGAGTCGCTGCATTGTAACAACAGGAAGAACAATGCCCTTGAACGTGCAATTCCGGTTGTCTTTCTAAATCGAAATGATTTCACAGTTTTCTTAGATTCTGCGTTTACGCTCTTCTACTCCAACAAATTATATGTGGTCTTGCCTCTACCGTGCACACCAATTTCTTGAAGCAAAACTAAGTAGAAAAGCAAGCACGTCTAAAGTTGGTAAAAGCTTTGAATGGGAACTCTTGTGATCCTCGCGCGCGCGTATGTATATCAAATTCATTATAGCTTCCTGATTTATATATGCTGATCTGTAGAATTGATTTTGCATGTAGCATTGCGCAAAAATCCTAGGTATATTCTGAGCTTCTAGTTCATTTCACACCTCCTATAAAAACAATTCACGAAATGATTCCACGGAGCTCCCTCTCTAGGGGCCCTCTCTCTTCTTGCTTAGGCGCTCTAATCGGGTTCAAAATGATTCTCATTTCGCAGATCAATCCTAAAATTTCCACGAAAGAGAAACTGTTCAAAAGCGATGAGTAATGACAGAGTGGATAAAGTCATGTTCGGATCGATCTTATCAGGAAAAAAATCGATAGTATTGCCCCGTCTTGCCGGATTCACTTGCCCCTTTCAAGACACAGTATGACATAGCATGTTACCTTTTAATTTTGCCAATTTAACAGGGATTTGGCTGAATAATCCCGAAACGAGAAAGCCCTGCATTTTCTTCATGATAAAAATCATAAGACGACGTTTTTGTATGGATATTTCCTATGAAGTCACTTTTTGACATTATAAAATGCAGTTTCTCCTACAGGACAAAACCGTCTCTTTCCGCTCACTACTCCTGAACTCATCCACTTCGGGACGATCAGCTCCACCTTCGTCTCTGGTGCGGTACCTTTCATTCATTGTACGATTCGATCAGCGTGCGTTTCTCTTCTTCTTCTTCCTTTCGTAAGTTTAGTTCGGATTGAGGTGAGGAACTCGTCGCAGGTAACGACCGAAGGAAGAAGAGATGGCGTCTTTGCTGGCCCAGCTCGGGCTGCCGCCGGACGACGGGAGACGGGCGTGGGAGGATCAGAGCTTCTTCAAGCTGTGGAAGCGAGATCCTCACGTCACCCTGCAGTGCCACGATTCCGTCGAAGGTCAGTGTCCGTTAGCGCGCTGGTCGCGCCCGATCCAACTGCGAAAAACTGCTTCTTTTGATCCGTTGAAGGAGGAAGAGGGGGGAGGAGGAGGGGGAAAAGAGGTCGAATTGGGACTGCCTCTTGTTCGCGAGCGATCGGTCGTTGTTTTCCCTGAAGTTTTCTTATGCTCATCGTGTCGAATCCCGCGGTCTAGGTGTTATGTCCCTTCTTTCGTTCTCCTGATTTCGTAAGTTGTTCTCGTTGTTGTCAGGAGCTCTTAGGTACTGGTTCGAGCGGAACAAGGTGGACTTGGCGCTGGCGAGCTCGGCGGTGTGGGATGACGACGCCGTCGACGGCGCTCTCGATAGTGCTTCTTTTTGGGTCAAAGGCTTGCCTTTCGCAAAGTCCTTGTCTGGCCATTGGAAATTCTTTATGGCTCCACGTCCTAAAGAAGTCCCCAGCAACTTTTTTGATGCTGCATTCGAGGATTCTACATGGGAAAGTTTACCGGGTACTGCAAGTCTTCATTCTTCATAAAGGCAGCCTTTAAGATTCGAGCGCCGCATCCCCTAGTTAATGTCATGTTTTAAGTGGATAAAAGATTATGTGGCCGAAAATCAAATGTCGAAAAGAACCATTAGTTTCTGCGTGTGTCCAGGTTAAGAATATCAGATTGATCGTTTTTGGGCTGCACCATTTCTTGAACTTGATGATCTTCTATGCCATGAATATATGTTGTACTGCTACAAAAAGTTTAGTGAAGGTGCGGCTGTTAGTGAAGGACATTCCTATATTGATATTCCCTTCTATAGTGGGAGTTGACCGTGATAGTGCTCTTCTATCACAAGAGTCAGTCTCTGCTAAACTATACCTCATTGAATTTTGCTAGAATAAGCCCGGATGGCATTGATGACGCAATTTTAGCGAGGATTTGATTGGGGAGTTTTGGTTTTTGGGGGGGGGGGGGGGGGGGGGGGGGGCGGCTTTGTACTCTTCAATTGTGTTAAAGGCACCTTTGTCTATCTGAGTTTCATTAGGTACCTGTTAGAGTTTGAGGTTTGAGTGAAATTGTCAGTGTTCGAAATGAAAGCTGCAAAGCATGTGGGTTCATGAAATGTTTCTCACTCATTTTTGTTCAAATTGGAGCAGTTCCTTCCAACTGGCAGATGCATGGATATGACAGGCCTATTTACACAAATATTCAGTACCCATTTCCACTTGATCCTCCAAACATTCCTTTGGAAAATCCAACTGGTTGCTACAGGACATATTTCAGCATCCCTAATGAATGGAAAGGTATCAGTTGTTTGAATGCTCTACATGTTATATGTTTAGCTACTCTGAAGCTGGTCTGCTCAAATGAAATAACAGAATGTTACTGCTCATATATTTGAGCTGTACTTCAGTTTGTTGTTTCACACCTGTATTCTCAGGGCTTTGCTTGATATCTTCTGATGCTTTATTTGTGTATGTCTCATAACTGTTAAAGATTACTGCTTGGTGATAGAATCCACATGGAGAACTACCGAGTATGTCTGTACCATGTTAGCTAGCTCCTGTATTCATGTGGATCACGAGAATGCTGAATGACATCTAAAAGTTATGGTCTAAATTTCATATGCTCAAGTGGTTGAAGGAATTTCCTCTCTCTTGATTTTAGGTCACAACTTGTAAATAAAGGATAGAGCATAGAGTGATATTGTCCTATGTGCTGGAGTTTCCTATGCTATATCTCCATTTAGTGGTTGTTGGAGGAAATGCTTAGTAGTTACCAGTTGGTGGACAACTATTCCAACAAATTGTTGGCTTTTGGTAATCACTTGACTTTAGTGGATTCCGATTGTGGTCAATCCTTCAACTTGAAAGTTGATCAGCCAGTCACTGTTTACTATAAAAAATCTGCTTCTATTGAGCCCTTTTGAATAGTTCATTCCAGTACAATCTTTTTATGTTTTTTCCCCCTACCAATCTTTTCACTTTATTTCATATAAAGACAAATTCTTTTATTTAGTTGGAGCTTTGATAAATGAAAGTGCTTAGATGTGACTACAAGCAAAATACCGTTGGAAGTGAAGGCTCAACACCTGGTGATTAATAATTTAAACATTTGTACAGATGAGTTACGGGTAAATTAATTCCTATGGAAGGAAATTTTGTTTTCTTAAATAGTTATAACATTAATAATGTTAAAGGAAAACTCTAAATATGAAATCTGGAGCCACAGAAGTTGCAAAAGCACCCTAGCTTGCTTCTTGAGAATGAGGTTCTTCCTGTGTTGCCTTTTTGAGCTTCTTTGTTTGAAGGCCTACCAAGTGCCAGATGCTCAACTAGGGCTGTGATAGCTTCTTGATAGCAAAGCAATTTCTTAAAAGCATTCCCTATCAAAACATGCCCTAAATTTTTCTACCCTTGGATTGAAATGGAAAGTCTTGAGAGTTTTGCTCAACTACACTGTTTCTTGTTGTATAAAACTTACTATATCATCTTCACTACATTTGATTGAGCATGCAAATGCATTAAGTTTCATATCTGTGGACTTGCTTCTTAACTATGTCATGCAAAAGTAGTGACAGTTTCTCTCTCTCTCTCTCTCTCTCTCTCTCTCTCTCTCTCTCTCACGCATAAGAGCCTTTTGTGCTGGCATATTGCTATTGATATCATTTTTGTGTTGCATCTTTTTTTTATGCCTTGCATTGTACTCTTCTTCTTTGTAGTATTTGGTACTTAACTTTTGAGTAATGCTAGAGACACTTAGATCCATATAATGCTAGAGACACTCAAATAGTTATTCTTCTTTGTAGTATTTGATTAAATGATGTGGCATACAGTAAGTGATTATTTAAGTTAGTAAGCCATTTAAATACCCAACAGAAATCTGCCATATAGTAATCACATTTAGTATATGAGTCTTAGTATCTCCAACATTATTCTTAACTCTTTATCGTGGCTTTAGCTTTGCTACATCTTTACATTAAATAGGGCGTAGGATTTTGCTGCACTTTGAAGCAGTGGATTCTGCCTTCTGTGCATGGATTAATGGAGTCTTCATGGGATATAGGTAACTATTTCTCCACTCTTCATTAACTGTAGTTATTTGATCTTTTGACCACTAGTGTATTCTATCAGAAAAAAAATTGCGGCATTTTGTGAGATTCTTCTTTGCATTGAATTTTGGGAATTATTGCCAATTTATCTAATAAAGGCATAATTTCAATTTATCGCCATTTCAGCAGACATAAATACAACTTAAACACTTCCTGCCTGAGGTGGGTTTGCTCCTGCCCGACCCTAAAGTGTGAATTAACATTCGATGTGAGGCACAGGAGGGTGTAGAGACTTAAAACATTGGACCTGTCCCTTTGATACAACGTTGAGTGTTTTTAATCCATGCTGATGCTTGAGGCCCATTTTGTCTCGGAAAAGATTTTTTGTTTTTCCTCTTCATAGAAAAAGAAAACAGAAAAAGTAAGTGTTTTCATCTTCTTTTTTTTCCGCTTGACAACATGTTTAGTAAGTGAAAATGAGAATTCTCTTTAAGAATGAAAATAGTGGAAAAATGTTTGCGTTCCATCATTATTGGAAGAGAGGCTTTTCTTCTGTTATTCCAGAGTTTTCATTTGGAAAGAAAACAGTGAAAGCACCGAAAAGTTGTTTTAACTTTACTTTTGAAAACTACTTCCTTGTTTTGTTTTGAAAATTGACAACATGCTTAGTAAGTGAAAATGAAAATTCTCTTTAAGAATGAAAATAGTGGAAAAATGTTTGCTTTCCATCATTATTGGAAGAGAGGCTTTTCTTTTGTTATTCCAGAGTTTTCATTTGGAAAGAAAACAGTGAAAGCACCAAAAAGTTGATTTAACTTTACTTTTGAAAACTACTTCCTTGTTTTGTTTTGAAAACTCTCTTCAAAATGTTGCTGTTTGCATATTAGGGTCTGTTTCATTCTTAGATAATTAAATCAGAAAATCCAGTTTCCTTCATGCAATGCCTCCTTATTCACTTAATTCTTAGGTTCTTGCTTTGCTTGCATATTGGTGGTACATCAGTTTGACATTTCCTGGTGCATTGACATTTAACCATATTATCAATAAATATTAGATAGTCTGGAAAATGCACTTACCTTATTGTTTGATGTCATTGATGATACCTCATCCTGGATTTTGGCTTGGCCGGAGCATGTTTTGGTTTTATGATTGTCTGAGTCAATGCTGTTGCTTCTTGTTTGAAAGAAATGTGGGACTAATATTTATACTCTTACTGTTTCTGGATTGTACTTTTTTTTTCCCAAATTAAATGAAGTATGTGAAAGGCAGATTCCTGTTATGCAAAACTTGCTAAAGAGGGACGATAGATAGATATTAGTTGTAGGAAGAATCCTGATGCCGTGAACTTGTTGAGAAAGCAAGTTCAATTGACTGTTATCGTTTAAAACTTTCCCTGCTGGGTTCTTGAACAGGAAAAATACTGAAGGAAACAGTGTTCAGTTGTTTTAATCAGTTTACAATTGACACATACACAATGCCCGGTTTTGCAGTCAGGATAGTAGGCTGCCAGCTGAATTTGAAATCACGGACTACTGTAAGCCTTCTACTTCTGAAGAGAAGAATGTTTTAGCTGTTCAAGTATTTAGATGGAGTGATGGATCTTTTCTTGAGGATCAAGATCATTGGTGGTTATCTGGTATTCATCGTGATGTGCTTCTTCTAGCAAAGCCACAGGTTTGTTTTCTCGACATTCTCATTTTCATGAGATTTCTTCTCCATAATTACTGGTTGCTGAACTGTTAATGCTAGTGGTGCTTTGGGCAACATAATTGAATTTGTAATGTGGGATAGTGGCTTGTGCATGTATATATGAGTTAATTTTTAAAAAAGTTTGTAAGCTAAGTTTCTTTTCTTCTCTTATTGAGCATTTGAAATTTTCTCTTGTAAGCTGGTGGTATATTCTTCTCTTTGAGTAGATTAAGGATAGGAATGTCTTTGTAAAACTGTTGTGCACCATATGCAGAAGGTTCTACATATATGAAATATATATCTGTAGTAACATAATTAACCCTGAAAACATCAAATAAATCTGCCAAAACCTTCCAAGATACTACATGTTGATTTGGATCCTAATCTAGCTGCATAGTTTGAGTTTCTTCTTATCTCATGGATTGATACGACATACATTCTAATGAAACTCTGTAAAAGATATCTTCTGACCTTTTTCGCCACCTGCTTATCGCATGGATTGGAATTGACTAGCTATAACATAACTTATTCAGGTATTTATTGCGGACTATTTTTTCAAGTCTAACCTGGATGTCAATTTCACATGCGCTGATCTTCAGGTAAGTATACAAGCAGAGTTTTATCATACAAAAACTAGATTTGCTTTAATTGAGAGCACTCTTTACCAACTGAAGTGCAGTGTTTTACATTGTCTGAGTAGCCTCTTTTGCTTTATTTATCACTTTCTCTACGATTCTCTTGTTCTATGTTTTTTTTATCTTCATGTGCAGCTCGGTTTCTTGCCATCTAGATGCCTTTACCAGCACGGTTTTTTTTTTTCGCAGTTATCTCGTATATCTTTTTCTTCTTGAATCTTTCATCTTAGTTGACTAAAAGATTTTCTACAATGTAAAAATGGATGAATATCCACGCCATGCTTATTTGTGGTCAACTCTTTCTTTTCCAGATGACAAGTTGCTGATAACATACAAACTATCAAAAGACAAGTTAAACCTTTTTCCGCAAAGCCAGATCTGTTATGATTAAAGAAAATTTTGCTGAAAAATGGGAACAGAAGAAACTAACGCATTTCTCATTCTTCCTGAGTAATGGTCTTTTCCTTTGCATTTGGGATCTTTGCTTTCATAATAGTGCCAAAAGTCCAAATATGGACGACACATTCTGAAAAGGGTGTGATGTGGTAAAGTGGATCCGTCATCTACTCCGAAGAAGTTTCGATTGTTTTGTCAACATTGCATAGTATTGCATCGTGTGGGATATCTTGTTTCGTGCTTCTAGCATCTTTTTTTCTTTCCATTTATTTTCATATTTTTTTAGAAAACTACTGTCTCCTTATATTATTGGCTTCTACTGCATTAAGCAGCTTTTGCTGGCGAATGCAGGAAATAGGTTGAGGTGGGGGGCAGATGAAATTTCCATTCTAGTATCTGACCAAAATATATACAAATCACTGAAGTAATCAGATATATTTTCTTTAGCGATGCAGTGCTTTAAATTTATCCCATGACTGTTAGTTTGGTATGGATCACTTTTAGTACCCAACTGAGATATACCTATACTTCACTGGTTGCCAATACCCAATTACATGTGAACACAAGATAATTACACATTTGCTGTGAAAAATATCACAGCATAAGGAAGAAGGCCAAAAGTTGTCGCGTCTCTCTTTGAATGTTCTAGTGTGAATCGGACATGTCACCATATACTTCTTCCTGAAACAGGTAACTGAGGGCCATACAATCATCATAGCATACTTTCTAACTTCTCCACAAATTTTAACTTATTTTTCTGTTGTTATCATACTGTTCACCTCTTTATTTGGAAAACTTCCATGCTCTTCATGCAGGTTGAAGTTAAGATAGATGATTCTCGACAAAAGCCTGCAGACAGCATCCTTTCTGACCTAATAATCGAAGCTAAACTCTTTGATAACTCTATCTGGTACAACAAAGATGGTGATATGGATCTTCTCTCATCTAATGCTTCTGATCTAAAGTTCAACTGCTCGTCATCCCAAGGACTTGGGTTTCATGATTTTATACTTGATGGAAAACTGGAAAGGCCGAGGATCTGGTCAGCTGAACATGTAAGGAAGTTGTTCATAAAGTTCTGAATTGAAGATTCTTGATTATGTTTTTGAATCAAGTGGTTACTACATATGTCATGAATTTTTCTTCATAATTTCCCTTTTGGATCTTTCTATGTTGCAGATCATGATGACAAGGTTCTTTCTCTTATATGTATCATTTCTATCATAATTATAATGGATATTAGTAATCAATTGGCTTTTTGGGATTCTTTTAGTACAGAATTTCTCCTAGTAATTTTGATGTTCTTTCTTTTACTGTAAATCCTATGCATATAGATGTGCCATACAAATATGTTCTTCCCTGTCTCTTTTATTATAGATCCCATGCATATTAGCCCTCAGACAATGCCTTTTCAAGAAGTTATTTGTTTGCATTTCTTATTGTTTGCTGGCTTGTGTCATTTCAGCCAAATCTCTACACTCTTGTTGTCATCCTTAAAGATTCCTATGGCCATGTTATTGACTGTGAATCATGCCAAGTAGGCATCCGGCAAATTTCCACAGCCCATAAACAGTTGCTTGTTAATGGGCATCCAGTTGTAATAAGAGGAGTGAACAGGCATGAGCATCATCCACGTCTAGGAAAGACAAACATTGAGTCTTGCATGGTTAAGGTAATAATAGAATATTAGGAAATTTATCTTCCCTATGTCAGCTTTGAACAATGGTGTTGATTGAAGTTTTTGCAATCTCTCCTTTGCAGGATTTAGTTCTTATGAAGCAAAATAATATGAATGCTGTGAGAAACAGCCATTATCCTCAACATCCTCATTGGTATCAGCTGTGTGATCTGTTTGGCATGTACATGATAGATGAAGCTAACATTGAGACACACGGTTTTGTTGACTCTAAAGATCGGAAACATCCTACTCTTGAACCTAGTTGGGCTGCTGCTATGCTGGATCGTGTGATTGGCATGGTGGAGAGGGACAAAAATCATGCTTGCATAATATCATGGTCCTTAGGAAATGAATCTGGATATGGGCCTAATCATTCTGCTTCAGCTGGTATTTAGACTTACCAAATTTTTAGATCAAGGCAGTTTTTACAAATTATTGCTGCTGAAAGATGTCAAAACAAGAATAAATTAATGAATGTGCTTATGTACAAAAAGTGTTAATGAACATGTTTCAGTTTAATGGTTTGCCTAGCAAACATGGAGGAGTCAGCCTCTGGGTAAATGGGTTGTGGGCTACAATGTACTTAAACTTGTAGTATCCGGGAAGAGATATTAATCTCGCCTTAAATTTATAGTGTTAGGAATTAGGATGCATTTGTCATGCTGGGATTATGTGCAATATAAGGCACAGGAGAAGATGCATTCATTGGAAAAACCTTCTTCCTTTGCTATAAGTTACTAATCTAGTGGTTTCCATCAGGGTGGATCCGAGGGAAGGATCCTTCTCGTGTATTACACTATGAAGGTGGTGGAGCCAGAACTTCCTCGACAGATATTGTGTGCCCTATGTACATGCGTGTGTGGGACATAGTGAAGATTGCTAAAGATCCGAATGAAACTCGTCCTTTGATCTTGTGCGAGTATGTAACTCTGACATTTTTTCTTTTTCTTTCCCCCTTTCTATTATTTCTTAATTCTCTCACTTAGTTATTAATAATACTACAATATCTCTGATCTGATATCCATGCCATTTTCAATATTCGTGTGTCACCATTGAAAGGTACTCACATTCAATGGGAAACAGCAATGGAAACATTAATGAATACTGGGAAGCAATTGATAGTACATTTGGTCTTCAAGGTGGTTTTATCTGGGATTGGGTTGATCAGGTAAATTACTTCTTGACCTGGAAAAATTTGCTCATGCAAGCCTTCACTTCACACCAACTCCTATGCTCAAAGTTGTGGATGGGAATCCATGTATATTACCATTAATTGTGCCAAATACCTAAAAGGCAATTCTCTTGTTACATACTTATAAGTCGAGTTACTTCTCCCCAGTATTACTCAGGAAATATATGTGGAATGAGAAAATGTCCTGTAAAGTGCTTTATTGGATGTATTGTTAGGAACTAATGATAGAGCCTATCCTCGGAGGTGTCTCACAGATCTGAATCTTTAACCACGTCTGGCTATATGCATCAATACTTTTTGTAATTTTGTACTGTTTAATCCGGAAGTAGTTGCTTTAATGGTGTAATAATGCTGACTAAAGCAGCTGGCAAATGAGTCATGTATGTTATATTTTCACTGAAGTAGTTCGACATAAATGTTAAAGATTTCATGGGTCCTTTGAATAGGCTGTGCAGGAAGCTGATTGGGCGATGAAGATTATCGGAATGGACATGAAGCACCTTAAAACCATATATTAAAATGAAATTCAATCAATTGAGTTTGTGTGGTTTATCAGGCTTGCAAATTCTATATTTTGATTTATCAAGCTCATAGGGACACATTATTAAGGCATTGATTGTCAACAATCTTTTTATTGATATCAGAAAAAGAAGTAATTCGCACAGGTATATTTAGATAATCGTTCATTTGGAGAACAAAGGGGATTGTGGGTTGAATAGATGCAATGGATGCAAGCATTGGAGTTCTCTCCAAGAAAGACAGGCATTTCCTTGTTATGATGCTTGATAAGCTAGTGTTGTTCTGCTTTCATATTATAATGTCTGCAGTCAATAACTGGCACTAATATCAACTTAAGCTACGCCTGATACATTCTATGAGCTTGTTTGACTTTCTTGTTGTGGCAATTGCATAAGGAGGATTTGTTCAGAAACTTGAGGTTACGTTCTTTCAATT
The DNA here is from genome assembly GCA_024500025.1 of Syzygium aromaticum. Classification (NCBI taxonomy): domain Eukaryota; kingdom Viridiplantae; phylum Streptophyta; class Magnoliopsida; order Myrtales; family Myrtaceae; genus Syzygium; species Syzygium aromaticum. The sequence continues at coordinate 11,695,890 of CM044894.1, read as the reverse complement.
TAGGGTTTACTAAAAGAGAAGGCTGACGGCTGCAAACATTGGGCGTATGGAGGGGACTTTGGGGATATTCCTAATGATTTAAACTTCTGTTTGAACGGACTTACATGGCCAGATCGTACTCCACATCCTGCACTGCACGGTACATTTCACTTTATACTTTTGACTGACATATATAAGATTTTGAGTTAAGTGCCTTGATTAGCTATCAATCTGCATACTCACTATGGCTCTGTTTGATGTCTGCAGAAGTGAAGTATGTCTATCAACCAATCAAGGTTCTATTAAATGGGATCACGCTAAAGGTACTGTCATGCCTTAGCTACTATCTACAGTTTTTTGACGGAAGCTGACAATATTTCAATCTCCTTTACAGATAATGAATACTCATTTCTATGAAACAACGGAAGGGTTAGAATTTAATTGGTTTATCCATGGGGATGGATGCAATCTTGGTTCCGGGGCTCTTTCACTTCCCGCGATTGGACCCCAGAGCAGCTTTGACATAGAGTTAGAGAAGGGTCCATGGTACTCAGTTTGGGCTTCCTGCTACGCAACTGAGATTTTCTTGACAATTTCTGCTAAGCTTTTGCATTCGATGCGCTGGGCCGAAGCCGGACATATTGTGTCTTCCACCCAAGTCCAGCTACCTGCAAAAAAAGTCCTTGCTCACCATGTAAAAAGCTATCCCATTTATTGATACTTCTATTGAGTTTGTTGCATCTTTATAATGTGTTCAACATTTCTTAATGGTAGTTTAATTCGCAGGCCATAAAAGTTGAACGTGGTACATTCTTTAAAGAAGTTTCTGAGGACATGATCAGAGTCTGCCATCAGAATAATTGGGAGATAAAATTCAATGTCCAGAAAGGAGCTTTTGAAAGCTGGAAGGTTGTTTCTATCGTAAATTATTTTTTTAAAGCAGAAGATAATATCAATTTTACAATTAAGGTGTAGTCCCACATTTAATCATTCTGAAATCAATGGCAATGCGATTCTTGAAGATATGGTAACAAAATTGCAGGTTCAAGGAGTTCCTGTAATGGATAGTGGCATACTCCCTTGCTTTTGGCGAGCACCTACAGATAATGACAAAGGGGGAGGCTCTGCTAGCTATCTCTCTTTGTGGAAAGCTGCTCACCTCAACAGCCTCTCAGTTGTTATTGAGAGCTGCTCTATAGAGCAAGATTCTGATTGTCTTTTGAAAATAAAGACAGTATACCGTGTTATCGTGCAAGGTGACAAGGGTTCCCTTTCTCAGTCTGAGAAATCAATTGTCGTATTTGAATGTGACATGATATACTCAATCTACTGTTCTGGGGATGTCATTATGGAATGCCATGTAAGACCCAGTTCGAATCTTCCACCTCTGCCACGGGTTGGAGTTGAATTCCATCTGGAAAGTTCTTTGGAGAGGATTCAATGGTATGGACGAGGTCCCTTTGAATGTTATCCAGACAGAAAAGCTGCTGCCCATGTTGCGGTCTACGAGGAGAATGTGGCCGACATGCATGTTCCCTACATAGTTCCAGGAGAATGTGGAGGTCGTGCTGATGTGAGATGGGTGATGTTCCAAAACAGAGATGGTGTTGGGATTTACGCTTCTATTTATGGCAATTCTCCTCCAATGCAAATGAGTGCGAGTTATTACACCATGTCGGAACTTGACCGTGCAACGCATAATGAAGATCTTGTTAGAGGAAGCAGCATTGAGGTATTGCCTCGAGTCGGAAATGCTTTCTCATTTGCTTTATAGTATCTACAAGTGTTGATTTCATTCGACTGTTTTCATTCATCTGCGAAATATACGAAATTTCACTGTATACATCCGGTCCAGTGTTAGTTTCTATGAAATCTGAACTAAATGCTGGAACAAGAAATTGAGGAATTATCTGATTTGTTAACATGTTAAGTTCCTTATTTCTGGTATTCGCATAAATGTGTCAGTAGCTCCAGTATTTTGCCAATGCTTCCTCTTAGTATTTTCCCATTTTCAGGGTCTTGACTATAAGAATTCTACTTGCTGTTACAGGTGCATCTCGACCACAAGCATATGGGTTTGGGTGGTGATGATAGCTGGTCGCCTTGTGTCCACGAGAAATATCTGGTTCCTCCCATGCCATATTCGTTTGCTATCAGATTGTCTCCAGTGACCTCTGCAACTAAGGGATATGAAATTTACAAGTCTCAGTTTTAGAACACAATTTATCATTGTTAATTTCGCTGCCTCTCTACGTGGTCCACAAACAATCACTGGCACAATAATTTGTAAGAGATCTGCAAGAATGAACCTTGTGTTTGGACCAATTCCAATCTCAGTTTATCTCTGATATCTTTCTGACGGGTGCTTAATGCAGTCAAATTTGTATCTAGACATGAAAAGTTCTCTGAAGACCCAATCTGAAGATAAATAAAACCACGTGTGTCGGCATTAGTTTGGAAATGGACCCGCAACAAATCAGTGACTTTATGTTGTTGATCTGTATGAAGAGGAACTCTCTCTAATGTAGATATTGTGCTTTTTTCCTATGTTGTGTAATCTTTTTACCATCTTATGAATCTCATCTATCAAAATTAGTAGTTATACTAGAGTAGATATATTTATGCCCCTGTGATTACCATGGGCTTAATGTCGCGAGATGCTGATGACTGATTCTGTCATTTTCGCATATGATCTTTGGTAGATTCCTGAATCACAAATTTAGTGGCCTAGCAAGAATCCACAACATGCGATAAGGGGACCACCTTTTTTCGATACAGGAAGTCACATTGGTTGATTTGATAGATACTAGCTTCTTGGCTTGATTCTTTATGCAGGTGATGGGACGCAAAAAAAAACAAAAATTGCTTTTCATGATCTCTGGTCCCCATGTCCTCCGTGAAACAAGACATGGTCCTGGTCTCCTTTAAATGTTGCCGGTCAGTGGCTGGCGGACGTGAATTGGCTGTAACATCGAGGCAAGGCAGTAGCTTGACATTTGGCAACAGCCCGTGTCTTCACGGCATGGATGGAATCAAGGTTGAGGTTTTATGCGCGAGAAACCACCCAAGATGAGGCTGAATGGTAGGTTCGACGTGGAATGAAGTTGCATTAGGAGCATTAGAATGTAAATAAATATGATGCACCTAGTTTTTACATAACTTATCTAGTGATGCTTATTGAAACTTGTCTGCTACCCCTCGTGCACCTGGCAATATCAGATAATTTCCACATGCTGCATTGAAAATTTAAATTACGACTCGAGGACCGTAAGGTACACAACTCGCCAGTGCTTTGCACGTTTCTCTCTGCATCCATCAGCTCTGGAATTCGAAGTTCAGGTCAAAGGAGCAAATTTGTGCTGCAGATAATCTTTTGTAGTAATGTCAGGACCTCTTAACCTATTCACGGTTGGTCAACTTGGACGTAATGGCGGGTTCTGCTTGATTGCACTTTCGATATTGGTTGTACCATTCTCACTGGGTCGATCTGTGTCCGAAGGGAAAAATAAGGAACTTCAAACCTCTCAACGTAATCAGAATGCCGCCCGAGATGCAGAAGAATAAAACAAACCTTCATGAGAAGGATTCTTGATTCTAATTGTGATACGAAATTCATGGTGAAGCAACTTAGAATTTTTCTTTTTTGCCTTCACCGATCTCCTGTACATCTTATTCTTAACAAAATTCCATATCCCTCCCTTTTCTGGTAAAAGATATGGGTACAAAGAATCAATCCTGTGATGACACATTTTACAAAAAGAATGAGGCTTGAACTCTGATCTTCTCTACCCTTACCTACAACACATTTCCTTCAGCCTATAACTTACAAGACGATGATGATGAAAATCTGCCGTTTGTTTGCCAAGAGCACGACACATCTAACCCTAGATGCCATTCTCTAGTACTTGCCGCTGACCGAAATGGCAACCTTCTCACCATAGAGAACCATCATCCCATGCATTGACTGTACATAGGTGTCCACACGTGGATCGACCATTTGAGAGAGTCCAAACCTCAAGTGTCTTCTAGAAAAATTCTGTATATAAAATCACGGAACCGTCTGGAGTACTGCTTTGGATCAACCGCGGATATTGAAGTCGGGTCATATTGGATTGATTTGTATGCATGCTCAAGCTTCTTGCTAATGTCATAATCCTGCAATATGTCTATTATGCCAAAGAAGAGGATGACCTCGTATAACTCTCCTGTTGGTTCACCAACCAGCTGTAGCTCACAGCCGTTTCTCCTCATTGTTAGTTCAGCCCTTGCAGGCATGTTTATCCCTAATCTGGTTGAAGCCCACCTGCCCAATGTCATCATATATAATAGCAGCAATGCTTAAGTCACATATGAAGAGCTAATTAGATCAAAATGGTAGATTGAGAGGGAGAAGCTCTAGATAATTGTCACAGCTTGCTAAAGGATGGAGGATGTTTCAAGTAAAAACTAGTATACTGAGAAATGTAAGTGCCATATAATCCTTCTATAGAAAGAAATATGATCAATCTAGAAGCACGATTTTTCTTTATCGTTCATTCAATTGTTGGAGAATTGTAAGGGAGTTGTTTATTGTAGAGGAGTAACGGATTGTTTTTATTTACCTGGTAGGGTCAAGTTGAAGCTGATCCCTTTCCACACTGGAAAGGCGAGGATCTACAGGGTCAACAATGCTATCTCCAATGCCTGAACAGACATTATAGCACATGTTAAGCCTGGCTAATATGGCATGAATCTAAGGCATTTGGCAAATTGGCGAGAGTGAACCTCTAGGAGTGTGAACTCCAGCAGGACAAGCCTCGGCAACTAAGCTATCCTTGTTATAAGAAGTATCTCGGAAGTGAAGACCAATCAGCAGACTGTAGTCCATTATCCTCTCCTGTTCCAGAAAATCACAGTCCTTGTCCACTTGTCTGCACAAAATGAATCACATATAGGTGGAGAACGTAAACAAATAGAGGATATATTAGGATTGGCTCAACCTTCACAGAAAGACAGATAAGCTCAATACCTCTATTTAAATGCACCCCTCAGAAATTGCCATCAACATATGGAATTTAGAATTAGTTTCACCTAAGTAGAAGTTTGAATTACTATGAATGGAGGAGTTCTGGCGTGCTAGAATCCCACTTCATTCTCTAAGAAAGAGCTCTACTGAAATCATCTATCACAAACAAGTTGGCTTGTTAAAATCTTGGTTCATTATATATCGGAAATGAGTGATCGAAGTTCCATATCTCTACCTTGCTTGTGCAATATTGGGCTTGAGGGTGTGGGTAGAAGGTGTGTAGGGTAGGCGAAGAGAGCGCTCAAGAGTAAGCAAGGCGCAAAGAAAGAGGAACAAATATTTTAATAGCGCACACAGATAAAGAAATCTCACCTGCAGAACTCTTGGAACCAAACATTCTGCAATCTGAATATAAAGTTGAGATCAAGGTCCTTAAGGGTGGTAGTAGCCTCAATTTCAGCCTCCGGTTTATCAGTGATACGACCATGAGAAGAACCCTTTAAGTCAAAGCGCCTATGGATTGCATACTCGGAGCAGAATAGGTTTCCCATTATGACAAACCGTACCTGGGCCACTGATTGCAAATGAGTATGACTATAGGTTTACGTCCTGTGAAGTTCACTTAGGAAGTTGTAACTCTAATTTCGGTGTATCTCAAACATTACCTTCTTTTGTGCAGTCCCAGTCAATTTCACGCAATGTAGGCCAAAGTATTTTGTAACGAGAGTGTTTTCATAGGTTCGGACATGATTGTAGTAAGATGGCAGCATCCTCAAAAGCACCTGTCACAAACAAATTACATGGCATTGTGAACAAAGCAGAAAAATGACTTTAAGTTCAAAAATTGCTGACTAAATATTGCAGCTGGGTGCAAACGACTTCCGCCAAAAATCTTGAGAAAGCTTTACATAAATGGTTGAAAACCTAGCAATATGCCTTCAGCAGACTAATTGCTCTATATCTTAAATTGGTATGAGAGAAACTAATTAAACATTTGGGGACAAATTGTTAACTTAGATAGCAATAAGTTGTTAACATGAACCTTGTGATTGGAAGACTGGCTTCTGCTACAGTAAATTATTTAATAAGAATGCACTGATATGTGGAATTTCATCACTCATATTATGCAAGCAACGAGGAAAACACACCTTTACTTCTGATTTTTTCATGGTCTTTATCATGTACCGGTCATCATGGGTCAAGTAGAAGAAACTTCCACTTTTTCCCGGGGAAGAAAGCTCTCTCAAGGCATCATTCCCACAGATCGATATCATATAATCTGCTGCATCAATTCTAAATAATTTTCTGAGAGTCCTGCATATTGACAAAAAGAACATGTTGTCACTCTTGAAGTCTGGGTTGATGAAAAATTTGGTGCTTTGAAACTTGAGTATCTTGAGTGAGTTCACGAGACAGAGATCCAGAAAATGTTTAATAGAGGACTATTTTGGGAGATGTCAGCTTAAGCTTATGCTTAACGAGCACAATATCATTAATTCTGCCACAAACACCACTAGTGTGTAGATGTATTTATAAACAGTAACTTGATGGTGCAGCTGAAAGAAGATTATCATTGGTGAATGGTTCAAGATTACCTGAAAACCACTGGGCAGTAATCCTTCCACCTGAATTCACATGACTGGTGGGGTGGAGTATGCTTGGACCCTTCGGGAGGAAATCTAGTCCACACTTTTTCCTTGGGATCGAAAACTGAAGCTTTCAGATCCAGGGATGTAGCTGGAGCAGGCCTTCCAACGGAATGCCTGTGGGGGCAACGTTGAATGACTGATTACATGCAAGAAAGACATCCGTTGACATGCCGATCATGATGACATATGCCCAAATTTATTTCCTGGAATTGTTCCCAGTTTATACATGAACATTACAGCTTTGCTGTCCTTTTTTTTTTTATTAGTGGATTGAGAGGCACTAGATGGTTACTTCCACTTGTTCACTATCCCTTTCGTTGAACACCATAACATGTGGGGTACTAGAAGTCAAACTATATGTTCAATCAACTGAGGAGACAAATATCTAATCTGCTACATCTGGAAAAAAAAACCGACAAATTTAAAACCTATGAATATGTGAAACTTGTGTATAATCATAAACAAGTTTCAATCAGCAAAGCTAAACTTCTGTTATCCAATTTAAGAGAAAAAGGAGGCAAAGTTAAACTACCAAAAAAAAAAACCCAGTACCTGATTCCTAGTTGCAGGTTGAGCATTAGCTCATAATTCCTATGTCCTTTGGATATAGTCTCTCCCTGTTTCTTTGGCGGTTTTATCCTTAGCATCTGTTGTTTAGTCAGTGTGGCTCTCATGCTTGAATCTTGAGGCTGAATATTCCCCAGCCCTTCATCGTCATCCCTGAGATTATTTCCTTCACTGCCTTCTGAACCCCAACTGTAGTGAGACACCCGTCCATCCACTGATATCCTCCGTTTTCCACCCCCATCACTTTCCTTCTGAGGTCTCCAAATTTGCTGCTTTTGCAAGAACTCCCCCTCAATCCCTGGCCAATTCAGCAGCTTCTGTGATGGCAAAATTGAAACTTTTTCGCCGGGACAAATCTTACAATCCTGCAAATCCACTGAAAACACCTCTTGAGGATTCCAATCAATGTTGCCTCCAGTTGACCCCGATGGATAGTATGTGCCGCTCTGCTCCTTTGGGTCTCTACTCCAAATGCCGACATAAAAACTACCGTCCGCCCATCTATAAGTCCCATTCCCTCTAGGCAAACCATCTTCCCAAAATCCGTCATACCGATTTCCATTACTCCATATCATTGTGCCATTCCCGTTGATTGTCCCATTTTTCCATTGCCCTATGTAATTGTTCCCATTATGCCATTGGTACCGCCCATGACCATCTTGCATCCCGCGCCGCCACTCTCCTTCATAGTAATCACCATTAACATAACTCTTAGTCCCTTGCCCATGTTTCAAGTTCATTATCCATGAACCTCTGTATGTATCGCCCGAAGGGCCTGTGTAAGTCCCTTTACCATCCATATAACTACTCTTGAATTCACCCTCATATGTGGCACCACTTGGCCAACAAAACTTCCCCTTTCCCATTGTCTTGCCGTTGAACCATTCGCCAACATACATACACCCATCGGTCCACAGATACTTCCCATGACCGTGGGGGAGGTTATCCGCCCACTGGCCGGTGTAAAAGTCCCCATTTGAGAGGACTCTCTCGGCATGATAGACCTCGTTCTGGTCCGCATTGTCCTCGTCGTCAACATGGGCAACCGACATAGCGGCGAAAATGCTGTTCACCCTTTTCTTTGCAGCAGCTTGTGATTTCCTCACTGTTTTTTCCCAGGCCTTCAAAATTCGGCCGTGCTTTTTGCTCATTTCTCTCTGCCCCTAACAAATGTTAACACCTACATTCTCCTCTTCTCCTTCCCCATACCCAGATCAATGTCTCTCTTTCTCTCTCTCACACCCACGCACATTCTCTCTCTCTCTCTCTCTCTCTCTCTCTCTCTCTCTCTCTCTCTCTAACTATGTGCTGTCGCCAATGAAAGCTCTCCAATCACAACAGGGCATTCTTGAAACAGAGGAGAGAAATAAACAAGGCATATGCCGGAACATGAAAAGAGGACTCGTTTTATATGTCGGGTAACCTGAATTTGCATTGGTGTCAGCTCTATTTGTGCTGTGAAATGGGTTGTCTGAGATTTGGAAGGAAAAAGAATGGGAGTGTCGGATTCATAATGGAGAAAGCAAAAGTTGGGGTTGGTACCAATGGCAAGCTTTTCTTTGTTTCTGGGTGCATTTTCTTGATTTTTTTTCCCCTCTGCTCTCTTTTTCTCTCTCTTTTTTTCCCCCTAGTTTCCACTTTTCTTTTTTCTGATGGGTTTGGACCAAAGATTCAAAGCATTGGTCTTTGCATCCGGATTTGACTCCTGAAACTACTGTCAGGCCAAACATTTGGAGAAAACAGAGAGACATGTCATCGCTGGTGGTTATCCCATTTGCCTTTTTTGGGTGTCTTAGATCAGAGAGCAGTGACCGCACTTGGCATTTTTTACTATGATTCCTCTAATTTATCCTATTGTTTCCTTCAAATAGCAATCTTTCTCCGCTGGGCCCTTCATATTTTACCCCATCTTCCCATAAAAGGCACCTAGCTTGTTTAGTACGTCCCTCATAACATGCACGGTCCTTGTCCTCTCCATGACTTTTTCCCTCCTTTAGCAGAATAAAAAAGACCATAATTCGTGTCACTTTGCTGATTTGTCCAGAACTTACACTCCTCAGTGCATGAAAGAAAAGACAGACAGAGAGAGATTGGCATTGGCATGACTTTCTTGTTTGGAGGTTAGAGGGGAAGGTCCATTGCCTATACTTTAGAGGGACACATGCAGAGCAGAAATAGCCAACAAAGGGGCTCTTTTACCGACCATTGGGCAGACATTTAACAGCTTCTTGCCATTAACAAATGGCCGGGAAGTCTTTTCTCCTAGGCGTGTGTCTCGGTTTCAACTAGAAAAACTCGGACACCGCGTCCTAAGACACTGTGCGGCCTGCATCTTCTGACAAGTCAAACTCGGCCCTATTCCCAAGTGGACCCCACCCTTATCTTATTATTGGCCAACATAAAATATAAACATAAAATAAAACGACTCTTGCTTCCTTCCTGGACACGTCACCACTGAAATGCAAACCGTTGGGTGGGGCGATGGGAAAAGCATAAGTCGTTCCATACATAATTAGCGTGATTGGTGTATTATGAGTCATAAAAATATAGGTATATATCCTTTCATAAAAGGCCAATATTCAAGCTTCCGACATGTTCGTTGCTATGGGTGAATTTAGATAATAATTTCACAATACGGATTATAAATTTGTAATGTTTATCTAGCCTTAATGATTTATGTGCCTAATGCACACTAATCACTAGATTTCTGTGTTCATTATGCGATGCAATATACCGTCTTCCTGATTAGCGTTCGGGTACGATGTAAGTGAAGCTAGTTTCCAAGATTCAAGGAGGATGCAAATTCTGGTATGTTTTTGTTATCAAAGTTATTCACCTAATGTTTGTCAGAAAGAGTCCAAAAAGCCCTTTACGACAATCAATTCAATTTTAAATCTTTTAACTATGTCAATTTAGTCATAAACTTTTTGACGATTTACCGATTTAGTCTAAAATCTTTTTTTATCAATTTAGTTATAAACCTTTTGAAAATTTGCCAATTTAGTCCAAGATCTATTATTTGGAAATTTGGCCAAAAGAACTAAATTAGCAAATCACTAAAAATTTTATGATTAAATTATCAAAATGTTTACGATTTAATTAATATAATTAAAAAGTTTACGGTTAAATTGATGTTTAACAATAAATATAGAACTTTTTCAATAATTTTCTGTGTCAGAGAACTCATTGCTTGAAAAAGAAAAAAAACCTCACTGTTACCGGTCGATCAATTCACCCTCGGAAATTGCAAAAGGACCCCTCATTGGCGTCGTGTGGTCAGGCAAGATGAAGTTGCATCATGGGGTTCAGGTGACAAGGGACATTCATGGGGTCTTGTGTCAAGGGTGCAGGGGAACAGAATTCATGTCAGTCATTTGTTTTGATGGGTACTCTGTCAAGTGTTTGTCTCCTACATCGACGGCACATGGTTGTCTGTCGCAGTCAAATTGGCCTTTTCTTGTCTCATCATCACAATTCAATTTGGGGTCACAAGTCTGGTCTTGGAAATGCAATCCCCCAATTTTCTACCAATCAATGACCTTGTTCTTTGTCTTGTTCGTATTCATTTAACAACACACCGAAATAGCCCCAAAATTTGACTTAACAAGCACCCTTACCTTCCTCGAAAATTTTAGCCCGCAAACCAGAAGTCCTTAAGCTGCTTCATTCGGTGCCTTGTCCGGACCTCGGGAATAGCCAGATGTAAAACAGAGAGAAGGTACTCCCACCTCTCAAAAATGAAAAAGATTTGAGGGCCCAAAAAATATAAAAAGATTTGAGGAAAATTGAACAGTGGAGCATGCGGATATTGGCACGTTAAAATACAAAACGCATCCGTGAAACCCTTTCGCTTGCAGGCCAGGCTGCGGAGGCCCTTGTTGGACATTTGGCTCCCCAAAAGCCCATACATTGTAATCCACTCCATTGTTTGTCATTCCTCGGAGGAATGTTTCTTTACTAGTTACAGCCCTTGCCAATTTACTCATAACCTCAATTATGGAATTGACGTTCATCGTCAAGACATCAATTTTATGTCCTCAGCACTACTGAATAAAAATAGACACCCATGATGCAGAGGTATTCAAGTTCTTGATGAGTTTTGCATCACCGACCCTGTAGTCGCAGCGTAAATTTGAGCAGTGCTTGAAGAACCTGCTTGAGTTTCTCCCTCGCCTCTGGATCAACCAAGTTTCCCTCACTGTCGAATTTCACAGGCGGTTGAAATGCGTTCAGCATGAATTCGGGCTTGTTGATGAAATGAAGATCGACAAAGACTCCAATTTGACGGAGATGATACTGTGCTCGTCCCCCACCAAAGCCTCCTCCCGCGCTCACAATGGCAGCTGCCTTCCCGGCCCATACATTTGGTGGTCTAGATGCCCAGTCAATTGCATTCTTTAAAGGTGCTGTTATGGCAAAGAGAAGAAAATGAATAAGAAATGAATGACTGCACAAATGCATAACTTCCTTGTCCTTTACCATCGTGCGAATGCTGGTGAAAAATTCAAGCTGATGACGAATGTCATGTACTTATTTTCTTCCTGAGCAGGAAATGAACCAGAGCACAATAAACTGCTACGTCGAACTTACTTTCCAATGTCGAGGAGCTGGCTTAGTAGTAAAGAAACGGACATGTGCGAGGTTGACGCAAACAATAAAGGTTCAAACTCCCAACACCATGAAGTATTGATAACCTCATGTTTGGGCTATCCACTCTCGCTTCTTCTTGGGTCCTACTTGATCTACAAGATCATTAGGGTGTTCATGGCCCAAGATTTACTCACCCAAGTCTCATTAGACTCAACGATTAGAGCGTAAATTCCTGGAACTTGTAACCTGAAATGCACGTGTTGAAGTGGCAAAAGCACGCCTAACAAACATTGGGAGAATAGCATGACGAAAAGTTTGAAGGGAAGTTGAGACTTCTTTCAATTTACTGTGCTTTAGTGAAATTGGATGATTTCAGCAATGTGTAGTCTACCACTGACTTCGGATAATTTCACCGATAGACTTATGAATTCAAGTTAGGAGCATACAGTTCTCTCTAGTGTATGCGGATTCAATGAACTAGAGATCCAATAGTATACGAGAGAAGGATGATATTTTATAATTTGATCCACACGAAGATACTGATATTTTCAAGAACACTAACACAATGCAGATAGTCACCTCACCCCATACCTATTATCAGCAACAAAGCTTCCACATGAGGAGACAATTAACTCATGACATCTGAAGTGTTAGTGAAGTAGCGTTCTCCAAATTAGTTTAGGAAGGAGATCAGTCTCATAGTTGGTCTACCGTGAGAGTTTTTCATGCGACAGATGGTTGTCAAGCCAAGACTCAATGCACAGATTGACAATCCGATAAGTATACTAACACACCTTCCTCTAACCAGTCAAATGTGAAGCGACTCGACAAACAAGGCTGACAACCTAAGCAAACATGTTTGAGTGAGTGCAACACACATGAATACAAGAAATACATACATAAACATGATTAGAGTAAAGTCTCATCATATTCAGAGTGTTGCAGCACAAGCAATTATATAACATAGAAATGTATGTAAGATTCCGCAGCATACACTCTCTCGACAATCTCTTGAGCAAGATATCGACAGCTTCGGAATCAATCAACCAAGAATAGGTTCATTCTGGTAGTTCCAACAGTTCTACTCTCATTAAATTACTCCAACAGTGAGGCCTCCCCACCCCACAGGCTACAAGCACCCAAAAAACACACACATGAATAGCATTGCTCGAGTCCACTAGGAATCAGAGAGCTCGGGTAACCAAGCAAACCCACCTACAAGTTCTTGAAAGGCATGGTCCTTCATAGACCAAGCCATCCAATACATTTTAACTGCGAAAAAGAAAAAGACCCACTGGAAGTAAAATCTACTCTAGTTCGATTTGAGCTCAACATCCAGAAATTCGACGGCAAAAGTTAAGGAAGAAAGGAAAACCTCAAGACAAACAAAGATAAAAGCAGAGCAAGATAATCCAGGCTGATGCAATGGTTGTGAAACGAAGAAATCATTAGACAAACTCATTCTATCGCGGACGCGCTACAAGAAACAATCGTCTGATCCGACAGTTCGGCAGTCGACTCAATCTAATCTAATCTAATCTAACAAAAGCAATATCATTTCTGGTGATGAATCGAATCCAATCACTCCCAAGACATAGCAAAATCAGCAAACGGCAGTCAAAAGACCATTGGAGAGCACCGCCGTGAACAAGTAAATGCATTGAATTGAAGCAGCAGAGAAAGGTGGTTACGAGTGACGGAGTAGTTGTACTCCGGGGAAGCGAAGAGGATGCCGTCGGCTTCCAGGACCTTCTGGCGAAACGCCTCGACCGCCGGCGGGAACCTGCCGTCGGCTTCGAGGTCCGTGTTTATCATCGGGAGCGGCGATACGTCGACCAGCTCGATTCGCATCCCGTTCCCCGATCGCTGCTCGGATATCTCGATCGCTGCACGCCATCGACAGGAAAGCGGGAGCTAAACACATTCCGATGGAGGAGCTGCAGCTTTTAACGGAAAATTCGAAGGTCGGACACGGTTACCGGAGCGAAGGAGGCCTCGGTTGAAGGAGGCTTTTCGGATCGACCCGCAGATCGCCGCGACCTTGATCGCCGGGCTAGCGACCACCACAGATTCCATCTCTCTCTCTCTCTCTCTTTAGGAATTGTCAGTGGCGGTGGTGAGGGAGGAGGAGGAGGAGAACGGAGAAGAAGAAGGCGGGGATAATGATACAAATAATCACTTACCTTTAATTCAATTTAATATGTAATTTAATTTTTAAAGTTTTAATTTGTTCAATATAATTTTTGAACTTTGAAATAATATTCAATGTGGTCCTTGAACTTTTAATTTGTTCAATATCATCCCTGAATTGTTTATACACGTTCAATTCAATCCCTAAACTATATGAAAATGTCTAATGTAGTCCATGAACTTGAATTAATAAAAAAAATTGTATTGAATATTTTCATATAGTTTATGGGTCGAATTAAATATGTACCAAAAGTTCAAAGATGACATTAAATAAATTAAAAGTTGAGGGATAACATTACACATTGAGTTAAAGTTTATGGACTATATTAAATAAATTAAAAGTTTGTGGATCAAATTGCACATTGGGCTAAAGTTTAAGGACTATTTGTGTTATTTTCCCGAAGGAGCAGAAGCAAACCATGTGATGGCGGTTCTTCCTTCTCTCTTGTCCAGGAGTAGGTGGGAATCGTGAATCTGAGGAGCCATGAGTGGACGAGAGCCGCTGATGATGAGGACTGGAGGGATCTCGGTGAGGTCGTGAGCAGAGCAGCACCGCTCGTTGACCGATCGTTGTGGCTTTGCAGAGAGAGACGGAGACAGTTCCAATAGTTTGGGAGCTGTTGGTGCCGAATTTTAATCAGAAAGAGAGAAGAATGGGCAAATACCACGAAAAACCCTAAATTAGTATATTTGTGACAAATTTATCTTCTATTAAGTTGAATTAATACAAAAAAAATCACAAACTAATATATCTATGATAAACGGAGGGTAAAACCCAAAATTGGTATATCTGTAAATTGTAACGTGTTATTTAGCTGAAACTAAATAAGGGTAGATTTGTAACAAGTATACTAATTTAGCGTTTTTTGTAATTGAAAAATTAGTTTGAAGTAAATTTATTATGGGTGTACTAGTTTAAGATTTTTCATGGTATTAACCCAAAAAAAAAATGCTCGAATGTATGGAAAACTCCAGTTTTGTTTTTGTTAGGGCGACCGACGTTGGCGACCTCTTGTGGGCATTATCAGATGAGTTTCATTGCGAAGACAACATGTTCGTTTTACCCATAATCACTTCTCATTTTGAGCAATTCCGCCGCCGTTACCCACCACAGTGGCATCGAGATCAAAGCCCAGGTTTGTCTTACGTCACAACACAGTCGAATCTATGCCGCTGAATAACCTAGCTTCCCAAGGATAAAAAACGACCGAAGAGATTAACCAAGGGGGGCCAAAACAGTTGAAAGTAAACTTTTACATCATTACACCAACCATCGCGATGGTAATCTTCGTTAATTGTTGTTTTTATTTGTTTTTACATAAGTACTTAATTCAACGAGGAATTTCCTTACCTGTCCAATTTCTAATGAATCATGATCTTCATTATTTGTTGTTTATGAGTTGCTTTAGCAGATTCCACTCATCTCATTAAAGAAAATTGGAGAAGGTTGATGTTTGTGTTTGTTTCGTAAAGAACGAATGATTTGGAAAATATTTACTTGCAAATAATCGTTTGTATCGCTTACAAACGAAAAATATTTTCATTTTTCATAAAAATATTTCGATATAAATTGTTGTCGATAATGAAAATATTTTTCATCGACTAATTATTTTCACCGATTATTTTTAGAAAAATATTTTCTAAAATCATTCATTTTTCGTAAAATAAACAAAGCTTACATGGTTACTTTTTTAACATAGATTACGTGTGCGTTTACTTGAAAAGCTATAATAAGAGGTCTTTTCTTCATATAATATACGAGAACTAATATGGTAATTAATAAAATGGAATGATGTAATCTCGAATGTTAATCCATGCCTGGAAGCCCTTTTGACTGAATTCCAAAATCAGCAAGATCATGTAGCTCTCTGGACCATTTTCAATCATGTTATTGATAATGAATAAATAAAGGCAAAAATAAGAAACAATTTAATAAAAATGTTAATGATAACCATTCTGTTTTTTTATTTTTTTATTTTTCTATTTTCGAGAACAGATTTGGAATAGAAATTCATTTAGAAATACAATTTCATTTTTTAAATTTTGGGACAAATGTTTATTCTTTAAATATGTTTGGAATAGAAATGAAAAGTTGATTTTTTTTTTTATTTTTCTATTTTTTTACCAAAAACAAAAATAACAATTCTTTTTATTACTCGCCACTCCTCTGCCACCCGGCCATTGCTGCTTGCCGCCCTTCGCTCACCATTGCCATCTGCCTCTCGCCTGTCTCTTGCCTTGCCTACTGCCGCTAGTTGCCACTTTTTGCTTACCCATTACTGGAACAAAAATTTAAGAAGGCATATCAAACAAATATTTATTATAGAAATATAAATTTTGTGTCATTATCAAACATTACTTTCTCCTCCAAAACTCATTTAGGGAATCGAATTAAAATTTATATTTCTAGAAAAAATTGGGTTTGGGAAGAGAATGATTATTATTTGCTCCCTCGACAATCGAAAGGAATTTCATAAAGAGCCATTATTTGAAAATATACCCGAGGCATATGCTCAAGAAAATCTGTCAATTATTATTATTATTATTATATTATTATCGAAAAACTGCTATTTGTTTACTCTCTCTCTCCGATGTTGTTTCCTTCTCCCCCCTTACGTTTCCTCCGATTCCTGTTCGTTTCTACTTTCTACTGCGTGCTCTGCCTCTCTCCATCGACGCTCTTCTCTGTTTCTCTCGACGCGGTTGACGGTAAAAGTATCTCTTTTCGCGTCGGAACGGCCTGAACCTTCGATCCTCGAGCATGCATTGATGATGGTCGTCGTCCTTTCGTTTCGACCCGTGACTCGTGTGCTCGGTTGCATTCCTTCCATTCGCTTGATGTCTGGCTGTTCCCTGTCGTTCTTGCTGTTGCGGATTGAAATTCGGTGTTTTGCTTCTTGGGTCTGTTTTCATTTTCCCATTTGTTGATTTGCTCGCAAGGTTGTGGGAATTGATTCGTCCCTCCACCGGTAATCCGTATATTTTTAGCTGGGGAAGTTTCTTATGCGGTGGTTCTATGTTATATAAGTTGTAATCTTTCGGCCATTTGGGTACCCATTTGTCCCTTAACATCGATGGTTTTGCTCATATTTGAAATGCAGATATCTTCTTATGTTCGTTTCCTGTTAGTCATGTTTAGCCAATTGAATTGCCTTTCCATTCCTGATTTTATGTTAATTTTGGAGCATTGTTTCTTGGAGCTGGCAATTGTTTTGTCTGATCTTCTTTCACGGATCTCAGAATTCGACTGCTCGTTTGCCATAAATATCGGTTCCTTGTACTCTGGACCAGTCCAATGAGACAGTATTAAGAGTCTCGATTTGTGGCGGCAATTCCCGATCATAAGATATATAGACCTCACTCGCTGGCATCTATTTGAGAGATTCTTCTTTTTATATCATTTGAAATCATGAAACATACTATTGCTGCTGCAGTACCTTACAAATCTATAAGAGGTTTGGTGGATGTCAGATCCTGTTTTGAATTTTGCTGACTTTATGTTGGTCATCTATCAGGTTGCTAGTACGAAGACATAGAGCAGAATATTGGGTTTGAGAAACCTTACCCATCACATCATGGTGGTGGACTGGACAAGGGCCTGACTGGCTCGTGGTGATCATGATTATATGATATCAGGAATAAGGGACTTTTGTAACCAAAGGGAATTATATAGTTGATTATATGGTAAATGAAAATGACTGGGAGAAAGAACACTGGAAGCGCTTCAGTGCCACTGCTGGTTCTGTTGTCGCTTGGGTTTTGCTTTGCTACATACAATCTTCTAACTATATTAATGCGCAATATAGCAATCATGAGATCGGTGGTGGATGATTCGAACAGGAAACTATTATCCGATCCCATTCTTGAGATACGTGATAATATGCAGAAGCAGAAAACCTCAGGATCACCTTTTCACGTTGCTCTTACAGCTACAGACGCTCCATATAGCAAATGGCAGAGTCGCATTATGTACTACTGGTATAAGAAGAAGAAAGACCTGCCTGGCTCCAAGATGGGGGGATTCACTCGGATTTTGCATTCAGGAAATCCCGACAACTTGATGGATGAGATTCCTACTATTGTTGTGGATTCTCTACCTGCAGGCTTGGATAGAGTAAGATTTGCTTTGCTCTTTGGATGTTATGGCCAATGCTATGCTAGCTATGTTATTCAATTTTGGACTTATCATGAGGTGTATGTTGTTGTGGGGTTAAGGAATGAAATTAATTTGGGAAAACAACACATTTGGGGGATCGGTTGCAGAAGTTGCATTGTGTTTTCTTGATGTCACAGGTTTAGGCAAGTTTTTGTCTGATTGGGTACTTACTACTGAAGGTCTGAGAAAGCTCATTATTTTGGTTTTATGGAGTATATATACATGTACTCAGTTTACTTATAAGTCTGACTTCTTCATGAGTCAGGAGATAATAAATGCGATATCTTCTTTCACAATGGGAAAGCAACAGCCTGGAACTTCAATTTTTTAATCAACTGCAAAGTTCCCATGTTAGAAGTTGAAAAATTACTTTCATGACCTGCAATTTTCTGTACTTTTGATTCCAGATTCAAGTCGACCTGACCTGCAATTGTACTCGGAAGTATACTTAGTAGATTGCTTTAGCCTTCCAAGTCTTGATGCTTCAATTCTTTTGTTCTCTTTTTGGACATATTCTGGCCTTACATTTTAGAGTTCTGTTTTTGAGTTTCTGGTCATTCTTTGAGTTCACATCTTAAATGGTCTTTAAATGGTATACAGGGATACATTGTATTAAATAGACCATGGGCCTTTGTACAATGGTTGGAGAAGGCTACAATTGAGGAAGAGTGAGTTTTTTATTTTTTTCGCTGATTGGTGTTGTGAAAAGAATTGCATTTTAGGAATGTCTTAAAAGGATTGAGCATGTTTAATTTTGTGCTGCAGATATATTCTAATGGCAGAACCTGACCATATATTTGTTAATCCTCTACCTAATTTGGCTGATGGAGGATATCCTGCTGCTTTCCCTTTTTCCTACATAAAACCTGCAGAGAATGAGAATATCATCCGGAAGTTTTTCCCTGAGAAGAATGGCCCTGTGACCAAGGTTGACCCTATTGGGAACTCTCCTGTAATCATTAAGAAGGTAATGACTCTTGAACTATTCCACCTGGATAATGATGATCTTATCATTTTATATCTGATTAATGTGATCTCTGAACAAAAGAGCCAAAACCCGTGCCTCCATAACATTCTGTTCTACCTTATTTGGTTAATGGAAATACCAATTGATATTTGTTTGCATGCAAAAATTAGTGTCTTTTCTAATCATGATTGGTATAGGTCGTATGTGAATAGACAAAGTTTTTATTTTTTTAATTTTTTTTATTCAGGATCTGCTAGAGAAGATCGCTCCTACATGGATGAATGTTTCTCTAAGAATGAAGGATGATTCCGAAACTGATAAAGCATTTGGATGGGTACTGGAAATGTGAGCGTTTGAGAAAGTGTGAGCGTAATTCTTATTTTCTCCCTACTTTAAGTAATAATAATGGTGATGGTTTATTCTTGTCTTTTGTTAATCTCAGGTATGCTTATGCTGTAGCATCTGCATTGCACGGTGTTAAGCATATCCTCAGGAAGGACTTTATGCTGCAGGTTTGGAACGTAACTTTATGGGGTTATCACAAATTCTGCTCATCTCCTTTTCAATAGTCTTTTTGCTGCTTACATGTAATGGAGACCTGCTTGAATAACCATTTGAATTCTCTTTTCTTTTTCTGTTTTTAGCCTCCATGGGATTTTCAAACTGGAAAGAGGTTTATCCTCCACTATACTTATGGATGTAACTACAACTTAAAGGTGAAAATACATTTTGTCCAAGCTATGGATCATGCGAAGCTGCTTTGGGAACATTTTTCTGTTTCATAGATCATAATTGAATTTGCCAATCTCCTTTTCTTGTGCATCAATTGATTAAATTCCTTGTTTTAGAACTCGACCAGTGATTTGCATGTTTCCAGGGCGAGCTAACATACGGCAAAATTGGAGAGTGGCGATTTGACAAGAGATCATACTTACGTGGTCCTCCACCTAGAAATCTTTCCTTGCCTCCTCCAGGGGTTCCTGAAAGTGTAGTAAGTGAGAAATGTTTTATTATGTGGATCTCAATCTTTTGTCAAGATCATAACATGTAAAATAGGTTTGGTTTATTAAGTTGAATTTGTATGTTATCAAATGGATTTGATGGTTACCTGAGCTTGTAGACATGCATGCTGATCCTTTTGTGATGCCCTCATTCGTGAAGTCACTAATGATCTGGGTAATTTATATGTTGAGACGCAAGGAAAATGAATCTAGGACACAAAATATGCTGGAAAATAGAAGGATGTAACATCAGATCTATGTGACTTCTTCCTTTTTAGCTCCCTCACGGCAACAGTATAGAATACCTTGAAGGTTTTGATAAATTCTTTCCTTGATAGTTATACTGCCTAAGGACCTGGTTTGACCTCTTAAGCTGGTACTAGCACAGCTTGAAGGATCTATTTGTTCATCTTACTTCATCAAATCGACAGTGATGGCATATGCAAACATCAAAGATGAAAGGTCTATTGAAATTTTCTATGCTTCGATGCTTGCACATAAACTATTATTCATAGTCATCATTTTATCATGATATGGCAAAAGAGCAGAAGCTGAGGGATATTTATGCAACTCTAGATGTACATTTGAAATGTTTGTTCTGCTTATCCTCTTGCACTGAGGGACATAGCTGGGTATAATGAAGCACAATTCTTAACTCCCTTAATACGTACACTTATGGATGCGCTTTGCTTTTGTTTTTTGCAGGTTACTCTTGTGAAGTTGGTAAATGAAGCTACTGCAAACATTCCCGACTGGGATACAGAGTAAAAACTATGCTTGCAATTAAGGATGACTCGATGCGACCAATGATTTGGAATAAAATTATTGTTTTCAGTCTTAATTGTGTTAGTTTCAGAAATAGAGCGCAGAAATCTTAGCTTAGACTTTTAGATAGAGGTCGACCTAAAGAGAAACTTTTACGTATAGGATTGGAATGCAAGTTTGAAAGTTGCCACTTTCTGGACACTTTCCTTTGGTTGTAAAAGGGCGTAGAAATACTGTAGATAGAGATCCGCTTCCTTAGATGGCCTAGTGTACTACCCTACATTGCTCAACTCGCAATGAGGTCTTTTATAATAATAAGGGAAATAGACCTCTGCATTTCAAATTGCAAATATATATATATATATATATATGATTTGAGAAGAAGGGCTCTATTTCCAATGTCTTGATCTGATCAATGCACTGATGCTCCTGATGATTGACTGCATGGTGATTATATGAGTTACTGGTGCTATGTTTGGTCAACATTGAATAGACCTATTCAATCTGTTTCGCCCGTAGTTTTTCGATTGTAAGGGTTTTCGTAATGGCACATTTGAGTCGTGGTGATTCATGCAGTGCATTTTGAGGTATTAATAAAAATTGGTTTTAGAACTTCAGATTGGTCAAGGACCATCACTCCATTCCTGCAAGCATGACAAGTTCATGGAAGTACTTAAATATGGTTTAGATGACTTAGCTACTCTGATTTGAGTCCAAAGGCATTGCAGTTGAATATGCCCTGCTATTTATGTCACACTCACACGCAATGTATCTTCGTGGAGTGATCATTTGCGTGTACAAGGGCACTCATTCACATGCCCAGAATCGAATCGAACGCGGGACTTTTGATAACGATCGCGTGAGGAAGAAAACTGAGATCTAGCGCTTTAGAAGCAGCCGTGGCACAACACGCTTGGAAGAAATCTCTTAAGGGTGACAGATTTCGCTGGTGCAATCATTGTGACTTGCACCGCTTCAAAATGAAGCGAAGATGTGGAGAGTAGGGGCAAAGGAAGAGAGGTTCAAAAATATCAGAGGCAAACTGTACTGCAACATGGCATGCTGTAATTCAGTGGAAACCAGGCCAAACCGTGTGGGCCCGACCACTCAAATGGTGGGCCCACGAAGAAGTGGTCCTTGTGGGCCTTGTTAAACAGCATAGCTGGCTGGCTCTAATCTTCAAGTGGATGTCGGGCAACGTCAAGTTAGGTTTTCTTGAAACCCCAGACAGGATTTAAGCAAAATCTGGAAGGTTGACTTGGAGAAGATGCTGGGCACATTGCCCATTAAGGTTCTTCCTTCAGGCATTTTCTGCTCATGAGATGATTATAGATTTTACATGGTAAGTGTCTCTGTAAATGAGAACCACTTGTCCTTGTGTCACTGCCTATTGTTGTGCATTCTCAGACTAAAAAGAAAAGCAAATAACTGATTCTTCTCCCTATATGGAGTTACTGAAACAATCTTGTTCTATTATAGTATGATGTCTACTCATCATTTGGCTTTAAGGTATCTAATCATGCGATCCTCGCTTTCTGGGGTTTGATAAGAGTATGCAAATTGGTCATAGTATAGGACATTTCGAATGAGTTACTACAGTTGGATGATCTTGTATGATGGGCCACAAGAATCTAGCATCACATGGAGTGATTACTTTAGTTACAGCTTTAACAAGTCTCAATGTACACTCCCAACATAAACTTTGGGAAGGTCAGTGTCTCAGAGGTTATTGGGTGATGCACTTAGTTTGAGTTAGATCTTCTTGGGCAGACCGAACACTGACATAGTAGACCATTCACATAATTTTCACGTCGTGGTCATTCCATATTTGCGGTTCACTAATTCAGTCTATTGGAATAAAACTGATTTAAAGATGCAACAAGATAAAAATGCAAACGATTTTCTCAATCTTCTATGGATTTTTCTCTCAGGATCTCCTTTTTCTTTTCCCAGCATATGATCTGCTCCGATGGTGCAAAACACTAAAGCTTGAGCCAAATACAATGATTTTTCATACATAGTGAGGTGTGACGCCAACAACTTGGTATAGGAAAAAGTGTTAGAAAAGTCATAAATCTTTTGCATTTGTGCCAATTTAGTTCTAAACTTATTTTTGGTACCAATTAAATCTTAAATCTTTTGTCTTTGTACCAATTCAGTCCTTTTGGTTAATTTTAGCCGGATATTGCTAACGTGGATGCCGGCCGGTCTACGTGGCACTGCCGGCGATGACGTGAATAACTTTTAATAAATTTTTAATAATTTTAGTTTTTTATTTTATTTTCTTTCTTTTTATTTTTTATTTTCTTTCTCTTTCTTCTTCCTTTGCCGGTCGCCGGTCTGGCGACCGGTTGGAGGCCAGGGCCGGCGAGCCATGCTAGCCATTGCAAGGCTTGACCTTGCTAGCAACGGCGACGGCGAGCCTCGCCCGCGACCTCGTGGCCATTGGCGAAGGCTCGAGCCCTCGCCAGCGGCTAGGTGAGGCATGACCTTGCCGGGGAGTTTTGCTTTTGTTCTTTCTTTTGCTTTACCAGCGGCTGGGTGAGGCACGACCTCACCAGAGAATTTTGCTTTTGTTCTTTTCATTGAGGAAAAGGAAGATTTTCACCTTGGAAATGATCCTTTTTCCCCGACGAGTATAAGCTTGGTTGATCAACGAATTTCAGGTATAGGCTATTTCCACTCACAATCCTTATACTTAATCAATAAACAGTCTATCAAGTATAACTCAAGCTTCGTGCCGTGCACTGCAGTTAATTTCACAGAAAGACACGTATGATTGTTCACTACATTTATCTTTTGTTGAGTTTGCCTAATTATTTCTCATGAGTAATGGACGAATGCATGAAGAGGAAGTGCAGTGGCCATGACTCGTGAGTTTACTGTAGTTCAATATTTTGTGCACTATCCTACAGAAATTTCGTGGATGTGACATTATAATAAACACAGTAAGAGGACAGCTAAGATTGGACCCTGCACCAAGTATGGCTGAAATTTCTTTGACTACTAATCATGTGAATGAGGGAGGTTGTAATTTGAATCGAAATTGAACAAAAACCAAATGTGGGTAGCAAGAAAGTCTACGTGCTTTGTCCATTCTGGAGATTCAAATAACTAAAAGGGTAGTGATTCACAGTGTGCTTCGAATGAAGAATTAAGCACTAGAAAACAAACGAAAGAGACGTGCATTTTTGCCTATTGCAGATACTTGTCATCATCTGCACCCGTTTCCCTCACAGAGAGAGAGAGAGAGAGAGAGAGAGAGAGAGAGAGAGAGGCTTTGTGGATGAGAGTGCCAGTCACCATACGTTATGGCAAGTGAAAATACTCGTATTTCAATAAAATTTAGTCTTGAAACAGTCTTGGAGGTAATAACAGAAGCAATATCCTCAATTTCACACATGAAAGATTGTGCAGAGTGTGTGATTGTATCATTATTAAAATTTGGCATATCTATTCAGAGACACTTGAGATGGTAAATGTTTATCATAGCAACATTAGAACTAATCTGATCCCTGCAAAGATCAATCTTGGTTAGTATGCACTATGCAATTTGTAGAGCACACTATACTCCACATTAGATGTATGTAAATAGGGCATTTTAGCCTTACTCTGTCTCTCATGAGTCATGACCTGATCTTTCCACAAATATGTAGCAACGAGAAAAAAACAGAAGAAAAGTCATCTTTTCAAGTGAATAGACAACGGAAGGAGAGGTCCACACTGCAAAAGCAAATGGAATACATCCTGTGATCAAATTACCTGTCAAGATCCCACTCACAAGTCACATGTCTACATTCCCACTCCAAGTACTAACAAGCCCAGCTATAAATAACTCGCTCACTCTTGGTCTCTCCCAAGCCTAACCATATCCATGAAACACCAACACAAAGTAACAATGAAGCAAACCCTCTTCTTGCTCTCAGTGGCCCTCCTCTCATTGTCCATAGCACAAGGCCTAAACCCCAACCAGTGTGACCTCCCAAACCATGGCTCAACCCTCCAAGTCTTCCACGTGAACAGCCCATGCTCTCCACTGAGGCTACCCAAGGCCATGCCTTGGGAAGACACTGTGCTCCAATTGCAAGAGAAGGACCAAGTAAGGCTCCAATTCTTGTCCTCAAGCCTAGTGGCTAAGAAATCTGTGGTGCCCATTGCACCTGGGAGGCAGATCCTCCAGAGTGCCACTTATGTTGTGAAGGTTCAGATTGGGACTCCTGCTCAGAGCATGCTCATGGCCGTGGACACCAGCAATGATGCTGCTTGGGTCCCTTGTAGTGGGTGTGTGGGTTGCTCTTCAAGTGTTGTGCTTGATTATGCCAAGTCCACTAGCTTCAAATCCCTTGATTGCCAAGCCTCTCAGTGCAAGCAGGTAGTATACATGCATTCGGTTATTTATGCCCTTGTTCTCTGTCTCGAGATAGTATACGAGTTAGATAGACATGTCAGAATTGTTCAGCTCACTCGTTATGTATAATATACTATGACACGATAACACGAGTTAGGTGGACTTTTTTTTGGAACGAAAATATTAAATTTCTCGAGTTTTTAGAATAAATTTTATAATTAGCTTCTTCATTGCCATGTGTGACCATTGGGAGTAGTGCCCACATGAATCTAATATGGAGATAGGATTCACTTATCCAACGACTTAAAAACCTTTGACGTTGTCATTTCACGGCGTCATTTAAGACATTTGACGAGTTGCTTCAAATGTTCTTTAGCAAAAATTCATGCAAGTTTACCATTCTAAAATGATCGGCAAAAGTAATTCAGCTTCATGAATGGCGCTCTCAGGGGCTAATTAAGGTGCGCATGAAATTTCAGGTACCAAATCCAACGTGCGGCGGGACCACTTGCGCCTTCAACATGACATATGGCGGCTCCACCATACTGGCGAATCTCTCGCAGGACACATTCACCCTAGCCACCGACCCCATCCCCGGCTACACCTTCGGTTGCATCCAGGCAACCACGGGGACCTCCGTGCCGCCGCAGGGGCTCCTGGGCTTGAGCCGAGGCCCGCTGTCACTCATGTCCCAGGCCCCAAGCTTGTACCAGTTCACGTTCTCGTATTGCTTGCCCAATTTCAGGTCCGCCAACTTCTCCGGGTCGCTCCGGCTCGGCCCGGTGGGCCAGCCCAAAAATATTAAGTACACTCCGTTGCTCAAGAACCCGAGGAGGTCTTCACTTTACTATGTCAACTTGATGGGCATAAGAGTAGGGAGCAAAATTGTGGATATTCCACCAAGTGCACTGGCTTTCAATGCTACCACTGGGGCAGGAACCATCTTTGATTCAGGTACAAGGCAAGGCCAGGCCAGCCAGTGATTCTCTTTTTCAAGAATTCCTTTTTGTCTTTAAATTATGAAAATGATTTCTCCTCTATTTTTGGATGAGCCACAATGATATCTCTGAATGTATTCCTGATTGCCAATCACAATTTATTTTTTCGGCTGGATATTTATTAACATTTTAACACAATGGCGTTTGGCTATAGCCTGCCCGATTTTTCTTTTTTAATTCATCAAAATACAAAAAAAGGGAGCCTGCCCGATCCTTTTCCTTTTTTATTTTTTGGGATTGGAATTGGATTAACTTACAAAATATATATTTTTATCCTCATTAGGGGCTCAAAAGCTATTATTAATCTTTGTATTTATTTGTTGAACTTGCAATTATTTGCAAGCAAAATGTAGCTTAATATTGCCTCACCTCAAAAAGACCAGATATAGTCCATAATTTCAATACAATGTATTTTACTTTTTGGAGGAGGGCGTGAATTTTGCATTATGCTTACGAAATAATTATTTAGAAGATGTATATTATTTTTCTTAATTAATTCATCACATTATGCTAATAGAGTTAAATAAATTGCGGATGTCAATACAATCTTAATTCTTCGAAACTCACGAGAAAAATCATTAGTAGTGCGATTATCATCGCAGCAATTTTAATGTAAATGATTTAATTTCAACATTAAATCAAGAAAAAGAAAAAGGAAAAGATTGTTGTGATGGTTTTGCTTCTCTTTCTTTTTATTGATTTTTTATTTCAACCTTTCTTCTTTCCTGCCGTCGGTGCAACGTCCAGGCACGATGTTCACTCGGCTGGTGGAGCCAGCGTACGTGGCGGTACGAGACGCGTTCCGGAAGAGAATCGGCGGGAACGCGACCGTGACCTCGCTCGGAGGCTTCGACACCTGTTACACCGTCCCGATCGTCGCTCCGATGATGACCTTCATGTTCGACGGCATGAACGTGACGCTCCCTCAGGACAACCTCCTGATCCACAGCACAGCCGGGACCACCACGTGCCTCGCCATGGCCTCCGCACCCAACAACGTCAACTCCGTCCTCAACGTCGTCGCCAGCATGCAGCAGCAGAACCATCGCCTCCTCTTCGACGTCTATAATTCCAGGCTCGGCGTCGCGCGCGAGCAGTGTTCTTCATGATTTTTTGAATTTCTCTTTGTTGTTGATCAGCTTTAGTGCAGAAGGTCAAGGATATGATTTGCGTTGCATCGAATTTGTGCTTTGGTTTGGTATTCTGGTTGCTCGCCATCTGAGTTTTGAACGAGTGTCCAATTTTCTTTGATGGGATTAATTTGCAAATTTCTCGCGAAGGATTGAAGCTACCACATTGAGCTCGGATGACGTTCTGAACTTAGTTACCTCTGTTTTGCTAGGTGATGCTTTATGATAGCAAGTTGTCAATGTCTGAAGAGTAGTTGCGAAGCCTCTTGTTTGTCGTAAGCCTTGGCTTATGTTCTTCTTCATCAGGAAGATGAGAACCTGCAAGACAATCAAAAAGAGAGAAATGTGAATGAGGCTAAAGCTAAAATTGGAAACAAACAGCATTAAAGCTCGAAAGCAAGAAGCACCAGATGACAGAAGAAGACACTCTTCTCTCTCTCTCTCTCTCTCTCTCTATCTCTCTCTCGATCTCGGCCTCAAACTGGTGCGTGATCTCCTGAGGGATGGACACTGGACAGTGACAGGTGCGATGACGATGCTTGAATGGGAAGAGAGGTTAAAGATAAAGAAGAAAGGCTAAAGTGTGATAAAGAATACAACGTACATCACTAACAACAGCCAAAGTGCTCTGGTTTCCCTACTTTTAATTTACATTCCACTAGTTTTCGCTTACTCCTGTTCTGCTCCATGCTGACCTCAGTTCAAGCCCCGTCGCTTCTAACTCCTTTATAACCACGCGTTGCTTGGCACTCGGTTGCATGAAGCAGGACGTCCATTCCTATCTGATCATAAAATAAGTTTTGAGGTATTATCGACTCTCTGCCCTCAATAGTCACCTTTTCTGATATTATGTTGTCCGGTTCTGCATATGGATTCCGTCATTGCTGGCTTTACTGTTGCACTCATGCTGACTGAAAGATTTCCTTCCAGAGATCCGGTGAGGCAGTGAAATATGAAATTTCTTGCAGAAGCCCAGAATTTATGGATGAAACTCAATCTCCGAGGGATGATCGTTATAAGCCTATCTCTGCAAGTCTTTCTCATCTTTTTCGCACCCATTCGAAAGAGGTGTTCAAACTGGGGGATAATGATGCTCACCTGGTCAGCTTACTTGGTTACTGACTGGGTCGCTGACTGTGCCTTTGGACTCATTTCCAAAGGCCAATTCACTGGTGGTGCTTCAGAATCCGAGGCTGATGCATATGGTGACCTATTGGCATTTTGGGCTCCATTTCTTCTGCTACACCTCGGAGGACCCGACACCATCACCGCTTTCGCGCTCGAGGATAATGAGCTGTGGCGTAGGCACTTGCTTAATCTCTTGTTCCAGCGAGGCGCTGCAGGCTACGTATTTTATCAATCGCTGCCCAATAACAAGCTAATTGTCCCGACCATCCTCATGTTTGTTGGTGGAATCATCAAATACATAGAGCGAACACGTGCTCTGTATCTCGGAAGTCTTAGTAAATTCCGTGCCTCCTTGCTCCCGCCTGCTGATGCTGGGCCAAACTATGCCGGGCTCATGGAAGAATACTCTTCCAAGAAGAAAGCTAATATCCCTGCTTTGATAGAGATGATGCTGGAGCCCGATATCGAATCCCTAGCTGATGGAGAGGAAGATGAAACCAAATCGGAAGAGAAGAAAGATAAAAATGCAACCGATTTGGACGACAGAGAAGTGATAAAAGCCGCATTTTTTTACATCACAACCTTCAAGGGCCTCCTTGTGGATCTCATCTTCACCTTCCGTGAACGTAACGAAAGCATGGAAATTTTCAGAAGCAGAACCACAAAGGATGCTTTTTTGGTCGTTGAGGCTGAGCTCAACTTCTTTTATGATGTTCTTTATACCAAGGCTGCTGTGGTCACTGTCGAACAGGGAACATTTTCCGAGCTATCTCACTTGGTCCCGTCATTACTGCTTTTGCTCTTTTCTATGTGCTGAACAAGCATGGTTTTCACGAATATGATATAAAGATTACGTACACCTTGCTCCTTGGAGCTGTTGGCCTGGAATTTGTAGCTCTTAGTATGCTCATTTTCTGTGGCTGGACAATTGCACTTTTAGGGAGATCTGAGAAATATCATCGTATAAGAAATGCCTTCATTAAGTTCCTCCTCAAATTCAAATCTGTAGGTTCACCGTTTGAATTGTGTATACTCCATGCTAGATGGTCTAAATCTGTCTTCCAGTACAATTTGATAGATTCTCGGCTGAGAAGGTGGCCAAAATGGATCGAGAAACTCTTTGATTGCATCTCTCTCGGGGAAATATTTGATGACTTGAAGTCTGGACGACGAAAACCATACAGTGACAAATTAGGAGCACTGATTTTTAATGAGCTGAAACGGAAGTCATCGGATACGGAACACATAAAAGAGATGTGTGCTGTTTCGAGGTAAATGGGCTCTGGAGAATACTAAAACAGGGGAAGATTACAAACCCTTGCTTCCATTCGTCCATGAAGTCGATTACGGTGAGAGCCTTATACTGTGGCACATTGCCACCGAACTCTGTGACAACGCCGACACAGATGAAAGTACCGATTTTGGCACTGATCGTGTAAACAGTAAGGTGTTGTCAGATTACATGCTTCATCTTATGATCAAACAACCTGCTATGATGTCTGCAGTGGCTGGGATTGGCCAAATAAGGTTCCGAGATACTTGTGCTGAGATGGACAGGTTCATCGATAAAAAAAATATCTCTGATGGGAGCAAAACGAATGTCAGTATCTCTGATGGGACCAAACCGAATGACAGTATCTCTGAGGGGAGCAAACGGTATGGAAATATCTCCCATAGAAATATCTCTGGTGGGAGCAAAACGAAGACAAGGAAAGAAAGTGCGTGCGGAAGTCTCCTTTCTGTTCCTACAGATGCTGAAGTGAGGCCAGTTGATGTGAAAGGAGGCAGAAGCAAATCTGTGCTCTTTGATGCGTGTATTCTCGCCAAAATATTGCTGAGAATTGATAAGGTAAACAGGTGGAAGATCATGAGTGTAGTGTGGGTGGAATTGCTGGGTTATGCTGCGATCCACTGCCGACCTTGCAATCATGCTCAACAACTCAGTAAAGGGGGAGAGAACTCGTCACCGTGGTTTGGTTATTGATGGTACATCTTGGCTTGAGCGAACAGTTCCAAATAGGTCACGCTAGAGCAAAATTGATTGTTAAAAAATAATTAGGGTAAGTTGGCTGCCGAGTCGGCAAAGGATGAGGCTTCTTCGCGCAAATTCCATTGAGAATCTCGTGGTAGGAATCTCACTTTGTTTACACCTTTCTTCTGTTTCTTCTTGTAACGAGTGTGCTTGGCTGCACCTTGTCGAAGGTGTCCTTCCCTATAAACTCTAGCTGCAATTTCTCCATATATCCTGCGATTCTGTGTACTTCTTGGAACCGAATGAGAGAAGCTCACACAAATAACATCCGATTGCACTGGTTTAATGTTCGCGTCGCAAGTTCAATGTTGAACCGGCAACAGAAAGTAACATTCTTAGGTCAAAACAAGAGTATCTGTCGCTTCGTCTAAAATATATTCTTGTCCAAAAGGAAGGCATTTTCAGTATGAATGACGTACTCTTCGTGTAGATGATCATCCCAATGTAAACGCTGATATGTTTGTGGCTGTTAAATAGTGTTTTGATCGATATTGTAAGGGTTAATATTATGAAAAATTCTAAATTGGTACATTTATGATAAATTTATTTCAAATTAATTTTTGATTACCAAAAATTCCAAACTAGTACACCCATGATAAATTTACCTTCCATTAGTTTTCGTTAAATTTTACTCTCAAATGATAAATTTATCCTCCATTAGTTTTCGCTAAATTTTACTATTAAATCGCTCCACAAATGACATGTGGCAATTGACAGATGTACGAATTTGGAGTTTTATTTTTCGTTTGTCATAGATATAGTAGTTTGTAGTTTTTCTTTATTAATTCAATTTAATAGATGGTAAATTTGTGATAAATGTATCGGTTTGAGGTTTTTAGTGGCAAAAAAATTAGTTTTGGATAAATTTATCATAAGTATACTATTTGAGATTTTTTATGATAAAAAAATTAGTTTGAGTTTTTTTGTGGTATTAATCAATTTTGTAATATTTGCCTTCTAACTTAATCAATTGGAGCCCACATAAAGAAAAAGAAAAAGAAAAAAAAAAAGACCATTGTGAGATAAAAGAGAGGAGAGAAGACCGAGAGCAATGCACGGAAAACAAAGAAAAGAAGAGTGGGGGGGGGGGAGGGGGGGTGGGGGGTGTGCGGGGACAGAAAAGGAAGAAACGGTAAGAAAGAAGAAAGATTTCACATACAAGCCACGGTTATCTCGTCAAGGCGGATTTATTATGTATTGCAACGTCAGCTAAGTGTTCATGCCCTTCGTTTTTCCAATAGGAATAATTTTTGAAACTAGGGCTTAACTTTGAAGTTTTGTGAAATTTGAGGTGCAAAATTTGATTTTTGAGTTCTTGAGCTATATGATTTACCGAAATTGTGAATTATGGCTTTGTGGAGTCATGGGTTTGATGGGAGTTGATTTATAGCAACGGTTTGGTCGAAGAGAGATTTTTAGAGTTTTGCATAGGAGTTCCATGTTACGTTTATGTTTGAATAATCACTTTAAGTGAGCGATTTGTTATCGTGTAAAAATCATTTTGGTAGCATTTAAGCTTTGTATAGCTATTTCGTAATTGGTGTAGTATTTTACTTGATTTTGACGTCGATTCTTATTTAATTATTGGGATCACGAGATTATCGGCTTGTTTAGCTACTTGTTTGGTTTTGAGGGATTTTTAGGTGAGTGATGTTATCTTTTTTTGAATTTGCGAACTCATATTTTTAAAATGAAAATTATGTGACGTACAAAGTGTGATTTGGCTAAAAAGAAAAAAAAAAGTAATGTTTATGGCATATTTGATGCAGAATTTTGGATTGAGCATTTACTAACCTATTTGTTATTTGAAATGGTTTAAGAAGTGTTTACGAAATGAATTGCAAAAAGTATTGTGGCGGTTAAGTTGAGTTGCGAAAGATTGTATGCTTTGTTTTGTAAATCGATTTCTGATATCAATTATGGATTTGGCTTTGAGAATTGTCAATGATGTTGTTGTGGATTGGTGTTAATGTTTGGTATCATTGTGAGCATATTAAGGGTCTTTTGGGTATGCATACTAATATAGGATATTCTTGTGAACCAAACCACCGACAATATAGGTGAAGATCTAGCCAAAGGAAACCTGTTATGCGTGATCATGGTTAGATATTTGAGTATGAGATAATTCATTTCATAAACACTTCTTAAACCATTTCAAATAACAAATAGGTTAGTAAATGCTCGATCCAAAATTCGGCATCAAATATGTCATAAACATTACTTTTTTTTTCTTTTTAGCCAAATCACACTTTGTACGTCACTTAATTTTCATTTTAAAAATATGAGTTTACAAATTTAAAAAGAAATAACATCACTCATCTGGAAATGCCTCAAAACCAAACAACGCGATGCTAAACAAGCCGACAATCTCGTGATCCTATTAATTAAACAAGAATCGATGTCAAAATCAAGTAAAACACTACACCAATTACGAAATGGCCATACAAAGATTAAATGCTAACAAAATGATTTTTACACGATAACAAATTGCTCACTTAAAGTGATTAATCAAACATAAACGTAACATGGAACCCGTATGCAAAACCCTAAAAATCTCACTTCGACCAAACCGTTGCTATAAATCAACTCCCATGAAACCCATGGCTCCACAAAGCCATAATCCACAATTTCCATAAATCATATAGCTCAAGAACTCAAAAATTAAATTTTGCACCTCAAATTTCACAAAACTTCAAAGTTAAGCCCTAGTTTCGAAAAATATTCCTATTGGAAAAACGAAGGGCGTGAACACTTAGCCGACATTATGATATGTAATAAATCTGGCTCGACGAGATAACCATGGCTTGTATGCGAAATCTTTCTTCTTTCTTACCGTTTCTTCCTTTTCTGTCCCCCCCCCCCCCCCATGCTTAGTATCATTGTGAGCCTATCAAGGGTTTTTTGTATGCATACTAGTATAGGATATTCTTGTGAGCCAAGTTACCGACAATATAGGTGAAGACCTAGCCAAAGGAAAATATGCGTGATCATAGTTAGATATTTTAGCATGAGATAATGAACCATTGACGTGTGATTTTAATGAGATTGATTAATTGACTGGACCATTGATATTTGTTTTGACGTTATTGGGGTATGGTTTGAGATTGCATCCTTCATGTCGATGGATCTAGGGGCATCAGAATTGAACAGGACAACCAAACTGAAATTTTGCACATTTCGGTTCGGTTCAATTTTCAGTTCGAATAATTGAAAAATTGCTTTTCTTTTTGCTTATGGTTATTTCAATTTGGTTTAATTCAGTTAATCGAACTGGCTTTTAACTCTAAAATTAAAAAAAAAAAAAAAAAAGCATAATCCTCATTTGAACAACCCAAAGTTAAAACCCTCTTGTAGATCTTGGATCGGGTAGGAGTGAAAGTAGAGTATCTTTAAAAGTTAAAAGTCAAGAACAGAGTTACAGGCATGAAAAATTCCCTTCGATGTTACCAAGATGAAAGGGATGAGTAGGAGTAGATTTTATGTGGCGAAATACATGAAGTCACAAGTGGCAAATCTTCACTTATTCTATGGCCAAGTGTGAGAAGTTAAGACATATTAAAGATGACTAATAGCCAAGAATAATGATGGTTATGGCTATGTGTCAAATTAGTGCAAAAGCCAAGCTTAAGAGTGGCATGTGGCCATGCATTTAGTCTCCAAATGTGGCATGTGGCCACCCATGAAGTCTTCAAATGCCACAAGAGTGTTATGTGTCTTAAGAGAGATTTTGTGAGAAATTAAAAATAAAAACAGGATTGCCTCCCTTTATAACACCATATTATTAATCACTAATTAACTAAAATTTAAATTAATAATATTACCCATCAATTATTAAGACAACGGTGAATTAATTAACACCATTATAATATTCACGTATACATCGGCGTATTTTAATTTACAACACGTCGAACTTGGACGATTTCATTCACGAAAATCTTCTTTTGTGCCTCACAAAATTTACGATCCAACTAAGATTTCTATGTGTCCATCCGAATTTTAAACTAATAATACTTAGCTTTATGATCTAAGTATTATTACTGGAAACGTAAATTTTTCGAATATCACATAAATAATATTTAAAAAATTCCGGATGTCACACCCTTCATTTGGAATTTTTTCAAAAATAAATAAACGAAAAATATTATCATCATCTATGAGAATGCTTAAACATAAATTATTGCCAATAATAATAAAAATTCATTAACTAATTATTTCAAGTTAAACAATCGGTCATTTTAGGAAAATATTTTTTAAATTATTTATTTTTTGCGAAACAAACGGAACCTAAAGAGAAAATCCAAAAAAGCCAGCAAAGCCAAAGAACGGACCTTGATTGATCTCATGCAGAAGGCATTTAGCTTTACCTTTTTACAGCAAACACGGGCAAATACAAAATGCTAAACTCCCGACACTTGGCTTCACGTTTTGTTTTAGGTTGCTGGCTTCAAGTTAATCACTACAAAAAAACAAGTTTTTTCCAACGAAATTTCTAACGAAAATTTCTGAAAAATTCGTTGGAAAACGCATTTCCAACGAAAAAATATTTATGGGTAATAAGTTGTCGGAAAATTTTCCAACGAAAAATTTAACTTTTCGTTGGAAATTTGCAACGAAAATTTTTTTGTTGAAAATTTCGTTGGAAATTTCGTGGCTAAATTAGTGGCTAAATTCCTTGGAAATTTCGTTGGAAAATTCGTTGCTGAATCATCGTTGGAAAATTTGTTGGAAAATTCATTGGTAATTATTTGTGGGTAAATTCGTGGGTAAATTCCTTGGAAATTTTGTTGCAAATTTCGTCGCTAAAAATTCGTTGCAAAAGTCGTGGAAAAATTCGTTGGTAATAAGTGTTCGAAAAAATGGTGGGAAAAAGAATTTCCAACGAAAAAAAATTCGTTGGAAATTAAATGCGGGAAAATTTTTGGGACAACAAAATCATTTAAATTTGCAACAAAAATCAGGTCATGGCAAAATTCGTTGGAAAATTTTCAACAAAATCGTTGGAAATGTCGTTGGAAATCCTTTAAATATTCGAAAGAAACTTAATTTTCGTTGTTAATTTGCGACAAAAAATAAATTCGTCGGTAAGTTTGTTGGAGAAATAGTTGGAAAATTCGTTGGAAAAATTTTGTTGGAAAAACTTCGTTGGAAAATTCGTTGGTAAAATTTCGTTGGAAAATTCGTTGGTAAAAATTCGTTGGTAAAATTCCGTGAGAAAATTCGTTGCTAAATTTTCGTTGGAAAATTTGTTACAAATAACGAAAATCATCAATAATTCATTGCAAATTGTGTCATTATTTGGTCATTACAAAATTAATCCGTAATTATTTGTGCAAATTGTCGTTCCTAATTTGCAGCAATATATCTTTTTGTCGCTAAATTGCGACGAATTACATTTCGAAACAACTTCGATTTAAAATCTAATTAGATATGCAATATTAATTTCTACAATGCATATAAGTTGCAAAGTCATACATGATAGTATTAAATATTCAATCTCATAATACATAGAGTAAGCAAGAATGAACACCAAATAATACATTGAAAGGACGGGAAATAACCATCAGACATTGGCGGCTTCAGTATTGAGCATGACATCAGTAATGGTCAGCTGTATCGACACCTGATGAAATATGGAAACAAAAATAAAGATTTTGGAAAATTTGTCCAAAATATAAGAAAAACATTTATGCATTGACGTAAAAGTAGCTATAAAAAAATGTTCTTACCTAAGGGGGACTGACAATAAAATCACCAGCATCATCATCATCAGCATCATCACCAATCGCCGCATCATGGTGTGGCTCATCAATATGCCCATGACCGGCTACGTTAACAGGAGGTACAGAAGGAACGTTGTTGCGATCGATGTCGAGGTGTCGCATGATATATTGCATTTGTGATTGCATCACTCTTATTTGCTCGTCCTTCTGTCCAAGTAAATGCTTCATTTCTTCGTTCTTCTGTATAAGCAACTGTTTGAGTTGGCACAATTCCTGAGTCATGTGCTCCTCATGTCGTGTCCTCCTTGCAGCAGCCGCATTGGAGGATGAAGATGCCGCAGCCTTTGTTTTGAACATCCTTGACAATGATCCCATTCCAAATATTTTTCCTCCTTTCATCTCACCCGTTGCCTCCACCCATAATGCCATACTGTCAACCGATGGCTCAGACACAGCAACACCATCACCATCACTACCATCATCACCACAAGCAGAACCACTAGCAGTGCTTATCACAAGTTGATCATATTTTTCCTATATTAACAGTATAGATAAAAATAAAATAAATTCGTATATATTAACATAAATATTAAAAACGTGCATGATTTTCATTCTAGTTTCGATAAAGTCAAAACTATAACTTTCCATACCTTAGTAGCTTTTGCCCGATCGCCAGTCCATGTCTTATCCTATTTATGAAATGTGCGTTCAAATGTAGCTGCAAATGTGGGTTCCATCCCCAATTCTTCTGCCTACAAAAATTTCACAACAATTAGTGACCATTGAATTAAATGAACGTACAAGTTTAAACAGACTTACCATTCTTCTTCTATGCTCGCCGATGCTAATAGAGTCCCCAGCATATGTGGCTGACGCAGACCCGTTATTAGAACTAGAAGCTCAATTCTTCATGTTTTGTTCACATCTTTTCTTATACTTGTCAGTTTCCCAAGTTCTCATAATTTTTATCCAATCGTCAGATGTAATGAAATCCGGTTTTTCTTTTGTTCTCTTGGCTTTATTTATCACATAACACATGTGATCACCGACTTTTTTCTTAAAAATTCTTCTAATGTCAGCCTTTTCCATTTCATCCCACGTAAACTTACGCTACAATCAATAGAACCAAACAATTCGTCAAGATTTCATTATTGACCATCAGTATGCTACATCGAACTTACGTTATGAGAAAATGAATAAAAATAACACTAACCTTGAACTCATTCCACCACAAAGTTTTTATTTCTTTAGGAGCACTGCTAAAAGTTGTAAACTGCCCTATCCAACAGTTATTGACTATTTTATTAAGTTCCCTCACAACATGCGTTGAATCCGTAAATCTGAAAACATGTTATAACACTATAGAAAATAAGACAATTAAGCATATGGAAAATTCGAAACATGGATACTTTTTTTTACATCTATTATTTAAATATACATAAAAAAATGAATTACTTACGAATCTCCGCATGGGGATATAAGGAATCGGTTATCTTCTTCCTCATTTAAGTATTGCACTGATGAAGCAGGTGGCACAAAAGGAGATGGAACTGAAGTAAAGTTAGTTCGCATGTCCCTCAGTTCTTCCTGAATATGTTGCTGCGTGTCAAAGGATGGGCCAATGTGTCCGTATTGTTCTTGCATATATGGTAGAACAGGGTTCGATGACGGGGCGGGGGAAGAAGATAGGGCCGGGGATGAGGATGATGAAGCGGAAGGGCCTGGTCTTCGTTGTAAACCCCCACCCCGCATGTGACCTCCTCGATTATGCTGACAATTAGTAAAGAGGTTAGACAAATATTATCAAAAATATTAACATGTATTATGAACAAAAATGAATTATTTTCCTTACCATTTTGTATTAGATATCAAGAAATAATTTTAAGAAATTGAAACTAACAGAGTACCGCCTTTGATAAATAGCCCAGTTACTGGTCCTCGACGGAAGAACCTATTACAATTTAGATCACATCAAATATTACTTAATTGTATAATGAAACATATTTAATTTGCAAAACGAATTACAAAATATAATTTTTAAAAATTATAATTGCATCCGCGACCTCCCATCCGGCGGAATCCGGCGGTCGAATTCCGGCCGGCCGGGGGCTGGCCGCCACCCCACCCGGCCTGATTCCGGCCGCCGGAATCCTGTGATCGGATTCCGGTCGGCTGGGGGCTGGCCGCCACCCCACCCGGCCGGATTTCGGCTGCTAACCACCCGTCGGAATCCGGCCACCACCCCACCCGGCCGCAACTCCCAACGGCACGGCCGCGTCCCCCTCCCCCGGCGGCGACACCCCCAACCCCCCCGCCCCACCCGGCGGCGACACCCCTCCTCGCAGCAACCCTCCCCCCCCGGCGGCGACCCCCACCCCACCCGGCCGCAAGCTTCCCCCCCCGCCCCCCCGGCGACGAGCCCCGCCCCACTCGGCGCAACCCTCCCCTCCACGCAAACGCTCCCAGCCCCCCCCCCCCCCCCCCCCCCCCTCAAGAGAACAGACACTCCACAGAGCTGCCCCCTCCCCCGGCAACGACCCCCCGCCCCCACCGCAACAGCCGCAGACCGCACCCCCGCCCCCCCGCGCGGCCGCCACTCCTCCCCCGTGCGCGACCCACCCCCTCCGCGTGGCCGCCGCTCGCGAAACCCCCTAGCCGAGACCCCCAAGGCGAGAAAAGGACGGCGAGTGCTTACCACGGAGGGCGACGGAGAGGGCGGCGACGGCGAGGCGGACGGCGACGGTGAGGGCGGCGATGGCGAGACTGGGCAGTAACGGCGACAAGGATACCAAGAGAGAAATTTTGTCGAGTCCACAATAGTCGGTAGACACAAACGTACTAAATACCGAACAAAACAAAAGCCATTCTCTAATTTCGTTGCAAAATTCGTTGGAAATTACCAATGAATTTTGCAACGAAATTCATATTCCCAACAAATTTACCAACGAAATCACACTTTCCAACGAAATTTGCAACAAATCTCAAGTACGTTGGAAATTTCGCGAAATTTCCAACGAAAGTTCCAATGAAATTTAAAAAAATACTAAAAATTCAAACACTTTTTATTGGAATTCCAACAACATTTCCAACAAATTTGCTAATCGTTGGAAATACCAACAAAAGTTCCGAAAATTTTCGTTGGTAAATTCGTTGGAAATTTCCAACGAATTTACCAACGAAATTGATTTGACCGGGAAATCCTAAATTTTCTAAAATTGGTTGGAAAATTTGCTGGAAATTTCCAACGAATTTTAAAATTTCGAAAAAAGAATTTTCAAAATTTGTTGGAAATTTCGTTGCAAATTACCAACCGATTTACCAACAAATATAACATAATCAAAAAAAGCCAAAATTTTTAAAAATTCGTTGGAAATATAGTTGGAAATTTAGCAAAAACATTTATATAATTTCCGAAATTATAAATTGGTTGGAAAATTCGTTGGAAATTTCAAACGAATTTTCCAATGAATTGTTTCTACACGGAAAAGACATTATTTTTATAATTTTCATTGGAAAATTCATTGGAAATTTCCAACGATTTTTCCAAAGAAAATTATAAAACGAAAAAAGACATACTTTTAAAAATTGGTTGGAAAATTCGTTGGAAAGTTCCAACGAATTTAATGAAAATAATGTCTTTTCCGTTTTGAAAAAATTGGTTGGAAAATTGGTTGGAAATTTCCAACCAATTTTCCAACCAATTTTTTAAAAGTATATCTTTTTGTGTTTCATAATTTTCGTTTGAAAATTCGTTGAAAATTTCCAACGAATTTTCCAACCAATTTTATAAGAATAATATGTTTTTCTGTTTTGTAAAATTCGTTAGAAATTTCCAACGAATTTTCCAACAAATTTTTAAATTTGTCGAAATCTCAAATTAGTTGGAAAATTCGTTGGAATTTTCCAACGATTTTTTTAAAGTTTGTCTTTTACCGTTTTGTATAATTTGTTGGAAAAGTCGTTGGAAATTTCCAACGAATTTTCGAACCAATTTTATAAGAATAATGTTTTTCTGTTTTGTAAATTTGTTGGAAAATTCGTTGAAAAATTCCAATGAATTATCCAACAAATTTTTAAATTTGTCGAAATCTCAAATTAGTTGGAAAATTCGTTGGAAATTTCCAATGAATTTTCTAACGATTTTTTTAAAGTTGGTCTGTTACCGTTTTGTAAAATTTGTTGGAAACGAACTTTCCAGCGATTTTTTGAAAGTATGTCTTTTTCCGTTTAAAAAATTTCGTTGGAAATTTACGACAAATTTGATATAAGTGATAAAAACAAATGTTATCAAAAATTCGTTGGAAATTTCCAACAAAATTGCCAACAAATTTTTAAAATTGTCAAAATCAAAAAAATTAGTTGGAAAATTAGTTGGAAAATTCGTTGGAAATTTACAAAGAATTTTCTAATGAATTTTATCTAAACGGAAAAGACATTATTTTTATAAAATTCGGTGGAAATTTCGTTGGAAATGTCCAACGAATTTTTATAATTGTTGAAATCAGAAAATTAGTTGGAAAATTCGTTGTAAATTTTCAACGATTTTTCCAAAGAAATATTTGTTTTATTAATTTGTTGGAAATTTCGTGGGAAATTTCTCACAAATTTTCCAACGAAACTGGTGAACAATTACATTAATAAAACAATTATTTCAATTCGTTGCAAAGTTTCAATGATATTTCCAACGAATTTGATAGTGCTCGGCGTCATAAACTTTTCAAAATTTATTGGAAAACTCATTGGGGATTACCAACGAATTTTCAAACTAAATTTCTTAACAGTTAAATAATATTCCGAAACCTTTACATTGATCAGAAAGTTCATTGAAATTTTCAACAAACTTTCCAACGAATTTCATACTGCCCGTCATCATAAACTTATAAAACATCGTTGCAAAATTCGTTAAAAATTTATAACGAATTTTGCAATGATTTTTATTTCACCCTAAGAACTATGTTCATTAAAATTTTTTTGGAAAATTCGTTGGAATAGAATTTTGCAACGTTTTCTATATAGGCCGAAAAAAAAGATTTACCATTGAATGAAATTATTACAGAACAAGAACAACAGAAATATTAAAAATTAGGACAACAAAAACACACACGTGTCGTATTTCTACTAAAAATTACACATAATTAATAAAAAGTCTCAAAAATCATAATCATAATCTTCATCTTCATCTTCATCTGCATCTTCACCTTTTTCTTCATCTTCACTTTCTTCTTCGTCTTCATCTTCTTCTTCGTCTTCTTCCTGATCATCATCTTCATCCTCTGTCTCCAAATCACATTGTGTAACAAGTTGAAAATTTGATTTTCGAATTTCTGTTGGATCTACATTGATCATCGCTCCACATGGATCTCGTAAAGTAAGAATGTTATATTCAACAGTTTCATTCATGTGACGAACTTCCTCTTGTTGATATGCTGTGTCCTTCCAGTGTTCCTCGATTTTCTTTCTTGCTTTGGTTTTACATACAGCCCACCAATCGGTTTTGTCACGCTTCAAACTAGGATATGATGCATAATAAACTTGAATTGCTTGTTGTGCCAAGACAAATGGTTCATATTTCATATATCTTTTCTTGTGATTTATTTCAATCAAATTATATTTGGTATGCACATTCATTCCTTTCATGGGGTCGAACCACATGCATTTAAATAAGACAACCCACATTAACGGTTCATGGTACTCAATCTCTATGATTTCATCCAACAAGCCATAGAAATCACATTGCGAATTGCCACCATTGGATGACTGAACACACACCCCACTATTTATTATGGCATTTCCCATTCCATATTCACGAGTGTGAAAATTATACCCGTTAATGAAATATACTGGCCAAGTTCGTACTCTTGACTTTGGACCCCATGACAGATGATATAACATTCCTTGCTGTCCAACTTGAGCATCAATACTGTGAACCTAAAAATGACATACATGCAATGTCAATAATATATATTTCAAAAATATGACGTATGGGAATTTACCAATAAATAGGATTTCGTCCATATTCAACTTACATATATTTTGAACTATGTTGCAAATTGTTCCTGGCACAAACGGTCAAACTCATTTGGTGGTAGTCCATGCATTGTGTTCCGGAAATTCCTAGTAACAAATGCCATTCATGTATTAGCAATGATTTGAAACATAAGTACAAATGTACGTGCAAATCTACACTTACTCGAAGTATTGCTCCACTTCTGGACAGTTCAATAAAATATATGTATGGGCTGTCAGCTTTTCTTCGCCTGTTAAGTGACGAAACTTACATGTGCCGCTAGGTCGACCCAAATAATTAAAAATAGAGAATGATTTGCATTTGGGATCAACGGGACCCTCATCATTTCTTCTAGCTCTCAGCCTCTTGCATTACACGTGTGGCTCAAAATAGTATGATGCAAATGTTGTCACTTCTTCCACAACATATGCATTACAAATTGAAACTTCGACACATGCTTTATTCTTCACTTTTTTCTTCAAATGATATAAGAACCTAGTTGCAGTAGAAAAAAGTTTATCGTAACAAAATATGTAATAAAGTAATTTCATATTTAATTTTAAAAAAATTTACCTCTCAAATGGATACATCCATCGAAATTGGATGGGACCTGAAACTTTGGCCTCATAAGGTAAGTGAACTAAGAGATATGCCATTGAATCGAAGAATGATGGAGGAAATATCCTTTCTAAGTTGTAAAGAATAATTGGAATATCTCTCTCTAATTTCTCCATGTGTGATGATTTCAACGTTGTTGAGCAAAT
Source organism: Syzygium aromaticum (assembly GCA_024500025.1). Lineage (NCBI taxonomy): Eukaryota > Viridiplantae > Streptophyta > Magnoliopsida > Myrtales > Myrtaceae > Syzygium > Syzygium aromaticum. The sequence goes on along the minus strand of CM044894.1, from coordinate 11,652,894 downwards.
ATCATGCAAGGAATTACTTAACTCTGTAATGGCACCCCATACAAAGTTTGGAAGAACTTTCTTGAATTCTATCGGAATTAATTTTTCCATAAATATGTGACAATCATGATTTTTCATACCTGTCAACTTGTAGTCATTCATATCAACACATCTGCCGAGATTGGAAACATATCCATTAGGAAATCGCATCGATTTCAACCATTGACAAACGACCCGTCTCTGCTCCTTGTTCAATGTATAAACTGCTTTGGGTTTCGGTCCCCTGCTACTTGCATCCGCATCTAGTGTTGGTCGATCGCAAATATCCCTCATATCTTTTCTTGCATTCAAGTTGTCCTTTGTTTTTCCAGTGACATCCATCACAATATTTATGACATTGTCGAAAACGTTCTTCTCTATGTGCATGACGTTAAGATTATGATGAATAAGATGGGCATTCCAATATGGTAGATTCCAAAATAAACTGCGTTTAGTCCACTTATGTGTACTTCCGTACGCAAACGTTGTGCCGTGAGAGTTGTCAATAACAGTTGGAAACTCTTGCACGCGTTCCCAAATTTGATGGCTGGTCAACCTCAATGGTGGATGTATTCTTTCGATCCTATTCTTGATGAACTCTTTTTTATTCCTTCTGAATGTATGATTAAGAGGCAAAAATTGTCTGTGACAATCAAAATAGCAGGCCTTCTTACCATATTTTAATCTGAAAGCCTTCGATCTCTCCATACAAATCGGACATCCTAAGATCTCAGCTGTACTCCATTCAGATAACATTCCATAAGCAGGAAAGTCATTTATCGTCCAAAGAAGCGCAGCCTTCATTACAAATGTTTGGTTGGTAAAAACGTCATACGTAGGGACACCTTCAACCCATAAGCCGTTGCAACTCTTCAATCAATGGTTGCATATAAATATCTATGGCTTTTTTCTGATTTTGCGGGCCAGGCACAATCAATGTCAAAAACATATAAGGTGTCTTTATGCACATACCGGGTGGAAGATTATACGGAGTTAAGATGATTGGCTAACATAAATAACTTCTTCCTGATTTCCCAAATGGGGCAAATCCATCAGCACACAAACCTAACCTGGTGTTTCGAGGCTCTAGCGCAAACTCGGGGAATATTCTATCAAAATGATGCCATGCCTCTGCATCTGAAGGATGACACATTACATCCTTTTCTGTTTCATGATTTGCATGCCAAGTCATGTGTGCAGCAGTGGCTTGCGACGCATAAAGCCTTTGCAACCTGAGGATTAAGGGCAAATAAAACATTTGCTTGCATGGTCTACGCTTCTAATTACGACCCTGCCTTCTGTTATTCTTGTACCTAGGTTGGTTACAGAATTTGCAAGATTCTACATATTCATCATCTCTCCAATATAACATACAACCCATAGCACATACATCAATCCGTACAACTGGAAAACTTAAGTTATCCACCAACTTTCCCATATCGTAAAAGTCATTTGGCATGATTTTATCACGAGGCATTGCTTCACGCATTACTTCAACAAAAGAGTTGAAGCAATCTATAGACACATTATGCTCTGCCTTGATATTTAACAATCTAGCTGTCACTGATAATTTCGTGTGGTTGTCACAACCTGCTCATAAAGGTTCATCTGCCGTTTCCAACACTTCCCGAAAATTATTACATTGGGAAGTTCCGTCACATACATTCTCATCACAACCTGTTACTCCTATCTCTTCCATTTCTGTTGCATAACTAGTTCCCACTTGTTCAGGTGCATGAGTAAAACTAGTACTTGCATGATTCAATTCTGAATCCAAATTATGACCGGCTTAATCAAACACCATCCCCTGATATGGGTTCAATTGTTTGAAGTAGCTACATTCTTCCCTAACTGAAAATTGATCGCTTTTTCGATATCCGTCATCATATATAAATGGTTCACCATGACTAGTCCAATTATAATAGTTCGGAGTAAACCCATATCTATAAAGATGTTCTCTAACTTTATCAATGACTAGAAATTTTCCATTACTACACTTTTTACATTGGCACCTTAACTTATTTCCATCCATGAACTCATATTTACTACTAGCAAAGTTCAAAAATAGTTCCAACCCGATACGAAACTCATCAGCCAATCCTCGCCGTCCAGGTAAGTTTTTATTATACATCCAACCCCTGTTTCTTTGCATTGTGTCTGTATAAAAATTAAAAAATTATCCTAAATTATTAAATATATCATATATATTGTTTAATATCTATTGTTAATTAAAACCATAAAATGCACAAAATTACAATTACGTTGATTACGAAACAATTACTTTAAATAATGGAAAATTTGGGAAATTTACTATGTCAAGAAGACTTTCAAAGTATTTGGCCGAAATCTTCGTAGTAGAAATTGGACAATCACCTTGCGAATTGCAACGTTCAATTGGATTGCGAGACCTTCGAATGTACATGTACCTAAAATGAAAAATAATTACATCAGATTCGTCTATTAAATACATTTTATTTATTCATTTCTATTTTTTTTTATTTTTTTCCCTTTCTTCTAAGTCGGGTCGGCGACCGACGAGGTCGCCGGCCATGGCGAGCTTGGCCCTCGCCAATCCTGGCGAGGGCCAGCCTCACCGCCGGCGAGCTCACCTATAACTCTCATAGATATTGGCAAAGTTCTACCGAATTTTGCAACGGTTTTCTATTATGGCGAAGAATAACGTGTTATTCAATTCATAGATTTAATTTGTGGGAAATGTCCGGTTCAATTTTGCTACGAAATGTGTACAAATCAAATTTAATGAATCGGTTTGTTGAATTCGATGCAAAATTCGTTCTAAAGTTTCCAACGAATTTTGGAACGAATTTATATTGACCGGAACAAGAAGGTGTTTTTTGACTTATTTGCAAAAATGATGGGAAATTTCAAACGAATTTTGCAACGAAAGTAGTACATACAAAAATGAATAAACCGAATATTGAAATTCGTTGTAAAATTCGTTGGAAATTTCCAATGAATTTTGCAACGACTTTCAAATATGCCTAAAAATAACGTGTTCTTGAAATTTGTTGGAAAATTCATTGGAAATTTCCAACGAATTTTGTAACGAATTACACATATACGTAAAAATAAGGTTTAATGGAAATTCGTTTGAAATTTTCAACGATTTTTGCAACGAATTTCCAATACACCTAAAAATATTATTTTCTTAAAATCCGTTTGAAATTTCCAACGATTTTTCCAACCAATTTAAAATATGTGAAAAAAATAAGGTAAATGGAAATTCGTGGCAAAATTCGTTGGAAATTTCCAACGAATTTTGTGATGAATTTCGAATATTCGGATAAATAAGGTTTGATGGAAATTCGTTGGACAATTCGTTGGAAATTCCCAACGAATTTTGCAACTAATTTCTAATATGCCAAAAAATAAAATGTTCTTCAAATTCGTTGCAAAGGCTTCGTCGGAAACTTCCAACGAATGACGAATATACCTAAAAATAATATATTCTTCAAATACATTGTAAAATTCGTTGGAAAATTCCAACGAATTTTATCAATGAATTATGTGGAAAATAAGTTTTGATAATAATTCGTTGGAAAATTCCAATCAATTTTCCAACAAATTAAAAGGCCTTTCTGCATTCTTGCAATTTGTCGGAAAATTCATTGGAAAATTCCAACGAATTTACCAACGATTTATGTGGAAAATAAGGCTTGATAATAATTCGTTGGAAAATTCTAACGAATTTTCCAACAAATTAAAAGGTCTTACGGCATTCTTGCAATTTGTTAGAAAATTCGTTGGAAAATTCCAACGAATTTCCAACGAATTATGTGGAAAATAAGGTTTAATAACAATTTGTTGGAAAATTCGTTGGAAATTTCCAACGAATTTTCCAACAAATTAAAAGGACTTTCGGCATGTTGGAAAATGGTTGGAAAATTCATTGGAAAATTCCAACGAATTTTCCAACGAATTATGCGAAAAAAGAAAGTGTTCGGCCAATTTGTTGGAAAATCCGTTGGAATTTTCCAACGAATTATTGGAAAAAAGGTTTAATGTAAATTTCCTTGGAAAATTCGCTGGAAAATTCCAACGAATTTTCCAACGAATTTGTGTCTACTCGAAAAAGAAAGAGTTTGTAATTCGTTGGAAAATTTGTGGGAAATTTCCCACGAATTTTCCAATGAAATTAGAACACAACTGCACTCCCGTACAAAAAATTGAACACAGCTAAATTAGAACACATGTAAATTACACTTAAAAAAATTTGCGCAAATTATCATGTCGAGAAGACTTACCGAGTATTGATAATTTTATGAGAATTGCAACGTTCAAATGTATTGGGAGACTTTTGCATGGACATGCACGTAGAGCCGCCACAGGCTCGCCGTCGATACCCAATTGGAGCTGCTGGACTCGGTCTCGGCGCTGTTCACCGTTTGACAGCGAGGGCGGCGACGGAGAGAAGGATTGCAAGGTAGATGGCCAAGAGGATGACGAGAAAGAGAGTTTCTTTTCAGCCAAAAATACTCAGTACACACGATACGTTTGTTGACGAAGTTATAAAGTTGACATATTTTCGTTGAAAAATTCGTCAGAAATTTCCGACAAATTTTCCAACGAAATAGAATAATAATTGCACCGAAATCTAGTTCGTTGGAAAATTCGTTGGAAATTCCAACGAATTTTCCAACGAATTCTAAATTTCCAACCAATTTCACATTTCTGTCCAAGAATTGCCGTTACTATTTTCGTTGGAAAATTCGTCGGAAATTTCCAACGAATTTTCCAACGAAATCGAAGGAAAATCGATTACGTTGGAAAATTCGTCGGAAATTTCCGACGAATTTTCCAACGAAATTGCGAAATGTGAATTGGAAATCTCTTTCGTTGGAAAATTCGTTGGAATTTCCAACGAATTTTCCAATGAAGTTACTACAAACAAACAATTTTTTTACCGTTAAGAGAAATTCGTTGCAAACTTCGTCAGTAATTTCCAACGAATTTTGCAACGAATTTACGAATATTCCGAACAATTATTCCTCTTTTTAAAATTTGTTGGAAAATTTGTTGGTAATTTCCAACGAATTTTCTAACAAATTTACATTATATAGTTCAATTTTTGAATTCGCCGGGAAATTCGTTGGTAATCCAATGAATTTTCCAACGATAAATATTTTAGTCAGAAATTTCCGATGATTTTAGCCACGAAAAAATTTCGTGGGATGAATTTACCAACGAAAAATATTTCGTTGGAAATTTAAAACGAATTTTCCAACGAAAAATTTTTAGTTGGAAATTTCCGACTATTTTTCCAACGAAAGTTTTTTCGTTGGGAAATTCCGACGAATTTACTAACGAATGATTTTTCGTTGGAAATTTCTGACGATATTTCCAACAAAAAATTTGTCGTAGCTAATTTCCGACGAATTAATTTTCGTCGTTAATTTCCAAAGAATTTTTGAATTCGTTGGAAAAGTTGTCGCAAATTTCCAACGAAAATTTTTTCGTCGCAAATTTTTGTGGCAAAAAAACTGGTTTTTTTGTAGTGAATAGTTATGGATTTACACAATTGTGACTTAATAATATAATGTTCAGATGGTCTAAAATGAAAACACTTATTTCTGTTAAATACAAAAAGTACAACGGCATTTGTTTAAGAATCTTCATAATTACATGGGAGAATCAATGAATAAAGGTAGAGCACAATGAATGTTGTGGAGATACTAGTTACACTCAGGAAGAACCATCACTCCCGCTGGCCATCCCGTACCTTCGCCGGCCTGGGTGTGGTGGTGGCAGCAAGGGTTGCAACCCTAGCCATCTAGTTTCTTCCTTTTTATTTTATTTTTAATTTAGCTTATGTTTTTTAAATTCATATAAATAAAATTTGTATTAAATATCATATTTTGACCTAAATGATGTTGTTTTAATGTCACCATAAACCCCAAACTGATACACTTATAATAAATTTACCCCAAACTAATTTTTTGACTACTAAAAATTTTATACTAGTACGCCTGTGACAAATTTATCCTCTATTAATTTTCATTAAATTTTTTCGTCAAATTGCTAAGTTGGATAACAAATGGTGGTTGACAGGTATACCAATTTAGGGTTTTACCCTTCTGTTTATCATAAGTGTACTGGTTTGTGATTTTTGTGGTATTCATTTAATTTAACGGAGGGTAAATTTATCACAAGTGTTCAGTTTGTGATTCTTTATGGTAACAAAATTAGTTTTGGGTAAATTTGTCACAAATTATCAGTTGGGGTTTTTTGTGGCATTCACCCTTGTTTTATCCTTATGTTTCATGATTTATCCATGTCATTGGCACGTGGAAGAGAGAAAATATTAAAAAAAGTCACGTTAGCATTTTTATTAGCCAATTGCGGAGTTAATTGAATGACTCGATTACACTAATTTGACAAGTTTTAGGACTTGACTGCACCTTTCATCAGTTTTAAGACTCAATTGCACTTTCCTGATAAGTTTTAGGACTTATAGTGTGCATATCCCAATACATTTTTTCCACAAAATCCACCATCCCCTCCTAAAATATCGAGAGTGAAGGTGCTCCCTTGACAATGGTCTTTATTTAGAGACAATGACATAAACAGTCTATAAACTTTAGCCTAATGTGCAAAAACTTTAATGTAATTTGCAATGTGGTCCATGAACTTTTAATTTGTTCAATATTATCATGAACTGTTAGTACATGTTTAATTTAGTCCATGAATTATATGAAAATATTCAATGTAGTCCTTATGGATTATATTGAACAAGTGCCAAAAGTTCATGGATCATATTGAACAAATTAAAAGTGCAGGAACCGCATTGCATAATAGGCTAAAGATCATGAACTACATTGGATAGATTAAAAGTTTAGAGATCATATTGCATATTAAGTTAAAGTTCAGGGGCTCTTCATGTAATTATCTCCTTTGTTTATTGCCCAAAGTCAATCTTCTCACATCACTGCCAAAAGAATAAAGAGCACCCAATAGAATTTTTTTCTCTAAAATCATTCTTTATTTTATTTCTTCGAAAAAAATTCCTCATGAGTATATGGACGTGATTTGCTTATAGACTATTGCTTTGAATCTTGCTGAATTTTGGTTAAGAAATATCGCTCTTCTCTATTGTTTGTTTATTGTTTCAATGTAACCGAAAATATAAAGCTTTATCACCTCCAATTTTGATCACAAGATTGACTTTCCTAGTTCAAAACACCCCCATGTGCATGGCACGTGTGATATTCAGCCAAATTACATGCTCAATGGGCTAGGCCAAATTGTGTGCTCTTGTGGGCTTAGTTTAGATAATACAATGAAATCCAGAGTAATTTATTTAAGTCTATTTGCTGCTAGTCCAATTTATTTGGCCCATTTCGACCAAAAAAAATTTATTTGGCCTATTGTGTGGGTTTATATAAAATGCTTATAATAATCCATATGCAATTTAACTAATATTTTTGTTTAGGGATTGACTCCGAATTTTTTATGCAATAAATAACTAAATGATTCGCCAAAATTTGTGTAAACAGTAATCACAATCTAGTGAGTAGTACATCTCTTTTAAGTAGATCAAATATTTACTATGCATCTTTGTAAAAACGACATCACAACTCATCGATCCCAAATCTAATATACCATATATGTAAAATATTGACATGGATCATATCTTTTTGACAAAACTTTTCATATTTAATCAACACTATCAAATCAACAATAAAAAATCAATTATCACCATTCTATTGATTAATCTCTATTAAACAAAACGTCCAGGACTCATTCCATCAACCAATCTAATACTCAATATCTAATTATGGTTACGCTTGATGCCCGTGACAAAGGCAACCAAGTTTACCCTCCAACTAGGTCTCCACCTATATCAGCCAATGATTTGGCCCGGAAGGACATTATGATAATAATATGCATACTCAACCCCTCAATCAATTGTAATCATAGCGATATGAGCATGATCCACCAATATAATCCATCAATAATCCACAATTCAAAATCATAACTCATCTCAAAACTCAAGTTCACTAACCAAATCATGTGACTTTCACAGTAGAATAATTTTCCATAAACCAAAATATATGACTTTCACAACTCAGTTTGTCAATCAGAATATCTTTGTATTAAAGAATTTATTTCATAAACAAGATTCGCATATATATAATATTTCATTATATCTTTACTATGCGTTTCTCAAATCACTCAAATACAAAATGTAGTAAATGTTTGATCCAATTTAGCCAAAAATGCCATTTCTTAACTCATAATATATCTAATCCATATTACTTTTGAAATACGATTTTGCAAACTCAAAGAAGAGATAAGGGAAAGCTGAAAACCAACCTACGAAGTTTACTTCAACTGACAAACTTATATTCTTATTAATTAATTGAAAACGATATCAAAATCCGAGTAAAATACTATTCTAGCTAAGAGACTCATACATGCTAACGACGAAACTCGTTTATAGCAACATTCATCATTGTCTATTATGCGTATTATCCGATGTGTATAACTCACACGCTATACTTCAGAATTTCGTTCCAATCAAACCGTACTTCAAAATTGATTTTTGTCAAACCCTACAATTCTACAACGCCCTAAACTATCGTTTCCATACAAATTAGAGCTTAGCAACACCTTAGTAACTCCAAAATCGAACTTCGTAGCTCAATACTCGCATAACTTTGAATTTATGACTAATTTAAAAAATTATTCCGATTAGACAAATAATGGATTTGGATACTTGTTGGACTTTGCAATTTGGAATTGATTCGGCTTGTTGGGACGCACGAAACGGCTAAGCGAAAAAAATTTCTCTCTCATCTCCGCGATTTCTTTTTCCGCTTCAGGAACGAACCCACCTTCCTCTTTCCTTTCCTTTCTTATTGGTTGGTCCGTCCCTTTTCTTTCATTCGTTCTTTCTTTTTTTTAAATCGGGCCGTGTAGCTTTGTGGCCAGGATTTAAGGGGTATTTGGGCTGGGCTTTGGGCCCATTATTACATAACTTTTTGGAGATATCTAGGAACTACATTGAAAAGTATCACCTGGAGGAGAGAGATGTTTCAGGTTACATCAAACGCCATGGCTTCGGCTTACTGTTAGCTGCTAAGGCTTTTTGGCAGGATTGAAAGAAAACTGTCTCAAGATGTTGGCTGCTCTCTCTCTCTCATTTCCTCCTCCTTGATGTCTACTTTAGCAATGCCAATGTCTCTGTACTTCCATCTATATAATTAGCCGATGCATTTATGTATGATATCATTACCATTTATGCATTTACAATTTCTTTTAATATGTTAGTGAACTTTTCTGCACGTGACAAGTTTTTTATGCTGAGTTTTCGTAAATTGTAAATACAGAATGAGTTCTCAAACCGGCAGTGTGACTCTATTTTACTTTTCCGTTTCGCGGATTGTGTCCTTTCATCTACTTTTTAGATGCGCAACTATAAAATATTTTTAGTGTAATTAATATTTGTAGCCATGAACATGTCGGATTGAAATCGTATTACATTCTTGCCTCTCAAAGGCTCATTCTACTCAGCTATAACTCTGCCAATATAAATGATTCAGCAATTAAAACTGATGGGTTTTGTTATTAATGGGCCGCCCATGATGGGTTAACCCACTAAACCCAGCCCATGAAAGAAAATAACCGCATTTGGCAGTTATTTTCTAGACACAAAAGTGAGAAAAAGAAAGGTACGTGTGTGGTAGTGTATGTAAAGTGTGTGCATCATTTGATCATCAGAAACACTTTCACTTCAAGAAAAAGCAAAAAGGGTTTTGTTCGACAATCGAAAGATTGTTCTCTCTCGACGCTGCAATAGGTGCATTTAATTTGTGGAAAAAAGGTATGTTCGTTTACGTAATATACTTTGTATGATCGGCAATTCAAGTGTAGAATGAACACATTTTTCCGCATTTTGTATTATATTTAGGAATCCGTTTCCTTTCAAAAACAAACTCTGCTTTTACCAGTAACCAGTACTCTAATCAAATGGCCGAAGATCTCAGACAAACTTTATGGGGAACAATCATATGACCACTGCAAGTCATTACAAAGGAAACTAGACAAACAATGAAGTCAGTTAAAGCTTCAATAGTAAAGGACTTTTCATTTGTCATCTTACAGTATCGGTACGCGAGCCTAACTGTCGCTACACCCCTTCTCAAATAAGAACAGTTTCTGTAAAAACTCTGGTTCTTTCTTCTCTGGGCTTCATGATAACAGTTCACGATCCTTTCTCGACTGCCCTACTCTTGTACCGCAAAATATCGTTGTCAGCACAGTTGATCCTTTCGAAGTATCCTAACCGAGGAAACTTTTTCGGCTCATCTTCCGTGTTTCTGATGCTCAATTTCTTAAGGTGTTTCAGCCGCAATATCTCAACTGACCATTGCTCATTGGGTGCTTGTGATCCCAGCTCTCCAGTTTCCCTCCAATGATGTACAGCTTCTTCATGTTCTTCATGAGGTGGCTGGCAAGGATCACCTATATGGGATGAATAAGTGATTTTAAATAATTCTTGACCAATTTAAAATGGAAGTAAAATATCAAGAATAAAGTTTGAAAAACATTCAGATTTAAAACAGTTTTTGATGGTAATTGTGCAAATGTGCAATGTAATAAATAAAAAGAGCTTTAATAGATGAGAAAAACTGCACACAAAACGTATAGTGATTCAGCTTAGATTAAGCCTAAGTCCACTCTCTCACGTTAACAGCCTACTGGCTGTATTCCTCTAATTAAATCAATGAGAAGTTACAGCAAGTTGTGCCGCTTAAAACCTATCACTTCTCCTTGAAGCAGGTGTTGTTTATATTAAGCTGATGGATCCCACTATCTCACACCTAAGAATACACTTATGACACTGTGTATACCTCTCAATTGATTACGCTTTATAGCTTATGAAAGACGAGTATAAAGATCAAAGTATGCTCAGACTTTAGAGTTGTAGATTATGGATATCGTCTTTTGCTGCTACTACTTCTCGACACCATGATTTCCTTTTATACTCCTCCACTTCCAATCTAGTCGTTAGACAGTCTTCAAAGGATTGTCTTTCAATATACCCGTTGGATAAAACTGTATCAAGAAGATTGAGTAGCTATTGAATGACAAAATTTGAATCTCCATTGAATTTGATCGCCCATACAACAAAAATCTTGGTTTCCATTAGTAGAGTTTCTCCATTAATAGGAAACTTGCTTAGAGATTGATTGCCAATCAATTTATAATATTTTGCATTATAAATTTGCTTTGCAAAATGACCTTTAAGATTGAGTCAATCAAATCTTTTTATTTGTAATATCCGAGCCAAATCACTAACCGTTTTGCATGTTTTGAATTTGTTCCAAAATCTGGATTTATGACATGCATTCATAATTTGTGTCAGGATGGGTTGTCCTCTAAAGTTTGAACCCTTCTTCTGCCTTTTCACTTGAAGTAAATTCCACAATTTGAACTCGTACAAGATCAAGGTTGCCATATGCTTTTCTCCTTAAGAATAACTTCTTGAATCAAAATATTTCAAGGCATTCATCAGATTTACACACCTGAATAGTTTTATCTACTTCAAAACCTATTAGGAGGTTTTCTTAACATTTCAATTCGTGAGGGTTCAGCCACTTTGGTGTCCTTTCCACTAGGATACCTACGAGCTCTAGTTTCTCCAATTGTCATAGAAGAAACGGATTTCTTGCAAGACTTGATTGCGGTTCTAGAGAATTGACTCCCCAAGAGATGGTTAGAGAGCAAAGAGATGCAACCTCCTTCAACAATGCAAATTCTTCATCCCATATGAAGGCTCCACGGCCTATGTATATACTTAGACATCTCAGTTTAGTCAATTTATGCAAATCACTGGTCCTGCAAGGGTTTTTCCTCATAGTCCCTATAACAAATCCCTTTAAGACCTGGAGGGAAGACAGTTTCTCGGTTCCTTTGGCAGGCGCTCTATAAGGTAACACTCCGATACATCCAGATGCGTTAGCTTCTTCAATGATGCTATATCCTCAAGCAACTTTTCCAAATTGTGGCATGCTTGAAGGTCAAGAATCACTAGGCTGACTAGTTCGACAATAGACTCAGGAAGAGACGAGTTCCTCGAAGACTTAGGAACTTCAAATTCTTATGATGAACCCCAAGATCTTCCAAGAATCCTGATCATCAACTTCAATATGATGCATTGGCGAGTGCAGCCATCGTCCTAATTGAAGAAGCAATTGTTTTGTGTTTGCAAGCCGACGGGGTTGTAGACTAAGGTAATTCTGATTAACATTGAACACTGGACACGTCTTCACCCAGTTTATTATCTGGTTGACTGTTTGCTCCACCTACTATTAAGTGCAGGCGGCTGCTGCTTAAGGAGCACGTTTGAAGAACCTGAAGAATCTTACGAGACAATTCATTATTTGACGTGAAATAGAAGAACCCCGCTTCTTCCGCAACCGAGATAAGCATATAACGTATCCATGGATGCATTTGACATCAATTCATGAGAGGGCTTGGGTTGTTATCATCGGGTTCAATTAGGCCTTACTTTAGGAGCTCATTGTAGATTTCTTCACCTACTTGCCCTGCCTTCCTGTCGCCTCTTTGAGAAACTAAGCCCTGTCCTATCCACCAATATATTGAACTTCTCTTCTTTATAATGGAATTTTCGGGGAAAATTGCGAAAGAAAGAAGGCAGAGCTTCAACTGAGAACTCCTTGTGTTGCGATGACTAAACTGAAGTTTCCTCATGAGAAGGTTCTTGAATTTGCTTTCATTTTCCAGCTCACGCCATTCTTTAGAGATTATCGGAGGTGGGACTTCCCATTCTTTAGAGATTATTTGAGGTGGAACTTCCCTCGGATTCTGTCGATGTTTTGAGGATGATTTCACCTTCCTGTAATGTTGCACAAGGCGCTCTTACTCAGCAAGCTTGTCCTCAGATAGGTGAGTCTAGGTTGGTGCGTGTAGCCAGCGTGATCTCTTCCCAGGATTGCACTTTAGTCAGATCTTTCGTTTCACCAGACATGGATTGTAATATTTGGATTTTAAAAAAAAGGTTGAAAAGTTAAAGAAAAGAAAGAAAGTGGACTTCTGCTCATTTTAAGACCGAGAGCATGCACAGTAACGGGAAAAGAAAGAGATGCCCACCTAGAAAGAAGAAAGAAAGTAAAAAAACAGAAGAAAGAAGAGGAAAAGGAAAAGAGAAGAAGGTTTTGTGTTGCGGGATCTTGTCTAGCTGATTTAACTTTGTATTGCAATGCCCGGTAAGCACTTGCGCCCCTCGTTTATCCAATTGGAAAAGTTTTCCGATTTAGGACTCATATTTCGGAATTATGTGTTATTTGAGCAACGAAGTCCAATTTTTGAATCGTTGAGCTATAAATATATATAGAATTGGCAGTTTAGGGTGTTGTGAGGTTATGGAATTTTATGAAACCCGATTTAGACTTACGGTTTGCCAGATACAAATTTTTGAAGTTGCACGCACATGGTGAACAGTGCGCCACCAGCAATTTTTAGGCCAAATTTCATTGGTTTTTGGCTCAATTTTGGGTTAGCCAAGTTGGAGTTCTTGTATTTCTTTGAATGTGCTTTCTTTTGACTATAGGCTCACTTGGAACGGGGTTTGCTAGAAGAAGTTATGGCACGATCAAATTTCGCGTTCAAGTTTCGTGTTACGGACGACTTTGAGTAATCGCTTTGGATTAGCAATTTGTGAGCGCCTTTTAGTTGTTACGTTAGTGTCTAAGTTTAGTTTAGCCAAGTCGCAGTTGAGGTAGCATTTTACTCTATTTTAACATTGTTTCTCGCTTATTTGATAAGATTGCGAGTTCGACAGTTCGAGTAATCTTTGTTGTTTAATCATAGGCATTTTCATGTGAGTAGCACTATTTCTTCCATGAATTTACAAACTCATATTTTGAAAATGGTAGATTTTAAATACAATATGAGTTATTGAGAGCATATTTCTTGCATAAATTAGATCGAACTTTTACTACTTTTTTAGTTGATTGAAAATGGATTGAGAATATTTTATGCAGTGGTCTAAAATGACCAATTGTGCATGCTTTGGTTAAATGTTTTGTGTAAGGAATTGTAAAACTGTACATGTTGATTACGAAATGTTTTATGAAATGCATTCTAACTCATAAATGGAATTGTGAAAGGCTATGTGATTCGGTTTGTAAAATCGATTTATGAAATAACTTTCTGGTGTTGATTGTACGTTGTTGAAGAAATGTTTTGGTTGATAGGGCTCACATTGCTATGATGAGAACCTATAGTGGAGGGAGTATACATACTGTCGGGACGTCTTTCGGGCCCGAATTGCCGGCTATGTAGGTGGCAGACTTAGCCAAGGGAGGTAAACTTGGTCACCTTTGTCACTGCATTAAACTTGACCATAGTTCGATTATGAGTATAAGATTAGTCAATGGAATAAACCATCAATGTGTGATTGATGAGATTAATCAATGGAATAGACTATTGATAATTGTATGTTATTGTTGAGTTAGTTTTGATGACTAATCTTGTACGTATAGAGTTTTGTTCGAAAGTTATCATACATTTTCAATATTTTATGTACATTGTATATTGAATTTGAAATGGTGAGACTGATATCATTTTACAACGATGCATAGTGATTGTTCAATCCACTTGAAAAAAATATATTGCTCACTGGGCCGTGATAATTCATTCCTTTCATTTTTTGCGTTTTTCAGGTTCCTCTGTTAGTAACTGATAATTCGAGAGCACTTTTGATGGGGACTTTTGGGAATTGATTTTTTTTTTTTGTAAGGTTTGAGGTTTTATCCTTCGAGAGGAAGGACGGCCATGTCACTACCCCTATTCCTGTAGGATTTGGGGTGTGACATGGATTCATCCAGAGACTTTGCCTTTATTAGGATGAAATGATCTATATAGGAATATGATTGAAGATATGGTGATCGATATTTGAATACAAATAATTTGCCATTGTGTATAGTAGACGGAGAAGCTTTACGAATGGCACTTACAACGATTGGCAAAGAGAATTTGGGATTTGATGATCACCGGCATAGAAGGCCATAGGCAGAAAAGAAGTAGGAGAAAAAAACTAACATTTGATCGTCCATGAAAAATGGAAACACAGTGCTTCAAACTTTTCATAGTGAGACAGAATGTTATCCATACCTTTCATTATCAACAGAAACAGGGGACTTAGTAACTTAGCCATTGCTTTGTTTGGGTTCAAATTGATTATACCTGATTGGTGTTAAGAGGTGATAGCTTTCCCCTGTTTACCAAAGAAAAGGACCCAAAAAGGGAACAAGAGGGAATAAAATTGAGAATGGGAAGGGGGACAAGGGAAGCTAATGCCTTCTAGACCATGGAAGGAATTTTTTATTTCGTGGGACTAGCCGGGTACAGGAACATATTCTTTGCTTTGCTACATTAATTTCATCTCTTGCTAAGCTTTCAGAATCGTCATGTTCCCTCTCCACCGATGATGAGGCTCGTCTCAATCTAGTTTTATGCATTCACCGTGCCTAAAGCGCCACCTTTTTTCTTTTCAATGGAATATCAAACCATGTGATGCAGTTTTCAATTATAATATTTCTTCTTATCATTTTCAAGACATGAGTTTTACAAAACCAAAAAAGAGATAAGCAACATTTACCTAGGAAAGCCGAAAACTACCCTACAAAGATTGCTCGAACTGACAAACTCGTATTCCTATTAATTAGCTGAAAAAAATTGCCAAAATCCAAGTATAACCGAAATATGATACCAAAATCCAAGTAAAACACTACTCTAACCAGCAAGTGGACTAAACTAGTCTTATTCATCGACTAATCAACTCCTACATGCTAACAAAGAAATTTGTTCATAGCGAATATCTATTTTTGCCCATTATGCGTATTATCCATCCCGGCTATCACTTTCCGCCCTTGTCGGATCAAGTCACTACATGTTGTGAAGGTTCAGATTGGGACTCCTGCTCACAGCATGCTCATGGCTGTGGACACCAGCAATGATGCTGCTTGGGCCCCTTGTAGTGGGCGTGCGGGTTGCTCTTCAAGTGTTCTGTTCGATTCTGCCAAGTCAACTAGCTTCAAGACCCTTGATTGCCAAGCTTCTCCGTGCAAGCAGGTAGTATACATACAGTCGATTATCTATGCTCTTGTTCTTGTCTTGGGCTAGTATTAAATTTAGATAGACATACCTGAATTGTTCAGCTCGCTGGTTATATCTAACATGACACAATAATACGAGTTAGGTAGACTTCTATTTGGAATCAAAAAACTAGATTTGTTGAGTTTCGAGAATAAATTTATAAGTAGCTTCTTCACTGACAAGTAAGAACGTTGGGAGTAGTCCCTACATGAATTCAATATGGAGATATTACTTAATTATCTGATAACCTAAATCCTTAAGGCCCATTGTTTGACGATGTCATTTGAGACATTGGATGGGTTGTAATAAATTTGCTTTTACAAAATTCAAAAATCATAGAAGTTTAGAGTTCTAAAAATGATCTACAAAAGTAACTCAGTTTCCTAAATCGTGCTTTCATGAGCTAATTAAGGCATTCGTGAAATTTCAAGAAAAGTATCAGAAAAATTCTAAACCTTTTACATTGGTGTCAATTTAGTTTTAAACCTTTTTTTATGCTAATTTAGTTCTAAACTTTTTGATATAGTGTCAATTTAATCATTCCGGCTAATTTTGACTGGGTTTTGCTGACGTAGATGCTGGCCGCTTACGTGTCATGGCTGGCACTAACGTGGATAACTTTTACTAATGTTTTAATATTTTTTTGAATTTTTACTTTTTTTTCTTATGATGAACCAGATCATCTAAAAATCTCTGATCATCGACTTCAATATGATGCATTGGCGAGTGCAGCCACCGTCCTAATTGAAGAACTGTCAATCTTTTACTGTTTGAAAGCCAACGGGGTGGTAGACTAAGGTATTCCTGAGTAACATTGAACACCGTGGACGCGTGTTCAACCTTCTCTTTGTCTGGTAGACTGTTTGCCCAACCTACTATTAAGTGTAGGTAGCTGCTGCTTAAAGCGCACGTTCGAAGAACCTGAAGAACCTCAGGAGACATTTCAATCTTCGACTTGAAATAGAAGAACCCTGCTTCTTGCGCCACAGAAATAAGCGCGTAATGGATCCATGGATGCATTTTACATCTATTCATGAGAGGGCTTGGATCGTTATCGTCGGGTTCAATTAGGCCTTGTTTTAGGAGCTCATCGTAGACTTCTTCACCGACTTGCTCTGCCGTCTTGTCTCTACTTGGGGAAACTAAGCCCTGTCCTATCCACCAATATATTAA
The DNA here is from genome assembly GCA_024500025.1 of Syzygium aromaticum. Lineage (NCBI taxonomy): Eukaryota > Viridiplantae > Streptophyta > Magnoliopsida > Myrtales > Myrtaceae > Syzygium > Syzygium aromaticum. The sequence goes on along the minus strand of CM044894.1, from coordinate 11,635,557 downwards.
ACTTCTCTTCTTTATGATGGAACTTTCAGGGAAAATCGCGAAAGAAAGAAGGCAGAGCTTCAACTGAGAACTCCGTTTATCGTGATGACTAAGCTGAAGGTTCCTCAAAAGAGGGTTCTTGAATTTGCTTTCTGTGTCAAGCTCAAGCCATTTATTAGAGATTATCGGTGGTGGAACTTCCCTCAGATTCTGTCGATGTTTTGTGGATGATTTCACCTTCCTGCAATTTTGCACAAGGTTCTTTAACTCGACGAGCTTGTCCTCTGACAAGTTAACATTGGTGTCTAGGTTGGTGTGTACAGCCTGCGTAATCTCTTCCCAGGATAGCACTTTAGTCAAATCTTTCGTGTCACCAGACATGGATTCATCCATAGACTGCTCTTATTACGATGAAATGAGCTGTATAGGAATAGGATTGAAGATATAGTGACCGATATTTGAATAAACTGCCATTGTAAATTGTAGATAGAGAAGCTTTACGAATGATACTTACCAGGATTGGCAAAGAGAAATTGGCATTTGATGATCACTGGCATTGAAGGCCATAGGCAGAGAAGCACTAGGGGAAAAACACAAACATTTGATTGTCCACGAAAAATGGAAACATTGAGCTCCAGACTTTTCGTAGTGAGACAGAATGTTATCGATAGCTTTTATTATCAACAGAAACAGGGGACCTAGCCACTGCCATGTTTGGGTTCAAATTGAAGATTCCTAATTGTGTCAACAGGCGATAGCTTTTCCCTATTTAACAAAGAAAAGGACCCAAAAGAGGGAACAAATTGAGAATAGGAAGGGGGACAAGGGAAGGTAATGCCTTCTAGACCCATGGAAGGAACTTTTTATTTCATGAAACTAGCCAGGTACAAGAACATATTCTTTACTTGCTACATTAATTTCTTTTCTTGCTATGTTTCTGGCATCACCGTGAAATCACTTTCAGAATCCTCCAGTTCCCTCTCAGCCGATGGTAAGGCTCGTCTCATCTCTCAAAGGCACCGACGAATATTTTACCAATTACGAGAATCTACTTAAAACATTTATCAAACAATCCATAAAGAGAAAATTTGGTGTTTTTTCTAGGATGAAGGAAATCGAGACTTCTCATGTAATTGTGGGTTAGCTCGTAGTATCGAATTGCCTCTACCATAAGAAGAAATAGAAGTGCAAATTTGGGGAATTCCTCAAGAAACTCATAGGAAATTAACAGTGAGTTTGTTTCACGAAAAATGAATAATTTGAAATATGCTTTCGTAAAAATGATCGACTATAATACTTGTAAAAATAAATGAACAAAAATATTTAAACATAATTTGTTAATAATAAAAAAAATCATTAACTAATTATTTCAAACAATACAAGCGATCATTTTAGAAAAACACTTTCTAAATCATTCATTTTGTACGAAATAAGTGAAGCCTAAGAAATCCAAAAGTATAGACCTTAATTTATCTCATGCAGAAGGTATCAGCCTCCTTTTTTTACAGCAAACAAGGCAAATACAAACTGCTACACTCGGCCTCAAGTGAAATGACCTTCAGATTTGTCTAAAATGAAAGAACACTTATTTCAGGTAAAATACAAAAATTACAACGGCATTTGTTCAAGAATCTTCTTAATTACAAGGGAGAAGCAATGAATAAAAGTAGAGCACAATGAATGTTGTGGAGATACCAGTTTCACTTAGGAAGAACCATCACACTAAGCACAAGATTGGGCCAAGTAAATGGCTTGAGGGTGACTATCCCTGGGTTTGTGTAAATGCAACCCTAAGCACAAGATTTGGGCAATTTATACTGCTTTTTAAGGAATTGTGATGCCTCTGAGTCACTCCTGTGGCATAATATTCTCAAAAGCGTGTTGGCGTCGGCGCCAAGCTTGCTTCTGCCACCTTGCATTTCCATGCTACTCACAGATTTTAAGTCCTCGATCAGTTCTCGCGTCTACAAGAGATGATTTAGCAAATAACTATCTATATAGTCAAGTAATTAAGGACAAATTGCATATCAAGATATCAAAACGGGAAATATATGGATTTTACCAGGAGATAGAACTTAAGATTTTCATGTATACTTGATTTATAACCTACACTCCTTTTGGGATTCACAGAGGTAAAAATGAGATTCATGTGATAGCTCAATATCTTAATTCAGAGACTCATGTGTTGATAAAGAGCAAGGACTTGGCCCATCTAGTTTTGTTGCAATAGTACTTACTCAAAATGCCTTGTTCTTGTCTATTATCAATGGCCGAAAAACATAACCAACCCAGGGTGCATATAAAGCTTTGATGACTAAATTGCTTGAGATCGTGATCCTTTCTTCAATGGATGAAGAAATAAACTACATGTAGCAAAACAGCTAACCTCATAACCATGCAACTTTATAACATGACGGACTCGGGCCACTTGATTTTCGACTACACCCCGCGGGAGCCCATCTCCTCCGGAGATAAAGAACTCCTGTAATGTAAATGCACACATATAATGAGGTGTCATTGTCCAAAAGTAAAACAAACATCACTGATCAAAAGTCTCTTGCAAATATATCAGATATAAACTTGTATTCACATCCACTTACCTTCAGTATTTCTAAATCCTCCTCCAATAGTTTTGCATCTCCAGGGTAGAAAACTCGCAATGGGCCTCCATTCAGAATAACTCGAAGCAAACCATCCTGCAAGAAGAATAGTATAAGTACCATAAAAGAGTGACAATGGATTCAGATTTTTAGCCCCCTAAGTAAGTAAAGCGACACCAGTGATGCTTGAAGAAGACTGGTCACAACGCGATCCCTGAGGGGTTCCACAATAATGTGACACAACTGATTCAGTTCCTGCAACATTCCAAATTGAAAAGACTCAATTGTTACAATTCTGGGGCTAATTATATCATCATACATATATGAGCACATAATCAGAGAAGATCAATATTATTCAGATCAACATCAATCAACTATGCTAATGCCCCAGAATCTTAGAATCTAATCCAGTGCAGGAAATTATCTTTCTCACTTTTAGCAGCTGTGAGAAGTTGAAACAGATTTAAATGAAAATTTTGGAGGAAAAACCTACCACATCAAGTGGTTCCACCAATGACTCTAATCTCGCCTGAGAAACGCTCGGTTTATACAGATTCTCGATGAATGGTTCCCTCAAATCCCAGAAGACAATCTTGGTTCCTGAAGTTGAAGTAATTAAACTCTTTAGCAAGGAGTCAGAAGGAAAAGAGCGAGAAAAGGAGTAACTCTTACCAGTAAACTCGCATATGCGATCAATGGCTGCATTCAAATCTTTTCTGCTCCCATCAAATGCTTTTTGCATCAAGCTTTTCGATTTTCCATCTAAAGAATATGGTCAGTTTAAGATGAATAAGAATAAGATCAAGTCGGTTCAAAATGCTCATAAAATAAATTTATCCTCATAAGAAACAACCCTATTGTAAGATTTTGTGGGACCACTGCCAACTACTCTAAAAGCTTTAAGCTATCAGATGAAGGCATAATTTATCTTACACTCTCCCTCACGCTTAGTCTAGTCTTTTTGCCTAGTACTAAGTGTGGGCATATTTAATTGGGGAGGCAAATGGGGCCTCAAAAGATTTGAACTCAAGACCTCTTGCTTTGATACCATGTAAGAATATGTGGGACCACTGCCAACTACTATAAAAGCTTAAACTGTAGATAAAGACAAGGTTTAATATTTAAATAATCTTATAGCTATATTAGATCTTGGAAAGCAAAATCGACAGCCACAAACATTGGAAGTATGCAGAGCATTAGTTCAAGAAGAAACTTAACATCTTTCAAGTCCAAAGAAACAGCTGAAATAAATGAAATCGCAAAGATGAGAAGATTCATCTACTTCAAGAAAGAGAGACATAAAAAAAAGCATGAAGAACCAACCCAAATGATGAAGCCAGGCTTTATGTCAAATGAAAATTTTCTTGACAAGTTAGGGACATTAACGGTATGTCTCAATAAGCATTCTTCAATGGACAAAGAGATAAAAATAATCTAAAGCTATTCATGTAAGCTTGAGTTTAAACTTTCACAATAGTGGCAAGATAGTTTCTACGGGAGACGAGTGGTTCATCTGAAGCATATAAAGTGATAGCCAAAGTCTCTTCAATATTAGAAAAAGAGAACTTCCTGCTTCCATAAAATTTTAAGGGGGGGAAAAAAGAACTTACTACTCAAGTTGTCACGTTGCTTCCTGCTCCATCGCTCGTACATGCTATCTTCCAACTTATTAAGTTGACTAATTGCATACTGTCAGTAAAAAAAACAAACACATTGATTAGTCAACAATGACTTAACCAAATTGGCAGTGGCACCAAACTAGTGTCAAGGCCTGCACACTGTGTAAGCTCTGTCTCTGTTTTCCTCCCTCCCTCTCCCCCGCTCGGAAACCTTTGCTAAGTTAATTTCGACAGTTCATTAAGTATACCAAGAACAACTGCCATTGATTATCTCCGATATGGATTTTATTTATTTCTCTTCACTGGCACTTTTCAGTTCTTCAGCTGGAATATATATTTGCAAACCATGTCATTTCACCGAGCATGCAAGACTGAATTGCTAGTGATTATTTGTGTTCCTGCCTACATAAAATAAACCAGCAGCAAAAACCTACCAAAATACATCATAAATATCTCTTTTTTTTTTTGGTAAAGATCATAAATATCTCTGTGTGCTTCAAAAAATTAAAAACTCAAAAGCTGTTCTTTTTCTCAGCATTTTAGCTTTTTATACAACTCTTAACTTTTTTTTCTTTTATAGCAACGACTGGCACCATTATTTTGTGGTGCATTTTCATGAAACAAAGGATTGACATTTACCGTGTTCCCAAATTCCAGGGACAATATGAAGGTGGATATCTTCCCATACACATGCAAAGAGGAAAGCAACACTCACATATAGAGTATTTAACTGCACACAAAGTGTTGGCGTTGTTCGAATGTTAATTTCAACTGATCTCCGATCATCAGGAATCCTAGGTGTATCGAAAAGCTCCTTCTTCACAAAGGCCTTTATCCCAGCTTCCTTTTTGAATCGCGTAAGGACTGGCTCTGGTGGAATCAGCTCCTCTTTGCTAGCTGCACATACCAAACATAATGCATTGAGTAGTTCACAAGAATAACGTTATTTTCCTAACAGACCATAAAGGAAAAAACAACTATGCATGAGAACAAATCTCAAACGACCGAACTGGGTTGACATTTTAGAAACAACATAGGGCTTGAAGTCTTAATTTTGTTGAGGAGAGAGAGCAAGAGAGAATCAAGAATGCAAACCCGTACGAGGCATGTTGCTTTTTTTCTCAATAAAAGAAAATCATTTGAAACAGAGGACATTCAGGAAAACATACCCAAGTTATCAGTGACTCGATTAGCATATACTTGAAATGCATTGTCAATGCCACGGAGCATGCTATTTAATTCCGTAGACCTCATTGGAATCGTAAGAGCGAAGAATTGATCAACAGTCTGCAATAAGCAATATGCACATATGGAATAAGTTCTCCTTCAATTAAGATAGTATAAATACGCATTTTCCGCCAGACCTCAAAGGATAGAACATTCCAGAATCTGTCTTATTCATTAAAAGTGTAAAACAAAAATTTTTGATAAAGTTCGGAGTGCAAACAAACCCATTAGCCAACTCTCATATTGAACTCTTCGGTAAGTTTTCCAGAGGAATTTCCCATGTTTTTGTTTTCAGCTTTTAAAAGTCTAGATAAAACCTTGTTCAGTGTGACTTTTCAAGGGTCTTTAAAACTTGTTTCCAATAAAAACCATGAATAGTTTTTAGATTTTGGCCTAACTTTTGAAAATAATTTTGTAATGTTCTGTATGTTTCTTCCAGTTGCAAACATGGACGCCCACAATGCAAAAGGGAGGGAGGGAGGTCCTCTATTCACACCATTCCCTCCCTCCCAAACCCAGCTTGCTTTGTTAAGAACCTTTGACTGATCAAATATCAAACACAGAAAATTGCACCAAAAATGAAATTAATTCATTTATGTATGTGTAGTACAGACTTTCTCATAAAATAATTTATCAGCAGAACCTGAAAATTCTCTCTTATCAGATTTTGATTGATTAATTTATGAACGGTCATGTTAACGAGTCCCACGGCACTTGTTAAGTACACTCTATTTGGAATAATTCGATTTTCATAATACACTGACTGTACATAACATGTGGGCTATCAGTGCATTGGAAACTGTAAAGTTCCCTTAATTTGTTACTAAACAAGTGCCCCTGGATACTCATTAACATAATTCATTTATGAATCTTGTGAAAATCAACACCAATTACACTCATTATTATCAGATATTTGTTGAGATGAGGTATGAAATAAGGTTTTTGTTCTCTCTTTATGAAACAATGGCTATAAAATATAATGAAAAAGGTTTGTTTCAAGCACGAAACATGTGTTCGAAAAAAAAAAGAAAATAAAAAATAGTTTGTATTTTTCATTTTCTTTAAAATGAAATGCATTTCCTAAAGGCCTTTACCAAAAAAAAATGCATTTCCTAAAGGCAAACAGGCCCTTAACTTAAACAACCATATCCACCTTAAGCAATCCACCACTTATCTTCACGGGAAGTTTATGAAACAAAAACAAAAAGAAAAGCAGATAACGACCTCCTCAATGATCCTATATACTTCAACAATGGAACTCCCATGCCGCTGCTGAGGTGATATTGGATCCCACCGCTACAAAAGTGTTCAAACAAAGATTAGGCTTTGTAATGGAAGAAAATCCAGAGGTAAAGGATCCAAAACAATAAGAAGATAATTAATATACAGAGCATTATGCCATTGTTCACTGAGACAAACAATTTATGCTCCACTTTCCACGTAGATATAGTCTGGAAAAGAAGATTAAGCTAGACTGAAAGTACTAATAACACTCATGAGTTCAATTCCACATGCGAACCTCAAGTTGATAAAAAAATTTGATAGGAAAGCACCCAAACCACAGGCCTTTCATGAGAACACGGTACAATAGGACCAGTATATGGTGTCACAGTCTACATGATCATGGTTTTGATAAGAAAACTTCATCAAAGGACTCCATCAGAGTCCATTTAAAAAGCCCAGAAAAAGAACCTGTTAACATGAAGATCGTCTTCATTCATCTCTTTCCCATCTTTGTCTTACTCTAAACAGCCAATACATGAAATCTTGGAAACAAGCAGCAGGCGAAAATACATTCAGAGCTTTTAAAGTTTAAAACAAATAAAGAAATGTCGCACATACCTCTTGCTGAATAGCGCGCTCAACCCAGCCGAGAATTCTAGCAAGCTGTGAATTGACCCAACGCAACACCAATGTTCCAGATATTGATTCAATCTGGAAAAAGGAAATGGCACAGTTGAAAAACGGATAGATAGCAGGAGAAAGTAAGAAAATAAACATGCGAACACATATATACATGTCAATGCAAAAGGACATAACCTTTTCCCACTAGTAGTTCCTACACACGTACATGTCGAGGACTGAAAGCAGAGCCCAACTATGATCAAAACCTAGAAGCATTATGTCAATCGTATCACCTGGTATGGAATGAGTTTCTTGTTGTAGAAATCAGCATTCTCGTCCCCACATGTAGATGATATAAGTGACTTTATATACTGCTCAAGGCTGTCTGCCGCCGGGAAAACAGATGCAACGTCCTCAGTCAAATGCTCAGCATGATCAAGGAAAGGTTTCTAGAGATTTCACAAAGATTAAAATCAAGTGAGAAGACCATAATTTTGAAAGATAAACCTGAGTGACCAACCCCCAGGACATAAGCTTACCAACTTCTGACCATAAAGCTTGTGTGTAAGGGAAGCTGAAACAATAGTAGCCTGTGGATGCCATTGACGTAAAATGGGCATGAAGGTGCTTGAATCTGTTTTCAGAAGTTTCTTGGTCTCATTGGCAAGCAATGACAAAGGATGCTCATGAGTTGCCTCTAATTTGTCAACCACTAGCAATATCTGCATGGAGAAAGAAGTGTGAAATAAGAGCCCTACATGAACTAACAGGAAGCATTTTCCCTTTAAGAGTTTTCTGTTTCCACTTCCTGACCCTCAAAAGAAAGCTCAGCTATTCAATAAGAAGAATCCCCAGATCTCAGGTCCATGTAAGATGCCACATGACATACCCTCTCACAAATGGTAACATCAGAGATTGTCCAAGCCAAATAGTCAGATTAGTATGACACATGTTAAAAAAGAAAAACAATATACATAATTAATTTCTCACATGTCATTCTAATGATAAAAGAACCAAAGTAATAACTTTCAGCCATTCAAGCAACAAGCTACTCAAATTTATGAAAACTCAATTTTCTTTACTACACTCATCTTACCTGAAATGCATGGACCTTTTTAAAACAAGAACCGTTCAATAACAATGGCACTACTATTAAAAGTAGGGTATCCTACTTAATTGTCTTCAAAGTAGTGAACTCAAGAGAAAGCAAGAACATCTACATGGATCAAAAACTTCTATAGTTCATCCTTGTAAAAGTTGCAGTTGACCTCTGGACTTAGTTGCCTTAATGTGTTTGAACAAGAATGTTGAGATGGGTTTTATCCATGTAATCACTCTCAAAGTGCTGATCTAAGGACAAGGATAAGTGTATGGCCTATACACGAAAATTATTATATGATGATATATCTAAATCCAAATGATCTAGACGCATCAGCATATGCAAACTCAATCATCAAGCTATAGATCAAATAAAAGTAAATTTAAAGATTAAATCCTTTTATATTATTTTGCTATTGAGAAGAAGACACAAAAAGAAGACAGCGACAATAAATTATTCTAAACAACAGACTGCATCTGTGTCCAGAAGAAGAATAAACAGTCCAACAAAACTCATGCTCATCACTATTAACATGATTTCTCCAAAACAATTTAAGAAACAATTGAAATCACAATTCTCTAAATATCAGGTTTAGCTTGTGGCCGAAGAAAATTCATAGAGAATTGGAAATTGTAGCTGCCACTGCAAGCAAATTCAAAATCTTTGTAGATATGAAGTGCCAGAAGAAAATAATGAGCAACTTACTCTTGCAAAAGCATACTTGATGGAGGATGATATGTATGACTCTATCTGATCTCTATCACTGACAGACCCAGACTGGATTGCCTGTGTTGACATGAAAAGTGTTGAAAAACTTTACATATCAGTGAAGCCATGCATTTATTGCTAACAATAAATAGGTATGAGTCGACTTCGTTTGAAATTAACACAAGCATGTGTTATGGAATGAACATTCACAAATGCAGTGTGTCAATAAGATGCAGTTTTTTACGGATGTGTGCATTAAATGGAATTACACTTCATTGCTGCATTCTGGACAAAGTGAGAGTCCTGTCAGTGGAGGATTAAATAAATAACTAAAGTTAGCCCAGATATGTGAAACTAGAAATGAAGATTGCCCATCAGGTAAATTGACCTCTATGGTGAGTTCAAGTACCAAGCCATGAGAGAGGCTTAAATGGCTAAAATACATACAAGACATTGTAAGACTGGATCATGCTGAATATATGAATAACAATAGTTGTTCTCACATACAAAGAAATGCCGCATATATATGGATCTGAGAGAATCTGAAAGGAGATGAGGTGCCAGAACATAACTGATCCTATTAACTGCATGTATTTAAATGACAGGACTCAGTTTGTTTCCAACACCATTTTTACTGCTGCATTTAACCTGGCTTTTATCTGTTATCACCATGCAACACACTTTATTGCCAAATCAACTGTAGAATACCAGCATCCATACATGTTCAGGTTCTTCCAAAAGAAGCCTCCGAGAAACCATTGCAACTTTCACAACATTCTCCATCAAGACTGATCCCTGCGAGGTATATGAGAGTTTCTCACTTACTATATATCATGTCAAGGTAAAATAGGGAAGAATGACCCTTGCAAAAAATTTAGTCTTAGGGCCTCAAGGAGGAGAACAAAGTATGTTAGTTTGATGGACCCCCAAGATGTCCATAAATAATGCAACAGTATCTAAAGAAGCTAGAAATTTTGATCTTTTACTGATCTCAACAGATGCAAAATTTGATCAATTAAAGAATAATTACAAGTAAATACCACCATGTGCATCATGACTAGATAAGCAAGCATAAGATATCATATGGCACGATCTCTCATCAAGTACCCTAAAGAATTACCAGTGGACGTGCTGGACATCAAGGTCTCCTCAATGTTAACTTTGTAACGCTATCACAATAAGTTTGACGGTAACACTAACATGCATATAGTTTCTCAGACTGCAGCCAAGAACCTGAAGGCCTATTACCATGATCCAAGTGAAATCAAATCTGATGCTGCTCTGTCTTACAATGATAGCATAGCCCCAGTTCCAACACTATTATGACTCCAACCTACATCTATGTACTCTGTTCTAGCACATCAATTAGGCCATCTTCTATGTGCAAGTATTACAGTATGACGCTCCTGACATGCGACTAATGTGAGTTATGACAATGTGCATGAAATTAAACATCCAAAGACATGACTAATTCCACTGCCAAGATGTGCTCAACAGTCTTAGTGATAGACATATGTTTAACTTCCCAGAATAAGGGCGCTCAAAGTAATGTTTCATTTAGCATTACATTCATTAAAGGCAACTTTTCACAGAGGAATGATTAGATGAGCCAAATCTCCAGAAGAACTCAACATGAACTTCAATGAGATAAGTGAAATATGTCACAGGTCCAACATGCATGTCATAAACACATTTATGCCCATTCTACCAGCTTTTTTTGTTGAAAAAGCTCCATTCTCTCATAAGTGAAACATAAAAACAAAAGTAGCACTAACAAGATTGGACACTGATCCCAACACAAAATCCAGACCTCTGCAAAGTGTATATGGTAGTCTTCTAGCTGCTTATCAGACCATTTCTGAACAGGCAGTAGGAAGGACTGTAATAAGGACATCTCGTGAAATCCATCCCCAACATCGACTTTGGAATGCAAGCTTCTTAAGTGTGACCTCTCTTGTGGACCTCTCTGCTCCTTTAAAGGAATTTTCTTTAGCTGATGAATCGCATGTTGAAGCATTCCTTGCTCGTTGGTCATAACATACTGTGGTCAAGCAACCGAGTACAGCAATAACTCAGAATGCAACAACGAGATAAATAAAGACACAAGAAAGAATCAGTAGATTCCTCCATACAATCATAAGAACATGTCAGAAATTCTAGACGGGAAAAGTAATAGATGCAGCAAATTAATAAAGAGTCCATTAAGTGACTTGTGGGAAATCTTGAGCAAGTTTGTAATGCTATGAGGCCCAGACACTTCATACTTAGGTCAGATATAAGCTCAAAGAACATGATGATCTTACGTGTATATGAAACTACAACAGAGACTATTGACCCAAGCCTCCCGGAACAACACAAATTTATCCAGCAAAAGTTAGGTTTCAAACTCGACCAACGTCAGTATCCAATTCACCAGTAGAATAGTGGCAGGCGCGATGAAAAGAGAAGAAGTTATCTACAAGAAAGCTTATTGTAGGAAAGGATCCACAAAAGTTCCTTCACTTCAAGTATTAATATCAGTGCTATCAATAAGGCTGCAAACACACAATTCAGAAAAAGGTCGCAATTCTTTTGCAAGACTTGGCTCAAATCCATCAGCTCATGGCCCTTTTTGCCAGGATGGCCTTTTTTTTTTGTTTTTTTTTTACCAGGATGGCCTTTAGGAGCATGTTAAGTAAGGTGCTTTTGAAAAAAATACAGGAAAGAGAAAAAAAAAGTGATGCTGAAGGGAAGGGAGTGAAAGCCTGCAAAGTAACCGGCACTTGCCAGCATTTTCTACTATATGAGGGGTAAAAAGTGTTAGCACTTTGAAAAACATCGACTTGAGAAATCCTCAAAAGTGCATTCTAGATACCTAATAACCATCACCAACTACAAATAACATTACCTGACGGAATAGTATCCATGCATAGCACGTATAGTGCATGGTCTCTGTGATTCCTAAAACACGCCATGTGGACTTCAAAAGTTCAAGTATTTCTTCAACTTCCTGTAAAAGAGTACGCGAGAATAACTACAAGTGGAGCGGATAACAACTTGAGAACAAACTATCTCATCTTTGCACAAATTAGATAATAGGCTATAACTTATGCCACTTCTCCCTAGGGAAGAGCAATCAAATTTCAGTTCATGACAACATGGAAATTCAATTCATTTTTAAATATCTACTATGAAATGGAAACCAAAGCATGGAGTGATCCTCACCAGATAACCTAAAATCAGATGTTGTGTGTTTAGGATAGCTGCAACTTTAGCTTTGACTTATAGTTATAGCTCACTGTGAGTTATAGTAATATTCAACACCTCAAATCTCTAAAGTCACATATTTGTATTTGAAGAAGTCATACAAATTTTATTTTGAGATTCCCAAAAATCATATGGTGTTTGACTTTTGGCTTTTATTCAGCAACCAACATTAGGAGGGCAAAGCCCCTGAAACACTTAAACTCTTGAACAGTTAAACCTCACTACAATACACATTAGGATATTTAAATCTCTTAGAAAGCGAAGGATAATAAGCACCAACTTCTGTCAGCTTTCCCTCATCCAAAATGTCAAAGACGCTAAGAAGCAGTTTCTCGTATAGCCTGACGTTTAGATGATACCCATCTGCCCAGTGGCAAATTTCACCAGTCAAGTCACCACGCGCTGGCCTTTCAGCAAGTGGAATAGCAATCTCCTTAAGAGACCTCAAACATTCTGTCCGCTGCATTTCACCCACTGAAGGCGCGAGAGACTGAAAAAAATTAAAACGAACATAGGCAATAATCAGAGACATGAAAGCATGCAAATGAGGGATGAAGAAGCCTACTTTGCCAAAGTGCAACTCAAGAAGCTGTTAGGAAAAACTACTTCTCATCAATATCATAATGTCAAAACAGTCTTCTACACACTTAAATGGAAAAGTGTTAGCAGCATGCAGTAAAAGAAAACTGAAACTATCAAAGTTTGAATGATCAAAATTTATGAGTTATTGCTATTAGGCCCAAGAGGCTTTAGTCGACCCAATTGAATGACAATAGTTCGAACGCAAATTCCCATTGCACGTTGGTGAAAGCAACACAACATGCATAAACAGAACCTCCCCGAACTTAAAAGTCAATACTAGAAGTAGCAAAGTGAGAAAGCTAACATAGGAGATTCCATAAGGAAAGAAGGTGAAGACCATTATATGCTATGGAAAATGAATGATGACAACAGAATCCAATGGTATGAGCAAGTGGATGTGAAACTAACAAAAAGCGAACCTCAGATTCTTCAATCTTCGCCAGAAGCATCCTAAGCTCACTCGCTTTGCGTCCAGATTCACTAAATCCAACTGCAGCATGATTAAGAAGCCCCTCTTCCAACATGTTTAACTGCGCTGATACAAGACTTGTACGGTGAAATGTGGAATACAATATTGCTATTGTGTCAGATTAACTTATACCCAAATACATGGATAAATAACCGTACCAACATAGATCTATTCCAATCAATAACTTCAGTAAGGCAGGGAAAAGGGACAGAACTTACCTGCCTTTTTTGCCATTTTATATATGTCTTCTTGTCAGAAAATTCTGTACGGGAAATACAGCATAGCAATTCCAGTGGAATTAGCAGGGTGTCCATTCTCTTTCCAACCTTTCCTGCGAGCGCATTTAACAGCCCTTGTCTTGTTCTGATGTCCATTGCCTCGGAGATCTGCCCTCACAGTAAAGAGATTAACAACAGATATTTTGTTTTACTCTTATATAATGACAAAGCAACAAAAAGGTAAATAAGAAAAAAATGTATCAAAAAAGAGAGAAGTTAAAAGTCTCTCCAAAGTCCAAAGTACCTCCATCTGTACACGCATGGACTCCAACAAACCAACCAATCCTGGCGCTCGTTGAGATTGGGACACTAAATTTTCACTTCTACTGCGTCCAAGCTTCCTCATCAACTTGGACCTCTTATCCTTCTTTTTCTCTTTAGATGGAACAATAAGGCCCCTGTTTTGGTGATATCATAGATGTGGGCAAAAGGCATGATTTTAGGTGCAGTTCAAACAATGTGCCAATTGAAAATGAGCTATATTACCATGTGAAATAAAGTTATTGCAAAAGAAACGAGATTATAAAAATATACCCTGCAGCGCCAGCGCAAGCCAGAAGGATTTCGTATGCACTTTCGCGGAGATCGTCATCAGTGATACCTAACAACGAGAAATTAAAGTTCAGTTATATCATGCCATGCGTTTGGTTTCCAGCAAAGTTAGTAGAATAATGCCCTCCAGTCCTGATAAGATCAGTCAATGTCTAAGATTTTAAGCAATAGATAAGAGAATACCGCTCTGTATGCAACATTAAATAATTTCCTTTTTGGATAATTTAAAAGAAGAGTCACTCAAAGAGCACCAGAAATGTAACAAACTATGCAAAGGTGCATAATAAACAACTAAAATGGGCATGAAACTTAACATCACAATGGTATCGCAATAATATATGTGCATAGTGAAAAATGTAAAGCCTTCATAGTATAGACAGAAATTTAATCTCCTTAAAAGCTTTTCTCTTTGTACACACGATATCTCTGCACTCGAAAAGAAGCTCCACCAAGCTATTAACTCATTCTCACTTCCCAACAGGGATGAAACCACATCATGGAAATGCAGATCCACAAGGACAACAACAAGAAGAGACAAAAAAAACTCAGCTATGTTTCTATCTAACATGACCTATCTTTCTTTCAGAAAATCTCAATAAAATGTGCCTTGAGAGCCTATAAGAGACTCCTACTGAAATTATGCACCTTGCTCATCAGAGTTATCTAAACCCACACATATAATGAAATTCCAAGGTAAATAAGCTAGAGACATGTGCTATTTGAGTTACCTGTTGCAAATGGAGGCAACACTGGCACAAGATCGGCTGCATCATTGATACTCCGTCGTGACATTCTACGACTGTCAACCTCCTCAATCTCTTCATCGTCCTCAAAGTCATCAATGTCATCCACAGTGAGTTCTCGTACTTGTGGAGAGTTGAAAGACTCTGCTCTAGATACACTTGATAAAACGGGTGACGGAGCAACATTAGGAATGGGAGATGGTACAGAAGGAATTGGTGATGACATGAAAGAAGAGATTGCCGGTGCCGTAAAAGCAGGAACATGTGGAGGCACCCTTCTCGGAGGTGAACCTGAAGACTCGGGATTTGTAACCAGAAAGAACTCATCACTGGAACCTGTGTTATTCTACAAAAGGAAAAAAAAAGGTAAAGCTTCAAAACCGGATCAGCATAACAAAATCACGATGACAAGATAAAGCTTTGCACAAACAGAAAGAGAGAGAGAGAGAGAGAGAGAGAGAGAGAGAGAGAGAGAGAGAGAGAGGTGTGTGTGAAGATGAAATAGGGGATAGAATCGCCCTCCAGCAGGCATCTCTTTGGAAAGGTACATCAGTAACAAAAAATTAACTTTACCCAAAAAAAAAACAAAAAATTAATAATTGCAAAGAACTCGACACAAAATAAAGCTTCATGAATTGAACAGCAAAGTGCATAAAATCAGGACGCCAGTAATAAATCACATGTTTGACAGTATGCAGTTGCCAATTACCCAACTACATGCAGGAAAAGCAATTTCTAATAAGTTGAGCAATATAATGACAGTTGAACCGCAGGCCATAGCTTACCATATGTGGTAACACAGTATGATCGTGATAGTCTCTGATAGCTTCGGATAGTTCAAGCATATCGCCTGCATCAACAAAGAGCAATGCAGATAAGAACACTATCAGGGAACGATAAATTGCAGTGACCTAGAAAGCTGAGCACCTCTTTTAGCACAATTGAGAACATAATCGACACTGACTTGGTCAAGATCCACGTCATCTAATGAAACAGCACCAGGAGGCATTGTAACTTTCTTGATTAAGCTGCCAGAAAGTATGAAGCTAAGAAGAATACGCCTGTCTCGTCGATAACGTTGAAGAAGCTCCAGTGCATTTTCCCTAAATCAACCAAACAGGCAACAATGTCTTTGAAGTCCAATTTTTGGGGAACATGATGAATTCAGCATCCACTTAAAAAGAGCCAATAAAAAGACATGAAGAAGATGTAGGGATACGTACTCTTCCATGGCAGTTGCAACAGTAATTTAAATTCGAATTCCACTGAATTTGATTGCCGCTGTAAATTAAATGCATGATCAGCTTAAGAACACACTGCTAACATCTCACAACCATCCACACCCAATTAAATGTCGTTATCCCTTGCAAGAATAATGAAGACGGGCACACCAGCAGACTTCTCAAGAACCACGACAAAGCACATCGTAATTACACGAGCAAGAAACGAAACAATCACGACGCACATGGCATTGGCCCAAACACAACAAACGAACGAACGAACAAACAAACAAACCCCTTTTGCCCGAAAGATCCTGCCCCGTTGGTTGTCCCTTCAATCCACTCGATCCACAACACATCCAAAACTTTTCGCAAACGGATGCTGTCTCGGCAACAGAACTGCTAAAGAAACTCCATTTACTCCCCTTTACCTACTTCGCTAAAGAAAGAAAGAAAACCCAGAACCCAACAGAGCTCCTGCTCCCTCAAATCTAAAGCTGGTCCCCGAAACTCAGTCCCCGCAGAGCAGACAGCGCGGCCATGTTGGACAGAAATCAAGAAAGCCCATCACGAATCTCGCACCAGGCACTTGCATTGAGCGCAGCTAAACAAAACGCTAAAAGCTGAAACCTGGGCAATGCGGGGAGCTAAGGAGATCAGTTCACGTACGGTTCCGAGGCCGAATCTGCGAGAGGAGATCGAGGCGGGAACGGACTGGAGCGGAGGGGTAGAGTGGGCGGGAGAGGCGAACTTTTTAATGGCGGTGAAGAAATGAGGAAGCGAGAGAGCGAGAGAGAGAGAGAGAGATGAGGGGGGAGGGGATTACGCGGTGAACGCAGAAAGAAAGACACTGCGCTTCGCTTCACATCGGAGAGTCCTAAATCGGGGAGGCTTCCGTCTGCGAGGAAGCAACTTCACAAGGGGAAGAGAGGGGGGGGTGGGTACTAAGGAAGTCAAATCTGAGGAGATACTACTGTAGACAATAGACATTGCTGTTTTTCTTTTCTCTTTTCCTTTTTCTTCTTTTCTTTTTCGGGGTAGAAGATTTCTCTTCCTATTTAATTTAAGGGAAAAAATCACGTAAAATCCTAAATTATATTCACCGGGACACAATTATTCTAAAATTTTTATTGTGACATCAAAAAAATCTCAAACTTACCCATTGCGACACATTTATTCTTAAACTTTTTTTTCTTGTGGAATAAAAAAATCTCGTACTTGTACTTATGGATCCAAGTACTCTACATTAAAGTTCCGTTAGATGATTTTTCAATCAATCACTCAAGTCATGTGAATGCCTTGTCAATAACGATTGCTTTCCAGCATCAATGTCGACAGATTTTTAATAACCCTCGTTGAAGGAACTTTAACGGAAAGTAAATGTGTCACACACAAGTACAAGTTAAGAATTTAGTATCACAAAAAAAAAGGGATTATGATAAATGGGTCATGGTGAGTATAATTTGGAGTTTTTGGTGACTTTTGCCTTTAATTTTATGTTTTACTAAAACATCACCTTGCAATTTCGGTGCAATGTACAAAAAAAAAAATATCCGTTTGAATTAGATAGATATTACATGTACAATCATTACTCCAAAAATAAGTACGTGATATTGCAAAATTTTCCATTTATTAGCTTAAGGTGTGATTAAATTAAATTAAATCAAATCATGTATGTAAATTTTCGGGTTTTACATAATGAATATAATTAGATTCGTTAACAATATCAGCTTAACAATCGTACCTCGATCAAGTGACCTGATCGCAAGTTTCAAAAGTATATGCAACTCATTGGTACTGTGCGACCTTTTATCTATTTGATGCCTATAATTTATATATAGAATGGGATTTTCTATTCCATTAATGTTATATATTTTAGTAACCTTTAACAATACTCACTTCAAATTGTTATTCATTATGTCATGAATTTAGCACAATGAATTTGAAATTAGATAGGGAGGACTAAGAAAAACAACGTTTTTATCTTTAATTTGGAATTGATTATATCTTCAAAATTGATTAATGAGTTCCATTGCTATGATGGAATAACTTAGGCAGTGTGAATACATGGATGAAATTTTAATTTTAATTTCTACTGTAAGTTAAATAGTTCGATTACTTTTATTTTGTCTTTTGCTCTTGGACGTAATGGATTTTTTTTTTTTTTGTCTCTTTCCTCTCTCTTTTTTGACATTCAATATCCTTTTTTTTCCTTTTCTCAATTACTCATGCATTATTGTAATGTTCATTTTTTTTGTAAGTTATTGACATTTGATATCTTTGTCGTTAGAATTGCATCTTCAATAGATTGCCAAAGGGCAAAATCCAATAAAAAAATTTGAATTTTTATCTCTAGTATATTAACCCTAGATGACAAGTTATATAGATATCAGGTGACCTATGGGCTATGACTGATATGTCATCAAAAGCTTATAAATATTTAATTACAGAAAAATCTTAAGATTCGCAAACACGTTATCATTTTGTTGGTGATCTCAATAAAAAATAAATACAATTTGCTGCTTGAATTTAGAAAGACTACGACAGCATCCTATGATTTGATTGATTCGGTGAATAGCCATATATGGAAGGTGAGAACTAGCTAGGTCAGTTTAATGTTATTTATGGTTGACCACTGGATTTATGCAGTCAACCAATGCAAGTCATGTATATTCGCTCTTGGGAAATTCCTCTTGATTTTGTACATTATCTTATGTAAATGTTCCAGGAAATAATCTCCAGATATTTAGCAGAATGATACTCAAGAAAACAATAACTAGAGATGAAAAATATCTCGATATGACAAAAGTACCAGCAACTTCGTCAGATAGGAGTAGAGTCGAACAGCAAAACGCAGCATAAATCTGCTCACAAGGCAGAATGTGAGTATGAACTGCGGGTGAACATGAGCACCAGTAACTTCGGTTGTTCTCTGATCGAGCGTACTGCATTTTTGTGAACGAAGTGACTCGAGTGCAACACGTATTTGAATGGTCAAGACATGGACCCCTTGACGTCAGCCGCAATGCAAAGAGTGTTCTTGGTCCTTATTCGCCCATGTTATAATCTGTTGAAATATAAGAAGGGGTGCTTTCATCAGTACTTCGAGCATCTGAAGGATTCCTCTCTGCGCTGCAGAATGTGCAAGGTCGTGCGTCACATCATGCGCATGGCGTTACCCAGTGTTTCCCCACTCATCCTCTTCGACGTCTTGTGAGAACGACCTCCAAACCAACTGCCGCTTTGATGCTCTTGGATTTTCCCTCGATAATGAATGTGTAATCTACAATCCATCTAACTATGCAGCGGGCCACTACGTAGATGAACTCGAGAGATCTGTGTCCACACCATCAAGCTGACGAGTCAATCTAATTCTTGTGAGGGTTTGCAGAGTGTTCAGTCCCCATAGAGTTATCACTACGTGGATTTGACATTTAAGCATTCTTGAACTATTAGACAATCGGCTTAAGTACAGTAGCTGAGCGATGACAATCACGTGGTGTTCTGTAGATTTCAAATACACTTTGAAAACTTTTCTTTAGAGCTTGTAATTTCCCTTACATTATCATAAGCTGAGTTTTGTCATTTGGATTATTTTGTTGGATGGGATAAGTTTGGATATGATATAAATTGAATAGGAAAATGATGGGATCTGTGATATCTTATATGGTGTTTGGTATATATTGGACAAGGATATAGTATAGCGAGAGCATGGTAAGGCGACTACACTATCCATGAAGAAACCTGCCACTCTCGACCACCGTCGACAACGCATTTGCCTTCACACCACACGCTGACGATATCACCCAAATCAGGCGGGGGGGACGACTTCCTCCAGGAATTCTCTAAGAGGTTATGGTTCCTCGCCAGCCCCACCATCTTCACCTTGCAGGGCTGTTATATTTCGTCAGTCCGCCTATGATGTGTGTGTCCAAGGGACACCATTTACTCTAATAAGAAGTGTGTCTGAGAGACACCTTTTGAAGAGGTGCAATGAGAGTTTCTTAAGCGAAGTTAAGAAAACTTCCTCGATAGATGAACAATTTACAAGAGATTATTCAGAACTCTCTCTCTCTCGACGTATAAGGATTCCGTATCTATTTTGAGAAGACAATTGGCATTAACGTTGTAGAACAAGAATACTTTCCCTGTGATTGTATTCGGACCAACGTGAAGAAGATTCGTTCATCATTTGCTGGTGATTCAATGTACGATCCTGGAAATTTTCTTCGTAGTGCATCGAACAGGTTAGTCGATTGACCCGACACTCGCTTCCAACATTGGTATCAAAGCCAGGTTATGATCTCTGCCTTGTTTTCCCATTGATTTTTTCCACTTGCCGTTTGATATGGAGATCATGATGATGAACTTCATACTGTCTATATGTTCATTGCTCAAAAATTGCAAGATGAATCAACGAACATGAATTGAAATGAAGAACGAGTTTGAACGTTATAGGTGACTGTTTTGTACTAATGATTTTTCGAAAAAAATTTTTACGGTGAAATCATTTTTTATTATATATAATTGAAGAACTTGTCGAGACGAGCAGAACGGTGGGTCGAGCGCCACCGGAAGATGCCGGACGCGCCCACACGCACGGCCAGAAACCGCAGCGCGTGGGAGCTACGTGCCCAAAGCACTGGCACTGCCAGCACGTGAAGGCCACGTGTGCGTCACCAACCGGTGCGTGTTGACGTCATCGAAGACATCAGCAAAACTGTTGGTAACAACATGTTGACACCACTGAAGACGTCATCTCACCGGCTGACCGACCTTCAGCAACCGGCGACTGACCCGACCCAACCAGACTGGAGACCCGACCTGACCTGGCAACCCGACCCGTGACCGGTCAACGGTCAACTAGTCGAACCGGTCAATGGTCGAACTGGTTGGACCAGTCGGACCAACTTAGAAGCCTGTATTGGACAGCGCGTGAGCCACACACATTGCGCACTTAGACAATGCGTGTGGGCTCGTGCGAGGTCAGATCGAGCTGTAGTTGGTACCGTTGTATTCGTATTAAAATTCTCTACATTGTGGTATAGTTATTTTATATGGTTGAATCTTTTAAAGGTTTGAAAATGCATATGGAACCCTAAATGCATGTATTTTTGGGGCATTATTGCATTTTACTTGTATTTCCCTATGGTTTTGGAAATACAGAAGCTGACTTACATGTAAATGACCACATAAAGATAATGTAGAGCATGATTCATTGATGGCATGTTTATATGGTTTGACGTGCTTGCAATTTCCTAATTTTGAACATAGTAAAACAATGGCTGGAGATTCTTCTATTTTCATTACGTCATGAACTCTGCTGTTCATTATATTTGTTGCATGAATGTTCTATTTGTTGATTTATATCATGCCATGCTATATGATTGCAAGAAAGAATGTGATCATTGTTTTAAATATTTTTTTGTAAATTATCTTTTCTAGTGGGGGTTCGTAGGTTGGTAGAATTAGAAGAAATTCTCACATAGAACTTAAAATTTGTACAAATTAAACAAGTTAATGATAGTAGAATAATCGTACGCTGAAACTGATTGGGAACATCATGAACTTTCGTTTTGATGTCATTTGTTGAATTATCATTAATTTAGTTCGTCTTTGCTGCAAATTAAAATATGTGTGCTTATGTGGAAAATGTGCTAGTATTGATTCTGCGTTTATTATGTCAATGTGTAATAGATAGTGATTATGGCTTCGGCATCTAAGACCATTGTGGCTGACCTCAATAAGGGTGAGAAGTTGAACGGTGACAATTATGATATTTGACACCGAAAAGTTCAATATATCCTCGAGGAACAAGAGGTTTTGGAAACCCTCAACCACACCATAGATGAACCTGAACAGGGAACTTCTACTCAACACAAAAGAGATCAAGAAGCTTTTCAAGCTTGGAAAAAGAAAAATAGTATTGCTCGCATCACATTGCTGAGTTGTATGCAAGATGATCTTATGTGTGAGTTTGAAAGTTATGACAAAATTCAAGTAATGTGGGTTGCTTTAAAAGATAAGTTTGGGGGTACGTCTGCCACTAAGTTGAGGAGACTCACCATCAAATTTAACACATACCGGAAGCGCTCAAATCTATCGATGAGGCAGCATCTTTGGGAGATGTCAAACATGATATGTGAGCTGAAGTCGGCAGGTCATACCTTAACTGACGAACAACAAGTTAAGCTGTTATAAGGTCTTTTCCTAATAGTTAGGAACATATGAAAATCAATATGACGCATAATGAGAATATCGTCACTTTTGACGATATTGCGCGTCATTTGGAATTAGAAGATGAGCGCCTAGAGGCTGCAAAATCCTCTACCCATGCTTATGTTCCTGAATCAGGTTTGGGCAAAGTTTCGGGCTTTAAGTGCAAGAGGAACCATAAATTCAACAACAAAGGAAAAGAGACTGATCAGGTATCCAAGAGAGCCAAGACCTTTCGACGCAAGAAGCGCGGCGGGAAGAAGGACAAGGCCAAGATGATGTGTTACAATTGTGGCAAACTGGGCCACTTTGCTCGTGAATACACTGAACCAAAAAAGGTACCACATTACTCCATTACTTTGAGGAATGCTTTTGTTTCTAATATTGTAATGCTTGTTGAATCTCATCCAATGTGAACTGTAGACTTAGGAGCAATAGACCACATAGCTAGAGACTAAGAAGCATTTGTGGAGTATCGTCAGATACAACATTGAAGAAGATGGATATATGTTGGAAATAACTCAAGAGTTGAAGTGAAGAGTATCGGTACATGTAAATTAACTTTTCATTGTGGTCGAAACCTATTCCTACATGATGTCCGCTATGCTCCAGATATTCGGCGAAACTTAGTCTCTCTAATTGTTCTTCTTAGCTTAGGTTATGTTTTTAATTTCATGATGATTGTGTTGATATTTTATTTGGAACAATTTATTACGGTTCTAGTTATGTATTGAATGGTTTTATGATGTTAGACATTGACTATGATGTGTACAAAGTTAATGTTAATGGTTATTTTTCTTTAATTGCATCTTCTAGTAACGTGGAGATTGATGCAAGTATTTGGCATGCTAGACTAGGTCACATTGGGTTACAAAGAATGAAACAATTAGCAAAAGAAGGCCTTTTGAGGTCACTCGCTAATGTTGAACTACTCGTATGTAAACATTGTCTAGCGGAAAAAATAACTAGAAAACCATTTGGTAAATGAACCAGAGCTGAACTTCTATTGCAACTTATACATTCTAACATTTGTGGTCCTTTAAATGTGAGGGCGATGCATGGAGCCTTATATTTCATTACTTTTATAGATGACTTCACACATTTCGATTATGTTTTTCTGATCTCCCATAAGTCCGAAGCATTGGATTGCTTTAGGTGATTTATAATTTTGGTAGAGAATCAGTTGAATAAAACAATAAAGGTAATGAGAACCAATCACGGACGTGAATATTTATCTGAGCAATTCAAGGCTCTTTGTGATGAAAAGGGAATTATAAGACAATTGACTATTCTTGGTACTCCGCAACAAAATGGGGTTGCAGAAAGAAAGAATATAACCCTATTGGAAATAGTTAGGTCTATAATGGTGAGGGCAAATCTTCCTGTCATATATTAGGGAGATGTGTTATTGACTGCTACCTATGTCACGCCCCGAATCCCAAGGCACATGAACATCTCTACCTTGGTCGATTTGTGTGCGACGTCCCAGGAAGTGTCGCCGACTCAACGCCTAAATAGAGAACAAGGCATAGACAGAAACAATAAATAGACAATACCCTGACAAATATAATATGAGGCAAGGATAGCCGAACAACAATCAACACAGTTGAAACTATATGCACTTTATAATACTATTGTAAACCTTTTTACAATATCCATTATACAAAATAAGAAAACACACTGAAACTGGTCAACGGCCAAAACATCAAAAACGGTAAGTGGCCACGGTATAGGGAAGCTAACTGAGGGGTTCTGCTCAAAAAGGTGCCAGCCCAGCCTACGAGGGTATACTATCAAATCTAAGGCTCCCAGTCCGGATCTGAAGACTCAGAAGAATCATCCGATGGCTCCTCTGATGAATTCTTAGCAGGCTCGGATTCCTCCGAATCCATGTCCTGCGCTGCAGCCCACTCATCCTCTGAATCTGGCTCTAACTCTGGGTCAAGATATAGACCTAACTCTTCATCCGAGTCCAGCTCTATGATCTCTCCGTCCTACTCCAAGTCCTAGTCCATGGCCTCAGGTTCCTCCCCCTCGTTGTCCATTGGCTCAGGGTCAGTGTACCACACCCCTGGCTCCTCATCCATGGCTATGGGTCCGTCTATAGTCAGGGGATCCACAATCTCACCGTCCGCCATCTACAGTATCATCACCCCATCCACATCGACCGGGACATCGAAGGTCTTGAGGGGTCGTCCTATATTTCCGTCGGCATCTTTAAGGCACCGGGCCACGTATTCTTGGGTCTGATAAAAATACTCACCCATGTTCACAAAAATTGTAGAACGATATCTTACATAGGCCTCCCCGTTCCCTAAGGGGTATACTTTTATCGTCGACTGGATCTATGTAAGGTTCCTAAAAAGAGGTGGCAGCTTCGACATGCTCAGGGCTGGGGGTCTAAAAAGTTTGGGTTATACAACCGTGAGACGAATCTCAGCGAGTAAAATCCCCTAAACCTAGGTTAGGCTAACATGTATCCTCCTGACAGGTAACACATCACAACAATACATTGCAAACAACAATTATCAATCGACCTAGGCCTTCTACCTAGATCACTCACCGAGTTGACCCTGCAGGTTAGAATATTCAACATAATAGTCACAGCACATACGCGAACACGTAGGCCATCGTACGTCATACTCATGCTCACACTCATCAGTGTTCGTATCGCATGACATTCACCGAGTCTCACACACTGACCCATGCATTCTCATGTAAGCAAATGCTGTCATCATGCTATGGTCTCAATTGGTTTCATACGGCACACTGGCTCAATGCTCAATTATCATTTAGAGCTCAACCCGCGTAAAACGCATCAGGTCTCTTTCTTAATCACAACACTCCATGGCCCACGTAAAACGCATTAGGCCCAGTGTCTTCTAGCTCGCGTCAAAACGCATCAAGCGCAACACCGCTCTCCTCATGAACCAAAACCCGCGTAAAACGCATCAAGCTGGTTGTCTTCCGAACGAACCGAGTATCGTCCCTTGTAAACGCATCAGGACGGTACACCCTACGTAACATGCATCAGGGTATTTTAGATGATCACATATTCATGTCAGGCACGCATTCTCGCATAATTCTCGTCTCATGCCCCATTCTCGGCATATACAATGCATGGCCATGCAATGTCATACAATGCATCATGAACATCATCATAACACAGGCACTCAGTCAAATCAGTGCCACAATACAGTGCCCAATTCACAAATAATGTGCTCACTTGGTCAATTAATACCGTGCGGTCCAACACACAATTTTCAATTTGGCATTCAATTCAAGCCATCGATTGACCAATCACACTCCACACAATTCGGCCACACGAGCACGCGACATAGCATATCATAATTTATTACAATAGAGCACAAACAACCCACAATTCGAGCAAATCCTTGCAATTCAGCCCATTAATCCTCAAATAGCCGATACTAATCCAATAACTCATCAAATGAACAGCCCCTAGCCAGCCCTTCCTTGGCCTCAACTTCACCCTCAATTCAGCCTTTCAAACCACAAATTTCACCTCAAAGCCCGCGCACATTAATCGGTATTCATTTCTCACAAACCAAGCACTAATACACCCTAAATTACTCGTCTAGAATGCAAACTGACCCAATCCGGGTTTAGGGAGTATACTCACCAAATCCTAAATCGGGACGACGAGGAACGGCGACCGATCACCAGTAAATGGTGGAATCAGCGACAGCGTTCGCAGCTGCGGCAACAGCAGCAGCTCACAATGGCACGATAGTAATGACAGTGATCTTCACCCGGTTCGTACGGTGGCGATGATGGTGATGGTGAGGTGGCGGAGGGGAAGTGAGTTGGTAAGGGTCGCGGCGGCACAAGGCGAATGGCACGGCGGCGCACGGTGCGGCTTGCTTCGGCAGCGGCGACGTACGGCAGCCGAAAGGGAGAGAGAACCGGCGATAGAGAGAGAAAAAAGAACGAGATAAGGGTGGTGATGATGAGGCGAGGTCAAGCGAGGCAGCAGCACCGGCAGACGGAGGTTGCTCGGCGCGATGACATTGTGGTGGCCCTCCGACGAGAATGGCTGAGAGAGAGAGAACGACAATGGAGAGGTGGACGGAAGAGAGAGAGAACCGGGGGAAATGATGGGGAAAGTGAGGGTCAAAGGTAGTCAAATAGGTCCTTAGTGGATGCCAAGTGTCGATGATCCAATGGTATTGACCAAAATACCCTTCATCCAAGGGCTCAAATCCAATCTTATCAAATAATTAAGGGGTGATTTGGTCATTTCCTGGGAGCTGAATTATTGGGCCGATACAACAATTAAATTAACTAAATATAATCCCAAAAATTAGCCCCAAAATTCTAAATTAGGAAATTAGGCCTAGGGGCAAGATGATCATTTTTCCGTCTTGGGCCAAAATTCCATTTTTTGATCGTACCAACCCCAAATATGACTGGCCAACATAATATGACGTCGGTTCCACAAAAATAGTCGCACAAGTCCTTGAAAATCGACATCAAAATCCGGGTTCAATTTCATGATCAAAACTTGCTCAATTTTAAATTTCAGGGTCTTTCACTAACGGATGGCCGTTTAAGGGTCACGCGTATCGACCTAAAGTTATCCAAGTCATGACGGTCCCATCACCGAGAGAAAAAGAGGAATTATCGCTAGTTCCCGAGGTCGCGATCAATCGATTTAAGTTCGGGACTAGTTGGCTACGTGCACTCTCGATCGTGCAGAATCACCTGCAATCTGATCGTACATTGTTGGCCTTGGCCAAACCAAATCTGTCACTTTTCCTAATATCGGCCCATATTGGCCCAAAATATTTCCTCATCGTTTCTCGAAATCGGTACCTGATTCGCGATTGGGTCCCTGGTCCACATACCGTTTTTCCTAGTTAGCCATACCCCATTGGTTAGTATCTCGAGAGTGATCAGCTCTGGGCGAGACTTACTAAAATGAAATAATAAACAATGTCAATTTTATTGATCCCGGAATTAAGTCGAAATTCAAGATGTTACAACCTATATACTTAATCGTGTACCTTCTAAGTCAGTTGCTTCCACCCTTTATGAATTGTGGACTGGTAGAAAATCAGACTTAAGTAATCTACAACCTTGGGGGTGTGCAGCATATGTTCATGATCCTTCCTATTAATATGGCAAATTAGGCCATAGAGGGAATAAGTTTATCTTTATTAGATACTCTGAACACTCCAAAGAGCAAGTGTTCATAGGTGAATAAGCTGATGGAAGTGTAATTGAAATGGAGTCACGAGATATCACGCTCTTGGAGAATGATTTTCTTAGTAGAAGTGAGATTGATAAGGACTTCCAATTACATGAGATGGAAGATCCCGATAACACATCCACTAATGTTATTAAGGGAAATACAGATTTACCTCAACATACAAGACTTAGTGGGAGTGTAACATCACTTGGCAAATTGAATTCTCAAAAAATTCAGTTGTGTAAAAGTAATTGTAAAAATATTCCCCGTCGTCGATTTGAGATTGAAGGGGAAACATTTATGAATGCTCCACAAAACGATGCAAAGCCTAAAACAGTTTAAGAGGCTCTCTCATCTCTTGATAAGGAAGAATGGAGAAAAACTTTGGAAGACGAAATTGAGTCTATGAGGACAAATTACCTCTGGGACTTGGTTGATTTACCACCTGATCGCAAGGCTATTAGAAACAAATGGGTCTTCAAGATTAAGCGAAGGGAAGATGGATTCATTGAAAAGTATAAGGCTCGCCTTGTGGCGAAAAGCTATACTCAATAAGAAGATATAGACTATGAGAAAACTTTTTTACCAGTTGTAAGGTTTACCTCTATACACCTTATCCTAGCCACTCAAATGGATGTAAAGACAGCATTTCTAAATGGAGAACTAGATGAAGAAATCTATATGAAACAACCCATAGGTTTCATTGCTGAAGGTCAAGAGCGTAAAGTTTGCAAACTTCATCACTCAATTTATGGCCTTAAATAATCGTCTAGACAGTGGTATTTTCATTTTCATCGAGCCATAACTTTTTTTGGGTTCACAATGATCGAAGAGGATCACTGTATGTATATCAAACAGTCCAAAGATAAATTTATGATTTTATCTCTTTATATGAACAATATTTTGTTAGCTGGGAATAACAAGGGTTTGGTTATAATCATAAATGAATGGTTGTCTTCTAATTTTGAAATGAAGGACATGGGAGAAGCTGCATATATATTGGGAGTTAAGATTGAAAGAGATCGGCAAAAGGACACCAGAAGTGCCACAACTTGTGTACGAAGATCACTTTGGTGCCATAACTTTTTTTCAGAATACTTTGGTATCAACTTTTTTGAAAAACGATCCTTACCAAAAAAAAAAAACTATTTTGAAAAATGATTATTTTAGTGCCGATGCTGACGTGGCTCGCCGAAAATCCGATGTGGCGCTGACATGGCTCGCCGGAGAGGTCTAGTCAGCATTAAAAACCAAAAACGACGTTGTTTAGCCAGCTAACGTGTACTTTTTTAGAAAAAAAATTAATTATATAGAAAAAAAATGTTGCAGCAGCGGCGAGGGAGCCCTCGCCTTGCTGCTGACAACCCACCACCGCTAGGAAAGGCCGGTGGTGGTGGGCGGAGTGGTCGGCGAGGTCGCCAGCCCCTGGCCGGGGCCCGGCGACCCTCGCTAGTGTCACACCCTTAATTTCGGTCCCTGAAAAATGGCTATGGTTTAAGTTTGGTGGTTTTTCATTCGGAACTAAATTTTCACTCTTGTTTCGGAAAACTCAATTTCAGATCCTTTGTACCCCTTTATTTTGTTATTTTTGGGGAGACTTTTGTGATCCGAATTTCCAAACACTTTCTTCTTGAAAGTTTCTCCAAACATCTTGAAGTTTTACATACTTTAATTTGAGAATTTTTGGAGTTGATATGAGTGGTACAATGGTTTGATTTTGGGGCCATGCTAAACTGCCCAAAATGGGTATTTCGGTGATGTTCCCACATTCTTAATTTTCTACAAGCTTGTCTGAGCCGATTTTGGAAAAGTTTTCTTTATAAAAGTTGTTGAGAACGTCCTTTTCTATAACGTATACAAATTTGGGAATTTTTCGAGATGATTTGAATTTTAGACAGAGCTTAATTTTAGAAATAAGAATCCTGTTCCAGCGAACTGTTTTCAGTCTATCTTTGAGCTACTAAAAATGGCATTTACAGAGAGATTCGGATTTTGTTCTCTTCATGAAAAATGTTTGGTAAGGTCTTTTTTATGACATATTCAAATTTGAGAATTTTCGGAGTCCATTTACTATATTTTAAAATCCGATTTCGTGAACAGTGCAAAGCTATTCGGCTTTGTCAAATTTCAAAGATTCAGTATTTTCTATCCGAAAACATTGGAATTTGGACTTGGTGTCTTCTGATGATTTAAATCACACGTTCTGAGCTTTCAAATGAGATATTTTATGCTTGATTTGGAGGTCGGGCTAGGGGGAAACCGAGAGAGAGAAGTAAGCTTGGAATTGAATGATTCTAGAGAAGTCTAAACTTGAAGCCCAAGTTTGGAAATAAATGGCTTAGAATTTTTATCATGGCTTTTGACCTTTGTGCATAAATGAGCATAAATGACCTTATCTTTTAGTGACATAAGCCATGACTTAATCCCTTGATGACCTAAGCCATGACACAAGCAAAGGCCATTCGGCCAAGGAGAAAAGAGAGAGAGTAGCCGTGAGGAGAGAGAGAGAGAGAATGGACCAACGAGAAGAAGATAAGGTTGGCTTCTTTATCATTTTAGTCCATTAATGGCATTTAATGCCATGCCATCATGAGTCTTGACTTTGGTGGCCCTTCATGATGGCTTGCATTAATGAATCAAGACTTTAGGGCCCCTCCATGATGACCTGCATTGATGGCTTGGAGTGGTGACCAAGTAAGAATGTCTATAAATAGGGAAAGAGAGAGAGAGAGAGAGAGAGAAAGGGAGCCTCACATTAAGTCCTCCTCCTTCACGCCACTTCCTCTCTCAAGCTCTCTTGCCATTTCCTCTTCATTCTCACGAATATTCTCACGCCCTTGAAGTCCCTGACCGGCCCGTGTTTCATTCAGTTCCTAGCCAAGAGCCCATGACATAACCTTCGTAGGCATCGATTTGCTTGGCCACGCAAAGACGAAGCTCGAAATTTCCCGAGCTCACCCATTTCTAACCCGTTCTCTAGTGTTGTTAGTTGTTGTGTAAGTAAACTTCCTAATATCGGGAAAGGAAGCTGTGATACGTTGTGACACAGTTTGCTTGGACCATTTCTCGGTCGTTTGGTTGGTTGTGATTGGTTCATTTCTCGATTTAATCATGTTTCGTGTTTGACGTTTATTTTGGAGATAGAACCGAGACTTGATTGGCAATGTGCACATGTTATAGCTATGCTTGATGTTCTATTGTATGAACTTTGCTATTGATCTGCCATCGATGCAGGTGTGGTAAGGGTCAACTTATACTAACGGCGATCCCCTCGTCCTCGCTTGATATTAGTAGATTTACTTGCTGAGTCTCCCTGACTCATCTCCCGTTTTTCCCTTTTAGGTCTGTAAGATGGCATCTCCCCCAGCCCGCGTTGGTAATCCCATGGAGCAGAGAGCCGAAGTGCTTACCGTGAAGAATGCTAAAGAAGGCCGCACCTACTGCCGAACCACGATGCTTGTGAGATTCGATGAGGACCTAACGGACTTGGTGCCTCACTCGTACGCGGCGTGGTATCACTACGCGAACGGAGAATGAGTTGATCCCTATGTGGGTTCGATGGTGCTTTGGCGGTACAAGCAAGCCGGCTCCGGGATAAAGTCACGGGTGGGATGTGAGATGGCCAGGCGGATGGGACCGGGGTAAAGATGAAGAAGCGAGAAGCTGTAGTGGGTATAGGATAACCCAAGTCAAGTTTTGCTATTCATAGTGTGTGTGTGAAATGTGTTGTTTGCCATTGTCCGAAGGGCTTATTAAAACATATTTGCATGCACTATAATCATAAGGTTTGCTCATGATACTTCTTGTCTTATTCCGCTGTGTGTATTAATTGTGATTGTCCCGAGAAAGGCTTCCGCTTGTGTATAACGAAAGATAATAATGAACGGACGTCATGCAAATGACGCCAAGGTTGAGGCATTACAGCCGGGCCTCGCGACGGTAAGGCCAACCTCGCCGTTGCCTGGGTTGTGACTACAAGGTCTCGCCTCGCCCAGCAAAGGCGAGGCCAGAACTCGTCGTCGCTTGGGTCGCGACAGCGAGATTTTGCCTCCCGGATCTAGCCTTCACCGATCACTCCACCCACCACCGCCAACCCTTCCCAACAATGGTCGGTTGGCGGCAGCAGTAGCAAGAGCCCTCGCCGCTGCTGCAACGTTTTTTTTTTTTACATCAAAAAATTAAAAAATTCGAAAAAAGCCACCTAATTTCCACGTGTATAAGTCAGATCATTTTTTTTAATATAAATGCCATGTCAGTTTTTTGGCCAGAATCACTAAAGTGATCTATTTTCCTCCGACTTGGCACCAAAGTGATCTGAAAAAAAGTTATGACACCAAAGTGATCTTCATACACAAGTTATGGCACTTCTAGTGTCCTTTTGCCGAAAGAGATTGATCAAAGAAACTTCTTGCTATGTCACAAGAGTCTTATATAATAAAGATTCTTGAACACTTCAACATACACCACTATAATCCCATTGATACCCCTGTCAGACAAGGCCAAGGTCTGAGTACTAAGATGTGTCCTAAGACTCTAGAAGAAAAGAAAGAAATGGTAACTGTTTCTTACGTTAGTGCTATCGGAAGTTTGATGTATGCTATGTGTCGTGCCACGCTCTTGCATGCTAGAATGGAGATATTTTTTCTACATGGGTCTTTTCCAGACCATACCTCACGTGATAGCGGGGTTTATTTGATCTTAATTTAAACTTGGAATCACCACTAGTCATTTACGATAGGTTGACTAGAAACTTAATCGAGGTACGGGAGAAATACCACGATTCTATGAACCAGAGATTCTGAGTAAGGAATTTGGTTACGTTAACGATCCCAAATTGAGACCATTAACGCCATTTCGGTACCTAAGAACGATATGGCATATCTAACGTGTCATACGAATCCCTAAGGTCAATTCACTAATCTAATCATAAACAAAAAATTAAGCACCCAAGAATTAAATGCACAATCAATAGCAAATCAATCATGGTAACTCTAATTTGGTCACTAAAATGAAAATCAAGCTAAACACCTAAACCCTAATTGAGCTCTAATAACTTGTTCATTTCATGTTTTACACATTTTTAGGGTTTTATGGTTTTTTAGGGGTTATAACCCTTAAATTTGGAATTTTCCAAAACTGCCATTTAGGCACTTTTGAAAATTCAAATTTCGTTTTTTATAACTGGCCACGATAATTTTGAATGATTTTGTAGATTTTCAAAATTTTTGATTTTTTTTTTATTTTTTTTTAATGTCATTTGGGCATTTCTAAAAATTTAAATTTCACTTTTTATGGCTGGCCACAATGATTTTTGGCCTTTCTATGAATTTTCAAATTTTTTTGGAAAATTTTTTATTAAAACCGAGAACTGATTTTCTATGATTTTCTGAAATTTTTTATGAATTTTTTTAATTTTTTCAATTTTTTATTGATTTTCCAATTTTTTATTTGTATTTTCTGATTTTTCTGATTTTTTTAAAATTTTTATGAATTTTCTAAGAAGTTTTGGAATTTTTATGAATTTTCCTAATTTTTTCAATTTTTTTGTGAAATTTTTTTATTTTCAAAATCTCGGATTTCTAAAAAAATCTTAATTTTTTTCTATTTTTCGATTTTTCTGATTTTTATTTTATTTTTATTTATTTATTTATTTTTCAATTTTCCCGTCAGGAGGATGAACCGGACCGGATTGGTTCAACCCGGTTCAGCCAAGCCGAATCGGGCATTGTCGGCAGTCTTCTCCTGTGAGACCAAAGCCAAAAAGGTGCTGTTTCAACCTTTTTTCGTTTTGGCATTTTCACAAACGGTTGGTAGGCATGATTTTCAGTTTAATGATTTCAAGGTTGCGACTTCGGATCGGGATCCAACGACCTTCCGGCGACTATTTCGCCGTTCCATTTGTACCATCGTCAAGGTCACATGTTCTAATATCAATCTAGACCAATTAGATCGTTATCGGACATTTGCCAGCCGGCGAAAAACCAATCAGAAAATACCAACACAAAACTGTGCTAGACAATATCACTAGCATTAAGATCAATATACTAACCGCCCTAGCCGTTTAAATCGGTCAAAATAAGTTCCAAATCATCAATCAAAGTCAGGAAACACTAACTTGAGATAGCCTGTGGCCACGACAATACTCCAGCGAGGATTTCGGAACTCCGGCGAAGGGTTTCAATGGTGGATTGATTCGGTTTATACATGTTTTAACCATTCAAAGTGTAAACAAGCATATAAAAAGGTGATCAGAATATGTTTTAGGTATCTAGTATGACAAAATCGTAAAGAAAAATGCACGAACAAGCCAAATATGTATTCTGAAAATCTGTAAAAACCGAAGCAACAAATGGTTTTTACCTGTTTCGTTTGACAATCGAATGACTTCTTCGAGCTGATTTGTTGCTACAAAGTCCTTCTCCAACACTCAGGCTTCAAGTCGGTGGTCTTGGAACCTCCAAAGGTGATTTAGACACGCCGACTGGGGCTTGTTTTCAAGCGTCAGCGACCAGCGTTGACTCAATCGTCACAGGTGAGGATTCTTACCTCTAGAGACCGATTCACCGACGTTTTTCTCGCCGGAAAAACGCTAATTACTCAGCCTCAAGAAGTATCAACTCTACCCTCTCTCCTTTTCTCTCTTTCGCACCCTTTCTCTCTCTAATCTCTCTCGGGAATTTTGTTGAATAGGTTTTATTGTTCGTTTCCAGTTTTTTTCCGTTTTTTGTTCATTGATTTCCCGCTCAAAATCGGTTAAAACCGATTACCAATCGGTTGAGGTGATTGACTGGTGCCAGCTTGATATTTTCCAACTGGCTAAATTGATTAAAACGTGCTCAATTTGATAAAAATGATCAGTGAAGCCGCGGGCATGAGCTAATTTCTGGGTTTGTTGCACATTTTGTGCAAGTCGGATGAAGAAGATGCATTGTTCGGGTCGGGTTGGGTTGACCCATTCGACTCGGCGGTTCCGGTTTTGATCAAAATTGCAAATTAAGCTCGATTGTGACTGAATTTTAAAAATTTGACCAGAAATTGAATTTTCCATGACATTCCGAACCCAAATATGTGATTAAAACCCAATTTTTATTATATTTGTGTCCCAGATTTTTTCATTTTTAAATTCGGGTTAATAGGGTTTTGTTTAATTTGATGTCCTAATAACCTAATTAGGCAAAATTGATGCCAAAATTGAATTACCCACACCCGATTAACCCTAGAAATGATGGACTCACATTTCGACAATTTCATATTGGACACGATTCTAATTTGGGTTTAAAATTCTTAATTTTCAATCAAATTTTGGGGATTTTTGTTTTTTATGTCAAGTTGTGCAATTGGACAGACCATTATGCAATTCAAGGTCTCAGAATCAATTGTTGTGAAGACACTATGACTTAAAAATGATTGAAAAAAATTTAATTGCATTTTTTGTTTAATTCAACTTTAATTTTACCCAATTTTGGGAAAAACATACACCCGATTGAGATTTTCCAAAATTGACAATGCATTCATGAAATTGGATTTAAAAGAAGACTAGTGACTATTTTTATGGAATTTTCTGATTCCATTTGCTATTTTTCTTGATTTTCTTGCTTATTTTGACTAAAAGAAATTAAGAAAAAAAAGCAGAAAAATGCTAAAAAATTATTTTTTTTGGTTTAGAAATAGGTTTCTAGGCTTGGCAAAGATTCCTAGACCTAATTTTGAAATTTTTGAAAAATTAAAAAAATGAGCTAAAAATTAGGTGTCAACACTATGATGTGTATTCGACCCGACATATGTCATGTTGTGGGGTTAGTGAGCCGATATCAATCAAATCCTGGTCCAACACACTGGGAAGCAGTTAAGAGGATAATGAGATACTTGAAAGGCACTATGGACTATCGATTTTGCTATCAAGGGAGTGATCTACTCTTATTAGGATATTTTGATGCTGATTGGGGAGGAGACCTAGATAAGTATAAATCGACGTTTGGATATGCATTCTTGCTTAATGATGAGGCAATTTCTTGGAATAACAAGAAACAGACATGCATAGCTTTATCTATGATGGAGGCAGAATTTATTGCATGTTCTGCTGTAGTGTAAGAAGTAGTATGACTAAAATGTTTCTTGGAAAATTTAGCCATTGTCACTGATGTCCCAAGACCAGTGACAGTATATTGTGATAGTCAAGCAGCCATTGCTTATGTGAAAGATCCCAAGTACCATAATAGAATGAAGCACATTGACATAAAGAATAATTTCATCAGAGATATGATAACGCAGAAGGAAGTAGTCCTGCAATATATTTCAACCAATAGGATGGTTGTTGATCCATTTACGAAGGCTATTTCAAGAGACGTATTTTTGACCCACAGGATGTTTCTAGGATTACGTAAAATGTAATTATGATATGTAATATTGTTGAGGATCACTGGATTATGTGTGTATATGTATTATACTTGTTTGTTAATAAATTGATGTTTTATCAATTAGTACAATATTATGAGACTAGCACAAACACACATTTATTGTTA
This sequence comes from Syzygium aromaticum, assembly GCA_024500025.1. Taxonomy (NCBI): domain Eukaryota; kingdom Viridiplantae; phylum Streptophyta; class Magnoliopsida; order Myrtales; family Myrtaceae; genus Syzygium; species Syzygium aromaticum. The sequence goes on along the minus strand of CM044894.1, from coordinate 11,599,440 downwards.
AAAGGTATGTCACCAGGAAATGATTGGCTCACTCACACGAGCAATCACCCCAAACGTTATAGTAAGCGGGTTGAGATGAGACAATATGTACTATTAATGCTAGAAGAGCGGTTTAATACATAAAACGATTTAATGTCACCTTGATTGGAATCAAGATGAGGTCTGTTATTCGTATATAATAAGACCAAACATGATAGTCCTACAATCATGTATGCTTGAAGGTAGCTGGATGCGAGTACTAAATTGGGCGCTGTAGAAAGCGAGCTGATATAGCACTCAGGCTAAACATGAGTATGTGAGAAAGCATGTGACTATGTTTAGGCTAATATTCGTATAGTAGATATGATTAATAAATGACATACATTCTTATAGAAAGAGAAATTCACTATAGCATGTAATTTATACTACATGTGCTTTATTTGATCAATAAGGGAGATGAGTAGAATTATCCCTATTTATTCATCGTGTGAGTCATTAAGGTAATTTATAATTTACCTTACTTTTGCGCCATATATTACTTCTGACTATGTTCTTGAAGTAGAAGATCAATATTGCTACTTTAGCATGTTATCGGCGATCATGAATAGATATGGCTTTATGGGACGTGTCTAGGAAAGCAGTTGTTTCGAAATGGAGAGAGATATGAGTGTGAAGGAAGACTATTGTTGTTTTACATCTATTACATGTGTTTATTGGTCGACCAATTATTTCACCTTTAATGGCTTCCTATACTCTAAGCTAAATCTCCGGGTAGTTTTGCAGATAAAAGGCAGTTCCTGAAGGGCTTGAACAAGAGGTTCGCCATGTGGAATAGCATACCTGCTGTAAGTTGACCTGGTTTTCCCTAGCTTTCAGTATAGATCCCCTCATTGGTATCAGAGCTTGGTTTTATGTCTAATTTAGTTCGTTCTATGCGCTTAGTTGGTAATTGTCCAGTGCTGCGAAGAATCCTTTCTCCTCATTATGACTGGCCCAGATATAGCTCTAATCGCTCTTACTACTTCTCTTACTCCATCGTCTTCTTCTTCAACTTTAACTGAGTTCCGTACTTCACATGCCTCTAAGATAGATTATCTTTATGAAGTCTTTCTTAGTGATGAAACCAAGATTTCCAAAATACAACTTCCTCTCATGAATCCATATTCAGCCTTTGCCAAACCTGCTACATCTTTTTCACCCATCAGGTTTATAAGACATCTCATCCGTCAAACTCCGAAAGAAGTCAAAGAATACATCCAATCTTTCAAGTTTGACCAGCACCCAATTCCTACTTCTGAAAAGGAGTACTTTGTTACTCTTCAAATTCCTCATGAATTCCCCAAACAGTGGATCCAATAAGGGTATTCACATATTCACTATGGCGCAGTCCGTCTTGCTCTTACCTTTCATGGGAGAAAAGGTTTGCCTATTGTAGCAAGAATGGCTCTTTTGGATATTAGGTTCCTAGAATACCAGCATGCTTGTATTGGTACTGTCCAAACCATCTTAAATGCCGGAATAGTCTTCGTAACCTTTTATCCAAATTTCATTATTGCCCTTTTCGATCCCCAGCTACTTTCTTTTTTGAAAGTACAACTTCAGCTTACTGGAGCTCCTCAAACTGCCGATTCCATTGCCGCAACTCTTCATTACCAAATGGTATATAGAGTCTAAAATCATGTCTTAGATCTGAATTTCCAACATGGAAACGAAGATGCACTGTTCATCTCCATGCAAAATGATCAGGCTTCTTGTATTCATGTTCCTCGGCAGATCCCAAAAGAAAAGTTAGCCAAACTTCTTCCCGAATCTTGGATTACAAATTATGAAAAGCTCCACCAAATTAGCCAACCTCTTCAATCTTCAGAATCTGAATTTGTCAGACAAAGAGATGGTACTGTAATCATCAAATTCTGCAAAAAAAAGGAAGAAACTCCTTCCATTTTTTCTACTATCTTTATGATAGAACCCCGTGTTCTTAATCCAATTCCTAAGGAACCAGACCCAAAAAAGTTGATCTAATACTTCAAAAGTAACGGACATCCTGTCCATCACTACAAAGACCCTTATGGTCATTGTTTCTGGGATCCTTTTTGCCAATGTTCTTCATGCACAAACTCTCCAGATGAAGTAGATCCAGCTACTAGGCTCAAGCGAAAAACTAGGAAGGCTAAGGACAGCTTCTACCAAAGATATTTAGATGGAGACCCTATCATTGATACTTTTGGAGAAAATAGTGGATACCAGTTTATGGTTTTATATGGTACACCATCACCTTCATCAACTCCATCATCTCCATTATCTCCACCATCACCTCCAGTTTTAACCCCATATAAAAAATCTGTTGTTTCTCTTTTTTACAAACCCCTCCATAAATGGGCAAAGAAAAATTCTTATCCACTTGAAATTTCAGTTTTTCCTGAAAACCCAACTACTAGGCAACTTCCATCTATCTCCATGTTTAATGAAGCTGATTTCCCTCCTCTAAATCCTGTTGAAAGTTCTCAACTTTCTTTTCCTACTACTGAGGAATTTACCGATCCACAACGAAGATACCTTCATGCTCCAAAAATTCATTCTCCCACTGATGTTGATGAACGTGGAAGGTCAAAAAGAACGCCTGCTACTGAGGCTGTTCTCAATTGGCAGTCAGAAACTCTCTTGGCACAAAATCAGGTTTTCAAGACGCTTGACTCCAAAATTATTGATGTACAGCAAGACATCCGAAGGTACGACGAGTCCATCAAAAAGATGCTTGTGGATTTCCAGAAAAGACTTCATGCTCTAGAATCAGGCCAGCATCTTGGCTACCATTATCTTGAAAGTCCGAAAAATGAAATAGAGAAACTCAAAAAGCAAATTAGTCTTCTTGAAGAAGGAAAATTTAAGCCTACTGATTTTTTCTCTATTCCACGAATCGGATACTCTCTTCCACCACCGCAAAGTTCTCCAGTTTTTGTTGCAGCTGCTCTTGCAGTCGAAACTTCTACTCAACGAGACAGAAGTGATATGACAGAAATGCGCAATCGCATTCGGGAAATGGAGAAGCTCCGAAAGGAAAGAATGAAAGAAAAATCTGTTCCTGAATCCTCTGGAAAATCTGAAAAGAGTTCTGATTTGCAGATGATGATCTCAAATCCCTTGGAATCTTTTTTGAGGGATTTAAGCAAAGATCAACAACAAAATCCTAAAACTGATTCAGACCAACATCTACCAGAGTACACTTCTCAAAAAGCAAAGGTATCAAATTTGCTAAGTTCAGATTCAAAATCTGACTCCCTATCCTATTCCTTTTCGCCCACTTTCCCAATTCCTTCCATTGAATCTTTCCAAGTACTATTAACTACTCCTCCAATTTTCATGGCTGATCCACCAGAACAAGAAATGGAACTAAATTCATCTGAACCAGAAGTTATCCAAATCAATAACCCATCTCATATTTTTGTTTCCTCATCCAAATAGTTTTTTACTCTTGATGACACTCCTTATTCCAAATGGCTAGAAAGATTGGATGAATTCCATGCTTGGTTGAACACCAGAGCTCTTACTGTTGAAAGCAAATATGATGTTCTTCTAGAATTCGCTACAAGGTTCACTGGAAGCCTTAAACACTGGTGGCAATCAACTTCTGAAACAGACCATATGACTTTTCTTCTTCCGCAAGACTTTTCCCATGCCATTGGAATCATTTACCCATATTTCATAGGAAAACCTGTTGATCTTCTTGAACTCAAAAGAAGAGAATATTTTGAAAGAAAGTGTTGTTCTCTTCAAAAAAGACACATAGATCGCCATTACAGAGAAATGCTTAAACTCTTTTATGGCCTAGGAGCTGATCCAAATTTGAAACAAGTCTTCTTAGTCTCAATTCCTAAAGAACTCTCCCAACAGGTTGAGAGATCTTTTCTCAACAAGCAAAGAGGAATTGTTGATATTTCCTTTGGAGAATTGCAACAAGAAATTCATCTTTGTCTTGATGAACTTTGCCTCCGAAGACAAATGATGAAAAACTACATCAGAGACAATCATGAACTCGATGGTGCTTGCTCTAAGCAATATTTGAAGATCAAATGTTCAAAGAAAGATTGTGACAGATCTTGCGGAGAATATTCAAAGAAAAACAAGCACTTCAAAAAGTATCAAGTCAAAAGATCCAAGCATTTCAGAAGGAAGAAGAAATGACGATTCCTGCAGAAACGAAGAAACTTCACAGGACGCAAGAAACCAAATCGTTGCTTTATTTGCAACAAGAAGGGCCACTTTGCTAAAAACTGTCCCCAAGCAAAGAAAGGTCAGAATCATCTCATTCATAACATTGAATTAGAAACAGGAATTTCTCTTGACAATGATGATATTGAATCCTTGTTCTCTGTCGATGAAAATCCCACTGATCAAACACTTTGCATCATTCCTTATTATCACACCCTCAGTGAAACAGATTCTGACTCGGAACCTGAAGAACTTTTCCATCTATCATCACAACCAGAAAATCAAGACCCTGGTGTACATTCCGATCAACTTCATTGTCCCCACTTCCCAGTCAAAATTTATCTCTCAAAGTTTGCAAAACCAATTTCAATCATTGCTCTCATAGATACTGGTGCTGGTGCTTCAATCCTAGACACTAAAGTTTTCCCTAAAGAATATTGGACTTCCTGTGTTCGGTATTTCAACTCTGCTTCAAGAGATACTTTTTCTACAAATGTTCGCACCACACCTGTGTCCATTCAGTTTTTCCTACAGTGCTCTATTACCACTAAAACTCTTGGATCTAGTCTTCCTAATAAAGACTTGATTATTGGGTGGGATATCATGACTCAACTTCCGGATTTAAGGATTGTTCCTGGAAAAGGACTTAGGTATAAAGATCAATTCTCTGAATTCGTCAACATCCAAAGACTCTTTTCCATTCAAATGAGTCTGTTAGATCTAATCATGCAGAAACTATTGGAATCATGCTCAGAAAATTATTTCGAGTTCTCCCAAAAATGTTCTCATCCTTTGTGGAAAAATCTAGAATTCTATGCTCGACTCCCTTTCAAGAAAAATGAGGATATAAATCTTACAAAGGCAAGTCATTCGGGAATGAATGCAGAGCATTTGGCTCTTGCTAAAAAAGAATGCTCAGAATTGTTACAACAAGGCCTTATTGAAACTTCAAATTCTCAATGGGCTTGTGAAGCCTTCTATGTCAATAAACGTGCTGAGCAAAATCGGGGAAAAATGAGATTGGTGATCAACTACCAACCTCTCAATCTTTTCCTCTAAGATGACAAATTCCCTTTGCCTTCTCGAAATTCCCTTTTTACGGGAATCACTAAAGCCCATATTTATTCAAAGTTTGATCTTAAAGCCGGATTCTGGCAATTGGGCATTCATCTTGATGACAGACCAAAGACGGGATTCTGTATCCCCAACCAACACCTTCAATGGCGAGTTCTTCCATTTGGTCTCAAGGTTGCTCCTTCCTTATTCCAAAAGGCTATGTGTCGCATATTCCAGCCAATCTTATCCAGCGCAGCTGTCTATATTGACGACATATTGCTCTACAGCCCAGACGAAGAATCCCACTGTCAACTTCTTGAGCAGTTTGCAGAAATTGTGAAGAAATATGGCATCATGCTTTCTCAAAAAAAGATGACCATTGCCCAAACAGAAGTTGAATTCCTCGGCATGCACCTTAGCAAAGGTACATATTATCCAGGACCGCACATCGCCAGGGAATTATTAAAATTTCCTGAAAATAATTTTACAACCCAGCAAGTTCAACAATTTCTTGGGATAATCAATTATCTCAGAGATTTTGTCCCGAATATTGCGAGGTTGTTAATTCCTTTGCAATTGATGTTAAAAAAACATTCAGTACCATGAGGAAAGGCACAAACCAAAGCAGTTGCAGAACTCAAAGAAATTATGCAAGATCTTTCCCCTTTGCAAATCCCATCCACAGGGAAGAGAATTTTACAGACTAATGCCAGTGATGAATATTGGGCAGCCATATTGTTCGAAGAACTTCATGGTAAGCGACATCTTTGCGCTTACAAAAGTGGCAAGTTTTCTCAGGCAGAAATGCATTATCATTCTATCTTCAAAGAAATTTTGGCAGTAAAGAATAGAATAAAAAAGTTTGAATTCCATCTTATTGGGCATCATTTTTTGGTAGAACTGGATATGGCTTCTTTTCCCAAAATGACCAAATTCAAGCAAAAGCAAATCCCTCATCATTAGCTACTTAGATGGGCTGAATGGTTTTCGAAATATTCTTTCGAAACCAAACACATTGCAGGAAAGAAAAATGTGCTTGCAGATTTTCTCTCCAGACCGAAAGCATCAGCAGAAATCAACATGTATATTCTCAGGCATTCCTTTCCGCTCCGGGCAAACAAGTACAAGATTGAACGGTTCCGAGATTGGCCAAGCCTGGACTATCCTCAAGAAATAATTGAGCAAATTCAAAAGGATAAGCTCATTGAAAATCTTGACAATCTCATGTGGCAATGCCACACAGACCTTTTTCGTTACCATGGAGGATCTATTCTTGACTCTTCTGGATTACACTCGAGGTACCATTTCATTCACCCGTTACTTTGGAGAAAAAATGATTTCCCTGACAAACTTAAATGGCTATTATGGTATCTAACCAACAAGTACGTAATAGTTATTGAGTTTCCTACCAGAAAATTTATTCTCCAATTGACCAACTTGCTTCTGGCTGACTACGTTCAACTAAATGAACACGAGAAAAACCTTTTAACTGTGCTCAAATGGTTTTACCCTCCTGTTTATTGGAAACGACTCTTTCTTGAAGAACTGAAAAAAGTTCGAGATGATCCGGAAATATACACTGTTGTACTCCTCCACCGTTTTTAGACTTTTGTGTATAATAATGGTACCATTTCCAATACTCCCGCCGCAGTAGGTACTACTACCTACAAGCTTCAGACAGAACTCCAGTTTGTACGTGTTTATAAATCGTTCCCCAGTCGCATTTGTTCTGTTGAATATAATTACATGGAACTTCAAAGGATCCTACGCCAAGAAAATCGCATTATTCCCGAAGAAGCATGTGATTATTTCACACCCGTCTCATGGGATCACGAAGGATCTTCCTCTACAACAAGACAGGCACTCAGAGAATACGAGCACGAACAGGCACAGGCACAGCTCGGATTATCACAAGATCACGAAATGTCAGATATAGGAGATCCAGCACAGTCATCTCAAGATCAAGTACAGTTATCTCAAGATCCAGTGCAGTCATCTCAAGATCTATGGGGTGGACCACTCTCTTAAAACCATTATGACTATGAACCATTGTCCTTATCCGTTGGACTTGACGCCAGCTCCTCCTCTTACTACACATAATTAAGAAATTGGCTCCAACCAGTATCACAAAACGCTCTAAACACTGCTCTCCCATACCTTTTGACACATGCATCCTCTTCCTCGAACCCAGCGCCAGTTATCACTAAAGATAACTTCGAATATATTCTGACACAGAGATAGATAGCAGAATACGAGCATGTAAATAATTCAGACAGTTCGGACTATGACTACAACTCTGGATGGAGATAAGCTTGTACTAGAGTCCTGTTCCACCTAACCTATAGATTTTAAGCGTTCTACGAGTGAAGGTGCCAAATAATGTACTTAGTTAGGTAAAGTTTGTGTGTTTGTGGACACGAGTCCATTATTGTACCCCGTTCTAAGTGTGTTTTGTTTGGACCCTCGTCTAACATGTATTCCCCAACGCCTATATAAGGCCGTGTAATCCTTCGGTTTGAATAAGAGGGAAAGTTGTAAAATTTCAATTCTTTCACTTTTCATAGCTCTCTAAAATTCCTTTCTTTAAAGCCTGGCATGATCCTCTAGGAAAGACAGCTCGGCCAGTTAGGCATAACATCATCCTGGTCACTCTAAGCGTCTTTATACTCTGAGCTAAATCTCTGGGTAGTTTTGCAGCTAAAAGGCAGTTCCTGAAGGGCTTAAACAAGAGGTTCGCCCATGTGGAATAGCATACCTGCTGTAAGCTAACCAAGTTTTCACTGGCTTTCAGTATAGATCCCCTCATAAAAGTCAAGTATAGCCTCTAAGAGATAGGTATACTTGAACTGATGTAACAAAATATTTCTGGAACACCGTGACACATCAATTGTTTATTTATTTTTGGGGTTGTAGCCATTGTGTTGTCCATAACAGGTGCATAATTAGAGTTCCCAAGTGCAGATGTACTCACTAGTCTCACGGCTTTCTTGCCAGTATGAATTGTTTCTAAGGTAGATGAATGCTGAATACCTTATGTTCTTGATAGAGCATCATCAAGCCCATTATGTGCCAGTGGGAAATGTTATATTTCGTTGGTCTGCCCATGATGTGTGTGTCCAAGAGACACCATTTGCTCTAATAAGAAGTGTGTCGGAGAGACATTTTTTGAAGAGGTGCAAGGAGAGTTTCTTAAGGGAAGTTAAGATAACTTTCTTGGTAGATGAATAATTTACAAGAGATTATTCAGAACTTTCTCTTTTTCGGCGTATAAGGATTCCGTATCTATTTTAAAGAGACAATTGGTATTAACACTAAGGAACAAGAATACTTTCCCTGTGATTGTATTTAGACCAACATAAAGAAGATTCATTCATCATTTGCTGGTAATTTAACGTACGATCCTGGAAATTTTCTTCGTAATGCATTGAGTAGGTTAGTCGATTGACCCGACATTCGCTTCCAACAAGGGCAAATCTCAGGCTCCTCATAATCAAGTCATCATCGTCCACACATTTCTTTTGGCCGAACCTTCTCATACTGGCTCTCCCCCTGATTCTCCCCTTCTTCCTACCTTCTTCTTCGCGGCCTCGTCCTTCTCGCTCTCCGTCTTCTGTAAAGATTCCGCCACCTCTATGTAGATCCCTTGTTCAAAGACTCAAATTGAACCAAACCCCCCAATTAAGCAACAAGCGCACATTAGAGAAATTTCAACTTGAACCAATTCCTGCACACACATGACCCAACAAAATGAAAACATGGAAAATGAAGAGATGCCTCAGCCAATATTAGTGTCACCCCCAATCGTGAGAGTGAAGAGACCAATGAAGGCAATAAAGAGGACAACTGAGACGACGGTAGTCACATTGTTGCTGCCGCCGCTGTACGACACTATCTCTTGTTAACTCCGCAATGGATATAGTGGGATTGTCGTCAATGCAGGGAACCAATGAAATTGCTAATCCATGAAAAGATATCATTTGGGCATTAAGGAATTTCGAATCGGTCATGTCAATTCTTCAATGCCACTTGATAACCCCCTTCAGATTCAGCCTCTCCAAATTGAATCAGGAAGAGCTTTGAGTCTATTTCGCCGATACCCTGCAAAATGTATTGCTTGCTTATCGAATCAGCAAGAGCTTGGGGTCTATAGCCTCTAGATAGGCTGAGACACCGCAAAATGCTACTCAACTTTTAATGTCGTATAATATCGATTTGCTCTTGGCTTATTTGGACAGCCCTTTATCTTAGAAATGAAATCGAAACTCACTCCATGTCGCTAGAAGAAAACAAGAGCCGCCATAGTGTCTTGACGGCGAGGGAACTTCGGCTACATATCTTCACAATTTATCTTCCGACTTGCTCTAGACTTTAATTTTTCGGCACTTGCTCCTATTTGGACGTTGTCCGCTCTAATCGCAACAGTGCCTCATCTTAGGGAGGCCTCACCAGGGGTACGGTGTTGAACTCGTAGTTTTAGCAACCTGTTCACTTCTCGTTTGGCTCCGTCCATCCACAGGGTGTCAAAGTTCTTATCGTTTTCATTCCACACGTCATCTAACACCATAAAAAAGGTACTTTTTCCCGCTAATTTTTTTTCCTCTCAGCTGAGGTTGCGATTGGGAACAACTTTGCGAAGCTCTTTGGACCTCTAAAGGCCCTTAGGTAAATGTTAGTGTGTTCAGCATTTATTTTTAGGAGTCCATTTCTCACATGCTAGCATTTTCAAGGCCCTAAGCTCAAGGCTCCCCTCGCCTGCTTTGGCTTTTCGGCTTTCTCCACATGCAAAAGACCCGAATCAATGAATTTTTTGCATTTCCAATCTCACCCTCACTCACTAATCATAATTCCACATTTACCCCTTTAAAACAAAACGACCAGGGCTCTCTACTTCCTTGCCTCTCTCCTCCCACGCCCAGCGCTGTCGCTTCTCTTCCTCTTGCCCAACGCCATCGCTTCTCTTCCTCGCGCCGGGCGCTCGATCTGGGCTGCCTCCAACTGCCTAGGGGTTTAACTGAATATCTTCAGAAACCTCCCAGGTACTCCCTCCGTCCCACTCGATGCTTGATGCAATTTCTTCGTGCGAGTGCGTTGATTGTATTTGCTATGTGGATTTTATACAGTAGTCAAGCTCGGGGGAATTGGAGATCTGGTTTAGTTTCTGGTGAAATGTCGATAATCGCTTGTTTTGCGTGAAAAATACTTGAATTATCATCCTTAGTGTCGCCTCGCCTGGGCTGCCCGAGGTCGCGAAAGATCTGGGTTTGCTTTGCCTCGCCGGAGGCTCGGTCAGGAACACGCGACTTAACGCAGTCCTGCACGCCATTATTTGTTCGATTTGGTCTTCAACTTCGATTTTTCTGAAATCTGGGTTTTGTGGGTTGTGTGTGTGTGTGAAGGCAAGTATGAATTTCTCCATTAAGCACTCGCCTTAAGGAGAATCGAAGATACGATTCTTCAGGTTTCTGGGTGGACCTTACTGAAGTTATGAATTCTTTAATTCTTTCTGAGTGGATCTTACTGAAGTTATGAATTCTCCAATTCTTTCTGGGTGGGTCTTGCCTTACGAAGAATCGCATACTCTCACCTTAATGAAGGCAAGTACCTCTTCAATTCTTTGGAAGGCAACAAGTATCGAAGGCAAGACCCTTTCTCTCTCGACTTCAACTTTGATTCAATTCTTCTGAAGTAAAGTATGAGTTCTCCTTCCTGTCACTTTATTTATCATTCATCTTTTCATATGTATTATATATGGAGGTTGGCCTTCCTCAATAATATGGTGGGTCGTTAATGGCACTGGACCCTCAGCTGATGATCTACTAGGTGAATAGTTGTGCATCAAATGTGAACTGCAGGAGATTCCCACCCCATGGCGTCAAGTAAGGCTTTTTTTCCGTCCTTGTCTGTCAGAATTTGACCTGTTTTTATTTCTCTCAGTTGCTTCCCTCTGCAATGTTTTATCAAAGCAACACTTAAGAGTCATCTCTAGCTTTTCTATCCTGTACTTTCTCAAAGATGTTGGAAAAGATGTTGCTTTGTGTCTCTTTATTTGTGTTAAGTTTTACTAGCTTTCTTTAGTTCACTGTTTTGAGCTTGGATCATTGGTGCAGATGTTTAACCCACCGGAGAAACACTGCTGTAAAAAACAAGATTCGTTGGTGTATGTGGGTTATTCCTTTGGATGATGTTCCAGATGCTATCCTCCACCAAATTAGGGAGATTAGATTGTGCATGATGGTTATGAAATAAAATGATGACAACAATGACCATAGAGGAGGTTGGAATTGTGCTTGTGGGACAAGAAGGTCGAGCTGAAGGACCCAATTGTTTTGGATATTCTTGATATGCAATCAGGTGACTTTAATAAATCGATGCCGACTGTGCTTCTGGCAATTTATTAGTTGGGATGAAATGTTCAGTCTCAGAGTGTATACCTTTCGAATGAAGTTTTTATAATTTTCTGCAATTCAAGCATGCCAATTTCTAGTTCGAAGGGTGCTTTCCAAGAAAATCGTGGATTTGCTGATATAGACTATCGAGAACAAACTTGTTTCAATGAAAGGTTGGGCTTCTTTAACCAATTGAACTTAATAGATGAAATGGAGTTCCATGCCTGCTTCAATTGGACAGCTTTACTTTTTCACATCTCTCTCTCATTTTGCTGTTGTACAGAGTGTAAGTCATGCTGGATCTTACTGTTAAACCTCCAACAAATCTACAAACAAAAATGCCACTAGCTCTTGAAATGATTTTGACAGGGGGAAGTTATAAACTTCTTGATCAATGATGGCAGGGCGAAGTTACGAGATAAAGATGTCACAGTTAGTGGTTATGACAAAGACGCCACAATCAGTGATTGTTATTTGGACTATCAAAATTGGAACCACAACCTTTTCAAGCTGAGTGTTTTTCTTCCCGTTGCAACTTGCACGCATGGATGTGAGAAAGATGCATAATTTTTCTTTTTCGGCCCGTGAGAAGATGCATGAATTGGTATAATATATCTTTTGCATGGCATTTGTAGTGCCAACGACAACGAAGTAACAGTCCTATTTTGCGAAAGATCCACGTATGTGACCATATTTATTATAATGAAATTAATCACTTTTCATTTGAGAAAGGTGCACTTTGAAGTGATTTTTTATTTATAAATTTGTTAATATGCCTCTTTTAAATTACTCTCAACACGAAAGTATAAAAATTTGCAATCATTATTTTTGTTTTTCAATTTTAAACAAATTAAAATTAAAATGGTTACACCAAAGGGCTTTTCCAAATATATGTTTACCAAACAGCATTTTCTCAAGGTTGCTTTCTAAGGCACTTTTCAATTACAGTTTACCAAGTTGTCTTTGCATTTTACCAAACCCATTTAAGTTAAAGGCTTTTACATTTGTCTAAAGGTTTTTCCCAAAAGCCAAACCAAACGCACCCTTAGTCTGCAATGCACTAGTGAAAAACGCATCTTGTTTCGCATCCAATGTGTTAGCGACAATCTTCTTCACATCACAATCATCAAAGACAAATGGCCAAGTTAGTTCCTTGAAATAGTTTTTGAACATTTTTTTTCATTGTATATGAGTTTAGCCAAAATGGTCTTACCCGAACCTCCTATACCAACGATTGAAATTACAGGAGGATTCATTTCGCAATTTGGATACAACAGTGAGCCTATCAATTTCCTTTGCCAACTGAGGAATAAGAGAAATATAAATAATCTATTTTCTTCTTACCTATACTGTGTAGTGGGCGACCAACCTCGCCAAGATTGGAGAACCTTGACGTCCCCGCATTGCCTCTTTCCTGAGTTGAGTGCCTGGCTTCGCCTCCCAAAGCGAGACTTCAGTGTGGGAACTCATTGAGCAAGTCTTCGGCATTGTAAGCAACCCGTCTTTTGAGTTTCGGTGGCCAATCCTGATCTCATGGTTGTGGACTTGCCTCTCGTCCGCATCGTCAAGTGCAGATCTTGAGCTGCTCTTTGACACCAGCAGTGACTTCTCCAAGATTTTGGAGGGCTGCAGAGGCCGAATCCCTGGCGATTTTCTCGATGACGGTGTAGAGCGGGTGACAAGAGAATGAGAGCAGAACAAAGGCGAATTTTACATTTTATTGTAGTAGGAAGAACGAGATGGAGCACATCCTTGAGCTGGTCGAAGCTAAATTGTTTGAATTAGAGCATCGCAATCATCTAGTATTCACAAATGATCTTTCCCAACTTACTTAAGGAGCAAATACGAACGAGCTGCAGATGAAGCACAATTCTAGAGGGCTTGATAGGAAAAGCGAATCTTCATAGCTAGAAAAGACATGAGCGACCCGATAATGGACATCAAATAAGGAAAAACTGCAGTCCCTGAAGTATTGTTCGCTCGCACACTATAGTAACCGACACGGTGAGAACAAAAACATGCCTATGCTCATTATTAGGACCTTATTCGAAAAGGAGCAGTTGACAACTTGACGCGAACTCTCTTTCATGTCGGTCTACCTGGACCGGCTATCAGCCACCGTGGAAGTTACCTCACACTTGAAGAAGAAGAAGAAGAAGAAGGTGGAATCCACAATGAGGTAAATGACCCGGGTGAATGAAGAAGAGATTTGAACGTGATCAACTGGCAGAAAGGCCAGTTGGGTTTGTTAAAAAACCAAACATGGCAAACAAGGATAACGAGACACCGGGACAACTTTATTGGGCCTCCACGAGTGAAAGCCCAATCGGATTTCTTTGACCCGCCCGACCCAGCTTTTGACCTCTTCTTCCCGCCGGGGAACCAGAAAATGACGCCGACCGCTGCGCGCGCGCCACGTGTCGCCCCCGCGGGGCCCGGAGCGATCGGGATTGAGCGCCACGTGTCGCGCCGAGCGGGGGCTCCGCTTGGTGACTTTTCGGGGTCGTCGCGTGCACTTCACCCCGGTCACCGGAACCGCAAGAACCCCTCCCTCATCACACCCCCCCCAACCCTCCCCTTGTGGGCCCCACAGGTTTCTGGCATTGAGGGGGCGGGGCCCGCCGCTGGCCAATCAGGTGGCAGTTTTAGATGGAGTGCTCTCAGCCACTAGTCTCCCCCGTTGCTTCTCCGCCGTGCAAATCCAAAATCTTTTCTTTCTTTTTCTTTTAATAATTTTGACTGGGACTTTTCCGTATTTATCTGAACCACAATGGCTGGAAATATAAAGGCTTGCGCGCTCTTACCCCTCCTTATAATAATAAGTTGTTATCAAAATAAGATTTTATTCATTTAAACACTAATAAATCAATTCACGCATTGTCTCGCATGTTCGTGAAATATATATCATTCAGCGGTCGAATATATATGGAGCATAAAACAGTTGGTTAATTAATTATTTGAAATATCTCGGGAATTAGAAAATTAAAATTAACGTAGACGATATAAAAAAGAAAAAGAAAAGAGAGGCAATTATAAAGTGCGGAAGCTGAGTACTACAAGTAGCCGCCTCTGCTTCTCCTCGGCTGAAAACAAGAGAGAAGGGCAGAGCTTCATTCGTAGATCTCAAGCTTCCATCGCCCTTGCGCTTTCCGTCTGGCCCGGTTAAGCTCTCTAGTTCAGGAACCGAGTGTCTTGCTGCTCTCTGTTTCTCCTTTGACAAGGTAAGCTTTGGTTTTCTTTGGTTTTCGTTCCATTGTTGAAGGAGCAGCTAAGGTCGTGTTGTCTGAGATCGTGCCAAAATGTTTGTGCGTGCCTTTGACCTCGTGGTTGTGTGAAGGAGGAAGAAATTTGATGGAGAACATTGACCTGAGCTTTTGATGGTTGTTTAGACTAGCTATGAGGGTTTTGGGGAGCCAGTTTTATGCAGACCGTGCAAAAGCAACTCTTAATTCTGATCCTAGGAGTACCCACCGTTCTCATGCTTGCTGCTTTGCGTCACTTGTCATGTTTGGGTATTTATTGTCGTGAATCTGTGCCAAGTTTTTGTTCTTCGGCGAGGCTCGATTGTTTCCGTCAATCACTCTTTCAAGAAATATCTTAAGCCTGATGGTTGCATGGCCAGAACCATGGTGATAATGGATGGTGGAAGGATAAAAGAACAAGTTGTAGTTGCGGTTGCATATAATCGATACGCGACACTTTAATTTCGACATAGTGAAAAGGCAAAAACTTAAGGCACACATCAAGTATGAAATAGCTCGTTTCCACATTTTCGTCAGGTGAGCTGTGATGACTGGCATCAACTAGTAATTGTATTGGTGAGAGGACGAGAAGTTGCTTGCATCCTGTTTTCTTGTTTGCGGTAGTTAACATTTGTCTCGAATTTACAGACCTTCTGAATTATGAACTTCACTCTGCAATTTCATCCAGATAAAACTGATGGACTGGTATTATGGGAACGGCACCAATGTTCTTGTTGTCCCCAAGGAACAAGAATTCTCAGATCGGCTCCCATCGCCGAACAGTTGGCATCATTGGGGAACATATGGCTGCCCAACTTTTGGGTCTCCAAACAAATTCCTCGTAACCGGTGATGAAGAAATCAAATTAAATATGATGAGTTGCAGTGAAGCAGAGATGCAACTTTCGCCTCGCAATCGGCACCATTCTAGCGCATCCAGTACATGTGAGGGCTTGTCTAGCGGGCCTTTTCATCGGAACGTTCTTTCAGTCAACATGCCAGATTGCCAGATTGACTTGGCCAAAGCAGATCAGACAGACGACATTTTCTTGTACAAGCACTACTTATGGGATTAAGATACTTGATTTGATGCATGTAGGAAACCATGTAGCTCTTCAAATTCTGCCTGGTCTAGTCAATTGCTGTTGATTTTATCCATCTTTAAAAGTTAGAGCATAGAAAATGTAGAAATATTGGACAGTTGCTGTGTTTTGGTTGACACTAGAATTGACTTTGATAGACAGAGAACGAGCTAATACAAAACCATGAAATCAAAATTGGAACCTTCTCGTGTAAATTACTGTTGACCTGTATAGAGCATAATGCATCTAAAACTACTTAAATATCTTTATAGGTGATTTTGCTTATGCGGGCTTTGAATAGTTTCTCCTGATGCTGTTGATTCTTTTATGCAGAAATTCCTTATTTGTAGATTCACCGGGGAATGAAACTCTTGACAGAGCATATTGCTGGTGTCCTTCGTGCAACCATGGCGTGTTGCCTGCTGATGATTCATGCTTAAAGGTGATGGATTCTCGGAGTATCTCAAGGAACAGTTCCCCTTCAACGTCTTTTGAAATTGATCAAGGAGTTACCATGCCACAGTTTGACTGGTGCAACATAGAAGATGACAATTTTCAACCAACAAAGGTGAGATTGTCCCCATTTTATCAGTCGGAAGCTATGGCAAAGTCCAAGACTTGCATATCTTGCTTCTGAATTTCTAAGCTAATACATTACAAACTATTTTTTGGGAAGGCTCTGGCTCAGCTGGTGAAAATTCCGTGCCCATCTGAAGAATATGGAGTGTGTCAACCCATGGTTGAGGAAACAATGTCAACCGAAGAGTATGTTTTGTGGGAGCTTGAAACGGTGATGGCACAGGTGCATACTCCAAAGCTAAAATTTTTTGATTGTGATCTCTGTCCGTATAATAGTCTATTGATCTCATAATATAAATATGGACAGTTAAGTGAGAAAATGCGGATATGCTTTCGAGATGCTCTGTATCGCCTTGCTGATAATTCGAAGCAGCACCCTGTTGAAGCAGAGAGTCACAGTGGAAACTCCAGTGCAGAAAGGTCCCCACTGTGGACACTTAGTGCTAAAAGTAGAAGGTATTCTTTCTCACTCGAATGCTTTTGCATGAGTTGTTGTCTTTCTTTTAGAAGGAGACTATTTCTTCCTCTTGCTACGGAGGTGGGTAGATGAAATCTGATCTAAACAGATCGGTGACCAGAAAAGCCTCCAAGGACATGTGAATAATTCAATCTTACAATCTAAGTGAGAGTGCCGAAGGCATGGTTTGTGTGGAGTTTTGAGCGCTTGTCTTTTGGCCATTGTGACATAAGACCCGACTTAGTTCATATGACTTTAATAGGAGCAATAATTTTTGAAGTACCGGTTTCCATTATAATTAGCTTAAAGGAGGATGATATTCAATATCTTGACTTTCAGTGGCCCCTGTTACGTGGAAACTTTTGTCAAGACAAAATGATGGCACTCTTGTGGTGATATTCTATGCGGCAGTAATCTCTAACCAGGACTCCGATTATTATAGGTCGAGGAATTTCGCAAAGGAGTCAGAGACGAATGTCATTGACCGAGCCATTGCAAATATAATGTTTAACAAGATGGACTTCAATCTACAAGATTCTACTGCCATTGGAGCAGATGGTTTCAAGCATGACATCATTGGAGCTTCTGATCCTTATACCCCGAGATGGTCGGATGATTTCGAGGTTCCAGTCTTCGGAAAGAAGTAACCGTTCAAGCAACAGTAGACTGGCCAGAACTATCCTCCGATGCTGTGAATAACCTGGTGAAATCGTGCATGCCAGATATGACATTGGTTTATTCATAGTTTCAATGATGGCAAAGAGATAGGGGCTGGTAATAGGAAACAGCAGGACAGCACGTTGCTTTTGCGTTTTCGAACTGTATATATTGAGGTACAATAAACTACGAGTCTTGCTACAGGCTTTCTGGGACTAGCAAGTATGTTTTCGGATGAGCCAAGTTCCTGTAGAAATTTCAGCATGTTTTTTATATTGATTGTAAAGTAGATCTCAGACTGAAGGGGCATCATAATTCCTTTTGGTATCCGGTGCTTCTCTCGCTACTAGAAACGGGATCAATTAAAGACAACATTTTAGGGATGGTCAGCCAATGCCCATCCCTAAGAGTCAGTTTCAGCGACACAAGGAGCACCCTTCTGTAGTCAGCCAGACGCTAGCTATTAAATTTAGTGGACATGTTTGAACATTTTCTGGGCCGTCCTTATTGGGTTGCCCATCCAACAGAAACAAGTAAATTGAAAGCCCAACTTCAAATTATATCAGTCGTCGTTTATAGCGGCCAGCATATAAGCGACGACGTGGCACAGACAATAAGCAGTCTCTGGTGAATAGTGACGGTTTTTTCATCTTTTGATGGCGGATTTGCCCATCGCCTGTTGTTATTTTGTCTCTTATTAGTGTCTGTAAGAATGGTTTCTGCTTGACCTTTTGGACATCTGCTTATGTCGAGTCTTCTTAGCAAGATGATAACCTCCGAAAGTGGAGGGTGATTCCACATTGACGAAAAGCTATAATCTGCGGAAGAAATGACAAGAAACAGAAAATTTTTTTGTTAGAATTGGTCGAGTGAAACTTCCTTAGATCTTGCTATGCAAAATTATGTTGTTGTTGACACCAGTAATTGATTAGGATGTCGATAACAAAATAAATTAGGATAATGGAGATAAATACAAAATTGCATAAAGAAACACAGGCTCGCTGATGAGAAATGACATAAGCCATTAGTTTAGTTGCCGAAGATTACAGCACTAGATAGCTGTCAAACACTAAATCATGCCGGCAGGAAGTTTTGAGTGTTCGAAATTTGAAAGGACCGAAATCAAAGAGGGAACAATTGCTGCCCGAGAATCTTTCTTGCAGATTATCGACAAAACCTTTTAATTGAATGAAGTCCATGCCATCGAAGTCATCGACAAGAATAAAAGCATATTGCTTTGTATGAGATTAATGACGGTTAGCTGACATAGAGGGACATATGTCAAGACAAGGAATGAATCAATAATGGTTACCTGACATAGAGGGACACGTGTCAAGACAAGGATGAGTTGGATGACGGTTACCTGATATAGAGGGACAGGTGTCAAGACAAGGATAAGGTCAAATAGTAGTTACTTGAAGACAAATTGACAAGATGTCACGAAGTTGAAGGATAGAGATGAGATCGATGGCAATTATTTGACGTAGACTAACACGTGTCGCAAGGATAAATGATGAAGATGAGATCGATGGCAATTATTTAACATGGACTAACAGATGGCACTAGGAGAAGATTACCACACTTACAATATAAATACCATCCGATAGCTAGTGAGAGCCCTTGAACACACAATCAAAATGTCATCTTTATATCTTTAAACTTTTCGTATTGTACTTTTAGTTTCCTTAGTTGTAGTTATCAATGTTTTAATTCTAGTAGCAGTGTAGCATGGTATCAATGGAGTTTCAAATGTAATGCTGCTAGTCAGTGACTGGTTAGGTTTGTTTGAATTGATTATGAAGTTTAAATTAACTATCGATCGAATCTCGTCACGACTTGAAATTATACCGTTCAATTGAAACAAGCAAGTTCCTTTTTCTTGCTTGGATATCTTCTGTCCGGAATCGCCACAGAACCTGATCCTTTCTCACAAAAAAGCCGAAGAACAATGTTCGGTGAATTATATTTTGTTGCGGGAGTAATTCCGGCGAAACGGTTGTGCTCCACATGTAGGGGAAAATGTCGTGCATAGTTGATCGGTTTGGCAAATTGCCCGGTACGTGATCATGTCGAGTCATGGGAAGGGGCTTGCGATTATAGTGTTTTGAGCATAGACAATGCTAGTTCCGTTCTGCAAACCTCTCTGCTGGTGTTACGTACTCAGTTTTTCTGTGCTACAAAACAGAAACGAAGCACATACTCGACATTTCTGCTTTCTTGATGGAAAACGAACCCCATCAAGCCTGTTTTGTCCGTGTTGTAGACACTAGCAAGATCATGGGACCACGAGACTTCATGAAGAAATCTCACAAGCTGGGATTTTGTAGATGTTCATAAGTTAAAGAAATGAGACGGGTCTGCTTTTGTTTCGGTCCCAGTGGGAGCCAGTTATATTTGCCCTTCCTCTAAAAGTCAACTCATTTGTTTGGTAATGCGAGAATATGCAGCCCAACTGCTTTTCAACCTCGTGATGATCTTCACCGCCAAAACAATATAGAGGAAAACACACACTCGTCTTCACTTATATTTAAAAAAAGGAAAGAGGAATACCCATACCGTGTACTCTGGTAATATGCGTGAATCAATAATTAGTTGTGCCACTTATAATTATTAATACAGTAAATTTGTACCGAATGCTACAAAAAAATCGGTCATCACTGCGTTAGTAACGTCATTGATCATTGTACAAATTTTGTTATTGTTAATAACAGAAGGAACTGATCCAAATATTGACACATAAATTTTGGCTAATCAATTAGGAGTTACAGTTAAGGAGCCCTTGTAGAATTACTACGAAGTTGCTCCATTGCGGCTTGCTTTTTGAGTCCCACCGCTAGCACCGACCTTGCTTCTTGGGACCTGTTGCCGCTGCTTCATCCCGTGAGCCACACCGTTGCTCCAGCACTAACAACAAAACAGCTAAGCCGAGGAGCCTTGTCTAACCGTGCATTGCTACGATTCTCCACAACCAATGACGACATACGAGTTGCTACTTTGCCGTCTTGCTACTCGACCGGCTAAGTTGTAGCCTGTAGGGGTTAGACGTAGGGTTTCATAGTTGTTAAAACGTAGCGGAATATATTTGTAAACCGAAACCCTAGAACCCTAAACAGAATCCATGTGTATATTGAAATCAAGATAAAAGTTTGATGCGCACCTTTTGCAAATCGAATGTAAATTGACAGTTGATTGTGTCTGGATTAGCGCCCCAAGTGTTGCGCCTCTATCGGTATCCACACATGCGAACAGAAGTCTCTAACGATCCAAGTGCTAGCTAAAGATCGTGAAGTTCTTTTTCTTCAACACTTTTTGATTTTTGATACTTTGTCGAAAAAACTCTAGATAGAGAACAATTCTCTATCTATTTATACATCCTCATTATCTAGCAGAATTAAAAGAAGTGGGCCAGATGATTTGGGCCCGCCAAACCGTCCACCTTCAATCATACATTTAATCGTTATCTCATAACGCGCACGACCGCGTAGATAAGTTAAATAGGAAAATAAATTAAAATCTACTTCTTATTTTAAGTAGATCTCGGTGCACAGAAAATATTAATTCAGTTCGCTTTTGTGTGCGACCCTGTAGGTTCACTAAACATTAGTAGTGTGCTTAAAACCTTTTTTGACCCACAAGTCATAAAATGGTCTCTAGCAAGACATTATGACTACCTAAGTATAGTGAAGGTTGATTTTCCGACATAACCTAATCCACAACTAATATTATAGTATCAACCTTGATTGATTCCTAGGGCAAACCACTAACAATCTCTCACTTGCACTAGAACCAATCATATAAACTAAGTTCCTTTGTCACTTGATTTCCAAGTTAAACATAAGGCAGGACAAGTGTCATCCTTATATAGCTCAAACTCATTTTCCTAATACCGCAGCTAGACTGTCAAAACAAGTAGTTGACTCTTCAACTCACTTAAGCATGGCCATGCATTTCACAGTCTCAACTCTACGGAAGGCCAGGAAATCATACCCTCGTTATATGAGAGAGACAAATCCCATCTTGTCTATTCACATCACTCAGCATGATTCATGACATGCCTAGTCATTACCTTTATAATCATCTTTTACGGTTGACGTTTGGCAATGTTAAAGCATGCCAATCCATGTCTATGAAACCATGGCAGACTTAGGTTAAATGACTATACTCTATAGTTGTGATGAGAAATATTGATGACATTATATAACAATCCTACAGTATTCTCATAATGGGTTCGTCCAATACAATGTTCTCCAACATGTATTCCATGTGATCAACTTTATATCTCTATGGTCATGACCCATGAAATTTGGTCATCAGTTGACTTACATACTGGTCTCAAATACCACTTACTTCCCAATGCACAATGGCAATTGACTAGGGACATTTAGAATATTAATATCCACTCTATTAATAGAGTTTCACGATCAAATCATGTATTTGATTATCTATTAAGGATATTCAATATTTAGGGAATAAAGATTTCGCATTCAATTATATACTCAGATTAAATCGAAATCAAATATAATATATATTTTATTAATGAACAATGAAAATGTATATCACATATACTCTTACTCACATCAAGACCAATCACTAATGTGTCTAAGGCTTAAAGCATTACAATGACGATCATGCTTAGGTTGTGGAAGAGCCTTCGTCAATGGATCAACTGTATTCAACTTCGTTGCAACTTTACACATTTTTGACATCACCTCTTTTAATGAATTGGAATGATATGATACTTCCTGAGTATGTGTTTGGTCTTCTGGTGAGACCTAAACTCTTTAGCCAAAGCTATGGCCCCATTGCTGTCACAATAGAGGTCCATTGGATTTGAACTTGTGGGACCGATTCCCAGTTCTTCTATGAACCTTCGAATCCAAACAGCTTCATTTGATGCTTTTGAAGCAACAATATACTCAGCTTCTGTCGTAGAATCTGCAAGAGTGTTTTGCTTGGAACTCTTCCAACACACCGCTCCACCATTCACGCAAAAGACAAAACCCTATTGCGATCGAACGTCGTCTTTGTCAGTTTGGAAACTAGCATCAGTGTAACTACTTATAGTGATATGTTTCTCACCTCCATAGACCAAGAATAAATCCTTAGCTCTTCTCAAGTACTTAAGGATATTTTTGATAACAATTCAGTGAGGTTTCCTTGGGTCTGACTGGTATCTACTTGTCATACTCAATGCATAAGCAATATCAGGACAAGTGCATAACATAACATACATGATGGATCCCATAGCTGATGCATAAGGAATCCTACTAATGCGGTCTCGCTCATCTTGTGTTGAAGGACACTAAGTCTTGCTAAGACTTATGCCATGTGTTATAGGGAGAAAGCCTTTCTTGGAGTCTTGCATATTAAACCTATTGATGACTTTGTCAACATATGTACTTTGACTCAGTCCAATAAGTCTCAAAGTCTCTTAGATCTATCTCTATAAATCTTGATCCCCAAGATATAGTTTGCTTCTCCCATGTCTTTTATAGAGAAAAATTTTCCTAGCGATGTCTTAACTAATTGAAGTATAGGAATGTCGTTTCCAATGAGTAGTATGTCATCCACATACAACACTAGAAACACAATTGCACTTCCACTAGACTTATTGTATACACAAGCTTCTTCTTTGTTTCTGATGAAGCCAAACTCTTTGACAGTTTCATCGAAATGAATATTCCAGCTCCATGATGCCTGCTTCAATCTATAAATAGAACGTTGAAGCTTGCATATCTTTTTAGTGTTATTTGGTGATGTAAAGTCTTCAGGTTGTGTCATATACACATCCTCCTCTAGATTTCCATTAAGGAAAGCTGTCTTTACATCAATTTGCCATATCTCATAGTCATAATATGCAGCAAACGCTAGGATAATCCGAATGGACTTAAGCATGGCCACTGCCGAAAAGGTCTTATCATAGTCAATTCCATAAGTTTGTTTGAAACATTTAGCTACTAGTCGTGCTTTATAGATGTGAGCATTTCCATCAAGATCAGTTTTCTTCTTAAAAACCCACTTGCACCCTATAGGTTTGACACCTTTGGGTGGATCAATTAAATTCCAAACTTTGTTTTGATACATTAAGTCCATTTCGGATTTCATGGCCTAAAGCTATTTATCGGAGTCTGGGTCCATCATAGCTTATGTATAGGTCATAGGTTCATCATTTTCTATTAACAATAGATGGCGATGTTCTGTCACGTGAAAACCATATCTCATAGGCTCACGATGTGCTCTTTCAGACCTACGAACTATAGGTGCCACTGAAGTAGACTCTACAACTCTTTGTAGATATAATTGAGGTTCTTCATGAACTGGAACATACTCTTGTGACACAATAACTTCTTCGAGGTTTACCTTACTCCCACTGATTCATTTAGTAAGAAACTCTTTCTCTAAAAAGACACCATTCCGAGCAACAAATACTTTGTTCTCTGATGGATTGTAAAAGTAATATCCTTTCATTTCTTTAGGATATCCCACAAAGAAGCATTTATCGGATTTGGGTTTAAGCTTATCAGAAAGTGAACATTTTACATAAGCTTCACAATCCTAAATCTTTAGAAAAAACATACTAGGAACTTTTCCTGTCCACATCTCATATGGTGTCTTCTCCATAGCTTTTGATGGGCTTCTATTTAGTGTAAACGTAGCTGTCTCGAGTGCATATCCCAAAAAAGATAATGGAAGATCTGAATGACTCATCATTGATCGAATCATGTCTAATAAAGTTCGATTTCTCCTCTTAGAGACACCATTCCACCGTGGTGTTCCAGGGGAAGAGAGCTATGAAATAATTCCACACTCTTTGAGATGGTCATTGAATTCTTAGCTTAAATATTCTCCCCCTCGATCAAATCGAAGAGCCTTGATACTCTTGCCAAGTTGATTTTGTACTTCATTCTGAAATTTTTTGAACTTTTCAAAGGAGTCTGATTTATGTTTTATCAAGTAAACATATCCATATCTACTGAAATCATCAATAAATGTAATAAAGTATTGATAACCTCCTATGGCTGTAGAATTTAGTGGTCCACACACATCGGTATGTATAAGGGCCAATAATTCATTTGTCCTCTCACTTTGATTAGTAAAAGGAGCTTTTGTCATTTTTCCAACTAAACAAGATTCACGGGTATTAAATGATTCAAAATCAAATGAATGTAATAGTCCATCGCTATGAAGCTTGTGAATTCGTTTTTCGTTTATGTGGCCTAATCGACAATGCCATAGGTAGGTTGGATTTAAATCATTAGATTTAAACCTTTTTGTATTTATATTATAGATTAACACATCAAGATTTAGAACATATATTCCATCCACAATACAGGCGCTACCATAAAACAATCCATTCATATAAAATGAACAACTATTATTCTTTATATCAAAACAGAAATCTTCCTTGTCCAAACAAGAAACGGAAATAATATTCTTGCGTATAGTAGGTACATAGTAGCAATTATTCAATTCTAAAATCATGCCAGAAGGTAAAGCTATATCATATGTTCCTACAGCTAATGTAGCAACTCTTGCTCCATTTTCAACATGTAGTTCCACTTCACCTTTTGTAAGTATTATACTTTGTTTTAATCCCTGCACATTCATACAAATGTGAGTACCACAACCGGTATCCAACACCCATGAAGTAGAACTAGTAGTAACATTTACTTCTATAACATAAATACCCGAATTGGAAGTTACACTTCCCTTTTTCTTCAGATCCTTCAAATATTTCTTGCAATTCCTCTTCTAATGTCCATTCTCGCCACAATGGAAACATATAGTATCAGCAGTCGGACCCGGTTTGGTCTTCGGTTTGGGTTTGGGCTTAGTGCCCTTGCCCTTACCCTTGACCTTATCTGGCTTCTTGAAGCCTTTCCCCTTTTGAACCATGAGAACATTAGAGGTAGGGTCTTTCTTGATATTCTGCTCAGCAGTTTTGAGCATCTCATGCAGTTCAGTCAAAGACTTGTTCAGATTATGCATGTTATAGTTCATAACAAACGTGTCATAATCTTGAGGCAATGACTGAAGAATAATGTCAACAGCCAACTCTTGGCTAATGGGAGAGCCCAATCGCTCCAGGTTTTTAATATAACCTATCATCTTTATGACATGCGGGCTAATTGAGCTCTCACTTGCTAGTTTGCACTCAATTAAGGTCTTTACTGTTTGGTACCTTTCAGTACGTGCCTACTCTTGAAACAAAATTTTCAAGTTCATGATCATATCATAGGCATCCACGTTCTCAAATTGCTTATGCAAATCTGAGTTCATGGTAGCTAACATTAGACATGATGCATCCAATGCATCATCTTTATGCTTTTGATAAGCATTCCTTTTAGCATGAGGAGCGTTGGAAGCAGGTGCCTTCTGAGGGAGTGGTTTCTCCAGGACATAATCCTTTTTTTCCTGCTTGAGAACAATTCTCAAGCTTCTATACCAGTCCAAGAAGTTTGAACCATTCAATTTGTCCTTCTCAAGGACAGATTGCAATGAAAAACTTGATGCAGAGGTAGTTGTCATTGTTTACAAAAAATATGCAAAGTGAATTATTCATTAATATTATTTCTAATAAACTCCTACTATACATTTATAATATGTGTCCCAATAAGTATAATGGACCAAGATCCATATTTCATCAAGACTCGAGTAAGTTTTGGCTTACTGTTTAATACTAAGTTATTTAGGTAGATAACTTTTTGTCAATTGTATCGACTACAACTCTTGGTTGTTGGGGTTGACATCTCATATCTTATCCCCAAACACTATGCCTCAAGGCCCAAAACCGTTTTGATAGCCTCTTTAAGTAAACCAATCTTGACTTATGGATAACTATTATCCATCCTATTTTACTCAAATAGTTAAACACACCTTGCTTTGGCAGGCCCATCTATTGACGATTCAAGTCTTAATAGGTATATGATTGGAAAGACATCATATTATTACTTAATTTTATTAATGACTCTTAATGTTTATTTAGTAATGAATGTATGCATGTTATGAACATAAACGAAACATCACTTCTAATAACAAAGGTACATCAATCATATGGGAAAGATCAATTTCATGCAGGGGTCAAGGGGGCTGTGCCCCCTTACGGGGTCGAGGGGCAGCATCCCTCACGGGGTCGAGGGGCAGAGCCCCTTGCGGTGGTCTCGCTGACCGGTCAGCAAGCAGGGTTCAAAGGGGCAGCGCCCTTCGCGGTGGCTCGAGAGCAGCACCCTTGAAACAATTCTCAGTTATGTTTTCTAAGGAGAGCCCCGAAAACCTAGACAGAATTCTCAATTCTGTGTTCTCGGGAGACTATCCATTGCTGCCACCTCCCATGCCCTCGCCGTACCCATTTGGCTGAACGCCTCAATGCACTAGCTGATTGGGCGTGCCGCCGTCTCCGCCTTAGGCAATAGGTTTAGGCGCGCCGCCATCTCCGTCCGCCATCTTAGCCTCGGGCAACAACCCAAGCGCGACGCCGTCTCAGCCTCGGGCAATAGCTCAAGCGCGACGCTGTCTTCGCCTCGGGCAACGGGCCCAGGCGCAATGCCGTCTCCATCAGCGGAATATGATCTACCCATCCCTGCTGCGTTCCTTCTCAATTGATCAAATCAATTCGTATTTCAAATTCATATAACCCTAATTTAGACTCTTCAGGCATACATCATATGTATCAACAATTAGGGTTTTCGATTCAACTTCAATATATCACAAGTTGCTCTGATATCACTGTAGGGGTTCGACGTAGGGTTTCACAGTTGTTAAAACGCAGCAAAATATATTTATAAACTGAAACCCTAGAATTCTAGATATAATCCATATGTATATTGAAATCGAGATAAAAGTTCGATGCGTACCTTTTGCAAATCAAACGTAAATTGACAGTTGATTGTGTCTGAATTAGTGCCCCAAGTGTTGCGCCTCTACCGGTATCCACACAGGCGAACAGAAGTCTCTAACGATCCAAGTGCTAGCTAAAGATCGTGAAGTTCCTTTTCTTCAACGCCTTTTGATTTTCGATACTCTATCGAAAAAACCTTAGATAGAGAATGATTCTCTATCTTTTTATACAACCTCATTATCCAATGGAATTAAAAGAAGTGAGCCATGCGATTTGGGCCCGCCAAACCGTCCACCTTCAATCGTACATTTAATCGTTATCTCATAACGCGCACGACCGCGTAGATAAGTTGAATAGGAAAATAAATTAAAATCTACTTCTTATTTTAAGTAGATCTCGGCGCACAGAAAATATTAACTTAGTTCACTTTTGTGTGCGATCCTGTAGGTTCACTAAACATTAGCAGTGTGATCAAAACTCTTTTTAGAAGTCATAAGCGGTCTTTAGCAAGATATTATGACTACCTAAGTATAATGAATGTCGATTTTCCGATACAACCTAATCCACAACTAATATTAGAGTATCAATCTTGATTGATTCCTAGGGCAGACTACTAACATAGCCCTCCACTGCGATGGCGCCGAGCCTGCTGCACCATTGCGCCTCCCTTTCCATGTCATCACTGATCCCCTACTGAGTCGAGAGCTAGTGTTCTATTAGCCAACCCTTAGGTGGTTCCACCCTCTAGGAAGGCCGTGACACCAACATTATGAAAATAACCAATTCAGAAGAGTGATGGTTGTCTATGAAATGATTGATCAACGAGACTCGGAAGACCCTTAATATAGTACTTGAAGAACTCAAATAATAGAATGAAACACAGAAGATGATCCCCAAAGAGAGACTACAAGAATGATGATTTCCGTTTGCTGCTATAAGAGTGAGTATAATGCGAGTAAATACATCAACCGGCTTCAATGCATTCATCTCCTCTCGGGTTTGCGGTACATATCTCAATGTGAAATTCAATTCCAGTGGGATGGTCTTCATGTATCGTTTATATTATACCAACGTAGCATGACCTATCGAGATATCCATAAGAGATTTTGGCATGGAAAAGCAACAATATAATGCTATTTCCTTTTGGCGACTTCTCTCTGTCTTGCCCGGACCACCTTCTTTTGGCGGCCATACGATGCATTTCCTATGCTTGTGTTTTCACTGGTTTGACATCGACTTCTCGCTATGCTTTTACCCAGAAAAGTGCATGAAAAAATTGGACAGGTCATATAATCTGCATGTCACGTGTATGGTTGATTAGAAAAAGGATTGAAAAAGAAGCGATTACGGACAAGATCTGCCCCGGTGCAGATCCATTCGAGTCCCAGAGCATCTTCTTTCTATGTCATTTTGTCTCGTTTCGCGGGGAAGAAAAGTCACTTTAGGGCAAATGGGTACATTGACTAGTGACCAAAAGGAAATTTACCATCTTGTCAAGTGGGGCATCAGCAGTCGCAACATATTACAAACTGCTCCCGAATGATCAGGGGGCGAAATTTGCCAAAGGTATCATTGAATACTGGAGAGGTTAAATCAATTAAGTTATAGTAGCCGAAGTTCTGTACACGTTATGTAATCAATAATGTCTGCTTAAGAAAGATCTTTACTTGATGTGCAATGTAATCTCTAAACTTTTAATTTGTTCAACGTGATTTTCGAATTTTTGGTACATGTTCAATGTAGTTTCTGAACTATATGAAAATATTCAATGTTATCCTTCTATTGACTCAAGATTACGGATAAATTTAAATATTTTCATATAATCCAAGGATTAAATTGAACATTTACTAATAGTTTATGGACTACATTGAATAAATTGAAAATTTAGGAATCACATTGCACATTAGGATAAAGTTCAGTGACCACACTAAACAAATCAAAGTTCATAGACCACATTACATAGTGGGCGAAAGTTAATGGACCATTGTGTCATTTTCCTTATTACAAACAATTTCCGAATGATCTTAGGGGCAAAATTTGGCACCGGTATCATTGAATATGGGAGAGCTCAAAATAATTTAGTTACATTAATCGAAGATACAAGTTATGTGATCAATAATGCCTACTTAAGATAGATCTCTACTTGACGAAAAACCCTTTTTTTTAAGATTAAGGTGCATTGAATTTAACATGTCATCGAATATGCTAATAACACAGTAAAAGTTGACCGTACTTTCAAGGCATTTGTTAAATTTCACGTTTTGAATCTTGTTGTGCAAGTTTAAAATTTGTGTGTAGCATCCCAAGACGAAACCGTAATATAAATGAGCACAGCTCATTATCCACGTGTCAAGTTCAACAGTAGCATAGCAGAGGAACCGTTTCCATATAAGTACGTATCAAATCGACCATTTCTGCGTGCCATTCACAGCCACTACCACCACCAACAAAAATGGCTATCACTCAGTCCCCAAAGAAGCCATCAACAGCTGAAGGAGTTGAAGACGATCAAGATCTGAGCAATGAGTGCAAGGACTTGCTTCTCTCTCTCCCCAAAGAAAAGGGGTGGAGAACAAGACATATCTATCTCTTCCAAGGGTTTTGGTGCCAACCCAAGGAAATCCAATCCATAGTATCATTCCAAAGACATTTCCAAGCACTAGACAGTGACATAGTCCTCTCCACCATCCCAAAATCAGGCACCACGTGGCTGAAAGCGCTCGCGTTTGCCATTGCAAACCGTGAGAAATACCCAATCTCGAAGAAGAAGAGCCATCCTTTGCTCACTTCAAATCCGCATGATCTTGTGCATTTCTTTGAGTATAAGGTCTATGCAAGTAATGACCTCCCTGATCTCTCAAAATTCCCAGAACCTAGAATCTTCGGTACCCACATTCCGTTTTCGGCATTGGCTGAGCCCATAAAAAACTCCAAATGCAAGATTGTTTACATTTGCAGGAACCCATTCGACACTTTTGTTTCTTCCTGGATCTACCTCAACAAAGTGAAGCCGGACTCACTGCCCACGTTGCAGCTGGAAGAAGCCTTCGAGATGTACTGCAATGGCGCCATGGGCTTCGGCCCGTTCTGGGACCACATGTTGGGGTACTGGAATGAGAGTTTAGAGAGGCCCCACAAGGTCATATTCTTGAAGTATGAAGAGATGAAGGAAGACATCGTCTCCCACTTGAAAAAGTTGGCCGTCTTTCTTGGGTACCCGTTTTCCGTCCAGGAAGAAAAGGATGGTGTGGTTGAAGATTTAGCTGAGCTGTGCAGCTTTGAGAAGATGAAGGAGCTTGAAGTGAACAAATCTGGGAAATCGATCATGAACTTTGAGAACAAGAACTTGTTCAGGAAGGCTGAGATTGGAGACTGGGTCAATTACTTGTCCCCACCAATGGAGGAGCAGTTGTCAAAGGTTTTGGAGGAGAAGCTGGGAGGTTCTGGCTTAACTTTCAAGGCGGCCAAAAGGCCATGAATCAAACCGGTAATCTCACAGATCATTTTGTGCTTGTATTGTCTTTGTATGTAGTCAAGGTTGATTGCCTTTTGCCATGGCAACAGAAGAAGATATATCAAGGTGATGCAGACATTCAGCCAACGGCACTGCAAGCGTGAATTTCATCTGCTAGGTTTCCTAGTTTCTTTTCCTCGGCCATGTACTGGGTTTGCCCGTTGTGTCTTCCAGGTGTTAATGTCAAGGGTATTATATTATGATAATTTGATTATTGGGTATGTTTTCGTCGGAATTTGCCTTTGCGATGAGATACATTTGACCAAAAATTGTTCTTTAAATTTTATAAAATGAGATGGGTTCTATGGCGATTTCAGACATGAAATATCACAAGTCATAGGAAACCGGTCTTTCACTTCAAAAGGAATTTCTAGAGTACACATATTTTGTCGGAATTTAATAAAAAACAAAGCTTGAGAACATAAAAAAGTAACGTCGAAATTTAATCGATGATGAGTCACCCAAAAACTACATACACGCCAAAATTAATCGATGACAAAGTATCTGGGAACTATAGCCATAAACAGTGATCTTTAGTAGACGAACACCTGTATTTATAGTTTTCGCGACATAACTACCTATGAGCAATTCTTTTGTAGTTTTAACCATGTTTTCACATCTCCGAGAATCTTGGTTCCATAGGATCTTATCTCCAGGTGATTGTTCCCTTCCCCGCTTATATATTACCACTTTGAATTTGATGCGAATTAGCTTTATTCTTCTTCCACGATTTGCTGGACTGAATTTCAAATTTGAATACCATAATTAAGTTTAGCACCCTCCAGACATTCAGTTTCTCAATCGGTAATCATTCGATTCCTTTCAATTAATATCCTTGTCGACCAACTCTGTTATGATAATCAGCAACTAGATACTAACGTGTATCAATGCATCCCAGACGCTATTTGTTGATCCTCTTTACTCACGCCTTAAGTTTTGGCGAAAACAGAGTACTATAATAAAGATGAGCCGCATTCAAAGGTATCATTGTTTTGATTTTCTTGGAAAAAGAAACCGGTGATCAATAGCCTGATTTTGCATTGATGATTTAATAGAGTTAAATTTTGTTTCAAGATCTCTGTCATGCACACAGTTACATTAAGTAAATATGTCTACAGTAAATACTTTAGTTACTTAACGTGGATGTCTAGGCCATTATTCCTAGAGTAAAAACCTAAAATCATGGACCACTTAGGTCAGCCTTTGTTTCTTTGATAGGATTAGAATCACCGAGACAGTGAAATAATAAATAGCCATCTTTCTCTCCACTATATATCTGCATGTCCCTGTTAATCCTACAAAACCAAATGATCTATTGCAGCTTCCCGAAATAGAGGAAAAGTGTTAGAAAAGTGTAAACCTATTGTATTAGTATAAATTTAGTCATAAATATTTTTTGTGTAAATTTAGTCATAAACCTTTTGACAAAATACCAATTCAGTCATTCTGACTAATTTTGGCTGGATATTACTGACATGGACACTGGTTGACCTACGTGGCATGGTCAGTGTTGATGTAGATAACTTTTAATTATATTTTACTATTTTTTCAAATATTAAATTATTTGTTCTTTTTCTTCTTTCATTTTCTTTTTTTCCTCCCCTCCCTTCCTCTAGTTGATCGCGAGGTCTCGCCCTCGCCAACGACAGTGAAGGCGAGCCTCGCCAAAGGCCGCGAGTTTGCTCAGCCATGGTGAAGCTTGACCCTTGCTGTCGCTGGCGAGGATTGCCAACCTCTAGTCAGTCTTTGAGGTTCGGCAACCAGCTAGAGGAAGAAGGGAGAGGAGGAAGAAAAAGAAAGAAAAGAAAAAAAAAAGAAAAAGAAAAGAAAATAATAAATAAAAAATAAAAAAATTCAAAAAATACTAAAATATTATAGAATTTTTCCACATCAGTGTCATCCGTGCCATGTAGGCTGGCAGGCATTCATGTCAGCAATATCCGACCAAAATTAGCTAGATGGACAAAATTGGCACTACGTCAAAAGTTTATGACTAAATCGATACAAAAAAAGATGTTTAAGACTAAATTGGCACAAATGGAATAAATTTAGGACTTTTTTGGTGCTTTTTTCCACTAAAATGGAAACATAAATTATCACGCCTCGAGCCTACGAGTGTGCCAACATCCTTCCATGGTCATCTAGTTGCGACGTTCCAAGATGCGTTGCCGACTCATTCTTTTTATCTTTCAATTAAATGCATGCGGAAGCAAATTCAAATTCCCCAATAACAATAAACAAAGTGGGATAGTAAGGAAAACACTTTGAGATACGAAACAACAAAGCCATTTTATAAACCTTTCATTAACCCTAGGAAGATTCATAAATACAAGCTTTATTAGAAGGCCACTTTTTAGCAGACCACACATACAAAAAGGGATTGGGTGGTCGGGCTAACTTAACTCCTCTAACCAAAAGGGGGCGGCCAAAAAGATGGGGCATCCAAACCCATCACCTAAGCTGATGGTATCCAGGAGGCATCTCCAGATCGAACTCCATGTCATTCGGATCGATCTTTGGATCATAAACGGTTCCATCTGGAAGGTCGAGATCCATAGGGTCCCAAATCTCCTCTCCAGCTCTACCATCACGGGGTCTATCAAAACCTCTAATCGGACTAAACAATTCATTCCCTTCTCTTATGAACCAAACAAGAAATTCATGTGATTTCCACATAACTAACCCTTCTCTTCTGTCATCCGATCCAACCGGATATTCTGTCACAATTGTGCCCATGTCCATGGGCATCCCAAACCACGTAGGAGGTTGGTTCATACTCGGGGGTATGAAAACAGTTAACAAACAACAGTGAGAATAACTCGGCAAGTAAGCTCCCTGAACGCCGTTTAGGAGGATACATTACCCCTAGATCGCCCTAAGTATGCAATTCTAACATCGATGGCAAATCCATAGCAAGCCTTTGCCTTGCCTTAACTATACACATGAGGTAATGTACTCACCCATTTCCAACCATCATAACATGGCAATTGCTCCAACGAACACATAACGGGATTACAATAACATAAATAATCAAGAGGCACATACGACATATATCATTGCATCACCATGCACAACAACAATTTAATAATCCAAACATGCTCAATCATCACTCACAGGCACCTAGTACTCTATGATGCAAGTCGTACTCATGATAGTCTAGATTATTAACAACCCTTCGGGCCACGACACATCCCATGTACCGTGCATTAGGTTGGCAATCTTTCGACATGACCGGGCATCGTCCTGCTTCAGCGGCGATGGCATCGTCTCACCAACCTCAATGATAGATCCCATAAATGGGTTCGTTCCAAATTCCATTCGCAAACGATTTCGTCTCACCTTGCCCTTGCGATGGTATCCAATTACCAAATTGAGCACGACCTTCACGGCCATGGCCAATCCCTAGGATTGGCAGTCTTCCGGTAACACCGGGCACAATGAAACTCTTAGGTGATCAAACACACGTAACAATCACTCAAGTTCTAATTCTTATCTTTGGAAATTAGCCAATGTAAGGTTATTTATGACGTACAATTCCCGATACATAGGCTACCACAAAAACGTGCTCATATAACAACACCAATCAACTTG
Source organism: Syzygium aromaticum (assembly GCA_024500025.1). NCBI lineage: Eukaryota > Viridiplantae > Streptophyta > Magnoliopsida > Myrtales > Myrtaceae > Syzygium > Syzygium aromaticum. The sequence goes on along the minus strand of CM044894.1, from coordinate 11,564,851 downwards.
CCCATTCACTTACTAATCAAACTTATGCAAGTTCAATGTTATCATTTAATCAAAACATGATACAACATAAGTCATCCTTTAACATGATAAGTTATTACGCAACCAAGATAAGCTATCATTCAACACATGATAAGCTATCACCTCCACACATGATAAGCTATCGCCTCAGCACATAATAAGCTATCACCTAAACCCATGATAAGTTATCACCTTAACACATGGTAAGCTATCAAACCAACATAAGACAACCTATCAACTAGTCCACCTATAATCACCCTAATTAGCCCCTAAACCTAATCCATTAATAGCTTAATGTCCTAACCAAGGCTTAGAGAATAACTTACACTTAAACCGAGGAAAAACCAACCTAAAGGGGGTGGTGAGCAGCTATGGCAGCGAACGGCGTGTGATGGCGAAACGGCGGATGGCTCAACAACGGTGTGCTATGGCAGTGATGAGGGCTCATGGCGGTAGTGGTGGTGTGAGGGTGGCGGTGATGGTGGTGGTCGAACAAGGATAGTGAGGGAGGGAGAGAAAGTGGTGATGGTGGCTGGTTAAGGCGGTGAGGGTGACGGTGATAGTGTGGCGGTGATGGTAGCTGGTGGTGGTCAGCAATGGTGGTTGGTGGTGGTGGCCAAACAAGGGAAAAGAGAGAGTGCAAGAGAGAGAGTGAAGACCAAAGTGAGAGAGAGTTATCAAGAGAGAGAAAGTATCTATCAAGGCACATAAAAATGGAGGGCCAAGATCACTTCTTGCCCAACAAGCCAAAATCCAATAGCTAGGAATAAATCTTCCAAAGCAAGCTTAAAAAATATTCAAGGGCAAAAAATAATAAACATAAGATAAATGGGGCAATTAGGTTATTTATGGCTGCAAATAATGGAGAGTGTAGAATGACCATTCTGCCCTTCAACAAACCAAAGGAATCCAAAAAGGCTTGGGGGCAAAAATGTCTTTTTACTTGAAGACATTATTCAAGCCTAAAAAGTCAATTTCCTTCTAGAAGACTTAAATGGGCTCACAAATGAGCCAAGCCCATTTTTTTTCTCCTCTTAACCTAATTCCTTTTGAGCCTTGTCCAAATTCGTAGGTCCCCTCGTGGCTCATAATTTTCGATCCGAATTTCATTTTTCTAAAAATTTCGAATAAACTGATCAATAGGTGGTTTAATGAGGCGACGTCTAATAGTTTAGTTTTGAAATCCTTGAAAGTTTGATATCCAAATTCGGATTCTAATTTATGGTCAAAATTGATTAATTGTGACTTTAATATATTTCAAACTAACGGGTGGCTTTTAGGAGTTACGAGTATTCAACTCGTGGTCGATTCAATATCAATCCATGTTTAACCTTTCTCGAGTCATGGGTCACCTTGGTTGTCATGTAATTACGAGGGTCAATCCCTAGTTCTGAAGTACATGATTATTAGGAATTGATTTAGGGTCGTTCGCAATCCATACAATGGTTAGGTGGAATCATCCGCAATCTGATTGTATACTATTGACGAATCATTCTATAACCATTCCTTGATCAATCTATAATGTCTCAAATTGTCCTTCATCAATCCTTCTAGTTGAATTGTCAATCTATGATCGAGTTTTCAGGTCGTACGTATTTAATTCCTTAATAGCTTTTCCCCATTGGTTAGTCCTCTTATGAGTGATTAATTTAGAGCGAGATTTAACTAACAATACATCGATAAAATAATCATTTTATATATCTTGAAAATGGTTGAATTTCATGATGTCACATAAATACTCATTACATTATCTTCTTCTTGTATAAAAGTCTTTCAAAGCAAATGATAAAATTAGATAAAGGTGTGGTTTTGTTGCACTTATTTGATATCACGTACCACGCAGGCTGTATGCGACATTTTTTTTTTTTTTTGCAATTGTCCCACGCAACTTAGGCCAACCTATATCAATGCAATCACTTCAAATTGCTTGTGTCAAACCAAAGAGAAAAAGTAAGTTGGTCTGTCACGCCCCCAAACCCCTTCGGCGCGCGACACCGCCTCTGGTCGATTCAAGCGACGTCTCAGGAATGTCGCTGACCTCAAAACGCTACTCAAAGATTTACTACCACAGCGGATAACAACAATTAAACCCGGACAATTAAAAACTGGGGAGAATTGGGAGAATGTACATATCTTTTTCATTTCCTTCTTATACCATAATATTTACATTTATAAATTGTCCCATACATGTACATGCACACCGCCTTTCTCAAAAACCGATACTCCAAGGATGAAGACCTGGGTTTACTACTACACCAAAAATGGTGCTCGCCAAAAACCCATTCTGAGTCTGATTCCTTGTCCACTGAGTCTGAGTCCCCTTATACCGTCCCATCCACTGAGGACTCCAAAACGTTCTGGTGGCGGTGGCGGTGGCGGAAGATTCATGGGTCTTGTCGGGGTTCTGAAATTGTTGGTTGAAACAACCGTGAGAACACTTCTCAGTAAGTTCACCCTTAAACCTAACCTAGGCTATCACGTACCTTTAGGCAATTACACAATCACACACATATATTCACACACGCTGAAACATCACATCGCAGGCACAACAAATAATATTGCCAGGCTCAAACATGCGCACAACATCATTCAAGCTCAATCATGTCAGATGTAAACACACGCATATACCACTCTTATCCCATTATTCCGTCCATTCTCATTCTTCGCCAGTGACCCGCGTAAACGTACACGCCTCAGGTACACTGCGACCACTCACCACATCCGGCCCGCGTACTCGTTCACGCCTCAGGCCCTTCGATCGCGCCCCAAGCATCACACGCCTCGGTCCGATCCCACATTCACACTTTCCTTAGCCCGCGCCAAATGCGACAGGCCTACATGATCGAAACCCGAGCTTAGAATGCTTCGGTCCAATCCTGGTCTCACCCGAGCTAATCGTGCCTCGGACCGAACTCAATCACGCTCTTTCGAGCCTCAGCTTGTGCCAAATGCATCAGACCTACATGATCGCTGCCCGAGCTTATGATACTCAGCCCGATCCCAACTAACTTTCTTATGCCATTGCCTCAAATTCCGTGCACACTTACACCCCACACTTCACCACATCACCATTTTCACACAAAAACACTTTTTCGCATAAAACAATATTTTTCTTTGTTCAAATGTTTTCAAATCATTTTCAGCCCTTCACGGGATTTTCATAAAATTCCAAGACGGACCTAATGGTACCGAACACGCATCAAACGACTCACCACAGCACAGTGCACAGTACTCCCACAGCTCGTGAACAGTAATTTCTGCACTCAAACCACAAAATCACACCATCGACTCTTCCCGACACTTACATAAAACTCCAGGCCGGACTCAACGGTATCATTTTCGTACCCAACAGCACGCCATAGCATACTCAACTTAATTACCACAATTTACTAATAATTTAAATATGCATCCAATATGATAACTCCCATTTTTCTCCAACCAAACGGCGTCGGATTAATTCCGATCCTTCACGGAGCTTTCTCGCCATAGTATCTAGGTTCCAAAAATTCAACTTGCGTCCCAATCGGACCATCACAGCTCAGTAAACAGTAATCCACAGCCAGTGAACAGTGATTCGAGGCATATGAACAGTAATTCGCAGCACCTAATTTTCTGAATTTCCAATAAATATTACCCGAATTAATTCCTAAGGCCCGCCATAAAATTTTCACCCCCTATCCATGTGATTTTGCACCTAATTCCATACTGATTTTGTTCGAATTTACCCGTCGATACCCGAAGTCCTAAATTAGGTTTAGGTGCGACTTACCCGCGTTCTAGACTTCCTCGGCTAGAACGGAAAGCGGCGGTACTTAATCGGGGACAATGGCGATGACGAACGGCTTCCGGGTGGCGGCGATCGGCTTGGACGGCGACGGCGTGGCTTGCGCGTGGCCGAGGGCCTCACGGCCAAGAGAGAGAGGGAGGGAAATAGAGAGAGAGAGGGACGGTGGGAGGGGGTGATGGTGGCGTACGGCGGCGTGGACGGTGGCTTGAGGGTGGTCCGGTGTGGTGGCGGCGAGCGGCGGCGCCGGCGGTGGAGAGAATGGCCAAGGAAGAACTCACGGTGGAGGAGGGGGAAACTCACGGCCATAAAAAAGAAAAAGGGGGGGGGGGGGGGGAAGTCCAAGAAGGAGAGGGAGAGAGAGGGGAGAGAGTCTTATCTAGAAACTTTGACCCAAAAAAATATCTAAAGCAAAAATGACTAAAATACCCCTTCTTCCATAAGCATGCCCTTTGTTAATCCTTAAGGGCAAAACAGTCAACTTCTTCGTTTATCGTCCAAATTAAATTTTTTCGAAGAAATTGAGTGCACCAAAAATTGACACGTGTCACGTGCAACGTCGTCCTAATGTTCCAGCGTGATTTCCTAATTTTCCGGCGTCTAATTTGGGCAAAAATTCCATAATTAAATTCTATTAAACGCAACTCGAGTGTTTCTCGAGCTAACGGGCGGCTTGCTGGAGAAATTCGCGAAATCGACTCATGACTGATACTAAATCGAGTCACATGCAAGTCCGTCCGGTGTGTGACGATCTCGATTGTCATTAAAATCGCGAAGATCAATCACTTGATCCGAGAGGTACGATCGTTCGGTATAATTTCGGAATCGTTCGTCAAGTCGTTTCGTGGTCCAACGGAATCACCCGCGATCCACTACTAGGACAGTGGCGAACTTACCCCTAACTATCCTTAGATCGGCTAATAGTGGCTCAAAATATCACTTGCGCGATTTAATGGTCGAAATCTATTCACGATCGAATTTTCTTTAGTCATGCGAATTTAATTCCTCTATTAGCCTTCCTTAACGGTTAGCATTCCTAAGAATGATCAGTTCCATGCGAGAATTTACTGCGAGCACATTTCATAAAACTCAGTTATTTCATAATTTCCAATTGGCGGAAAGTTCGGAATGTCACATGGTCACTTCTTCTGCCATCATCAATATGAAGAGGGATGTGAGTATCACCTTCAAAGAAAGGTGGTTTCAAAATACCCAACATTTTCAATTTATGACGTCCAGTGGTAGATGTACGGAAAACGACCAATGTTGCAAAAATAAGCAATCGAACAATAAAATAGACATAATAAGGAAATATATCGGACACTAGATTTATGTGGTTCGGTCAATGTGATTTACGTCCATAGGGAGAGCATCAAAGAATTCCACTACAGATCAAGCAATACAATGGAGATTAAAATCACATTCGAATCACTTAAATACTCTTAGTATTTCCCAAGCCTCAATGACTCACTCAGTATGTAGCCATACAAATGCCCATGAAATAATCTCTCATTCTTATGAAGAAATTAAGCAAAATCTTAATATAAGATTTTCATGGCTTTAAACACTCAGGATGTAATTCACAATCAAAAGCTCATCTTTGGTGATCTTCACAAAAAATATCCACTTCTTATATATAGGCAAGGTTTGGATCCAAAATAGGAAATTTTCTCCAACTAAGAAATTGTTCAATTAAGAAACCTATTCAAATAAGAAACTTACTTGAAATAGGAAAGTTTCCTTTTCAACTCAAAACTTAAGACATATTTTCAACAATCTTCACTGTGGCTCGACGTTTGAGCCAAATTACAATCACTTCACTAGAATGCAAACTTCACTGCTACTCTCCCATAGCCCCTTATTGGTTCAACCGCCAAAAACTTCTTTCAAGTCTAAGCCACGCCTGTACTTTGTTATAATCGTGAACCTCATTAGAACACCAACTCCACTTATACTTTGAACCACTACACAAGGATTTTCTGATACAATCTCCTCTACCACAGGAAAAAACAAAACCCCCTTTGCATATCCATCTATCTATCTATCTATGAGGAAATCGAATACACACCTTGTCATACTTAACAGTTACAACAACCGTTTGCTCTATAAGCTCTATCTCGTTACAAGCACCAATTGTGTTGGTTACTTTGTAGTACCGCTGCGTTAGGAGTTGCTAGTTGCAGCTCCACCTTGAATTGAAGACCATCCATATCCGTATGAACATTGCCAATAACACTCCTAGTTAAAAGTACTGAAGACTTATCAAATGTAATGTCTTTACTAATAACATGTGATTTAATTCTGGGCATCACAACTGAAGCTTCACTCACTTTGTGCATAACTTAGGTATGTGTACTTTCTTGCCCTCGCATCGAGCTTACCATGGGTAACCAAATATTTTAATAACAGAATAATTAACAACATTATTTGACCACACTTTTTCAGGAGTTTGACATCCAATCACAATCAATGGGGATCTATGCACCAAGTAACTTGTCATGCTAAATGCATTTGTTAGGAATTTCCTAGCCATATCAATATTAGAAAGCATTTTATGGGCCAACTCAAATAATATTTTGCTCATCAACTATACCTCAAGAGTTTTTTTATTGCAACTCCATCTTAAGTTGAGCATTGTCTAAATGCATATGCACATTGCCAATAAGACTCCTAGCCAAAAGTACCAAAGAGTTATCCAACGTAACTTGTTTGCTAATAATATGTGAATTTAATTCCAAACACCACAATCGATAGCTCTACTGACCTTGCTCATAACCTAGGAATGTGCATTATCTTGCCTTCACATTTATCTTACATGGGCAACCAAATATTCTAATAATAGAATAATTAGTAACGTTATCTAATCACACTTATTTGGGAGTTCGACATCTGATCATAATTGATGGGGATCTATGCGCCAAGTAGCTTGCCCTACTGAGCGTATCTGCTAGGAATTCCTAGCTATATCAGTACTATAAAGCATTTTATGGGTTGTTTTTAATAATATTTTGCTTATCAACTTTGCAACCTATTATGGTTCACTAACATTAGTGCCGTGTTATACATTCCTTCATACGCAATTCTTTTAACATTTCTGAGAAGAACTCCATTCTATTGTCAACTTGCATATGGTTGATTGTTTTACCGATTTCCTTTCGATCAAATCTTTCAACTGCTTATTCCTAACAACTACATCAAAATTTTCCCTTGGCATAAACACCTAAGTCTTCCTTGAGTAATCATCCACACTATTAACATAAATTGGCGTTCTTCCTCAAAGGAAATTGCGATAGCCTATGAACATCCAAGTGTATTAACTTTGCGATCTCCATAATTTCTTTGACAGTTGCATTGAATTGCATTTTCTGTCATTGATCTAAGTCACAACACCTACATACATTAGTTCGCTAGCAATATAACTACACAACAAATTCCTTTCACTTATAACCTTATAGCTTCTCTTGCTAATGTGCCCCAAAAGCATACTCTTGAATAGATGCACTCAATGTCTCCATGGCAAAATTTGTTACTATCTCACCTTGAATTTCATATATCGCATTATGCTTGATTCCTTCCATTATTACCATGGCACCTTGAACAACCTTCAAAGCTCCACTTTCTAAAGTTGTGACATCTTGAATCCGACAACGCTTAATTACATATCATTGGGCTGTTAATCTTGGACAAGTGGACACGAGTCAAGCATTGGAAGCTCAACGAAAGCCCGCCCCCAAGACAAGCCAATGGACTTGTTCGGCCTTGTTAAGCGCCAAGCACGATGGTAAAGCCCATCTTGCCCACATTTGACTCTTTGTTGATTTTTAGAATATTTCACATTAATGTGCCATGTGCAAGAATAGTGTTATATGTTTAGTAACCTATAGTTTATCATTTAATGCACATTCTAGAAGCTTTGTTTGGGGAGAGACCGAAATTTGGTCTTGTTTGGAAAAGGTTGGGCGCCACTTTGGGAAAGGAGAGGAAGAGATCAATTTAGTTGGTTTTTAGCTTGGTTCTCTTGGTTAGTCCCCAACAAAATGCTTGAGCCTATTTTGGTAGCCATGATAGCCTGAGAGTGAGACCTATTGAGGAAGCTTGCGAGATGGCCTATTGGCCATGAATTTGCTCGAATGGGAGCAAATTAAGGAAACTTAGACTAGGGTAGATAATATAGTCATTAATGCAATTTCATTATTGTTCTCTCTTAAACTCAAGGAAGCCTTCTCACGTCTCTAATTTCTCTCTTTCTCTCTCTCACTCCCTCTCTCTCATGCCCTCTTCTCACCATCGCTGCTTGCCACTGTGCCGACCATCATCGTTCGCCTACCGTCGCATCGCGCCATCCACCGCTGTGCCTTCGCTCGCCGCCGTCCATCTGGGCCATCCTCTTGGCCGCTCATTGTTGCGCCATCCTCACGGCCATTGCCGTACCACCATGACGCCGTTGTGCAGTCTCACCGCTGACCGCTCCTCTTCGCCATTGTTGTTCGCTCGTCATCGTCCGTAGTTCACTCGGTTTAGTAAGTAGTTCTTCTAATCCATGGACAAGGTGTTATTCTACGTGTTTCGGACTTAGGTTGAGTATTGTTTGAGCTCATTCTACCATGACATTGCTTGTGTCGTAGGTAGATCATCTATATCTTGGTTCGGACTTGATTCTACATATTTGGATTAAGTTTCGAGTTTAGGTTCCATGATTGTTAGGATTGATTGTTTTTTGTTCTAAAAAGAGGAAGCTGTATAGCAATCTTGTATAGTTTACTCATGTTATGTTGAAGTATGAGGTTCGGGAATTAGTATGTTGATTGCGTGCCTAGTTGATTGAAAGGTAGGATTAATCTTGCCACATGATTGCCGGAATGTGAGAAATCGTTGCTATGAGGTTATGTTCTGTCATGTGTATGGCTATCCTTGGCTAGAAATGGTTATGGATGGATCATGTGGTTATGGAAGGTTAATTGGAACCATCATTGGGTGATACTAATGTTTGTCTTTCTTTGTTTTGCTTGTTCTAGGAAGAGGAAGTCCATGTATAAATTTTGTATGGTTTCCTCACAGAATGCCTCCGCTATTCTTATTCTTGTTATTGATTGCCGTGTGAATTTATATGCCTCATTGATGCACGTATATATTATGGGGGTCAAAGTAAAGTGTATGTGGTCATGTGATTATTTTTGTGCATTCTTGTGTGGGAGAGATTTTAGATGTTGTAAACCGTGTGAGCATTAAAAACTCTTGCATTGGCTTAAATGAAAGACACTAATTGGCTCGAGTGCTTGATATGCTTGCGTGATCACGCAAATAGTTCCATACCCGTATGATTGCGGGGGACAATGCCCGATGGATTTCGTATGCTCAATGGATTTTGGATGCCGTTTGCGGATATATTTTGGAACGATGCTCTTAAGTGAATGCCGTCTTCGAGTGAACTCGATATGTTGCTGTGCTTAATGGGGCAGGACGATGCCCAGTTACGCCGGAAGACCATCGACGCGAGTGTCGGTCGTAGCCGTGAGCAGTCGTAATAATCCGAATACGTGCAAATGCATTGTGCATGAATATGTAATATGAAGTGTTCTTGATTACTATGGGTAATTGCTACATGTTAATTGGAAGTGAGGCTTCATGTGTGATTATTTGTGTGAATTGTATGTGTCGATGGGAGGTGAGAATTCACGTTTGATTATTTGATTGTTTTTTGGCATGCCGAGAAGATGAAGTTATCTGTCATGGATATAAATAAGGCAAAGCAAAGGCTTCGCTATTGATTCGATATTGATTTGTTAAGCCCTATATTTGGCGTGTTTCCAAGGTGAGGTATCCTCCTATGTGAGGCTTAGAGGACTTACTTATTGAGTTTTACTCATTTGTTGTTGTTCATTTCTTTTTAGGCTTGTAGGTATGAATAGCCGCTTTGTCCATTTTGGGTACCCCATTACTAGGGATGTGGACGCTATCAAGGTCATGGTAGTGGGGAGTGATCTTACTAATAATAAGTACACCACTACGATATGGGCCGATGAGGGCCTAGAACACTTGGTTCGTCATCGTTTTGTGGCCAAGTTCTTATGGTTCGACAGGGATCTCATTGGTCTTCTTCGGGGGTTTGACGGACCCTCGGGTGACCTTGGCGGAGCCCCAATGGACCCCATGGTGGGGAATCCTCCTGATGGTGTCGTGAGTGAGCCCGAGTCTGACCCGGACTATGATCATGAGCCCGAACCATGGAGAATTGGTCTCCCGTGGTGGAACCACTTTTTGGCGGCTGCCCTCATAAATAGAGGAGCTAGGACTAACCCCGACTCCTTTTGATTGAAATTGGAAAAAAAAAGGCCCGTATTAGTGGGCTTGTAATTGGCTAACTTCCAATTGTCAATGAGGCATACATTTATCAAGTGTGTTTTGTCTACGTGTTTCCTTTCTATCCGTTTGTTGTTGATTGTTTGGGTGATGTTCAAGTACGCTTCCGCATGTGCTTAATTGAAAGATAAAACAAACAGGTTTGCGACACCTCCTGGGACGTCGCAACTCAATGACTTTGCAAGTGTCGCGCACTCAAGGCTTGGAAAGATGAGGTACGGGGCGTGACAAAAGTATATCGACACCCATATGAATCTAGGGGGGATAAGTATATTAGGAATACCATAACTTTCATACGGCGTTCATTTGAGTACCACAACTTTTTTATACTCACTTGAGTGTCACAAATTTGAAAAAGCAATCACTTAAGTATCGTCGACGATTTATCTCGCTGAAAAATTTGATGTGGACGCTGGTCGTCTTACGTGGTATCGCTGGCACTGATGTGGACATTTAAAAAAAATTAAAAATAAAAAAAATCCACTTCCAAAAGGAAAATTAATAGAAAAATCCATGAATGATGATTTGCCGGGAATGGCACTTAAATAATCGATTGTACTCCGATGTGGCACTCAAGTGAGCGTCATACAAAAGTTATGGCACTCTTTCTGTCCTTATTCCAAACATTTTTATTTGCAAGTGAAAAGGTTGGAAAATGTCAGTCAATGCAGTTATCCCTTTGAATTTTACTATAACGTTCCCACGTAGACAAATGCATTGCTTTTATTGATTCTTTATAAGACATATTAATAAAAGTGGATACCATATATACAAAACTAAGTACTTCTCCTGAATGAATGAGGCCTATTACATATAAAATCCAACATATTTTAAATTTAATTTTCAACTAAGATCGAAATTAAAATATCATCAAAAAATTATTATGTACTAATACATAGTAGTATTAATTATAAATTATATCATTTGCCTCTCCTTTTTGCCAACTACTGTATGGTCGTAGACTCTAGAAACCCATCATACTTTTTCCTTATTTTACTCATATCAACTCAAATATAAATGAGTAGGTTAATTTTAACATTTAAATAAGTAGTTATGTGAAAAGGATAAAATCATAAAGGCTTTTTCCATCCTTTTTTTTTTACTTACGACGCCCCCTATTACCTTAAATTGACCATAATATCTCTTGTAGGTCCTAGATTTAAGAATATTTCTTACATTTTTTCTTTTCTTTTCTTTGGAAATTCTGATGCATTTAGACTTGACAATATATATATATATATATATATATATATATATATATATATATATATATATATATATATATATGTATTTTGCTGATGGTTTGATTGGATTGTCTTATAATGCAATTACAATCATCATATTTTTCTTTTCAATAACTAATTATTCCACTTAATCAGCCTTACTTTTTAGTTTTGTCATTGTAGTGCTAAACTTTTGGGAGATATTTTAATGTAGTCTTTCCCGTCAATTGCCACAAAAAATTGTTGACGTGGCATTTGGTCATTATTAGCTGTCCTAAGAGGCATGCTGACTTGGGCAATTTGTTGATTTCTATGTCGCAATTTGCAACGGCAATTGGTAGGAAAAACTATATTTAAACATCGTGCAAATGTGTATGACTATATTGACAAAAATGAAAAGTTAAAACTGAATTGACATTCAAATAATAGATTTATGACTAAATTGATAATTTTTCCAAATATTTAAATAATCACTCCTCCAATGGACACATGTATAAGCATTTTTGGGATAAGTACACTAAGAGTACAACAACTTTCATATGGCGATTACTTAAGTACTACAAGTTTGAAAAATTGATCATTTAAGTGCCATTGGCAATTTGCCTCACCAGAAAATCCAACGTGGCATCGCCGGCGTTGACGTGGACAATTTATAAAAAAATTCAAAAATAAAAAAAATCCACATTAGAATGGGAAATTAATAAAAAAAAAATCCGCATAGGTTGATTTGCTAGAAATGACACTTAAATGATTGATTTCACTTTGATGTGGCACTTAAGTGAGCAAAAAAAAAACTACGGCTCTCAAGTGAGCGCCGTACGAAAGTTATGGCATTCATGTTGTTCTTATCTCGAATTTAGAGCATTCAAGGAAATCAAGTTTTTCTCTAACTCTGGAACATGCGTCACTCTAGTCATTGTCCTTACAATACCATTATGTATTTTGATTCTGACATCACCAACACTTACAATATCGCATTTAGCGTTGTTCCCTATTTGCACTTTACCACTATACATGCATTGACAATTAATAAATCAGCTTCTATTTGGTGTAGCATGAAACGAATAACTAGAATCCATAATCCATCTATCAAATGACAAATCCTTAGTGACGGTGTGATGGACAAGACATACTCCACATTATCCAAATTATTATTAGTTATAGTTGCAATATCTATAGACTCAACTCTAATTTCTTTACTCTTCTCGTTCATCAGCTTAAGGCCTTCTAAAATGCCCATTCTTGCCACAATTCTAACAAATAACACCACTAGTCCTAAATTGAGTACATCTGTTCAGGTTTATATTACTTTTACTAACATAAGTACTAGTTCTTCCTCTACCTTCACCAACTAAAGTAGTATGCACAGGTTCACCAAGATGTCCTATCATTCAATATCGAATCATGAATCCTATTAGACGTCAAACTTGTTGACCTAGAGGAATTACTAACAATAGTAATAGTAGTATTCCAACTATGAGATAATGGGGATAACGGAATCAAAGCATGTACCTCATCTTCAAAGTCAACGATCACATTGAATTTATTGATATGATCACCAATTAACTCACCTTCGTCCATTAGCTCCTTCACCCATCTTTAAGTTAAACATATGTCGCATCAAGTAGATCTTGTTGATCGCAGAGGGCTTCTCGTACATGTCCGAAGTCCTTTGCAATCAATAGGAAGACACTATTCCGAAATTTAATCGACGACACCTTAAGGATAATCAGGCTAGAACTAATGACTTCCACCATGTCAAAGTGACACTCTACCGTTGAGTTGTATCCTTTCCATGCTACCATCAAGAAATAAACCGACTAATCGTAAGAGAAAGGGTCGACAAACTCAACGCCACTATACCACTATTATTGAACAACTTGGAGTCGGACCTTCACTTCGCACTATTATTGATACGAAAATAATGGAAAAAATTGGATTCAATTTTCAACTTCTCCTATTGGAAATAGGATTGAATATGAATTTGAGCCATAGTACATGGTTCATGAAACCGTACGATTTTCTCGATCTAAATTAAAATTTGAATACTTCATACATATATGAAAGGTTCACTTAGTCGGTTGAAAGCCCCAAGCAAAGGTCTAGTATGATCTCAAGGAGTTAACGGATGGGAAAAGCCAAGATGGATCTGAGATACATAATGAATAGAATTCGATCCCTTTCATTTCTTGTTGTTTTATTTTTTCATATTCTATTTATTCATTCTCCTAGACGACCTTCTAGAGTGCTTATAAGTTATGTCATCCTGTTGGAATCGACATAAAATTCTTTGCCGAAATTTCTCTCGTGACGAAAGATTTTTCACCAAAAATCATTCTTTGGTTTTTAATTAAGAGGGATCAAAGATCATGTTCAACTTGGTCTTTGAACTATACAAGAATGTTCAATATTATCCTTCTATTAATTCAAGTTTAGGGACAAAATATGACATTTTCATATAGTTTAGGGATTTAATTGAACATGTACAAAAAATTTATAGATTACATCGAAAAATCTAAAAGTTCGGAGATTACATTACACATTGAGCTAAAGTCAGAGGCTCCATTGCACAATGGGTCAAAGTCCAGGCACCATTTGTGTCATTTTCCCAAACAAAGATAATAAATTTGTCGATGTAATCATATGGCATTATGGGTTCTTAATTTAACTCATTCATATGAATTTAGCAATCTCATCAGCTCTCACTCTAGCAAAGTTAAAGACTCATTCAAGAATGAGAAATGCCACATATTATTGATCGTTAAGTAAAGTATGAGCACATTTTTGTTCTAATTTTATTAGCTCTAAAATTTCAAATACCATATCTTTCAAGGAATACAAAAAATGAAACAAAAAAAGAATCGGTTGGTCCTGGGTTGACCCTAAAACCAGACTAGACCACAGGGATAGTCCAATCCTCGGTCCCAAGGTCAATAAGGTCAATCCCCGGTCCCAATTATTGGAGATTAATACTATGCGAGTTGGTCCTTGAATTAGATATTAGACTAGCCTAAACTGGATCATGGTCACCCCTAGCTATAGTATAGCGTAGATGGTTGCTTTTTCTTGTGTGCAGGCTTTCGTTGTCAAGACGTATGAAGCCAGGTTGGCCAAGACCAATTCCTCGAGAGCCTTTAATGTGCTATGCTCTCTTGGACCACATAGATACCTTTTGCTTTGACACTAATATAGACCAGTTTCTCCTCCTCCTCCTCCTCCCCTCTCTCGCTCTCACACACACACGTCCTCGTAAGCGAACCAACTGACGGCTCACTGGTTTCGAAATTCAATCACGTGATGCATGCATCGTATTGGCATCTGAGTTCTAAATCTTCTACTTAGTAGCTGAATATCAGTTAGCCAACGATAAATAATTACTGCTTCCAACTATTAGAGGCCTGATGTTTGTATTAGCTGCATTATGCACTCAAGAATCATGGCAAGTCCCATCCTAGCATAACTCTCTTAATTATGATGAACCCACCTTGAGTCTCAAGGCATGAGAGCTGATGGGAGAATATCTTGAAGCAATATCAGGACTTATTCTGATCCTCTACCGCTATTTCTTGATGAATACTCAAAACATAGTAGCCATACCTACGGACATTTGAAAGATATTTGGCAACCTACTCTTGTTATATAAGCGAAATAAAAATTAGAGAGACAGAACTGAAGTTGATTAAGATAACTTAAAAATTTCTACTTGACTATTCAATTTTGGAGAAATAGGATAATAATTCTTGCTAAACCTGCTTTCTAAAGCATATTCATACACCATGAATCATGTGATTCGCACAGTTGGCAAATCAGCTGGGCCCATGAAGGAGTTGTTACCCATTATCATATACTCAAATGTACAAGAATATGAAGAAGACATATGCATAATTTAATGGAAGTCCAAATGACAAAATAAATCCCAACTTTTCCACGAATTTTCAGTGTCATCTCAGCCTTTTGATCCTATAAAAAAGAACACCAACCTTTCAATTTTGTTTGACATCTGTCCCCGATCTTTTGACACCATGTGTGAGAGGGAACGTTCCATTAGATTTCTTTCCAAATTCCAATTTCGCCGCTTCTAGTACTTTTTGTTCGTTTGTGGAATTTTCTCTCCCTCTTTTATTTATCTTACAAATCAGATAATATTTACCTAGCTTCACATCATTATCAGGCAAGATTAATAATTAGAAGCTTTTTTGACTTCACGATGTCGAAAAGCGCAAAGAGGGTAAGCAAAATATAGTTTTTGAAGGGATCTAGCCTTGGGATGTGTTGCTATACCTAGGACACTAGAAAGAAATTTGGCAACCTACTCTTATTAAATAAATGAAATGAAAATTGGAGAGACCGAACTAAAGTTTGATCAAGATAGCTTAAAATATTTCTACTTGACTACTCAATTATAGATGTGCCAGAAATGAGATAATAATTCTTACTAAACCTGCTTTCTTTAGCATATTCATACAACGTGAGTCATGTGATTCGCGCAGTTGGCAAATCAGCTGACTCCATGGAGTTGTTACCCATTATCATATACTCAAATGTACAATAATATGTAGAAGATATATGCGTAATTTCCTGGAAGTCCAAATGACAAAATAACTTTTAAACAAATTTTCAATATCATCTCAACCTTTTAATCCTATAAAAAAGAACAGGAACCTTTCAATTTTGTTTCACATCTATCCGAGATCTTTTGACACCATGTGTGAGAGGGAATGTTCCATTAGATTTCTTTCCAAATGCTAATTTCGCCACTACTTCTAATTTTTATTTGGTTGTGGGATTTTTTCTCCCTCTTTTACTTATCTTACAAATCAGATAATTTATCTGGCTTCACATCATTATCAGGCAAGATTGATAATTAGAAGCTTTTTTGACTTCACGATATCGAAAAGTGCAAAGAGGGTAAACAAAATATAGTTTTTGAAGGGATCTAGAGTTGGGATGTGTTGCTATACCTAGGATACTAGAAAGAAATTTGGCAACCTACTCTTATTATATATATGAAATGAAAATTGGAAAGACCGAACTAAAGTTTGATCAAGATAACTTAAAATATTTCTACTTGACTACTCAACTATAGATGTGCCAGAAATGAGATAATAATTCTTACTAAACCTGCTTTCTTAAAGCATATTCATACAACGTGAATCATGTGATTTGCGCAGTTGGCAAATCAACTGACCCCATGAAGGAGTTGTTACCCATTATCTTATACTCAAATGTACAAGAATATGTAGAAGATATGTGCATAATTTCATGGAAGTCCAAATGACAAAATAACTTTTTCACGAATTTTCAATATCATCTCAACCTTTTAATCCTATAAAAAAGGACACCAACCTTTCAATTTTGTTTCACATCTATCCCAGATCATTTGACACCACGTGTGAGAGGGAATGTTCCATTAGATTTCTTTACAAACTCCAATTTCGCCACTACTTCTACATTTTGTTTGGTTGTGGGATTTTCTCTCCCTTTTTTATTTATCTTACAAATCAGATAATATTTATCTGGCTTTACGTCATTATCAGGCAAGATTAATTATTAGAAGCTTTTGGGACTTCACGATATCCAAAAATGCAAAGAGGGTAAACAAAAAATAGTTTTTTTTTGAAGGGATCTAGCCTTGGGATGTTTTGCTATTTTCTTGACAATAATTCGTGACGTAGCGAAAGCGGATCGTAGCTTTACAATTAAATCCGGAGCTATTGAAATCAACAAAGAAATAAAACGAGAAGCAATAAAAGGACACAAGAAAACTTTACCCAAAAAAAAAAGGACACAAGAAATTTACGAGGTTTGATTCGAATGTTGGAACTTACGTCTACAGGGAGAGTGAGTAAATAATCGACTTATAAATAGGAGAGTTACTGAGTTTACAATCACTCACACACTTGAATATTTCCCAGCTTTAGTTTATACCCACTACTTGGAGTGTTTAAGAACTCAACTCTATGGACTTGACTCTTGCCTACAAGCGAGAGCTCAAAGAGATTTGTGCTTACAGTCGAGTCCATCAAGTTTTTTTTTTGGTTGAAGAATCCATTGAGTTGAGTTGTTAAACACTATGGGTATTGGGTAAAAACTAGGGTTGGGAAACACTAGAGTGTGTGAATGATTGTAAACTTTGTAATTGTTAGATTTATTAGTAGATTATTTGCTGGCTCTCCTCGTGCACGTAGGTTTCGACATTCGGATCAAATCAAGTAAATTTCTTGTGTCCTTTTATTGTTCCGGGAATTATTTCTTTATTGATTTCTACAGCTCTCAATTTAATTGCAAAGTTAAGATCCATTTCCACTACGTCACCAATTGCAACAATTGGTATTAGAAGCAAAAGCATAAATTAAGAAATTTAACAGGAGGATCAACTTTGGGTTATGGATCGTTAGGATGGAGATGCTATTAACAACTCAAGGTTTGGCTAAAGTATTGGAGGGCAAGGCTAAGTTGCCTGAAACAATGGAAGATGCCAAATAGGATGAGCTAATAAGAAATGTAAGGAGTATAATCCTGTTGAACCTATCATATGAGTTGTCAATAGAGGTGGCCGAGGAGAAGGATACTGTGGTGTTGTGGGCAAAACTTTAGGCCCTCTATGTCATGAGGGATTTGCTCTCGGACCTTGGATTGAAGTAGAAAAGTGTCACTATACATTGTGACAATAATTGTGCGATATATCTAGCTTATAATCCAATTTATCATGAGTAATCAAAACATATCGACATCAGGTATCATTTTATCTGTGATGTCATAGCAAAGGGCAAGATTGTTGCGAAGAAAATAGTAACAACAGAGAATGTGATAGACATGATGATGAAACCTATTCCTTTGTCGAAACTCAAGCTTTGCTAGAGCTCGATTGGCCTATGCAGAGTATGAGCGCCTGCTGGGGCTTTGGGAAAGCCGGCAAGATTGTCACCAGGAGCTAACTCGGCAAGATCGGGAGTCAAATCGGGAGTTTCCCAAGTTCCAAATTATGAGGGGAACAAGAGGAGATATAGATCGGAATCATTTGTTCGTAGGACAGGTGGACCACGGGTAAAATCTGAGATTGTAGCTGCCGAAAACTCTTCGATACAAGCAAGAGAAGAGGAAATTTATCCAAGACAGACCGCACAGGTGCTCGAAAGAAAAGATGCTGGTCATAGGCATGAGAGGAATGAATATCATGGGTCATCTCAACTAGCACCCCCAATTCGGGAGTCAACTGCGCAAATTCATGAAGATAACAAAATATTACCGAAGCCTGTAAAGAAAAAGAGCTTATGGCAACAATATAAAGAAGGTGATCTCAAAGTTGAATTGCTTGGAGAACCTAGTGGGAAGTTTGACTATGTGGTCTATTATGGAAATATGGACGATAATCTATCTCCATCATTGCCAGTTAAGCCAACCGGTTGGGGAGATGAATTTGATGATCCACCACTATTTAAATCTTAGGAAATCTACAGAGGAAAAACTGTTAAGGTGCTCCATAACCCTCCCGAAGGAAAATTGTCAACAGTTAAGTCGCAAGGACATGCATCTTATAGAACTATTAAGAGATGTTTCCAGTGAATAAGAAATAGGCACAAGGATTTTGAGAATAGCCAAGCTAAAGGCATGGTAAGGCAAGGTTTACCTTTCACATCTGTCAGTAGGAAATATAATTGGGTCTGGAGAAGAAATCCCGATGAAAAATATCGGAGTAAGTCAGAACCAGGTGATTCGGGAAGTAGCTCTTATCTTGAAAAGAAGAAGGAGAAAGAGGTTGCTCAGGTCCCATAAACAATTAATTTTGGGCAGATTACTGTAGCTTTCAATCCAAAGCAAAAAAGGAAGGTGGAACAAAATGATTTGGATCCTAAATGGTCACAAAAAGATGGTAGAAGCTACCAAATGAGCCATTTCAAGATATTAAAGAACTATGATTCTCCAGTACGGATAAACATGGTCCACATTAGACTTCCAGTGAAGTGTGGAACTAATTTGAGTGTGGAAGAAGATATAGAACATATTTCAGAAAAGGAAACAGCCATGGCAGAATTTCGATTTCCCGACAAAGAAGTCATCAAGTTTGATAAGGTACCTTTTGAAAAAGCAAAACATTTAAGGTCCTTGATTGTTTTAGGAAGAGTTAATGGTAGGCCCGTCGGTAAAGTCTTTGTTGATGCTGGAGCCACTTTGAACCTCATATCTTATAAATACTTCAAGAAATTAGGCAAAGATGATAATGACATCATCCCATCTAATGTTCAGTTATCTGATTTTCTTGGGGAAGTTATCGAAGTCAAGGGGGCAATAGTTCTTGATTTAACCATAGGGTCCAAATTGTCATAAACGACTTTCTTTATAGTAGAATCTGATGGCTCATATAATTTGTTGCTTGGAAGAGATTGGATACACTCTAATCAGTGTGTACCTTCAACTTTACATCAAGTATTGGCATTTTGGAATGGTGAGAAAGTGGAATATGTTGAGGCAGAGTCGGGATATGCTTCAATCAATTGGATCGACATTTGTCAAGAACATCGGAATCGTTTGCATGAGCATTATGCCATTGAATTACCAAAAATAGATTCACAATCACTTGCTTATTGTCACTTCGGGGATAGAAAAGCTGAATGGATTCCCAAATCAAGCTTGGCATTAGAAGAATTACACATTTTTTTATGGAAAATAAGTTTGCATTACAAGAAGTCTGTGAAAGATACTTTACACATTTGGCGGAAATGGCAAAGCAAAATGTTGAAGCCTCGGATTGTATAGATGAATGGGAAGAGTTGTTAATCGAAGAAGACAGAATAATGGAGGCTCAAGATCCGTTATTGGAGGTTGATATAGGAAAGCTTGGTTTTTTCCGCCCAGTGTATATAAGTACGTTTTTACAATGGGGCATGAAAGACAAGCTGGTTAATTTGATCAAAGAGTACAAAGACTGCTTTGCATGGGATTATCATGAAATGACTGGTTTGTCAAGAGATATTGTAGAACATCGCCTTCCAACCAAGAAAGGGTTTTGTCCACATAAACAATTAGCAAGAAGATTTGCTTCATATGTGATTGGTAAAGTCAAAGAAGAAATAGAAAGGTTGCTGAAGGCAAAATTTATTGAAATAGCTAGGTATGTTGAGTGGCTTTCAAATATTGTTCTTGAGAAAAATAAGAATGGAAAGCTGAGAGTTTGCATTGATTTTCGGAATCTAAATAATGCCACTCCAAAGGATGAATATCAAATGCCCATAGCAGATATGTTAATAGACTCAGCATCGGGAAATGAGATGTTATCATTGATGGACGGTCATTCGGGTTATAACCAAATTTTTATTGCTAAGGAAGATGTCCCAAAAACAACATTTAGATGTCCTGGTGCAATCGAGACTTTTCAATGGGCAGTTATGCATTTTGGATTGAAGAATGCAGGGGCTACATACCGGCGGGCAATGAATTTTATTTTTCATGACATGATCGATAAATTCTTAGAAGTTTATATTGATGACGTGGTGGTTAAGTCAGCCTAAGAAGATCATCTGGATTATCTCGAACAGGCATTTATCAGGATGAGGAAGTACAAATTGAAGATGAATCCAACCAAGTGCGCTTTTGGAGTACGAGCAGGAAATCTCTTGGGATTTTTGGTCAGTCAGAGGGGAATTGAAATTGACAAAAACAAAGTAAGGACTATCATGGAGCTTTCCCATCCTACATCCTAGAAACAGTTACAAATGGTGATTGGAAAAATAAACTTTCTTAGAAGATTTATCAACAATTTGTCTGTTAAAATGGAGCCGATGACACAACTTCTGTGCCTCAAGAATCAGGATGAATTTATATGGTTAGAGAAACAACAGAAGGCTTTTGATTTGATCAAAGCCTATCTAATGAATCCTCCTATATTAGTGCCGCAAAAAGCAGGTAAATCATTGAAATTGTACTTATCGGCTACTGATATAACTATCGGGAGTATGTTGGCATAGGAAAATGAAAGTGGAAAAGAATAAACGATATATTATTTGAGTAGAATATTAACTGATGTTGAAAAAAGATATACCGCAATTGAAAAATTATGTTTATATTTATACTTTGCTTGTATGAAGTTAAGACATTACTTATTACCAACTAAAGTGCATGTGATCGGCAAGACCGATATAATAAAATACATGTTATCCCGACCTGTGATAAAAGTGCATATAGCCAAGTGGGCATTTATTTTGTCTGAATTTGATTTGATATATGTGCTGATCAAGGCAGTAAAAGGTCAAGCTATTGTCGATTTTCTTATCGAATACCTATATTTACAAATGGAGGAAAATGAGCAGAGCTTCAATCAAGTACTACCATGGACTATGTACTTTGATGGATCGCATGCTAAGAGTATGGCTAGAGCAGGATTGATAATAATTTCTCCCGATGGAAAACTTACAAAGTGTGTCTGTAGGTTAGACTTTAAATGTTCAAATAATTAAGCTAAATATGAAGCACTGATTATTGGCTTGTGAATATTGATTGAGTTGAAAGTACAGTTTATCAAAGTATTTGGTGATTCACAATTGGTGGTAAAACAGTTAAGAGGGGAATACTAATGTTTGAATGAAAATTTGATTGGTTATTACTATTTGGCAAAGAAGCAATTAGAGCAGTTCAGAGAGTATGACATAATCCATGTTAAAAGAAGCACGAATTTCGAGGCAAATGAGTTGGCTCAAGTAGCGTGTAGATACCGAATATCAAAAGGATTGGCAGACATCACAACTACCATAACGCTGTCGGTACCTGCTATTGAACAAAGAAAGATACCGATAGCAGTTAGTAAAGTAGTCCGAGAGGATTGGAGACAAACTATCATCGAATATTTAAAGAATCCAAATTCAAGAGATCAAAAGCTGAGGATGTAGGCCTAGAAATATGTTTTATTAGGAGAAGAATTATACCGAAGGTTTTCAGATGGATTGCTCTTACGTTGTCTTGATGAAGATAATACAAAATTAGTTATAGCAGAAGCACATGAGGGTATATGTGGAGCTCATCAAGCAAGTATCAAGATGAGGTGGCTATTAAAAAGGTACATTTTTGGCCAGCAATGATGCAGGATTGTATCAATTATGCTAAAGCATGCCTTTCATGTCAAAAACATGGACCATTGCAACATGTACCTGCTATGGAGCTCCATTTTGTTATAAAGCCATGGTCATTTAGGGGATGGACAATGGACATAATAGGTAAGATCTATTTACCTTCTTCTCATAAGTATAATTACATTTTATTGGCTATAGATTATTTTACAAAGTGGGTGGAGGCCATTCCATATAAGAGCATTACACAGAAGATTGTTGTCAAGTTTATCGAAAAAAATATAATTCATCGGTTTGGTTTGCCTGAGTCAATTACGGTGGACCAAGGAATAGTATTTACTGGAAGTGAAGTACTAGAGTTTGCACGATCAAGAGTGTCGCGACCTAAAAAATTTTCATTTTTTTTCGGGCTAATGGATTATTAAGACTAAGCTTAACTCGGGCCCTCCCAAGCCCTACCAATTCGCAACTTAGGGTTTAAGTTCTTAATATGCAAATGTCTTCATGCTTGGAGTCGCCACTAATCATTTTGTGGTAGGTCGATTAGAAACCTAAATAAAACATAGGGAGATATGTTTTATTCCTACGAACCAGAAATTCTAAGCTCGGGGACTTGGTTACGCTAGATCTAATCTAACGCCCTTTCGGTACCTTTTCTTTTCAAAAATATTTTGGCAGGCAGTTTGGATCCATTTTAACTTAATTACTAATATGTGAGGTGTTCATGCGGGTGCGCAAACCACCAATTTAACACCTAAGAAAGCATTAAATAAATTGCAAGTTTGGAAGAATTACTTACCTAGAAGCAACGCAAGCATCTGCATTGTTAGCTAGAAAATCACATTAACATCCTAATATGATTTCTAATTAACAAGCAATTCACTCAATTTCTCTTTTGATTTTCACTTATTTAAATGAAATCTAATCTATATGCAATGGCATGCAAAAATGACATGCAATTAATGCAACCTAGCATGCAAACTATATGTGATGCGACGACGTGACCTAATTCTAATGACAGGCAAATGATTTATTTTTTGTATTTTTCTCTAATGAAATTCGGAATAAAAATATGCCTAAAATAACGTGCAATCTATGATGATTTAACATATCCTAACATGATTGATTTTTGGAATTTTTTTGTTAAAATTCGAAATTAAAAATAACCCAAATCATGAATGCAATCTATCTTAATTTAATCTATCCTAAGATGACTCTTTTTGGGTTTTTTATGAAAATTCGAACTTAAAAAAATGACCTAAATAATCTATTAAGATTAGAATATTACTTAATTTAAACTAGGAAATAGATTATCTCAAGTCCTAATTTAAATTAAATAATTACTCTATCTTCTAGATATATTTAGGATTCCCTAAACATGCAAAACTCTAATTCAAATCTAACTGATATTTTTTTTTAATTTTCTTTTTTTTATTTGAAAAGGAAAAACAATTTAAACAGAGATAGCATCCACATTTAAAACAGCCACGCGATCCGCAAAATTCGTTTCAAACTCGGATTAGGTACAAAAATCGAACTATCGGTCACATCTATAGGGTTATAGATATTGACGGAAAGCCGATTATTCAAATTTGGAAAGTATATAAAAATCATTATCGTATCCAAGTGATTATGGATAGGATAATAATTTCCCGTATCACCGCGCATCGTACCTTAGGGATAAGGTCGAATAGTTGTCCAGATACGTTGCTAAATTAGGAAATTTTCCTAATTTCGAATATGCAAAAATATTGCAGATATGTCAAACATTATCTTAAGATATCTAAATATCCACATGATAATCACGAAATATTTAAAGCATGCAAATTAGGAAATTAAATATTGCGGAAAAACATTCGGATAATAATCTTACCTAATTTGCAGATAATTTCCAAATTTGGATTCGACTCGGGATCGGGCTTGCGGATCGGGATCGCAACAACTGACGACTGGCGGTCGGCGTCGGGAACGGTGGCTCACGCGCGATATCGACGCGGCGTCTCCGGGAACGGTGACGTCGAGGACAACGGCGGTGTGGACGTCGAAGACGGCGGGGGCGATGACGACCTCTCAGTCAAGGAAGAACTGGCGAGTGTGGCTCTCGGTGACTAGTCAAGCTCGTCACTATCGCGAGCGCGTTGGAGTTTCGTCGAAGCTGGAACACTGTACATAAGCTTGTCGGTGCTGCTTGGAATGGACCGGATGTTTGGGAAGTGTGCGTGTCTCGGCTTCGTCGTGGCTAGAGCAGGAAGCCATAGATCAGCAGAGGTGACGATTGTTGTGCGGGCGCGGCTGTTTTGGATCAGCGAAACCAACCCCCCACTTTTGACTTTTTCCTGGCTTTTTCTTCTTCTCTCTCTTCTGTCTTCTTGCCGAGAAGAGCCCCCCCTCTCTATTGACCAATTCTTTTCCACTTTCTCCTCTCCCTCGTCTATGTACGTGTTCTACGTACTTTGCATGGGAACGTTCTCCTCCTCATTTGCGTGTGTTTCTCACGGTGAGATATTCAAGACTGTGGGAGTGTCGGTGAAGATGGAAGGACGTGGCATGGGCCAGCGAACGGCAAAGCAGCAACACTCGCGGGTCTTGCGTGGTGGTGGTGGTGCCGTGCGGCGGCGCGAGGAACGACGCGACCGGCGGTGACGATGTAGCAACACCGATCTCCCTTTCTCTCTCACGTGTACTCTCAAAAATTTCAGATCTGAAATTGTGTCGTCCCCCCTTTAATTTCTGACCTAAACATGTTTATATAGTGCTAACTTAGGTCAATTAGATGGGCTTACTAATCCTAATGGGCTTAGATTTTGATTTAATTTAAATGGGCTGAATTAATTAAGGATAATGGGCTGAATTAAGCTCAAATTAAAACAATCGAACCCGTTTGACTTGTAATTCCCGGCCCTTGCATTTCGAGCGAGCCGAGTCTCGTTCAATGAAATTTAAGCTCATTTGCTACCGTCAATTCGATGCAAAAATGAAATTAAATTAAATGAACCTAAACTATATATTATGTAATTTAAATATTTTTGTTTAGGGGTCCCTAATTTTCTATGCAAATTACGACTTAAATGATTAGTAAAATTTAGGTGTCAACAGTTGCCCTTCTTTGAAGGTGAGCTCGCAGAGGTTGCATTCAAAGACTAAATGATACCTAAATTTCAACTATGCAAATGCAATGAATGATATTTTTGTCGGGATTATGAGTCCCATTTTTGAAATGCGTTATGTCATGATGCATGCTGACGTGAATAAAACATACCTGGAGTTACTTATCTGACAAAAGTGGCAGCGTAATTCGAGGCATGACTCCGATTCTTGTGGTTGTTTGGCAAATGTTTGGACTTTATTCCAAAGGTATTGCTAGATGAACGCTAATAGACTTCGGTGACCTGCAATTCTGTCAAGACACACGAAGAAAGCTTCGAGGGACCCAGTTATCATCTGGGGTTCTCGAGAGAAAGATTTAGCGAAATGGAGAATGTTCCGACCTTTACAAACTACCTATACATCGCCATAGGTAATCGTAAAGATTTGGCCGCTTCACTTATACCTGCTCATAAGTGAACTGTGGGGAGAACTTTTGAAATCAAGAAGATATTCCGACCTTTATGAAATACCTATACATCTCCATAGGTACTCATAAAGATTTGGCCGCTTTACTTATATCTGCTCATAAGTGAACTGCGGGGGAATACCTGGAATTGAGAGAATATTTCGATCTTTACATATACCTGCTCATATGCAAAGATTTGGCCGCTTCACCTATACCTGCTCATAGGTGAATAGCGGAGGAATACCTGAGATTGGGGAGAATATTCCGACCTTTACATATATCTGCTCATATGCAAAGATTTGACCGCTTCACCTATACCTGCTCATAGGTGAGTTGCGGGGGAAATCTTCTCGAGATTGTATGAAAATCTGTGATTTGGTGAACAAAGGGGCTAGCCCAAGTGTTCAAGGGTTCCTTGACAAAGTACCTGGATATCATCAGAGGTACCTGAAAAGGTTTGATCAATAGACACCTAAACATCATCAAAGGCATTTAGAGATCGCAACAAAAATGATTAAATAAGGGACCTGACGATTGCTCGAACAGGTTGGGATACCTGGATAGTCATAGACATCAAAGGGATAGAGATATACTTACCTGGCGATATCTCTGACTCTTGAGGGTGTGTCTCCTGCTAGACACGGTTTTAGGCAACATGTAATATGCATTTGTGCACTATCAAGAACACATGTGCTCATGCACTATGATTTCAACTGGTTTTCATGCACGATGGTTTTGTCGAATCAGCATTACAAACTTCGCTGGAGATAAATCATGACAAGACAATCCGAACTCACAAGCGGATATCTTGAAAATGTCGAATGAGGGACTTTCAGTCCGAAAGGTCTTTCACTCATTCTCATTGAAAAAGACTAATTTATGAGAATCTCTCTATCTCACCATCATCATGTGGACAAAGGTCCGAGTATTCTCGCAAGCGGTACAACCTTACCAATCTGAGAGGTCTTTGCTAGGAATGTAACATGGCTTGGTCAATGGCTTAGCAAAAGGGACTCTTCGAGTTAAGGCTATTGAAAGAAAATACTCCACAATTGTCTCCGGGTTTCAAGTCAAGAACCCTGCAAAATGAGATAGAAATGGACTTGCTCGCACTTCTTCGAGCTAAGCTTATAAACATTTGAAATTCTACGTTACTTCAAGTGCCATAATCTGAAGAGACTTTGTAAGGGACGTAACGTAGGCTAGGCTCATGGGTTGAGAAATGAATGGATCATTAGGCTCAAAATGTATATAATTGGGGTGAATAAGTTGGTGATCATCTTGGCATTGTCACCGGTCTTCTTCTTCACCAGGGATTATCTCATCGGTAGATATTTCATTGGTTTCGAGAGTTCCTCACTTGATTCCTTCGAAACTTGTAGGATTACTGCTTTACTAGGGATGATTTTGATATGTCATATTCTGACACATTTTTCGTTGGGCATTGGCCTTGCTTTTATCAGGCACACTGTTTTTTCTTGCCCTTCCTTCTTTTTTTTTTTTTTTTTGACATTTGCTGCTTGAACTCAGAAGCTCCTCGTCTTTTGTCTTCTATCGACACTTCGGATATGCAGTTTAGACAATGACGACTTTTGCCTTACCCCAGTGTGGGGGATGATCACCAACTGGGTTTAAGAAACGAATTTACAGGCTTAATTGGGCTTAGCAAAGGATAAAATGTGTATAGGATAGAAAAAGAAATGCTCTTCATCATTCTAAGGCACTTGAACTTCGCGTGAATTCATTTGAAAAAGCAACACTCGAAGATTGATGCAAGTGAGAGCAAGAAAATTTATATTCATTTTTCACCTTATGATGCTGACTTACCTCTAGCTTGCCCCGATGTGGGGTGGTTCTTGACAGGGGTAATTTGAAAGAATTTCTCCAAGCATTTAGGCTCAAAATAGTGAAACAATGGATAAACTGTAGTGTTTGGGATAGAGAAATGAAATGCCTCTTGTTATTTCGGTCGTCGTACCTTTTGCAAGATAACTCTTTACCTTGCAGACATGGAATTTTTTCACTCAATTCACTGAGGATTAGTGCATGGGACTATGTATAAGATAGGGCTTGCCTTTCGTCATCCCGATGTACCTCATTCAACACATTCAATTCATTCCACATGAATTGTTAGATTGTCCAAATGGATTTCCCCCCTTGAAATCGATGATACAGACCGACAAAATAACCATGCAAAAATTAAAGCCAATGCAAACATCTTAGTTTGAAATTGTTCGAAATCATTTATTCATCAGTGAATTGTTTGCAATTCAAAACATGAAATCAAACATTTGAAAATTTTGCTGCAAAATGTGAGATTTTATCAGAGATAATACATCTTCACGGCATCAGAATTAACAGGAGTGGAGAACTCATGACCATCCATTTCTGCAAGAATCAGGGCACCTTCGGGAAGCACCTTTTTTAACCACATATGGACCAATGTAGTTTTGGGAAAATTTACCCCCAGGAATAGGAAAGACTGGCAGTACCTTCCTTAGGACTAGATCATTTACCTTGAAGTGTCTTTGATGCACTTTATGATTGAAAGACTTACCTACTCATGCGGCAACTGGATTGGGCATTTCGTCTCACTCTCAGGAAGAATTGCCCCTATTTTTACCTCTTTAGTTTCTCCAAAGTCACTCAGGTTAACGATGACAGTTTGGTCTACTGTCAAGACTTTAGGTCTTTCATGATGCTCAAGATCACGCTAAAGGTCCGAGGAATCATCAAGTTTGCCGATATCATTGGGATCAATCTCGGTTGCATATAATTCATGATGTTGGACCATTCTCATACCCTCACGTGTCACAAGATTATCTCTGAAACATAAAGTAAGGGATTCAGAAGGACAAACATGGCTAAACATTGCATTTTTTTTTGTAATTTTTGTTTTTTTTTAATTCTTTTCGAAAAAATTTTAACACGAGGGAGCATGAAGAAGCCCAGGCCTCAGAATTTTCCTTGGACTATATTTTTCTTTTATCGATTAGATATCATCACCGGGCTAGTTTGATGTACCTTAACATGCCCTCAAAAACTGAAAAAAACTTGTAATTTCATTGATCATTTTGAAATGAATTACATTTATTGAATGGAAATTGTAACAACCAAGTCCTAGAAACGAGAACGGAAAACAGCACCCGAGACGGGGCAAATCCTAAAATGCAGTAAAAACTCCGACGCAGGCGAAAAAGTAAAGGTTTTACTCTTGTGGGCTAGTGCCCATTTCCTCTAACGGTCCTTCTTCGATAGCTCCAATGAAGACATCATCGAACAGGGTAGTAATTTCTTCCATTGCATCATCAGAATCTCCTGTCATTTGAGGTGTTGGATCATCCATACCTCCCCATCTGTTAGAGATAATGTCACGGGGGTCAACATAAAAACTCGGGGGTGCTGAGTACTTCACATAATAGTCGACCTTGCCGCTCGGTTGCCCTAAAGTGTCGATCACTTCCTTCTCTTTGTCAGCTTTAAGCGTGCTCTCTACGATCTCTTCATCATTAGTCGCGTCTTCGAGCGGAGGCATGTCTTCAGGCAAAGGATCGAACTTGTCCTTCTCGGTGTTCAACGTAGCAAACTCCTCATCCTAGTTAATGACGATCTCGGAGATAGCGGAAATGATGCCAGTGTGATCAGCATAAACGATCAACCCAGCTTCTACCATCCTTGAGATTCTCTCCCTCATGATAGCCAGGGAAATGGCTTCATTACTCGGGTAATAACCGGCTTTCACCAACTCACCATAGACATTGGTGGTGTACACCCTGACATTCTTAACTCGACCAACATTGAAACTGAATATGGCATTCACATTGCCCACGTGATTAGGAAGCGGGTTGCTCTGAACATTCGGCTTAGCGGGTTGGAACGAGAAAGCCTTCGTGTCCATAAGGTTTTGGATTCGGTGCTTGAGGACATAGCAATCGTTGGTTGAGTGCCCCAGTTCACCCATGTGATAATCGCATTTCTTTGACGGGTCGTAGTTATAGAACTGCTTAGGATTGGGCCGCTTTGGCTCAGTAGTAAGCAAACCTTTCCTTCAGAGCACTGCCAATACTTGAGACAACGATCCGGGGAAGGGGCGAATTGCCTCTTGTTGTTTTTCTTCTGAAAGGGTTGACGACCCGAGCTTTGCTGTTGGGTTTCTACTACTTGGATTGTTGGGATAGGGTTAGCGTTCCGCCGGCCCGGTTGGCTATAAGTCACATTCACTTCAGCTGTTGGTTCTTTCTCCTTTCTTGTACTAAATCTTTTGGTCGATGAAGACGGCTCCACAAACCACCCATCCTTCAGTCCTATCTCAATCTGTTCGCCTATAGGGATGAGTTGGTTGAAGTTGTCAGCCGGAATGGCCACCATCCGATTACGGTACTCGAACGAGAGAGTTTTCACGAACATCCTCTTCAACTCACTGTCAATGGGTTCCGGGACAACTTGAGCGGCTAAATTCCTCTATCTGATAGCATAGTCTTTGAAGGACTCAGTCTTTTTCATTTGAGCACGTTCGAGATCATCACGGGTAGGAATGATGTCTGTTATGAACTTGTACTGCTTCAGGAACGCCTCACTAGCTTCCTTCCAGGTTTTGAGGCCATTTATCTTCTTCATAAGATACCAGTTTAAAGCAGGACCCGTTAAACTTGCTTGAAATGCATGGATCATCAGAAGTTCGTTGTCAACATACGAAGTCATCTGTACGTGGTACAACTGCAGGTGGGCTTTTGGGCAGGAAGTGCCATTGTACTTGTCAAAATCTAGCATCTTGAACTTCTTTGGGATTTTGATCTGTGAATACAGAGACAGATCGATTAAAGGTGAATCCTGTGAACCTTCCAGCTGCTTCACTCTCTCTTCGAGTTTGTTGACTCGTTCATCAGGTTTGTCTTTGTTGACGACGATTTGGACGGGGTCATCTTCCAAATCTGGAATATCGTCATCTTCCTCAATGTCGGCATCTTTTCCACCCTTATGTGTCACGCCCCGCGCCCTCCGCGACGCGCCACATCCCTCCTCTTGGTCGTTACGAGTGCGACGTCCCAGGAAGCGTCGCCGACCCAACACACAACCAACACAGAGATCATACACAAGCGGAAGCAAAACGAATAATAATAATACCCAGACATAAGACAATATGAGAACAAGGATAGCATTACAAAAATTACCGAATACAAAATATACATTTTCATATATACGCAAAAGCTTTTACAATATCCATTTACAAACCAAACATACAGACCCAAGATACATACAACAAAAACGGGCCACGGCCACCACACTGGTCAAAAAGGGAGAGGTGGCTAAGGAGGACTAGGTCTCAAAAAGTGTCAGTCCTCGGTCTACTAGGAGGGGAATCTATCCTAGGGCTCCCAGTCGGGATCTGAACTCGACGCCTCCGACGAACTCTCGGAAAACTCCTGGCCACCGTCTGAACTGGCTGCCTCGGACTCGGTCTCCATCTCCGGGTCCTCATCAACCTCCATCGGCTCCTCGACCTCCACATCCATCGGCTCCGGGGCCGGATCCACGATCTCAGGCTCGAAGTCTACTCCTCCCAGCTCCTCGTCCTCCTCTCCTAACTCCGGTCCCTCGTCGATCTCCCAACTCACCTCCATCACTGAATCGGGATCGACTATGTCCCCATCGGGACACTGAGGGTCTAACTGACCCTCCCCGGTAAACGGAACGTCCATGGAACGAAGGGGTCCATACTCCTCCCCAAACCGGTCTCGAAAGCACCAAGCTACATACTCGTGCATCTCGTAATGGGTGGTCCCTACATCTACTACGACTAGGGTATAGTGTCTCAAAAACATCTCCCCATTCCCTATGGGGTGGACTGACATGGTATGCTCCAAATGCTGAGGAATCCCATGTCGCACCGGCGCCTCCGGCTCCTGCGGCATCGTCAAGGTCTGGGGTCTGAAAGGTTGGGTTTTTCAACCGTGAGATGAATCTCAGCAAGTAAAAACCCACTAAACCTAAACTAGGCTAACATGCACCTCCTGACGAGAACAAAACCAAATCAAGCAACAATCATTGACCTAGGCCCTCGGGCCCAGATCGTACTTACCGTCGACCCTGCAGGTTAGGCAATTTAATATAATGATCAATCACATCCTCGGCATGCACATCCACACTTGCGTCATACGCATGCTCAAGCTCTCAAATGCTAGATCACACGCTCATCACCGAGTATCACAAACGATCACAACTATCCATGCGCTCTTATGCGTGCCAATGCATCGATGTAGTACATGCGCGCGTATTTGGATTATAAGATGGAACCGCTCGGACACGTCCCATACCATGCCCAGCAATTCCACCACATAATCTAATACTTAACAATTTACTCATTATCTTATTTTTCCACGGCTCACTAGCCCGGCCTCTGGCCCAATCACAACACTCCGTGGCCAGCGTAAAAACGCCCCCGGCCCAGTGTCTCTAGCCCGCGTTAAACGCATCAGGCGCAACACCGATCTCCTACGATCCAAGCCTACATGAGACTGGTCGTCATCCGGACACACCGGGCATCGTCTTGCTCCAAAGTGCATGAAGACGGAATCGACCCGAAGGCCACGACCCTAAGTACTGGTCGTCATCCGGACACACCGGGCATCGTCTTGCTCCAAAGTGCATGAAGACGGAACCGACCCGAAGGCCTTAAGTGATCACACGGCACACATGCCCCAAATTTTATCTGAACCCGGCGACAAACGCAACGGGCGATTACACGTGATCACATGCTCATGGCAGACCCGCATTCTCGCACAATTTCTTCACATGCCTCACACTCGGCACACGTAATGCGCAGCCATGAATGCTTATGCTCGGGCAATAGGTGAAAATGAGCTGTGAATCACTGTTCTTATGGCTGTGATGGGTTGATCGAGACGCAAGTTGGATTTTTAAAACCAGCATTTAATTGTGAGTAAATGTCGTGAAGAGCTGAAAGTGCGATTTTATGATTTGGAGGGCGGAAATTACTGTTTGCTGGCTGTGATGTATTGTGTGCTGTGTTGTGAGTAGTTGTTTGGTGCGTGGATGGTACCATTAGGTCCATCTTTGAATTTTATGAAAGTCCCATGAATGGCTGAAATCGATTTGAAAACGTTTAAGTGGGGAATAATGCGAATTTGTGCATGAATGCACGTGTGAGGTGTGACAATGTGATTGTGAGTGCAAATGTGTGCACGGAAACTCATGCGAAGGTGTGTAAGTGTGAGAATAGGATCAGCCCAGGTATCATAAGCTCGGGTAGCGATCACGTAGGTCTGTTGCATTTGGCATAGGCTGAGGCTTGAAAAAGCAAGAATGAGAATCGGTCCAAGGCACGATCAGCTCGGGTGAGACCGGGATTAGACCGAGGCATTATAAGCTCAGGTTCCGATCATGTGGGTCCGTCACATTTGGTGCAGGCTGAGTATTGGGGTCGGGCTTGAGGCGTGTGATGCTCAAGTCATGATCAAGGCCTGAGGCGTGTACGGGTACGCGGGCCGGAAGTGGTGTGATGAATGGTCGCAGTGTGCCTAAGGCGTGTACTTCAATGCGAGTCACTGGCGAGGAATGTGAAAGAGGAAATGAGAACGAAATGGATACGGGGGATGAGAATTTCACATGCGTGTGTTGCATATGACTAGATCGTGATTGAGCGCCGATATTTACATGTTAGAGTTTGGCAATATTAATTGATGTGCCTGTACTGTGGTGATTTCATGTGTGTGAATGCGTATGTTTGTGTATTTATTTGAAGGTACGTGATAGCTTAGGTTGGGTTTAGGGGTGTACTTGCTGAGATGTAATCTCATGGTTGTTTCAACCAACAATTTTCAGAACCCCGACCTAAGACATGAACCCTCCACCACCATCACCAGTACGTTTTGGAGTACCAGTGCACACGAAGTACGATGTGGCAGAGTTTCCGATAGGTGATAGGATGACTTGGATTAGACATATTACGACCGTGTATGTAGAGGTAGGATTGCCGTTGTGGGAGACCAATATGTACACAGCTTGGTATTTTCGGGATGTAAATGGGGACGAGTTCAGTCCAATTAAAGGCTTCGATGTCCCATTTGATTTAGTTGGAGAATGGGATCCGGCTGTCGTACCCCCGATAAACGGAGAATTGACTAGTATCGAGATTAGCTTAGCCCAGTCGGGTCTGCATCCAAACCCCACAGTACAGGGATCTTCAGGGGCTGAACATGAACCTAAACCCGAAGCGTTGCAGGCCAAAGCTGACCCGATGGATATAGATTTAGAACCGATCCCTGAGGAGGTACCAGGAGAGGTGGAACCCGAGGTTGAACCTAAGAATAATCCTGTTGAGTCTGAGGAGCCGGAAGGAGAACCGGAGTATATACTCCTGTTTGAGCAGTACATGAGCCCCAATTTTAAGCCTGAGTTCCATTTTTGGGATGTACTAGCTGAGAACGGTCAGGATGAGGTTCCAGCGGAATCGGACGACATCAATCACTTGATTGTGATCGAGGCGGAGCCGGAGTCCTCAGAGGAGCAAACGGTTCGAGAAAGTTCAGAATCGGAGAACGAGAAGTCAGACTCAGAATAGACGCCGAGTAAGAGGTGTAGAGGTTAGGGTGTCTGTTGAAAAGCCAGGCTTTTGTGAGGACCATTTTTTAGGATGAATGCCAGGTCATCGATCCCTTTTGATTTTGACAGTTAATAGTACGGTGTGCACTGTTGTATTAAGGTTTATAGATTGGTGAATATTGTGGTACGAGTTTGTTGAGAAATGAAAATGTATATTCTCCATGTTCTCCCCAGTGTCCAAATGTCAGGGTGAGTTTGTGATTTCCGCTGTGGATTTAAAAATCTCTGATGATTGTATGAGGTCGGCGATATCCTGGGATATCGCACTCTTCGATCGAAGGCGGGATATCGTGGGCTCGACGGGAATTTGGGGCGTGACATCCCCATTTGGATTGGTATCAGAGCAAGGTTAGCTCGATCTAAGATTGGTCGAAAATTAGAGTGATAAGGAGCAGAAACCCTGGGGTAGTAATTAGGGAGATCTTAATGAGTTGTAAGGCGGAACAAGCTACAAGTGCCTCCAGATTATTCGTTGTGATTGTTTAAGTGAGTCAATTGTTGTGTGGCAATTGAATTGCAGGTGCGTCTGGACTTGAGGTACCCGTGTTGTGATTTCGTGATTGGTAGTGGGGAAATGCTTTCTGAGTGAGCTCTCGTGTAAATTCGTTGCTTAGAATCAGATTGATCTAGTTGGTCTAGATCGTTAATTCCTGAGTGGAATTATAGCAGGTAGGAGAGTGGTAGAATTGTGACCATGAACAGCGAAGGAAGAGGTGTAGGAAGAGTCCCAAGAAGGAGTACAGGTAGAGGATCAAGGGGTAAAGGACGTGTTCAAACTAGGGCCGTAGAGGATCTTGGAATGGGTGCTGGAGCGATGGACAATTTAGGGGTCGATACTGGAGCAGTAGCAAACCCCAGAGTGGAAGTTAGACCTATTGAGGATCCTAAAATGAAAGTCATTATGAGGACTTTGGAACGGATTGGTGATATAATAGAACGGCAGACTCAGGAGCGAGCTGCTCCGATTGCCCAAGTTGTCGAGGCCGTTGTTATTGCTAATAATAATGAGCATCAAGGGCAGGGGCAAGTGGTTGTGAATAGACCAATGCACTAATTGGTAGAGCAGTTTATAAAATTGAAACCACCTAAGTTTTCTGGAAAAGGTGACCCTGAGGCTGTATCTCGATGGGTAGAGGAACTTGAGAAAGCTTTCAAGGTGCTAGAGTGCAATGATCATGAGAAAGTGACTCTGGCAGTCTATCAGTTGTAGGATAATGCAAACGATTGATGAAAAGCCACCAGGGATAGGATTTTTCCAGAAGGTACAGCCAAGATTTGGGCTGTTTTTACTGAGAGATTTTATGAGAAGTATTTCTCGGCCAGTGCTAGGGAGAGAAAACTCGCAAAATTTATGAGACTCCGCCAAGGTCAGATGACGGTAGATCAGTATGAGGTGGAATTTGCGAGATTATCTAAGTTCGGGCCAAGAATGGTGGAACATCTCAAGGATAAGGCGCGGAGATTTCTGGATTGATTGAAAGCTTATATCCGTAGCCAGTTGTTACTAGTAAATCTGGGGATGTATGAGCAAATATTTAATAGGGCCCAAGTTCTTGAGCGGGATCAGATGGATAAGGCCGCCGCTTCTAGGTCGAGATTTGTCCAGGGTTGGAATAATTGTAATCCTGAGAAGAGGCCGATGGTTGATAATAGGCATTTCACTCCGCCAGTTAAAAGAAATATTAGGAAGCCAGTCTGGATCGGGAATGGTCCGTGTAAGATTCGTGGAGATAGACATGGCAATGGACCTTATCCAACCAGGGGTGGAGCGTGTTTTGGATGTGGAGGATTTGAGCATCATATAAAGAATTGCCCCAATCCCAAACAGAATAGACCGCCTGCTTTGCCGCCACCTCGGAATGGGAACCAGACTGGAACGGCCTAGACAGCAAACCAGAATAGGCCTCAAGCGCAAGGACGAGTATATGCTATGGCTAGACGAGAGGCTGAAAACGTACCAGGAGTTGTCACAGATACGATTTCTCTATGTAACCATGCTGCGTATGCTTTATTTGACCCTAGAGCGTCGCATTCTTTTATATCGAAACAGTTTGTTGAGTTGATTGAAATAGAACCGCAATTGCTTGATGTTGTGTTATGCGTGACAACTCCCTTGAATGATAAGATGTTGATTTCGTTGGGTTGTCCAAATTGTAAGATTGTAATTGGAGATAGGGAGGAAATGATTGATTTAGCGGTTCTAGATATGTACTACTTTGATGTGATAGTGGGTATGAATTGGCTGTCTAAACAGAGGGCTGTAATGGATTACAACAGCAGGGTGATCCAATTTAATCCTATTGGATATCCGGAATTTAAATTTGTGGGAAGTTAAGGAGGACCCTTGATTCCATGGATTTCCTCAGTGGAGATGGCGAAACTGTTGGACGAAGGGTATCAAGAATTTCTAGCTACAGTAGTGGATTCGACGGCTAAAGAGCTGAGGCTTGAAGATATAACGGTAGTATGTGAGTATCCCGATGTGTTTCCTCAAGAATTACCGGGATTATCGCCGGAAAAAAAAGTAGAGTTTGTAATTGAGTTGGCACCTGGAACTGAGCCAATCTCGACGGCACCTTATAGAATGTAGCTGCCGGAGTTAAAGGAATTAAAGATGCAGATACAGGAATTGTTAGACAATGGATTTATTTGTCCCAGTGCGTCTTCGTGGGGAGTACCGGTTTTATTCGCAAGGAAGAAAGATGGATCAATGAGATTATGTATAAATTACAAGCAGCTGAATCAGGTGACGGTTAAAAATAAGTATCATTTGCCGAGAATTGATGATTTATTTGATTAGTTACAAGGGGCTTCGGTGTTCTCTAAAATCGATTTGAGAACAAGATATCATCAGTTGAGGATTAGGAAGGAGGATATACCGAAGACAGCATTTAGGACGAGATACGGGCATTATGAATTTACAATGATGCTATTTGGATTGACAAACGCCCATGTTGCCTTTATGGATCTGATGAATCGAGTGTTTAAAGAATTTTTAGATTAGTTTGTAATTGTGTTTATCGATGATATACTGGTATACTCGAAAAGCCCAGAGGAGCATGAGTTTCATCTGCATCGAGTGTTACAGACCTTGCGGGAGAACGCATTGTACGCTAAGTTTAGCAAGTGCGAATTTTGGCTTAGTCGAGTAGCATTTCTCGATCATGTGATTTCCGGATAAGGAATTTCTATGGATCCATCGAAGATTGAGGCTGTGATGAAGTGGCCTAGACCGACAACGGTAATAGAAGTTCGGAGTTTTCTGGGTCTAGCTAGATATTATCGTCGTTTTGTGGAAGGATTTTCGGCAATAGCAATGCCGTTGACACATTTATTGAAGAAGGAGATGAGATTTGAATGGACAGATAAACGCGAAAGAAGTTTTCAGGAGTTGAAGCACAAATTGACAACGGCACCGATGTTGACTATTCCATCAGAACCTAAAGGGTATGAGATATATAGTGACGCATCGTTGAAAGGATTAGGGTTTGTGTTGATGTAACATGGGAGAGTGGTAGCCTATGCATCTAGACAGTTGAGGCCACATGAATTGAATTATCCGACGCATAACTTGGAGCTAGCCGTAATAGTGTTCGCCTTGAAAATTTGGCGACATTATTTATGCGGAGAAAGATTTCAGATTTATACTGACCATCAGAGTCTTAAGTACTTATTCTCGTAGAATGAGTTAAATATGAGGCGGCGACGATGGATGAAATTATTGAAGGACTATGATTGTGATATTCTATATCACCCCGGAAAGACTAACCGAGTAGCGGATGCATTGAGTCGGAAATCGAGCATCATGCATTTGATAGTCAAGGAGTAGACCCTGTTGGAGAAAGTGCGAGACTCGGCGTTCAAGTTTGAAGTAAGCCGAGTCTCGAGTCTATTAGCCACATTAAGGATGGAGCCGGAAATCCAGGCTAAAGTTAAAGTTTTGCAATCTACATACCCAAATATACATAAGGTTATTGGGATGGACGCTACTAAAAGAAAACCGGATTTTCAGATATCCGAAGACGGTACATTGAAATTTCAAGGACGGATATGTGTGCCAGACGACGCAAGAGTCAAGGAAAAACTTTTATCAAAAGCGCATCGTAGTCATTATAGTATCCACCCAGGTAGTACTAAAATGTACAGAAATTTGAGGCAATATTATTAGTGGAATGGTATAAAGTTGGATATTGCTAAACACGTGGCTAAGTGCCTGACGTGTCAGCAGGTGAAAGCGCAACATTGTAAACCTGGAGGATTGTTGCGGCCATTGAAAATCCCAAAGTGAAAATGGAAGCATATAACCATGGATTTTGTATCGGGATTGCTAAGAAGTCAAAGAGGTCATGACACTATTTGGGTGATTGTCGACAGATTGACTAAGTCGGCACACTTTTTGGCAGTGCGAAAGGATTTCACGTTGGAATGGTATGCTGAGCTGTACGTGCAGTAGATAGTTCGCCTGCATGGGGTACTAGTGTCGATAACTTCAGATCGTGATCCTAGGTTTACGGCCAATTTTTGGAGAAGTCTGCAGACGGCGTTAGGATCCAAGTTACAATTTAGTACAGCTTATCATCCTCAGACAAATGGCCAGTCTGAGAGGACAATTCAAATGTTAAAGGATATGCTCAGAGCGTGTGTACTGGATTTTCAGGGTGAATGGGAAGAGCAACTACCCTTAGTGGAGTTTGCTTATAATAATAGCTTTCAGCAGAGCATTGGAATGGCGCCCTTTGAAGCATTATATGGCAAAGCTTGTAGAATGCCCATGTGTTAGGACGAAGTGGGAGAAAGGGCTATAACAGGGCCAGAGTTAGTCGAACAATCGATTGAGGCAGTTAAGATCATTCGCGAAAGGTTGAAGACAGCGCAAAGCTGTCAAAAGAGTTATGCAGACAGAAGGCGAAGATCTTTGGAATTCTAAGTAGGGGATTACGTGTTCCTTAAGGTTTCGCCTATGCGAGGATTATCCCGATCTGGTAAGAAAGGAAAGTTGAGTCCGAGGTACGTGAGACCCTTCGAGGTGTTAGAAAGGATTGGAGATTTGGCGTATTTCCTTACATTACCGCCAAATATATCGCAAATGCATAACGTGTTTCATGTATCGATGTTAAGAAAATATGAACCGGACCTGACGCATGTATTGAATTATGAAGAGATATAAGTGGATGATAAAGTGTCGTATGTCAAGAAACTAGTAAGAATTGAAGGTTGGAAGGAACGGGTTCTGAGGAATAAGACAATCCCGATGGTCAAAGTTATCTGGGAGCACCATGGGACCGAAGGCGCAACTTGGGAAAGCGAACAAATGATGCAATGTCAATACCCCCAGCTGTTTGAGCAATAATAGGAATTGTAAATCTTGAGTAGTTGTGAGATTGTAAATTTCGAGGACGAAATTTTTGTAAAGATGGAAGATTGTGACATTCCGAAATTCCACCAATTGAAATTTATAAAATAACTGAGTTTTATGAAATATGCACATAGTAAATTCTCGCCTGAAACTGATCATTCCTAGGATGCTAACCATTAGGGAAAGACTAATAGGGGAATTAAATTTATACGACTAAAGAAAATTCGATCGTGAATTGATTTTCGACCATTAAATCAATGAAATGATATTTTGAGCCACTATTAGCCAATCTAAGAATAGTCAGGGGTCAGTTCGTCACTGTTCTAGTAGTGAATCGCGGGTGATTCCGCTGGACCACAAAATGACTTGACGAATGATCCTGAACCTATACCAAACGATCGTACCCCTCAGATCAAGTGATTGATCTTCGCAATTTTAATGACAATTGAGGTCATCACGTACCGAACGAACTTGCACGTGACTCGATTCAGTATCAGTCATGAGTCGATTCCGCGAATTTCCCCAGCAAGCCACCCGTTAGTTTGAAAAACGCTCGAGTTGCGTTTAATAAAATTTAATTATTGAATTTAGCCCAAATTGGACATCAAAAATTAGGAAATCACGATGGAACATTAGGACAATATTGCATGGGACATGTTCGAATTTTGGGTGCACTCAAATCCTTCAGAAAAATTCGATTTGGGTAAGAAACGGAGAAAGTGACCAAAATAACCCTAAGAATTAATAAAGGGAAAGCTTTAAGGGTAAATGGGCATTTTGGTAATTTTACCCTAAATTTTTTATTGGACAATTTTACCATTGGATTTTTGGGAAATTACAATAATATCCTTGGATATTTTTGGGTGAGATTTGATCTCAGTTTGATTTCGTTTGTGAGAGAGGGGTATGATGGTAATTTAACATTTTGGGTCAAATTCACACTATTTGAGTCAAGACCTCATCTCTCTCTCTCTCACCTCTCTCTCATCGCTCGATCTCATCTCTCCCTCACTCTCCCGATTCTTTCCCCCCACCGTGAGATCCTTCGGCTGCCTCTCCCACGCCAAACTGCCGCCCATCGCCACCGTACGCCAGTCACCGCCGTTCGCCGCCTTGCTACCCTCACGCCGCCACCACCAACCTCACCGTCTCTCTCTCTTTCTCTCTCTTCCCATGAGGCCAAGACTCACGGCCAAGGCAGCCGTGCCGCCGCCGCACATCGCCGAGCCTCGCCGCCGCTCACCGTCGTCTCCGCCGTTCTCGATCGAGTGCCGCCGCTTTCTGTTCTAGCCGATTTAGTCTAGAACTCGGTAAGTCGCGTTCTAAACCCCAATTTAGGACATTGGGTATTGACGGATAAATCGATTTAGGGTGAAATCGGGTTTATGCGGGGGTGAAATTGTGTGAATTAAGATGGAAATTGCGTGGCGGGCCTTAGGAATTAATTTTGAAATTTTTGGTGGAAATTTAGAGGGTGAAAATGAGTTGTGAATCACTGTTCTTATGGCTATGATGGGTTGATCGGGACGCAAGTTGGATTTTTAGAACCGGCATTTAATTGTGAGTAAATGTCGTGAAGAGCTAGAAGTGCAATTTTGTGATTTGGAGTGCGATAATTACTATTTGCTGGCTGTGATGTATTGTGTGCTGTGCTGTGAGTGGTTGTTTGGCACATGGATGGTACCGTTAGGTTCGTCTTTGAATTTTATGAAAGTCCCGTGAAGGGCTGAAATCGATTTGAAAACGTTTGAGTGTGGAATAATGCGAATTTGTGCGTGAATGAATGTGTGAAGTGTGACAGTGTGATTGTAAGTGCAAATGTGTGCACAGAAACTCATGCGAAGGTGTGCAAGTGTGAGAATGGGATTGGACCGGGTATCATAAGCTTGGGCAGCGATCACGTAGGTCTGTTGCATTTGGCACAGGCTAAAGCTTGAAAAAGCAAGAATGAGAATCGGTCCGAAGCATGATCAGCTCGGGTGAAACCGGGATTGGACCGAGGCATTATAAGCTCAGGTTCCGATCATGTAGGCCTATCACATTTGGTGCGAGCTGAGTATTGGGGTCAGGCCTGAGACGTGTGATGCTCAGGTCATGATCAAGGCCTAAGGCGTATGTAGGTACGCGAGCCTGAAGTGGTGTGATGAATGGTCGCAGTGTACCTGAGGCATGTACTTCAACGAGGGTCACTGACGAGGAATGTGAAAGAGGAAATGAGAACGAAATGGATACGGGGGATGAGAATTTCACATGCATGTGTTGCATATGACTAGATCGTGATTGAGCGTCGATGTTTGCATGTTAGAGTTTGGCAATATTAATTGATGTGCCTGTACTGTGGTGATTTCATGTGTGTGAATGCGTGTGTTTGTGTATTTATTTGGAGGTACGTGATAGCTTAGGTTAGGTTTAGGGGTGTACTTGCTGAGATGTAATCTCATGGTTGTTTCAACCAACAATTTTCAAAACCCCGAGCTAAGACATGAACCCTCCACCACCATCACCAGTACGTTTTGGAGTACCAGTGCACACGAAGTATGATGTGGCAGAGTTTCCGATGGGTGATGGGATGACTTGGATTATACATACTACGACCGTATATGTAGAGGTAGGATTGCCGTTGTGGGAGACCAATATGTACACAGCTTGGTATTTTCAAGATGCAGATGGGGACGAGTTCGGTTCAGTTAAAGGCTTCGATGTCCCATTTGATTTAGTTGAAGATTGGGATCCAGCTGCCGTACCCCCGATAGACGAAGAATTGATTAGTATCGAGGTTAGCTTAGCCTAGTCTGGTCTGCATCCAAACCCCACAGTACAGGGATCTTCAGGAGCTGAACACGAACCTAAACCCGAAGCGTCGCAAGCCAAAGCTGACCCGATGGATATAGATTTAGAGCCGATCTCTGAGGAGGTACCAGGAGAGGTGGAACCCGAGGTTGAACCTAAGAATAATCCTGTTGAGTCTGAGGAGCCGGAAGGAGAACCGGAGTATATACTCCTGTTTGAGCAGTACATGAGCCCCAATTTTGAGCCTGAGTTCCATTTCTGGGATGTACTAGCTGAGAACAGTCAGGATGAGGTTCCAGCGGAATCGGACGACATCAATCACTCGATTGTAATCGAGGCAGAGCCGGAGTCCTCGGAGGAGCAAACGGTTCAAGAAAGTTCAAAATCAAAGAACGAGAAGTCAAACTCAGAATGAACGCCAAGTAAGGGTATAGAGGTTAGGGAATCTGTTGGAAAGCCAAGCTTTTGTGAGGACCATTTTTGAGGATGAATGCCAGGTCATCGATCCCTTTTGATTTTGACGGTTAATAGTACGGTGTACACTGTTGTATTAAGGTTTGTAGATTGGTGAATATTGTGGTACAAGTTTGTTGAGAAATGAAAATGTATATTCTCCATGTTCTCCCCGGTGTCCAAATGTCAGGGTGAGTTTGTGATTTCCGCTGTGGAGTTAAAACTCTCCAATGATTGTATGAGGTCAGCGATACCCTGGGATATCGCACTCTTCGACCAAAGGCGGGATGTCGTGGGCTCGACGGGGGTTTGGGGCGTGACATCTTATATTTCACCAACTTTTTATTGCCTTCTTAGTAATGCCTTAAATTCACTAACTCTTACATGAATTTACAAATTTTTATTTGGCAGAAATCCTAATCACCGAAATACTTACCACAATTTATTTGATTTTTTTAAATTTATTAACTGATGTAGTCCTTTACCAACTCTTTAATTTATCAACTCTTATATGACTTACTAACCTTTATCTGTGTGACTTACCAGAGTTTCATTCATTAATCTACCATACTAACTCTAATATGAGTCGCTCGCGCAAATAGCGTCATGCAAGAGATGATGAGCTCCTTTGGATTACAATTTAGATATGTTGAGTGTTAATTACTTTCACTTTCTCTTATGATAGAAACAAAAATTGCTTTCGTTTCTCTATGTGTATCGTTAGAAAGAGAGTAATTAAGAATCGACTGATGCTACATCAATTATACAAATACCAATTCAATCATAATCTCTCAAATTGGCCAATTTAACCCTGAATCTTTTGACAAATTGCCAACGTAATCCTTCTGGCTAATTTTGGTCCGAAAACGCTAACGTAAACAATTTTTTTAATTTTTTTCTTAATTTCTTTTCCTTTAATTTTTATTTTTTCTTTACTTTTTTCTTTTTATTATGACTGGCGAGGTAGGCCTAGGGGAGGGCAACTCACCCTTGCCAGATCCACCGAGGGCTTGACCGTCGCATCCCTCGCCGACCACAATAAAGTATACTATCCCTATGC
The DNA here is from genome assembly GCA_024500025.1 of Syzygium aromaticum. Taxonomy (NCBI): domain Eukaryota; kingdom Viridiplantae; phylum Streptophyta; class Magnoliopsida; order Myrtales; family Myrtaceae; genus Syzygium; species Syzygium aromaticum. Next base: position 11,520,572 of record CM044894.1, on the reverse strand, counting down.
ATTTGATGTCGTTACTTAGCTAGAATTAGTTCCATTTAATTTTTTACTTCTTAAATTCAATTAAAATTTTAATTTTCCTTTATAGAAATCGTGTGCGATAATTTACAAACAAAATCTTAGCACAAGGCATGGAATCAAAATTTGATATGAAAGGTTAGTTTTGCGGTAACTTTTGTTTTCTATCGTGCTAAATGATTAGATTCCACATATTAGTTTTCTTTTCGACCTTAATTTTTGTGGTTTTACGGTATAAGTGGCATTCTTAACAATTGATTATGGAAATTCTATATTCTGGTTTCCAAAATCCTACACTTGAAATGTGTGGTCAGCATTTCTCTGTCACTTGACTTGCTTTAGGTTGCCGTCTTCCTAGCATTGCCTTGCTTTAGGTTGTCCGGATTTCTAGCCAGGATATGATTAGATCAAATAGGATATAAAATCCAAGGATTTTGCCATATTATATCTACTGTTTGGTAAATTACAGTAATAAAATCGGATATTGTCATATTTTATTACGTCCATTATTTGTTATTTATGACATGTCAATATAAATGAATCTAAAATTGCATAAATGAATATTGTAAAAATCTCTCATAATTCATTGCCAAATCTAGTAAGAGAGTAAAAATATGACCATTCACTTTTGTGATTACGAAAAGTATAGTACTTGGACTCCCTCGTCATTTTCATGGAACTTTAACATGAACTAAAAAACTACAGAGTCGTGAAGTTTCAACATGTCACGCCCTGCACCCTACGATACGTCACATCCCTTACAAAGGTCGATTCGAGTGCGACGCCCCAGGACGCGTCGCCGACCTAACGCACAACACAGAAATTAAAGCACTCGCGAAAGCAATACAACACCTGGACAAATTTAAATCACACCACCAAGGATAGCCAGACAACCAACAATATGAATAAATATACACTTGCATAGAAACTAGGAACCATATACATTATCCATTTACAACCTGCGCTCAAAAATCAAAAACGGGTCAATGGCCACTACTGACAAAAAGGGGTAAGTGACCCGGGCAATCAGGATTACTAACAACTAGAAGGGGTTCCGGTCAAAGAGGTACTGGCCCGATTTACCTAGGATTAAAGCTATGCCTACGGAACCCAATCCAAGTCGGATCCCGATGACTCAGAAAAGCTATTAGACAACTCGACATCAAAGTCTAGGGAATCCTGCTTGGACTCGGCCCCAACTGACTCCTCCTCGGAATCCATCAGCTTGGCCTCGTCCTTCGGCTCTACGTCCTGCTCCATGGGCTCAGGCTCCTCGTCTTCTAACTCCATCGGCACCGGTTCCACGTTCCCAACCTCCGGCATGCGGTCCGAGCTTGCCAGTTCCCCATCGGGACACTGGGGGTCAAGATCCCCAGCATCTATCAGCGGAACCTCAAATGATCGGAAAGGTCCGTAGGTCCTCTCCTGATCTCGGATGCACCATGCTATGTACCTATGGGCTTGGTTCAGATCCTCGCCCGCTTCTACCCAGACTGTGGAAAGATATCTAACCCAAAAGTCCCCATTTCCGGCGGGGTACACCGTCTCCTCCCGATCTATCTAGAGAGGAATCCCAAAACAGACTGGCACTAAAGACATCTCAAGGTCGGGGGTCTGAAAATTTGGGTTTGAACAACCGTGAGAATAAATCTCAGCAAGTAGGTTCCCTAAACCTAAGTTAGGTTAACATGCACCTCCTGACGGACACCAAACAATCCAAAGACTAACTAAAAGTGGCTTACGCCCTCGGGCCCAAATCCAACACGTGATAATCCTGCAGGTTAGGCATTATGCATGTAAATAGCAAACTTGCATAGAACTCAATCGCAGAACGGATATGCACATCGTTTCACCACGACATATATTATACATATGCTTGTGCTCACACTCACGTTGATGCCTCATCAATGTACTTCGAACACTTGCACTCCTGCAAACTTGCAATTGCCAAATTCACCGACCCGCGTAAAACGCATCAGGTCCATTATCTTGAGATCAATCTCCGGCTCGCGTAAAACGCTGCAGGCTCATGACACTTAACCCGCGTAAAACGCATTAGGCTGGTCATCTTCCAATAATCCGGGCATCGTCCCGCGTAATACACATCAAGACGGTTCACTATCCCGCGTAAAACGCATCAGGGTCTCATGTGATCACATATTCACACACCGATTATTATCTGAACCCCGCGTAAAATGCATCAGGGCTATTAGATGATCACACGCTCATGTCACCCGTGCATACTCACATAATGCACGTGCTATGCCAATGCTTGATAAGCATGATCATGACCATAACAATCACACTCGGGAATCCAAATTCTACATTGAGCATTCAATTTCACTTGGCTACACACTTAATAAATATCTCAACATGCTCAATTAATGCCATAACATACTCACTTAAGCAATTCAATCAAAACAGCCATGGTACTCAATTGGCACACAAAATCACGCGATCGAGCCAATAGAATTACATATGCTTAAGGCCCACTAAGCATCTCATCATTTAGCCACACCAAGCACACAACATGGCATAACATAATCAATCATAAATTGTGCGCAGTTCAGCCACTTCATAGGCGATCAAGACATTCTAAGCATTTCACACAAAAATCACACATTAACCGAACAATGCCCAATTAACTCCATAATGAACAACCACCATACAGTCCCCTTTAGGCCACTAATCCACCTCTAAATCATCACATTAGTCCATAAAATTAGCCACCACGAGAACCGGCTTAGGCACGCACTAAAATTCGCATTTGAACCCAAACTTACTCCACACTTGTGCCGATCCAACCCAATCTATTCAGCCATTACACAGCCCATTCTAAACCTTCAAACCTCAACTAAAATCTTCACACTAAGCCACAAATTAGCCACAAGAACAGCCACCACTCGGTCCATAAATTTCCTCCGCTAAAACTACAATTTCGCCCCAAATCAATATGTCTAAGCTTCACCTCATCACAGCACTCCACAGCCCACTAGACCTTGATCAACAATCATCCTAGGCCCTCAAATTAGCCACAACATCAGCCCCTAACAGCCTCGATAAAGTAACCCCTAAAATACCCTAATTTACCCCTAAATCCATCTAAAAAAGCAATCTAGCCTAATTAGGGCTTAGGGTCGAACTCACTTGGATTCTTGGGCTTCCAACAAGGCTGAGCAAGTGGCGGTGATAGCTGGGCAGTGGCGGCGAGTGGCGACTCCGGCGAGTTCCTTGCGCGACTGAGGAAGAGAGGAGGAGATAGGAGAGGGAGAGACACGGCAAGGGAGAGGAGAGAGAGGGTCGGGATGGTGACGGTGGGGTGAGGCAAGGGGACGGCAGCACTAGCGGCGGCTGCTTCTTGGCAAGCGACAACAGCGGGGGCGTGAGGTCGGGGAGGGAGGAGCTCATGGGAGAGGGGAGAGGGGAGAGTGGCCGGTGGCTTGCAGGGAGAAAATGAGAAGAGAGAGAGAGACTAGAGAGTATATAGAGTGAGTGAGATAGTAGAGTGGTTGATCAAACATTCAAAATGCCAACTTTGCCACTAATCCAAAGGTTGAGGTTTAATCTTGACAAAACTCTTGGGGGCATTTTAGACCATAATTTCCAGCTTTATTGGGCTGAAACAAAATAATATAAAACCTTAAAATAATCTCCAATTAACCCCAAAAATTCAGAATCCAAGCTTAGGGGTACAAGGGCAAAAAGATAATTTTTCGGCCCTGGGTCAAATTTCCAAATTTCGACTCTACCAATCCCAAATATGAGTGGCCACATAAAAATGACGTCGTCCTTGCAAAAATAGTCGCGCACACCCACAAAATTCAACACCGAAGTTCGTGCTCAATTTCACGATCAATTTAATTCAATTTGCAGTTTTAGCGTCTTTCACTAACGAGCGGCTGTTTAGGGGTTACGAGTATCAACCTAGGATACTCGAGTCGTGACGATGTCGATTTTCCAGAAAACACGAGGATCTATCGCTAGTCCCAGTGGTCACGGTCGTTCGAAACAAGTTCGGAATCGTTCGCCACGCGCGTACTCTCGATCGTGCGGAATCACCCACTATCCGTTCGTACGTCGTCGGTCGACCTCAATCCATCACTTTCCTTGGACCGGCCTACTTGGCACAAAATATTCTCTCATCGTATCTCGGAATCGAACTCAATTCGCGGTCGAGTTCTTGAGTCCACGTACCGTTTTTCCTAGTTAGCCTTTCCCTATCGGTCAGTATCCCGAGATTGATCAGATCCGGGTGAGACTTACTGAAACGCAATGAGAAATAATATCAATTTCATTGGCAACGAAAGTGGGTCGAATTTCAGAATGTTACACAACATGAACTAGAGATACATAGGAGTATGAGACGATAGAGGGTAAGTTTTTTAGAAATTTCATTAACCCTCATTTTTCAAGAATTAGAAAGATCCTTTTCAAATTTGAATTTGTTTATTAAAATTTGGGTTCTTCTACCTCACTTTTATTTACTCAATTTTTTTAAAATTTTTTCCATCTCTTTTTAAATTTTTTTTATTCCCTTCCATCAATCCTTTATAAAAATTTTATAAACTTATAAACTATACTATTATACCTAAATTATGTAATGATATAGATATTAAATATATATTATAGAGTAGAAAGCAATTCAATTATATAAATAATATAGGAATATATACAAGCTAAAATTATTTTTTTTTGTTATTCTAAATTTTCTTTTTAATATTATAATTCAAATATTATTTTATATTTAAATATTAAATTATTTTTATTATTTAAAAAGTTTGTTTCGAAAAAAATAGCTTTTATATCATAAATATGAGAAATCCTGTCTACCTTTATTCCACCTTTTCCCGGGATAATTTCATCTAGGCTATATCCCCCATATATCTGGTTTTATCCCATCTTGAGTAGAAACCAAACCATGATAGGATAAATGTTATCATATTCCTGAATTTTAGCATGACTACCAAACGCAAAATATAAGGGGCATTCTTAACGATTGATTTTGGAAATTCTATATTCTGGTTGCCAAAATCACACACTTGAAATGTGTAGTCATCATTTCTCCATCACTTGATGGCACCGTCTTCCTAGCATGGCCCTATAATAAGTTTTCAATTAAGGTGAACGATTCGATCTAACCGCATAACACTATTTCATCACACTGGAAAATAATATCATGACAGCTAATTCATTTTTCCCCGCCTTAACTTTGAGTAGTCTACTCATCCAAATGCAAAATGCGTCATCAATTTTATCCTGATTTAATTCATGCTAGACATAAACTGTTGCGGAAGTCAAGTGATCAAATAATAAATCTGACAAAATAAGAAAATAAATTGAACACCAGATTTACATGATTCAGTCGTTATGACCTATATCCACGAGAAGAGGAGCAACGAATTACATTATAGATCAAACGATATAATGAAAATTACAACCACACTCGAGTCACTCGAGTCACTCAAACACTGTAGGTGTTTCCTAAGCTCCAATTACACTCAATAACTCATATAGTATTTAGTCCCACAATTCCTTGTGAAATAATCTCTCAGTCTTACAAATGAATTGACACAAATTCTTGCCACAAGAATTTAATCGACTACAACACACTCATATATATTCAGGGTGTGTGTAATTCACAAGCAGAAGCTCCTCATTGATGCTCTTCACAAATAATGTTCCCTTCTTATTTATAGGCAATAATTGGATTCAAATTAAGAAATCTCTTTTTAGGAAATCTTTTCAAATTAGAAAACCATTCGATTAGGAAACCTATTCAAAATAGAAAACTTACATGTATTAGGAAACTTCTTTATTCATGCTGAAACTCGAAATATATTTTAACATAAACGATTACGTTTTGAGCCGAATGTTGTAAAGTCATGAAAGGAAACCAAGTAAATAATTTTTCGATTCATTGTGAATTCCATAATCTAACGTGGATGGCCTAGTTTTGACCATACGTAAGAAGCAGACTTACTTTGATGCATGAAAGGGAGCTCGTGATATGTACCGCCCAATCAGCATACAAAATGACCTGAAGTTCTGGTGTTTCAATCAAGTCCCACCGTATGACATATGTCTGTCAGTCATAATAAACCAAAGCATGAGTCTTGTAGGATATGAACTGGTGCAGAAGTGGGGAAAGAAAAAAAATTGAGGTATCCCACGAAAATGTGTTATCTCTTCAATATAGGCCTAAAGAGCTTATCTACAATCTTGATGGAATCTCAAATCTTAGTAGCTCCATAAATGTCACCTATTGGAATAGTTGTCTAAAAAGTTATAAACCTATTGTACGGCAGCCAATTTAGTTTTAAATCCATCAATTGTGTTAATTTAGTCATAAATCCATTATTTTGATATTTGGCTGGAATGACTACATTGGCAAACCGTCTAAAGTTTTAGGTCTAAATTGACAAATCATCAAAAAGGTTTAGTACTAAATTGACACATTTGAAAAATTTAGGACTAAATTGATAAATTGTCAAAAGGTCTAAGATTAAATTTGCGCAATAAAAAGATTTGGGATTAAATTAACCTTCGTATAATAGGTTTATGACTTTTTGGATAATTTTCCTGTCACCTCTTGGCTCCTAATATATATAACCAAAAATTGAGAGCGGTGTTTCGCCTGAAGAAGACACAACTCAAATCAATCCTAATAAACTACTGAATTTATAGATACGCCAATCATAAGTCAACCAGCTTGCAAATGAAGCACCTGCTAGTCCCCCAAAGAAAGGCCTTCAAGATTATGACAGTGCGTGAATCATGTGTTTGGTGCAATCGACATCGCCTGAGGGTCCGATTGAACAGTTTCACCTAGCATCCTATAAGAAATTCATAGAAACAACTTGCGAGGAATCAATAAGGGGGTCTATCAATATTCACGTGCCTTTCGAAGGTATGCAATGTATTGAATGTCCCACCAACAATGGTTGGTTGGACTGCTGCTCTGTGATCGACAATAGTTTAACACTAAGGGACCCCTGCTTTTTTAATAGTTTTTCACTGTTCCATTGCACCACTGGCTTTCTTTAGAGTGGAAGTTGTTGGTTGGACGATCTTGGCCTACAGTTTGCATCATTGATTGCATTGATAATCATAGGCCCAATTACATCAGTTATGTGCCTCACAATGTGGTTGGCGATATCATTTATTTTTCCTCAGGCAACCTCCTCACGGTTAACACTTTACGGGAGTTTGGTGCAACTTCCCTCGTTTGCTCTTCAATGTGGCGTCTTGAGATGTCAGCGTTTCCCACACGGTTTTCTTCTGCCGATCGTGGAGCGGCTGAAGATTCAAAATGCACAACCCCTCACATGTTGGCATTGGACTGTCGCCAGCAGCGTTGTCGATTACCTGTTGATCTAATTTTTGCCATAGCAATTTCCTCATATTAACAACAGAGGTCCTAACGGGCGTACTAAAAAAATATTTCACCCAAAAAGTGAAAGATTTTTCACCAAAAAAATTGATTTTGTTTTTCTTTTTTTATGAAAATGGGTTCTTTGCCAATTTTTGGATGGAAAATCTGTACGGCTCATGTCAAAAGCAAGTAAAAGACAAGTTATGAAATTTAAAGAACTATAAAGTTGGAGAAGATTACGAAGGATTAAAACTGTAAATAATAGTGTTATGGTATCAATGGTTGATTGATCGCCACTACAAGAGTTCACTGTCAGTATTTACATCCCACTTAACAACAGTTACAAAAAAATATTTATCACACTAATTACAATTTATGCTACACGTTCCCCGAGTTTTTAGCCGTGCTTTTTGTACTCCAGTAATTTTCATCCAAAACAAAGTTATAACTTCCAAGATCACCGAGAAAACGAACTGTCACGTGGTACTAGAACTGCCACTTGGAATTGGAGTCGATACATCATTGCTGTCTTTTAACTCAAACACTCAGCAAAAAAACCTGAAGTAGTGGACTAGTGATGAGCTATGTCGACTGACAACGGCCTTCCTTGATAATCTACTCCATGTTCGTTGTCAATGACTTCACTGATGACCCGTCGATTCTTCAAGTCAATTGCCTTGATGATTAGTTGATTATTCTGACCAAAACTTAGTATAGGCAATTGAGTTCACCACTCATCGGTAATAAAGGTTGGCAATTTTCTAGTGCAAGCACTTCACAAAAAGAGAGGGTTCCTAGCACCTAATCTATGCCTACACAAAAACTTTTGGGTACCTGTTCGTAAAATTCTGCACGTGTCAACGAACGTGTTGAACAAGTAATATAATGATAAGAAGAGTATCGTCCCATAGAGATTGATAATAATAAACCAATTAAATATTAAAAATAGACTAATTCTAAAATTTATCTAACTGATCAAAATATAATTGAGAACAAATAAAAATTGACAATTTTTAAAAACGAAATTTATAAACTAAAGACAGATAAACAATCAGGTAAAATATGTTAGAGCATTCAATTTTACCATAACCACTAGATATGAATTTCAGATCATTATGTATACAAGAACAATATCAAACATGTGATAGCGGAATTTCCTAGTCTATTTACTATCATATTTCTAGGTATAGCAAACATACTCAGTTTATCAATTCACTATATTTCTATGTAAATTTAAATAAACATAAGCGCATTAAAATCTGCGAATATTCCCGGTTTACAATAAATCTTTTGGACCACCTTATCACCGAAAGCTACACAAATAACATGGTATATTTCTATCCACATTTAATTTATGGTTATATATTATAATGAGCAATTGCATATTATTACTTTTCACTCTCAAACATGCACATCAGATCATTCAAGTGGTGGCCAGTCACCTAAACGCATTAAGCACAATAATATATAACTCACATGAATGAAATTACTTGCAAAGCATAAAAGGCATAAAATTCATATCATCATGGTTAGGCTAAATCGTAGCTCTAACAAAGAAAATTAGAACATAATAGAAGAAGAAACGACAATAGAAATTAAACCAAACATCTTGAATCAAAGAACAAGAATTATGTCACCACTTTTGTCTTCTCTTCAAAATACTTGAAAAACTCTTAGAACACTGAAAACAAAAACGATCTCTCTCTCTATATACTCTATGTTCCCCCAAGTTATCCTATTTATATAATAGCATTCAAGACTCCTCTCACAAGACAATTACTTCTTTTTTCGCATAAAATTAGGGAATAAATCGCAGAATTCCCAATGTGATATCCACTTTCTAACTCTTCTCTGGGTTGCATATTTCTTTCCTTCTTTTTGCCATAGTTTCCTTATTTTCTCAATATCTCAATATTCTGCATAAACAAGGAAATATTAAGTAAATAAAAGGAAATCCAAATATATTCTAACAAATATTGCATTATTTGTTGCCTAAAGTAGATAAAGTAACTCTATTTTTATAGAGTTATCAAACCCCCAAACTTAACATTTTGCTAGTCCTCGAGCAAAAGCAAGATATAAGACATACTCAAGCTAACAGCTCCCTCCATGACTTCCTTCCATAATTGCTCAAAATCACAATTCAAAGAAAAACACAAATTTCATCCAAACATTGAAATAGATTCATAAGTTAAAATCGATTCTAACTATGTGATCCAAGTGTGTGTGTGAGTCCTCATCTTTTCGAATTATATGCCGTCCAAATAAGTTCACATTAGTATGCAATCTCTCAAAAACTCTTTATAATTATAACCAAATCTCATAAGTTTGCTTTTCATTCCTCTCTCCACTAATGTAAGCTAATCATCCAACCAAAAATCAATAGGACTTTTCTCAGGTTGTAATGTAAGGCTGGGCTAACGATGAGATAATGATAAATTTAAGCTCAAATCACCCATGAACACATTGATTTCTAGGATCTAATTAGAGCACATGTCACTATCTCCAATTTCACATCTTCAAAATAATCTTTCTGCCACTACGGATCATCATTCTTCCTCTTTTTTTTTCTTTTTTTTTTCTCTTTTTTTTTTCATTGCTTTATGGTGGAGTTCCTCCCTAAGTCCCTCCTAATATAACGTGAACATTCCCAACCCATTGAGTATCCAAAAGGCTCACTCAATTGAAAGTTGGATAGGGAACCATAAAAGCAATATTTTCTTTTTCTCTTTTTTTTTCTTTCTTTTTTTTTCTTTTTTTTTTTTTTGAAGATACACCCAAACAACATAGCAATCAAATTATTTCCATGCTCCACCCTTCCTCCCAAATTGCCATTATGCTCAAATAAACTTTTATCAACATGTTCATGGGGCATGGGACAATGATATAATTTGGCAAAAGGTAACCTAAAAAATACGTGGGTGCCAATAAAAGATTGGATAATAATTAAGGCTCAACGGGGTGACTATGGATAAATAAACAGGGTTGGCTTGAAAGGTTCAATCGATCCAAAAATTGCCTAAATCATTTTCTCAGTTAGATGTAGCCTAGGATTTCGCCTCAAGAGAAAATCAAACAAATTCTAAGATTTGGGTGAGATCCAAGAAAAGCACATACTTCATATGAATGTTCTCTAGATGTACACACTACTCAAAAATTAAGGACTTCTAGTGCTTAGTAAGTGGATCGACATCATCAAAATCAAAATTAACTCACATATCATTCGCAAGTTTGAACAAAATTTAAATTTTCCTAAGAATCGCAAAAATTCACAACAAGGAATGCAACAAAAAAAAAAAACAAATTCAGATTTAGCAAAAAAAAAATTTTTTTTTAAGCAAAAATTTTGTCTCCCCCCAAACTTAAATGAAACAATGTCTCAATGTGAAAAGACAAAAGAAACAAACGAAAAATAGGAACAAGAAAACTCCCCTTGGAGTAGGATGTGTCCATGGATGGTCTTGATGACTAAACTCCAAAAAGTGATCCTTCAAAAAAAATTAATCTGGATAAAAATTATTAATCATGTTTTTTTTTTTTTTTTTTTTTTTTTAAATTTTAACGTAAAAATTAATGAAGAAACATAATAAAAATGCTTGGGTTGTCTCCCAAGAAGCGCTTGCTTTATAGTTTTCAGCCAAACTATCTCAGATGTCGCTATTCTGGAGGATGAAGTTCAATAGTGGTCTTATGCTTGTTGTAACCACCTTCGAAGTATGGCTTCAAACGTTGACCGTTCACTTTTAAATGTGCCTTCGATATCATGTGCAACTTCAACTGCTCCGTATGGAAATACCTGTGTAACTGTATAAGGACCAGACCATCGAGAACGTAACTTTCCTGGAAAAAGTTTAAGACGAGAGTTATAAAGTAAAACTTTTTGGCCAATTTCGAACTCTCTTCTGAATATGTGTTTATTATGCCATCTTTTGGTACGCTCCTTATACATCTTAGCATTTTCATAGGCTTCATTGTGAAATTCCTCCAACTCATTTAGTTGCAACAATCTTCTTTCACCTGCAGACTGCATGTCAAAATTTAGAAATTTCAATGCCCAATATGCTTTGTGCTCTAATTCCACTGGTAGATGACAAGCCTTCCCAAACACTAGCCTAAAAGGAGACATTCCAATTGGGGTTTTGAATGCTGTCCTATAGGCCCAAAGTGCATCATCAAATTTCATTGACAAACCTTTCCTAGAGGCATTTACTATTTTTTCTAAAATTCTCTTGATTTCCCTATTTGAAATCTCTACTTGACCACTAGTCTGAGAATGATAAGGGGTTGCAATCTTATGTGTGACTCCATATTTACTCAAAAGTGCTTCAAACTGTTTGTTGCAAAAATGTGTCCCCCTATCACTTATGATTGCCTTAGGAGTGCCAAATCGCGTAAAAATATTTTTCTTCAAGAATTTGACAACAGCCTTAGCATCATTTTTTGGCAATGCTACAGCTTCTACCCACTTAGACACATACTCTACAGCCACTAAACTGTATAAATTACCATAAGAAGATGTAAAGGGTCCCATGAAATCAATTTCCCAAACATCAAATAATTCATACACAATAATGTTGTTTAAAGGCATCTCATTTTTTCTAGAAATATTTCCAGTTCTCTAACATCGATCACATGAAACTACAAAGCAGTAAACATCTTTAAAAAGTATGGGCCAATAAAATCCAGATTGCAAAACCTTAGCTGCAGTTTTGGTGGCATCAAAATGACCACCTGCCTCTCTGTCATGACAATGATGCAGAATATTTGCCTTTTCTTCGTTTGGAACACATTTCCTTATGACTTGATCTGCACATACCTTAAAAAGAAAAGGTTCTTCCCAAAAATAATTTTTAACATCAGAAAAGAATTTTTTCTTCTGTTGATATGACAATTCAGGAGAAAGAATATTACTTACCAAATAATTCACAAAATCAGCGTACCAAGGAATTTTTGTGGATTTGACGGAAAAAATTTTCTCATCAGGGAACTTTTCCATAATTGGACTTACCTCTTCTTTTAAATTCGGAATTCTTGACAAGTGATCTGCAACTAGATTTTCAATCCCCTTCTTATCTTTGATTTCCAAATCAAATTCTTGCAGCAATAGAATCCATCTGATTAAACGTGATTTTGATTCTTTCTTTTCAAGCAGATACTTAAGAGCAGAGTAGTCAGAACAAAATAAGAACGAAATTTATCAAAAGTAAAAACTACTTCCAAAAGCTCCTTTTCAGTTGTGGCATAATTCAACTGAGCTCCAGATAGGGTGCGACTTGCATAGTATATGGTTCGAAAAATTCCATCCTTTCTTTGTCCAAGTACGGCTCCAACAGCCGAGTCACTAGCATCACACATCAACTCGAAAGGCAAATCCCAAATAGGCGCAGTCATGATAGGGGCCGAAATTAACTTTTCCTTCAATGTGTTGAATGCCTGCAAACAATCATTAGAGAAATCAAATTTAGAATCTTTTTCCAACAATTTAGAAAGAGGTCTAGCAATCTTAGAAAAATCTTTAATGAAACACCTATAAAATCCTGTATGTCCCAAAAATCCTCGAACAAGCTTCACAGAGGTAGAAGGCGGCAGTTTTGAAATAACTTCAATCTTAGCTCGATCCACCTCAATTCCTCTTATAGAGATCTTATGCCCTAGCACAATCCCTTCCTGCACCATAAAATGACACTTCTTCCAATTCAAGATAATGTTAGTCTCCTCGCATCTTTGTAACACCAAAGCTAAATTATTCAAGCATGAATCAAAAGATGAGCCAAAAACAAAAAAATCATCCATAAATATCCCAATATATTTTTCCATCATGTCAGAAAAAATAGCCATCATGCATCTTTGAAAAGTAGCAGACGCATTACAAAGACCAAAAGACATCCTCCTATAGGCAAAAGTACCATAAGGACAAGTAAAAGTAGTTTTTTCTTGATCCTCAGGTGCAATAGAGATTTGATTATAACCAGAATATCCATCTAAAAAGCAGTAAAACTCATGCCCTACAAGTCTCTCCAACAATTGATTAAATAAGGTAAAGGAAAGTGATCTTTACGGGTGGCATCATTCAATTTTCTATAATCCATGCAAACACGCCATCCAATAACGGTTCTAGTCGAAATTAATTCATTATCATTATTTAGTTGAACAGTCATACCTCCTTTTTTTGGAACAACTTGCACAGGACTTACCCAGAAACTATCAGAGATAGGATAGATGATCCTCGCATCAAGTAACTTAATTGCCTCAGCTTTCACAACTTCTTGCATTTTCGGGTTCAAACGCTTCTGAGGTTGGATAGTGGGTTTATGTTGTTCCTCCATCAAAATTTTATGCATGCAAATTGAAAGACTAATTCCCTTGATGTCAGCTATTTTCCATCCAATTGCACATTTATGTTTTCTCAACACTCTGAGCAGTTTCTCTTCCATTAGATCTGTTAAAGAAAAAGATATAATTACCGGTAAAGAAGAAATTCCATCTAAATAAGCATATTTCAAATGAGAAGGTAAGGGTTTGAGTTCAAGAATAGGAGGCTCTTCAATTGATGGCTTAAGCTTCGTTGTGTATTGTCCCAACTCCTCAAATTTTGTTGTCTTAGGCCTTGAATATGTTGGAATTGCCTCCATAAAATTTGCATACTCCATTATCTCCTCATTCTCAATTTCTCTGTCTTTTGGTTGAACCAAACATGCTTCAAGTGGATCTTTAAAAATATTTTCTTAAAAAACATTATTCACAAACTTGTCAACTGTCTCAACTCTAAAACAAGAATTATCATCAGAGGGATATTTCATTGCTTTAAAAACATTGAAAGAAACAAGATCATCTTGAACTCTAAGAATCAACCTCCCCTGTTGTACATCAATAAGAGCTCTTCCTGTTGTTAGAAAAGGACGATCTAAGATAAATGGTACCTCAAAATCTTCTTCCATGTCAAGAACTATGAAATCTGCAGGAAAAATAAACTTGTCAACTTTTACCAATACATCTCCCACAATACCTCTTAGATATTTAATTAATCGATCAGCCGGTTGAAGTGACACTGTGGTTGCTTTTACTTCACCCAATCCTAATTTTCTTGAAAATAGAGAAAGGCATCAAATTAATACTTGCACCTAAATCACACAATGCCTTTTCAAAGTAAGAATCTCCAATAGTGCAAGGAATTGTAAAACTCTCTGGATCTTTTAACTTCGAAGGTAATTTATTTTGCAGGATGGCCAAACATTCCTCATTCAACTTCACAGTTTCATAATCCTCTAGCTTTCTTTTGTTTGCCAAAATCTCCTTTAAAAATTTTGCATAGCTAGGCATTTGGGCTAAAGCATCTGCAAAAGGAATATTAATGTGCAATTTTTTAAAAACTTCAAGAAATTTAGAAAATTGCTTATCTATTTTGTGTTGCTGGAGTCGCTGAGGGAATGGAACTGGCGGCACATATGGCTTAGGATTATCTAGAAAAAGTTTGCTTTTGCCTATCTCCTTTGGTTGTTTCTTGACCTCTTCTTTTTGTATCTGGAAATCTCTTGTTTGGTATCTTCTTCACCCACTTGTTTACCACTTCTCAGAATTATAGCTTTTACATTTTCAATCGGATTTTTCTCTGTGTTGCTAGGCAAAGAACCCTGTTGTCTCCCAGACATCATGTTTGCTAACTGCCCCACTTGCATCTCTAGATTTCTGATTGAAGCCTCTTGGTTCTGAAATATCACATCTGTGCTCTTGATGAAGTCCTGAGTAGTGTTGGCAAGTTTTGTGACTGTATCTTCTAAACTGGACTTTGTCTCTCCTAATTGTTTGAATCCTGGTTACAGTCTCATCACATTTTGATTATTCCATGAAAAATTTGGATGATTGCGCCATCCCGAATTGTACGTGTTGGAGTAGGGATTATTTTGTGATCTGTTAAAATTCCCAACAAAGTTAGCATTTTCATTAGATTGAGCAAAATTGTTACCTACCTGACATTCTGTGCTAACATGTCCTCCACCATAAAAATCGCATGTCATATTCTGAATTTTCATGCTTGAAACACTCATATTATCTATCTTTTTGTTGAGTGCTTCAATTTGCGCAGCAATTGCTGTGAAAGCATCCACCTCACGAATTCCGCTAGCTTTTCGCATTGATATCCTCTCAGTAGGCCACTGATAACTATTGGATGCCATCTCCTCTAATAAGTTGTAGGCTTCTTCTGGTGTTTTATTATTCAGAGTTCCCCCTGCAGCTGCATCAATCATAGAACGGAGATTTGTACTACACCCATTATAAAAAGTTTGTACCTGCATCCATACGAGTAATCCATGATGTGGGCATCTCCTAAGAAACTCCTTGAATCTTTCACATGCTTCATACAATGATTCATTATCCATCTGCATAAAATTAGTAATATCGTTACACATTTTTGCAGATTTTGCATGTGGAAAGAACTTACCAAGAAATTTTTGGGCCATATCATTCCATGTAGTAATCGATCCTGCAGGAAGAGAAGAAAGCCAACCTTTAGCTTTGCCTCTAAGAGAGAATAGAAATAATCTCAATCTAATAGCATCATCTGCCTTGCAAACAAAATTCGATTCAAGCATACAATCTATCAAATCGAAGCTTAGGAAGTACAGATCAAATCTCTAGTTGAACACTTTTTCAGATTCCAAAATTTTTTAGCTCGAATCAATACTGGAAGCACGCAGGATCTTCAGTACACGATTTCACGGAATAGGATTTAAGAGCGTCTATCTTGTTCAACGAAATTGCTGAGCTCAAATGAGCTATTTAGGCCATTAATGAACTCTGGAATGGCGCCAAAAACAGGTCCTGATATCTATGTCACAACGCAAGACAATCAAAATGAGATGGTGATCCGACGACAAAGAACAAACAAGAAGTAAAAATGAGCTTAAAACGGAACTCCGATGGCTTTTTTGACAAAGGCCAGCCACCACGGTCTCGAGGAGCCTCCAAGGGACGTCGGAGGTTTGGTGATCCACCGGAGAGAGAGAGAGAGAGAGAGAGTAAATCTAAAAAATGAGACCCTTTTGATTTTTGGAGGGAAAAGCTTATATATCCCATAAGTTTAAATGCTAGCCCTTGGATTTATCAACTAGCTCAATTTGCTTCCTTAAGAGTTAAGAATATCCCTTAATGGTTAAGGATAGATGACATGCCACAATGAATGGTTATGATGCACTCTTAATGGATGGCCATGATTGTTTGCTTAATCCCTAAGGAAATTTGCTAATCCCTAAGGAAATTTGCTTATTCCTTAAGAAAATTGGTTAAAATTTGATTATATAGGCATTTTTGTAATTTCACTAGAGGTATTTTAGTAATTTTAGGCACAAAGGGACAAGTTGGCCTTGAGTGGTCGGAATGGACTGCTGGCTGCCCAAATTTTGGCCGAGAAATGGCCGGCTCAATCGGGCCTTTTCAATTCCGATCAAACCGGGTTGAACCGGTTCGGTTCTTGACTCAATTTTGCTCCAATTTCATGCAATTTCATCTCTATCATGATTAATTGACCCAATTGATTTGAATTTGATTACATTGGATTGAACCAATTTGAAATATAAGTACAAATTGAATAAATTTGACTTGTTTGGCCCAATTGTTCTTTAATTTGAGTTAAATTGAATTGCCAAGTTAGACTAATGAACTTAATTGGAGTCCAATTGGCCAAATTGAACTTCAATTCATCAAATTGGATGTTAGTCTACAATGGGCCAAGTTGAATTGCACTAATTGGACTAATTATTCTTGGATTTTTCAATCATTGAATCAATAGATTGGTCAAATTGACTCAAATTCATATGAATTTTCCAAAATTGATTTCGGATTTGAGTTGTACATAAGAAATTAGGCTCATTTGTGGCTTAATTGCGTAAATCATAAACAAAAGATCAGAACCCCTATTATGGCTCAAATTGGGGGCTTTCACTCTTGGCTTGGAATTCTAAAATTGATTTGAAATTTGACTGTAATATGACCTCTAGATCAACTATCATGAAGGAAACTATCCTAAAAAAAATGAATAAAAATGAAGTAATTGCATTTTTTGTCGATTTTAACCAAATTTCATAAATTGGGGACAAGTTTATTCTAAACCAATGTTTATAAAATTGATGATGCCAAAGAAAAATGAAACTGAAAATGAGATGATTGTTGAATTTTTTTTTCAATTTTTTGAATAAAGTGTTGACCAAAAATCAACATTTTGGTGATTTGTCACCAAAATGCCAATTAATTGGTCAAACTTTAAATTTTTTTGAAAATTGATAACGCAAAAGTGAACTTGACATTATTTTGGGATTTTTTATGTAAAAAACCAAATTTTAACTTTGGCTTGACTTTTAGTCAAAGTTTAACAAAAAAAGGTCAACTCAAAAGTCAATTTTTTGACTTTTTTAAATTGAAATGTGTTGACATCTAATTTTTAGCTCATTTTTCTCAATTTTTCAAAAATTTCATAATTAGGTCTAGGATTCTTGGCCAAGCCTAGAAAACTATTTCTAAACCAAAAAAAATATTTTTTTTTATCATTTTTCTGCATTTTTCCTTAATTTCTTTTTGTCAAAATAAGCAAGAAAATCAACAAAAATAGCAAATGGAATCAGAAAATTCCATAAAAATAGTCATTAGTCTTATTTTAAATCCAATTTCATAAATACATTGTCAATTTTGAAAAATATCAATCAAGTATATGTTTTTCCCAAAATTAGGCAAAATTAAACCCAAATTGAACAAAAAATGCAATTAAATTTTTTCCAATCATTTTTAGGTCATAATGTCTTCACAAAAAATGATTTTGGGATCTTGAATTACATAATGATCAGTCCAATTGCACAATTTGACATAAAAATAAAAAATCCCTAAAATTTGATTGAAAATTAAGAATTTTGAACCTAAATTAAGAATTGTGCCCAATTCGAAATTGTCGAACCATGAGACTATCATTTCAAGAGTCAATTAGATATGGGTAATTCAATTTTGGCACCAATTTTGCCTAATGAGGTCATTAAGGTATTGAATTGAATAAAACCCTATTAACCCGAGTATAAAAATTTGAAAATCTATGACATAATTTTGACAAAAATTGGGGAAAATCACATATTTGAGTTCGAAATGTCATGGGCAATTCAATTTTGAGGTCAAACTTCAAAGATTTGGTCGAAATCAAACTTAATTTGCAAATTTACACAAAACCAGAACTGCCGGGTCGGGTGAGTCAACCCGACCCGATCCGAACAGTTTTCTTCTTCGCCCGACTCGCCCAAAACATGCAATAAACCTAGAAATATCTTCGACCACGCCACTTCACCGACTCAATCCGATCAAATGAACATGTATTTGACCCAACTAACAGCTGGAGAATCTACAACTGTCATCGGAGAATCGGTTACAACCAACTGGAAGGCAGTGGCAACTGATTTTGGGTAGGAAAAATTGACTAAAAAAATGAAGAAAAATTGACTGGAAAGAGGAGAACTTGTTCGACGAAATTTCAGAGAGAGGGAGGAGAGAGAAAGGAGAAAAATCAAAAAGAGAGAATCAGAGAGAGAGGGTTATAGGTCCTCTCACGAGTGTCCGACGTCGCCCTAAACGACGGAGCACCGGTGAATCGTGAGTTGATCATGACCTCCTCTCTCCGTTCCAGTCAACTCGGCTGATCCGGAAGGTCTGAAACCGAGCATATTCCACCCAATCCAGACCTATTTCGGCGATGACAAGACCACCAGGAGGAAGTATAAGTGTCAGGGAACACAACCTTGGGGCGCGGATCACTTCAACAATTTCATTTGGTCATTGAACGAAGCAGGTGAATATCACTCAGAATCAGTTTTTTTAAAATTTTTCTAGAATAGGTTTTAGGTTTGTTCATGCATATTTCCTTCTGATTTTGGCATATTGATGACTAGAACTTGCTCTGATCACCCTTGTTTACGCTTGTTTGTGTTCAGAATGATGGGAAATGCATTCAAACCGAGTCGACCATGATTGTTGTATCTCGCCGGAAATGCCAAAACCTCGCCAAAGTGTCGCCTATGCCATAGGCCAACCAAGTTAGCCTTTTCTAACCTTGTTTGATGTTTTTGTGCTTGTTTTAATTGATGTAAATGGCTAGGGCGAGTAAAAATAGGAATTCGGGGCTTTTAGTAATGGTAGGTCAAGAATAAAGGTGGATTGACCTTTTCCAATCAGTTTTTCTTTGGCCGGCGAAGGTCTGACGGCAGGGTGCTTAGGTTAGTTTAGTAGAAGGCAATATGGACTTCATCATGGTGCAATTGGAATGGTCAAAAGGTTGTCGGAGGCTCGTCGACAACGAGCTCAAACCAGTAGCCTCGAAAACGTCAAACTCAGAATAGTGCACATCACTTGTTCGGGGAAATGCCCCAAAGAAATGGAGCCAAAACGGTGTCGTTTTGGGCATTATGCTCGCCGGATGAGGTGATCGGCAACCGGCGCCGACAATGCCCAGTTCGGCCAAGCCAAACCAGGTTGAACCGGTCCGATCCGGTTCACCCCCTGGCAGGAAAATTCAAAAAAATAAATAAAAATCAGAAAAATCAAATAAAAAATCAGAAAACCTGAAAAATAGAAAAAAATTAGGAATCTTTTAGAAAATTCAAGATTTCGAAAATTTTTAAAAAATCAGAAAAATTCAAAGAAAAATTGAAAAATTAGGAAAATTCATAAAAATTTCAAAAATTCTCAGAAAATTCATAAAAATTGGAAAATTCATAAAAAAAAAAATTCAGAAAATTGAAATAAAATATAAAAAAAAATTGGAAATCAATAAAAATTTGAAAAATTTAAAAATGCATAAAAATTTGAGAAAATAATAGAAAATCAATTCTCGGTTTAAAAAAAATTTCAAAAAAAATCAAAAAAAAATCAAAATTTTTGAAAATCTACAAAATCATTCAAAATCATCGTGACCAGCCATAAAAAGTGAAATTGGAATTTTCGGAAGTGCTTGAGTGGCATTTTTGGAAAATTCCAAATTTAAGGGTTATAACCCCTAAAAAAACCTTAAAACTCTAAAAATGTATAAATCATGAAATGAACAAGCTATTAGAGCTTCATTAGAGTTTGGATATTTTGCTTGATTCTCATTTTTAGTGGCCAAATTAGGGTTGCTATAATTGATTTGCCATTGATTGTACACTTAATTCTTAAGTGCTTAATTGTCTATTCATGATTAGATTAGTGAATGACCTTAGGAATCTGTGTGACACGTTAGACATGCCATATCGTTCTTAGGTACCGAAAGGGTGTTAATGGTCTCAATTCGAGATCGTTAAAGTAACTAAGTCCCTTATTCAAAATCTCTGATTCGTAGAATCGTGGTATTTCTCTTGTACCTCGATTAGGTTTCTAGTCAACCTACCGTAAATGACTAGTGGCGACTCCAAGTTCAAATATAGATCAAATAAACCCCGCTATCACGAGAGGTATGGTCTGGGAGAGACCCGTGTAGAAAAATACCTCCATTCTAGCAAGCGAGAACGTGGCACGATAAAATGCAAAAAGCTAGAAAATGAGAGGCTAATGCTAATTCAAATGCTAAATGACTCTTTTTTTTATTATTGAGAATCGGATTCTGTCGCGATCAAAAACCCAAATCTCAAGTTTTACATTTCAAGATGTATTGGCTAAAAATCAAGAGTCAACACAAACCAGCTTGCAAAAGAAAGGTCTTCATTATTATTTAATGGGAAAAATCGCAATCCTTTTGGCAAAACATAATGGTGATTTTGTAATGTGGTTGTGTTAGTAAGATTTTGTAACTGGTAACCTATTCGATAGGTACATCTGAAAAACCCAGCCTATTTGTATCCATTATTTCGGTGGTAAAAACTTATAAACTACTTTCCGTGCCCACTTGTTTGATTATAATGCACTTTGTGATCTACTCCTAGATATATTACATTTGAGGATGTTAAACATGTAACTCCACGAGGATGTCGCTATCTACTTGACTAGCCTACTTGCGAAATTTTAAAGCATCTTCGTGATACGCTGCTAGATATGAGGGTGATAAAATCCTTGTGCCATTGATCAGGTACGAACTACTTGTCCAGCCCACTCGTAAGACTTCGAAGCATTTGCTTTTCTTACTACTCTAGTAGTAAAACCTTAATTAACTGCCAAGTGTGGGGTGATAATGTCATTATCTTGTTGGAAATTAACGGGCTCACTTATTAAATCTAAAATTACTTGGTACTCTACTATTGGATACAAAGAATTTTACTAGGAATTTGTATTTGCAAAACAGTTATTTTGTTCATAAGTGAAGCCGTTAACCAATACTACAAGTAAAGTACATAAGCAATTCGTAATCTACTAGTAGAAATATGCTCCCACTTGTAAAAGCGAATGGTTGTTTGTAATTTAAAGGGTAATTCAACCAAATAGAGCGATTATTTCATTAGTGTATGTCACTAACTTATAGAGGCAAAAGTGTCAAAAAAGTCATAAACCTTTTGTATTTGTGCCAATTGAGTCATAAACCCTTTTTTTTGTGTCAATTCAATCCTAAGCCTTTTTTACATTTGTAACAATTGAGTCATAAACCTTTTATATTTGTGTCAATTCAGTCTTAAACCTTTTACATTTGTATCAATTGAGTCCCAAACATTTTTTTGGTACTAATTGAGTCCTAAACCTTTTACATTTGTGTCAATTCAGTCCTAAACCTTTTTTAACTAAATTAACCGGAAGAACTGAATTGGCACCAATATAAAAGGTTTAGGACTGAATTGACATAAAAAAAAAGATTTAGGACTCAATTGACACCAATGCAAAAGGTTTATAACTGAATTGGCATCAAAGCAAAATATTTAAGACTGAATGGGCACCAAAAAAATGGTTTATGACTCAATTGGCACCAATGCAAAAGATTTAGAACTGAATTAATACCAAAAAAGGTTTAGAACTAAATTGGCATAAATGCAAAAGATTTAGAACTTTTTTGACACTTTTCTCAACTTATAGATGTTGGTACTCGTGAAATTCAAATAATGTAAATACTCTACTAAGAATTTTTAACGGTTTAATAGTTAAGTTACAACTGCTAATTAACCAAGACACTAGTAAAGTAAGCAATTCGTAATCTGCCAACGGAAAAATGCGCCCACTTGTGAAAAAGAACCATTTTTCCTATTCTGCAAGGGTATTTCAACCAAATAAATCGATTGTTTTCTTAGTAAGTTACTGCTAAATTCAATGTTGCTACTTGTAAAGTCAAAACACTGTTAATAATCTACTGAAATAGTGCTAAAATACTTATTTTTTTGCATAACTTACTACCATTCACCGACATTACTAGTAAAGCATTATGTAACTCAGTAATCTACCAGCAAAAATACGTGCCACTTGTAAAAGCAAACGATTGTTCGTATTGTAGGAGGGTATTTCAACTTGGTAAAATTGATAATTGGTTAGTATGATACAAATAAACGCCATTACTCGTCAAATCTCGTGACAATGTTAATAATCTGTTAAGAATATATAGTAGTGAAATATTTATTTAGTTCCTAAGTTGTCAGTTAACCAACACTAACAGCAAAGTAGGTAAATCAATTCGCAAATCTTGTAGCGGAAAAGCGGATGCACTTGTAAAATTTAAAAACAATTGGTAATGTATTATTAAATTTGAGGACGTTAAAATTGATATTTCATTATTAACTTGCTAGTCACTTTTTACTTACCAACAATATTTCAAATTCACTATCGGTTATTCGAATTTACCATGCGCAGAACAAATTTCTGTTCCGTGGCGCACACAATGTTAGAAATGTGCATTACAATGTTAATCATGTGTTTTGGTGCCCTCTTTGACGTCACCGTAGCCGACAAAAGTGTTTCACTGAATATCGTGCAATAATTGAGGCGGGAATAATTAGGGGTTTGTGATCATTCTTCGCCTGTATAAAGCAGCGAAAAAATAAATGAAAAGCTAACACCCACTAGCTACAAAAAGATTAGTGCTTCACATTCATCTGCTTGTTTCCATTCTTACTCAAACATCAATGGCACTACAGCAACTTTCTTCGCAGTCCGCCATCGTAGGTACCGAAGAACATGACCAGGAGGCCATTGACGAACTAATTGCTTCACTGCCCCAATGGAAAGGCGTATTTCGTCCTTTCTAGTCCCTCTACCAAAACTTTTGGCGCCCGACCTACGCGCCTCCCAACGTGACTGCATTCCAGCAGCACTTCCAAGCCAAACGCAAGGACGTTGTCCTGGCCTCTCAGCCCAAATCAGGGACCACCTGGCTAATGGCCCTCGTGTTCTCCATTGTTAACCGCTCCCGCTTGAGCATCTCCAACACGCCCTTGCTCACTTCGAAGCCCCATGATCTCGTCCCTAGCTTCGAGTTCCAGCAGTTCGGAAGCAACCCAAGGCCCAACCTCGACGGGATGGCAGAGCCAAGGCTCTTTTTGCAACGCACATCCCTTACCCATCCTTGCCAGAGTGCATCAAACGGTCAGACTGCTGGATCATTTACATATGCCAGAACCCATTGGATGCCGTGGTTTCCTCTTGGCACTTCTACCTCAAGACAGCTGTCGCGACCTAAAAAATTTTCATTTTTCGGGCTAATGGATTATTAAGACTAATCTTAACTCGGGCCCTCCCAAGCCTTACCAATTCGCAACTTAGGGTTTAAGTCTTTAACATGCAAATATTTTCATGCTTGGAGTCGCCACTAATCATTTTGTGGTAGGTCGATTAGAAACCTAAATAAAACATAGGGAGATATGTTTTATTCCTACGAACCAGAAATTCTAATCTCGGGGACTTGGTTACGCTAGATCTAGTCTAACGCCCTTTCGGTACCTTTTCTTTTTAAAAATATTTTGGCAGGCAATTTGGATCCATTTTAACTTAATTGCTAACATGTAAGGTGTTTATGCGGGTGCGCAAGCCACCAATTTAACACCCAGGAAAGTATTAAATAAATTGCAAGTTTGGAAGAATTACTTACCTGGAAGCAACGCAAGCATCTGCATTGTTAGCTAGAAAATCACATTAACATCCTAATATGATTTCTAATTAACAAGCAATTCAATCAATTTCTCTTTTGATTTTCACTTATTTAAATGAAATCTAATCTATATACAATGACGTGCAAAAATGACATGCAATTGATGCAACCTAGCATGCAAACTATATGTCATGCGACGACGTGGCCTAATTCTAATGACAGGTAAATGATTTATTTTTGGTATTTTTCTCTAATGAAATTCGGAATAAAAATATGCCTAAAATAACGTGCAATCTATGATGATTTAACATATCCTAACATGATTGATTTTTGAAATTTTTTGTTAAAATTCGAAATTAAAAATAACCCAAATCATGAATGCAATCTATCCTAATTTAATCTATCCTAAGATGACTCTTTTTGGTTTTTTTTATGAAAATTCGAAATTTAAAAAAAATGACCTAAATAATCTATTAAGATTAGAATATTACTTAATTTAAACTAGGAAATAGATCATCTCAAGTCCTAATTTAAATCAAATAATTACTCTATCTTCTAGATATATTTAGGATTCCCTAAACATGCAAAACTCTAATTCAAATCAAACTGATATATATTTTTTTAAAAGGAAAGCAATTAAACAAACAAAGATAGCAATCACATTCAAACTGTCCACGCGATCCGCCAGATTTGTTTCAAATTCGGATTAGGCACAAAAATCGAACTATCGGTCATATCTATAGGGTTATAGATATTGACGGAAAGTTGATCATTTAAATTTGGAAAGCAGATAAAATTTATTATCGTATCTAAGTGATTATGGATAGGATAATAATTTTCCGTATCGCCGCGTATCGTACCTTAGGGATAAGGTCGGATAGTCGTCCAGATACGTTGCTGAATTAGGAAATTTTCCTAATTTTGAATATTCAAAATACCGCGGATATATATCAAACATTATCCTAAGATATCTAGTAAGCCAACGAAGAATATCCACGAAATATTCAAACATCCAAATTAGGAAATTAAATATTCTGAAAATATCGGATAATGTCCAATTACCTAATTTGCAGATAATTCCAAATTTGAATCGATCGGGATGAGCTTGCGGATCGAGATCGGGACGAGCGGCGGTGCGACGGCGTCGGCGCGACGGCTCGCGGTGGTGTCCGGCACGGCGGTACAGTTCACGAACTTGCCGGATCGTGTGGACTTTCAGTTCGGTGGAGGTGTTCGGTGGGCGATGACCCAATTCAAAAACAACGATAACAGTAATCGTCGTTGTGGAACTTGTTGGTTAAAAGATAGGACGTCGTGGTTAAGCTGCTGGACGATAACGAATCTCAATCTTAACTTGGACGATCACAATCTCCTCCCACACGATCAGCAAGCTTCAAAGAAAACACTCCTTCCACCACTTGAATAAAGTTTCTGCTTGTCTTCTTTCTCCTACACAAGATGGCTGCAATGGTAAGAAGTATTGTAAAACAAACAAGTGGGGATACGTGGTGATCGCTCAGTGTGGGAACGTGACTTCACGACAGCCAGCAGATTTTCTCTCTGGAAAATCATCGGAGTTCCTGGAGAGTTGTTCGATGACTTGCTTGATGTTCTCCGGAAAACAAGATCAGGAGGCGTCGTCGAAACTGGACAGCACAAGGCGGCACGTCAACAGCGGAAGGAGCTTCGATCTGAGACGTGACAGGATCAGCTTGGAATTCGCCGTCTTTTGGTTTTGCACGATGGTGGTGCAATCATGCGATTGAGCGACGCTAAGCCACCGCAAAGACAGATGAACAATAGACACGATGAGCGTATGATGAAAAGAGAGAACTTGTCTCTCTTTCTTTCGATCTCCAATGAAGGCGTCGAGACCGTCCCTCTCTTTCATCTCTTGTGGCCGTCCCCCCCTGTTCTCAATTGTGGCCGTGTATGTAAAGTGTTTTGAAAATTTTTTGTGAACCCCCTAATTTTGAAGCATAAACATGTATTTATATTGCAACCCTAGGTTAACTAACCGGGCTTCCTAGTCCTAATGGGCTTTGGCTCAGGCTTTTTATTTAATTTCAAATTGACTGAATTAATTTGGGCTTTTTCTTTAATTAAACTTAATGGGCTGATTTAAGCTCAAATTAAGACAACCAAGGCCTTTTAGACTCGTGATTTTCGGCCCCCGTCTTCCGAGCGAGCCGAGTTTCATTCAGTGCTTGAGCTTGATTTGCGCGATGGATTTTCAGTTCACTTGCCACCGTCGATTCGATGTGGAATGCAGTTAATCTATATAAACTTAAACTATATGCTATGCAATTTTAATATTTTTATTTAGGGGTTAAAATTCAATCTCTAATTTTCTATGCAAATTATGACTAAATGATTAGTAAAATTTAGGTGTCAACAACAGCGCAGTCGAAGGAGCAGCCAGAGTGGTCTTTGGAAAAGCATTTTGAGATCTATTGCCATGGGAAAATATCATTCGGGCCCTTTTGGGATCAAATCATGGGCTATTGGATGGAGAGCTTGGAGAGGCCACACAAGGTGTTGTTCCTCAAGTATGAGGACTTGAAGGAAGATATTGTGGGACAGCTGAAGAAGGTGGCCGAGTTTGTGGGGCTTCCCTTTACTGAGGAGGAAAAGGAGGGGGGTATGATTGAAGAGATAGCCAAAATGTGTAGCTTAAAGACCCTCAAGGACCAAGAAGTCAACAAGTCCGGCAAATTACGAGGGATGAATATCAAGGTTGAGAACAGAAGCTTTTTGAGGAAAGGCGAGGTGGGTGATTGGATTAATCATCTCACTCCTTCCATGGTGAATCGTCTCAATAGCATCATCCAAGAGAAGATGAGCCCTTTTGGCTTGGAGTTCAAAACATGTTGAACATGTTTGTTGCTTTCGAATCCTTCTTTCTCTATGTACAAGAGAAATAAATGAAATCAAATTCGAATGGTTTTGCAGTCAGCTTTTCTTGTCTTGCTTCTCCTCGTTATTTGGTTGGTGTAGAGAAAGAAAAGGTACAATTCCCGATTGAAGAAACCTTGAGTTTCTCTGCGCTAATGACCAAACATGTAGGGATGGAAGCTGATGAGTTGCATTCTTTGCTTTGGTTAAATCATTCTGGATCTGCAATCTGAATATATAAACTGCTGAATTCTACTTCTTGTGTCCCAAAGTTACACCACTGACCAACGAAGAATTGCGGATATTCGACAAACAATAATCCCAATACATGAGTATGAAGAGTTCAACTGCTCGGTTTAAAAAAACAAAAATTTATCGGTACCGGTAAATCAATGAAAAAGCTAATGAGTGTCAAAAAAAAAAAAAAACTGTGGGTCAAAAAAGGTATCGATCACCCATTTTTAGGTAATTTCTTTGTAATTAATCGACAATATTATTTAATTACAATTTATTTATTTTTTTATAGTTTACAAATTACGAATGTTTCTTATCTTTTACCGGCTTTTATTTGTTTTTCTTACCAACGGCTTAAATTTACAAACTCTTATATGGTTTTACTAATCTTTTTCTAATTGACATACTAATTATTGAGTCACTTTCCAATATTTGTATGATTTTTTTTTATTTATTGACATTTGTTATCATTTATCATCTCCTTAATATATCCTCTCTTATATAAATTTACCAACATTTATTTATGTGGTTTATCGGCCTTTCTCCTATTAGACTACCACCTAAGTTTAGTTCACTAATTCTCGTCTGAGTTGCTTACCAACATTTATTTGATTTTTCATTTTGAAAGTTTAAAACTTACTACTGACACTACAAAAAAACATGGGATTAGTGACGATTTTTGCGATGAAAAATTTGGCAAAATCCATTGCAAATCAAATTTGCGATGAAATTAGCGATGGAAAAAATTTCGTCGCTAATTCGGCGACGCAAATTTTTGAGACGAAAAATTTCAACTTCCGTCGCTAAATTGCGACGGAAAAAAAATTCATCGCAAAATTTGTTGCAAATTAGCCACGAACTTCAATCGCAACAAAATTCGTTGCAAATTAGCCACGAACATTATCTGTCACAAAATTCGTCGCAAATAATTCGATGCAAAATTCATCGCAAATTAGCCACGAACTTTATTCATCGCAAAATTCGTCGCAAATTCTGTCGCAAAATTCATCGCAAATTCCGTTGCAAAATTTGTTGCAATTTAGCCACGAACTTTATTCGTTGAAAATTTCATCGCAAAATTCGTCGCAAATTTCATCACAAAATTCATCGCAAATTTCATCGCAAATTAGCCGCAAATTTTATTCATCGCAAAATTTATTCGTCGCAAATTAGCCACAAGCTTTATTCGTCGCAAAATTTATTTGTCGCAAATTAGCCACAAACTTTATTCGTCGGTACTTATTCGTCGCAAATTAGCCACGAACTATATTGGTCGCAAAATTCATTGCAAAATTCGTCGCAAATTATACACCATTTCGGCCCTCAAATCTTGTTCATAGCAATAGCTAACCATTAATGAGCATCATGTAATATATTGAAAACAATCAAAGGACACAAGACAACTATAGATTCCATTTCAAAAAAAAAAAAAAAAAAAAACGACCACACCAGACACAATGCCATATAATTAAAAGATATAACTAAAGGAAAGATGCTAATCCGTAAAAATAATAATATATGCAAAGTTGCAGAGTCCGACATGATGCTATTTGATATCCAATCATATAATACATTCAAAACATTCAAAGGAGGCGGGACAACCATAGATTCTACTTCAAAAACGAAAAATCAACAAACCAGACACAAGATTAGGCAGCTTTGGTACTCAACAGGACACCAAAAGCAGCCACTTTTGTCAGCACCTGATGAAATGTGGATACATAAATAAAGATATTCAATCAGTCCAGAATATAAAAAAAAATGTTTATGCATGGATATGAAAGTAGGTATAAAAAAACAAGTAAAAGGGTTAATAAAAAAACGTTTCAAGACGAACATCAATTTTCTTATATATGAATATGAGTCAACTTTGACATTCACTGTAGTTTTTTCACCCTTGTAAACCATAATTCTGTCACCTACGAAAAATTAGTTCATTCTCTAAACAGCATTCAACAGTTTAATGAATTAAAGAGGTGAATTACCAACACCAATTCCCAGGAAGAGTGGACTCAAAGTCAATTAAGGCATGTATTTTTACAATGTTCAAATATCATGAATTTTTGTAATAAGCATGTCATCATGGGATCTCTAAATTTTCAGTTTTTTGCAAGTAAAGAACCTAGTTGTAAGAGAATTATGCACAGAAAATAATTGTAGGGCGGGATATTGGGCAAACTGCATTTATGGCACAAAAGATTGTGAAGTAAACTTACCTCCGATTTTGAGAATTTTAACTAGAAAGGACCGAAAAAATCATCACCATCATCATCATCATCATCAATCTCATCATCATTGTGTCGCTCCTCATTGTGTCCATCACCTATTGGATTGGCGGGAGGTACAAGAGGAACCTCATCGCAATGGAGGTTGAGGTGTCACATAACGATTTGTATTTATTGTTTCAAGTAATTTATTTCTTTTTTTTTTTTTGGGTAAGGACAAGTAATTTATTTCTTCGTCCTTCTGTACAAGTATATTTTTCAGTTGGTTCACTTCTTAGGTTAATTCCTCGTCATGTCGTGTCCTCCTTCGAAGAGCCGCATTGGATGATGAAGTTGCAGCATGATTCGGCATGAATAACCTTGACATGGATCACATCCCAAATATTTTTCCTTTTTTTATCTCACATGTTGCCTCCACCCTTAATGTCATACTGTCAACTGATGACTCAGATGCAGCAACACCTTCACCACCACTAACATTGCTCATTAAAAGTTCATCATATTTTTCTTACATTAGCAATATATATGAAAATAAAATAACTTCATATATATAACTACTGTAAATATTAAAAGCATTCACGGTTTTCATTCTAGTTTCCATAAAGTCGAAAGTATAACCTTACATACCTTTACTCGATCGCCAGTCTATATCTTATCCTTTCTTTGAAATGTGCGTTCAAATGTAGTTGCAAATATCGGTTCCGTCCCCAATTTATGTGCCTATAAAATGTAAACATGAGTAATTGAATTAAATTAACTTATAGCTTGATTAACAGACTTACCAATCGTTTGCGATACTCCCCAATGTTAATAGAGCCCCCATCATATATGGCAGACCCTTTACTAGAACTAGAAGAACGATTTGTTTTATTCTAATTACCGATTTGCTGATTCTTTTCAGTTTCCCAAATTTTGTTAATTTCTGTCCAATTGTCAGCTGTAATGAAAGCCGGCTTCACTTATTTGCCCTTCGCTCTATTCATTACATTTCGTATAAAATCACCGACTTTCTTCTTAAAAATTCTTCTCACTTCATTCTCTTCCTCTTCATCCCACCTGAACCTTCACTGCAATCAAAAGAAAAACAACTAAATGTTATTATGATGGTCACATATCCATTACCATGCACCAGATAATTCGGCGATAGATTTTGTAAAGGTCATCTCCGGGCCAATATCTGATCCCTTTAGTACCGAAAACTAAAGAGTTGTTCTAGTCTCTTTACATCATTCTTCACCATCAATATACTACACCGAACTTAATTTGTGAGAAAATAGAATATCTAAAACTTACCTTGAACTCATTCCACCAAAAAGCTTCCACTTCTTGTGGAGCACTGCTGTAATTAATATACTGCCACATCCAATAGTTTTTGACTATTTTGTTCAGTTCCCTCACAACAAACGGAGCATCCGTGAATCTGCAAACATATGGATATTGTGCAACATCGTCAATTCAGTTGACATCCATATCTAAAACCATAAATATTATATATACTTAAAAAAAATGAAGTACTTACGAATCTCCAAATAGGCATATCATAAATCGGTTATCTTCTTCACCTGTATTTCCGGTATTATTCGATTGTTGAGCTGAATAATAAGGTGTAATGGAATGAGATAGATCTAAAGGTGATGGATTTAAAGGAGATTCAGTTCACATTTGTCCAAGTCCCCTAACATGTTCTTGAGTGTTGGAGGAAGGTCCTACATATCCATATTGTCCATCAATATATAGTGGTTGAGGATTAGCTGAAAGGGTAGTGGAAGAGCAAAGTGACGAGAACAAGGATGAGGAAGAAGCTGGTCTTCTATGCATGTGACCTCCACATTTATACTGACAAGTAGGAAGGTTAGACAAATATGTAAAAAAATATGAACACATATTACAGACACATAATGATGTACATGACGAAGCTCACCATATTGTTTCAGAAGTAGAAAATGTATCCTCTTAATTAGCCAATGCCAAGTGATTATGACGTGCAATTTTCTACGGACAAATATAGTATGAATCACACTTATTTTGATATCAAATATCAATATATGATCACGATATGTGATGCTAAGCTAACAATAACCATAATTAATCACACGATCATTCATCAAGTACAAGATCAACCATGAAACATCAATTTCAGCCACATGATCTCCGTTCTTGGCCACACGATCATCAAGCAACCCACACGATCGGGCCATAGTTAGTCAATCAGCCACAATTACACAACAACCACACAATTAAACTAATTAATTATATGTTTGGCATTAACAACTAAGGGTGCAAATGATAATCATTCTGCTCCAGAAATCAAATTTTTGCCAGAAATTAATTTCTTGATTTCTGGAATTATTGCCAGAAATTGATTTCCAAAGGAGAAATTTGTTTGGTAAAATATGACTAATTCTGCTCCAGAAATTGATTTCTGTAACAGAAGTCTGTTATGATTTGTTGATTTTTTTTTACACTTAAAAAAATATAAATTTTTTTCAAAGTGAGTGGCTATAGATATTTTAAGCCATTCTGTGAAGTTATGAATTTTTTTAATTTGTTTAATTTTTTTTGGCACCTAAAAAATTAAAAATTTTCCCTAAAAGTAGGTGGCCACAGGTATTCTGAGTCATTTTGTGAAGTTTTGAAATTTTTTAATTTTTTAAATTTTTTTGGTCACCTAAAAAAATTAAAATTTCACTCAAAGTGGTGACCACAGGTATTATAAGCTATTTTATAAATGTTTGGAATTTTTTTATTATTATTTTTTTTGGACACCTAAAAATATTTAAATTTCACTCGATGTTGTGGCTACAGGTATTTTAAGTCATCTTGTAAAGTTATGAAAATTTTGATTTTTTAATTATTTTTTTGTGCACCTAAAAAAAATTAAATTTCACTCAAAGTGGATGGCCACAAGTATTTTACGCCATTTTGTGAATCATATTTTCCAAAATAAATTCAGAAATTAATTATTTAATAATATCTGAAAATAATTTATTTTCCAAAATTCAAAATATTTTCTTGAATCATAAACATTCAAATCATTTGCTAAAAAGGCTAACTCATATGGCAAAATCCAATATTGGCATCACAATTTGACGTTAGAAATTTTCCGAAAATAATAACATTTAATTTTGAAAATTAATTATTTAAAAATAAGATATTAATATTTAATTCGAAAATAATTTATTAAATAATAAAATAATAATTAATTCCGAAAATAATTTATTTAATAAAACAATCAATAATAATAGAAATAATTGATAACATATCAACAAATACACGATAGCTTATCGCAACCCAATAATAGCCTATCAAACAATTACCGATAACTAATTAATCAATCCCCGATAACCTATCGCCAAATTTACCGATTACCTATCACCTAATCTCACTTAATTAACCATAAACTTAAATTAAACTACCATAAGCAAGTTTAACACCCTAAACACGGGATTAAGGGTTAACTTACTCAGCTAACAATGGCGATGACACGAGGACGACAGCGACGACGAGGGCGGTCCGTGATGGTTTTCGGCTCGGGCACGGTGGCCAACGAACAGACGACGAACCAGAGTGACGACGGGAGCAGCTGCTGTGGGTTGTTCTCAGCAGCCGGGACAGTGGTGACGACGGTCGCTGGTCCAACGGGCTGGGCTAGTGGCCAACGAAAGCAGCAGCTTGGACGGCGATGGTTCACGACGGCGAGCGGAGTTGGACAGGGGAGAGCTCGGTCCGGCGAGCCACGGGCTGCGAGCTAGGCTGGTGGCGGTGATGGGCGGCGCGGCGGTGTCACAGGCGGGAAGGTGAGACCGGACGAGCTGGCCAGTGGCGTGGCGGCGAGCTACTATGGCTGCAACAGTGAGGCAAAATAGAGGGAGAGAGGGAGGAGAAGGCAGTTGGGTCGAAGACTGTGGCCGGACGGATGGCAAAACGGCTAGGCGAGCGGCGGCGCAAGGTAGACGGCGGTGGTGGCTGGGCTGGTCCCGGCGAGCAGCAAGCCGGAAGTAGGAGCAGAACCAGAAGCCAAAAGCAGTCACGGCATCGAAGGAAAGGAGGAAGACGGAGAGAAGGAAGAAAAGAAAAGGAGAAAGGGGAGTGGGTATGTCAGCCGGAGGAGAGAGAGAGAGAGAGAGAGAGAGGGCAGAAAAATTTTGAAACGTGCGCGAAAAATATTTTTCCGTCGCAAATTTGCGATAAAAAAATAAATCCGTTGCAAATTTGAGATAGAAAAATAAATCCGTCATAAATTTGCAACGGATTTTTTGATGGAAAAATAAATCCGTAGTAAATTTGCGATAGATTCCAATTAAAAAATATATTCTAATCCGTCGCAAATTTGCAACGGAACTATTATTTTGTCGCAAATTTGCGACGGAACAGGATTCCGTCGCAAATTTGTGACGGAATTTGTGACCGATTCAAAAAATTGCCACGAATTATAATGATAATAACAATAACAATAATAACAAGAACAATAATAATAATTATGACAACCAAAATAACACATGTCGCAATAATAATTACACAACATTAGTGTTTTGTCGAAAAAATTTTAATCTTCATATTCGTCTTCATCTTCATCTTCATCTTCATCTTCATCATGAGTATCATCTTCATTATCTATCTTAAAATCAAATTCTGTACAATTTTCTACATTTAATTCACAAATTTCAGTTAGATTCACATCTATCATTGCTCCACATGAATCTCGTAAAGTTAAAATGTTATATTCCTCAGTTTTAACCATGTTACAAACTTCCTCTTGTTGATAGGCTCTATCCTTCTAGTGTTCCTCAATTTTTCTCCATACTTTGATTTTACATACAGCCTACTAATCAGCTTTGTCACGTTTTAAACTAGGATATGATACACAACACACTCGAATTGTCTATTGTGCCAAGACAAATGGTTCATATTTTATATATTTTTTCTTGTGATTTATTTCAACCAAATTAAACTTTGTATGCATCTTCATTCCTTTGACGGGGTCGAATCACTTGCACTTAAATAACACAACCCGCATCATTAATGGTCCAAGGTACTCTATCTCTATGATTTCATCCAACAAGCCACAAAAATCATCTTTCGAGCTGCCACTATTGGATGACCGAATAGACACACCACTATTCATTGTGGTTTTTCCCATTCCATATTTTTTAGTGTGAAAATTATATCCATTTATGAAATATATTGGCCAACTGCGTACCCTTAACTATGGATCCCATGACAGATGATATAGCAATCATTGTTCTTCAAGTGCATCATGATTACTGTAAACCTAAGATTACACACGCAAAGTCAATAATATATATTTTAGTAAATGATGTATAAAATGTTAATAACTTGGTTTTGGTCCATAGGCAACTTACATATATTTTGAACCATGCTACAAATTGTTGATCGCACAAACGGTCAAACTCATTTAGTGGTAGTCCATACATTGAAGTTTGAAAAATCATAATAATAAATATCATTTAAATATTAGCAAATATTTGACATATAATACATATATTTGCAAATTTACACTTACTCAAAGTATGGCTCGACTTCTAGGTAGTTCAATAAAATATATGTATGGGCTACATGACATTCTTCGTCCGTTAAGTAACGAAGCATACATACGCTGCTTAGTTGACCCAGATAATTGAAAATAGAGAATGATTTGCAATTGAGATCAATGGGACTCTTATCATTTCTGCCTACTCGTCGTCTCTTGCACTGCACGTGTGGCTCAAAATAGTGTGATGCAAATGTTATCACTTCTTCCATAATAAATGCATTACAAATTGAAACTTTAACACGTGTCTTATTCTTCACTTTTTTCTTCAAATGATATAAGAATCTAGTTGTGATAGAAAGAAGTTTATCAAAACATAATATATAATAAAGTAATTTAAACTGAATTTTTAAAAAAACATTTATCTCTCAAATGGATGCTTCCATCGAAATTGGACAGGACCTGCACCTTTGGCCTTATAAGGCAAGTGAACTAAGAGATGCCCCATCAAATAAAAAAACGATGGAGGAAAAATCCATTCTAAGTTGCAAAAAATAATTGGAATATCTCTCTTTAGTTTCTCAATGTGTGCTTCTTATAACACTGTCGAGCAAATATCATGCAGGAAATTACTTAACTCTGTAATGGCGCCCCATACAAAGTTCGATAGAACTTCCTTAAAAGCTATTGGAATTAGTCTTTTCATAAATATGTGACAATCATGACTTTTCAAATCTGTCAACTTGCATTCATTCAAATCAACACATCTCCCGAGGTTTCAAGCATATCCATCAGGAACCTACACAGATTTCAACCATTGACAAACAACTCGTCTCTGAACCTTATCCAATATAAACTAGTTTTGGTTTTGGTCTCTTGCTGCTTGCATCCACATCTAGTATTGGCCGATCACAAATATCTCTCATATATTTTCTTGCGTTCAAGTTGTCTTTTGTTTTTCCGGTAACATCCATCACAGTATTTATGACATTGTCGAAAACATTTTTTTCTATATGCATGACGTTAAGATTATGATGAATAAGATATGCTTTCCAATATAATAGATCCTAAAATATACTGCGCTTAGTCTACTTATGTGTACTTCCGTACGCAATAGTTGTGTCGTGAAGGTTTTAAACAACAGTTAGAAAGTCCTGCATCCACTCTCAAATTTGATTGCAAGTCAACCTCAATGGTGGAGGTGTTCTTTCAGTCCTATTCTTGATGAACTCTTTTTTATTCCTTCTAAATGTATGATTTATCGGTAAAAATTGCCTGTGACAATCAAAATAGCTGGGTTTCTTCCCATGTTTTAATCTAAATGACTTTGATCTCTCTAAACATATCGAACATACTAAGATCCCAGCTGTACTCCATTCAAATAACATTCCGTAAGCTGAAAAGTCATTTATCGTCCAAAGAGGAGCAGCCTTCATTACAAATATTTGATCGGTAGAAATATCATATGTGAGGACACTTTCAACCCATAGTCGTTGTAACTCTTCAATTAATGGTTACATATAAACATCTATTAACTTTTTCGAATTGTACAAGCCAGTCACGATTAATGTCAAAAACATATAAGTTGTCTTCATGCACATACCAGGTGGAAGATTTTATGGCGTTAAGATAACTGGCCAACATGAATAACTTTTTCCTGATTTCCCAAATAGGGAAAATCCATCAACATAAAGACCTAACCTGATGTTTCGAAACTCTATCGCAAACTCAGGGTATGTTCTATTAAAATGTTTCCATGCCTCTGCATCTGAAGGATGACACATTAGACCCTATTCTGTTTCATGATTTGTATGCCAAATCATATGTTCAGCAGTGGCTTTAGACGCATAAAGCCTTTGTAATCTGTGGATTAAGGGCAGATAAAACATTTGCTTGCAAGGTCTACACTTCTGATTACAACCT
This sequence comes from Syzygium aromaticum, assembly GCA_024500025.1. Classification (NCBI taxonomy): domain Eukaryota; kingdom Viridiplantae; phylum Streptophyta; class Magnoliopsida; order Myrtales; family Myrtaceae; genus Syzygium; species Syzygium aromaticum. The sequence goes on along the minus strand of CM044894.1, from coordinate 11,483,421 downwards.
GGTCTCATGTTAATCTTATACCTAGATTGGCTACAGAATTTGCAAGATTCTGCATTTTCATCATCTCTCTAATATAACAGACAACCCCTACTATATATCTCAATCCTTACAATCAAAAGACCTACGTTATCCACTAGCTTTTTCATATCGTAAAAATCACTTGGCATGATGTTATCACGAAGCGTTGTTTCCCACATTATTTCAACAAAAGAGTTGAAGCAATCTGCAGACACATTATGCTCTGCCTTGATATTTAACAGTCTTGCTGTCACTGATAACTTAGTGTGGTTCTCACAACCTGTCCATAAAGATTCATCTGCTGCTTTCAACACTTCCCAGAACTGATTAGATGAAAAAGTTTCATTGTAGACATTCTCATCAAAATCCATTATCCCTATCTCTTCCAATTGTGATGCATGGTTAATACCCACTTGCTCAAGTGTAAAAGTAAAACTAGTACTTGTACGATTCGATTCTGAAACAAAATTCTAACCAACTGCATCAATCACCATCCTCTCGTATGGGTTCAATTGATCATAATAGCTGCATTCTTCGCTAATAAAAAATTGGTCACTTCTTCGATATCCTTCATCAGATATAAATGGTTCACCATGGAAAGTTTAATTGTAATAGTTCGATGTAAACCCAAATCTACAAAGATGTTCTCTAACTTTATCACACACATGAAATTTACCATTACCGCACTTTTTATACGGACAACTTAACTTATTTCCATCCATGAACTCATATTTACTACTAGCAAAGTCTAAAAATAGTTCCAACCCAGTACGAAACTCATCTGTCAATCCTCGACGTCCAGGTAAGTTTTTATTATACATCCAAGTCATTTCTTTTTGCATTGTGTCTGTATAAAAATAAAAAGATCTCGTAAAATATTAAAAATATCATATTTACTGTTCTTAATTAAAACCATAAAATTAGGAAAACTAAAATTTTGTTTCTGACGCAACAATTACTTTGAAATTGAAAAAAAATAAAAAAAATTACCATGTAAAGAAGACTTACCAAAATATTTGACTGAAATATTTGTAATAGAAAGTAGTCAATTTGATGAGAATTGCACTGTTCACTTGGATTACGAGACCTTCAAATGGACACGTACCTAAAAAAAATCACTTAAGATTCATTTTTTTTTTAATTTTTAATTTTTTTCGAAATTTGTTTTAATTTTTGTTTCTCTTTTTTCTCCAATATGTTTCTCTGATCGCCGGTCCGGCGACCGACGACCAGCTGCGGCTGGCGAGTTCAACCTCGCCGGCTCGGCCTCGCCCAAGTGTGCCGGTCAACCTCGCCGTCACCTAGATCTGGGCGACAGCGAGGTCTGGGAGGTGGCCTTGCCCAGATCTGGGGGAGGCCGAGCGGTCTCGTCATGGCTGCCAATCGACCTCGCCATGGCTGCCGATCGACCTCGCCATGGCCGCCGATCGACCTCGCCATGGCCGTCGGTCGACCTCGCCATGGCCGCCGGTTGACCTCACCATCTCTTGGATTTGGGTGGCGGCGAGGTCGACCATGCGACAGAAACATAATTCCGTCGCAAATTTGTGATGGATAAAAATTCCGTTGCAAGCTCAGCCTCTCTCCATGGTCGACGAGGCCAATCAGCCCCCCCCCCCCCATGGCCGGCAAGGTCTCACCGGTTGCCAATCGTTGGACTGGCGACGAAGTTACAAAAAAAAAACAAAAATTAAGTCCATAAAATAAAAAAATTCCAATCTAGCGATAAATAGTCACGAAGTTAGTTATGATACTTATCGGTAAAAAAGCTTCACCGAGATTGATTTGTGCGCGCACGGATAGGTTTATTGAGACATACGAAAGAGGAAGAAAAGTAAGAGGGATATGAGGAATCTGTATAGAGAGGGAGAGAAATTGATGGGCGGGGTGAAATATCATGGAAGTCATTTGCCTTGATAAACTATAAATTAGCGACAAATTCGCTTTCGTTGCAAAATCCGTCACGAATTAGCGACGAATTTTTTTATCCGTCGCAAGTTTCGTTATAAATAGGCGACGAAAAATAAATCCGCCGCAAAATCCATCACTAATTTGCGACAGAAAAGTGGTCGTCGCAAATTAGCAACGGATTTTGCGACTGATTTTTTTTTCTGTCTTAAATTTGTGACGACTACTTTTCCGTCGCAAATTTGCGACTGATTTTGCGACGGATTTGTTTTTCGTCGTAAATTTGCAACGGATTTTTATTTCGTGGCAAATTCCATTGCAAAGTAGCGACGAAAAATGAAATCTGTCGCAAATTTGCGACAATAAATTTCCCATCATAAATTTCTGTGGCAAAATCCATGTTTTTTTGTAGTGTGTTTGTTTTTATTACCAACACGCTTTATAAACCAACTCTTTTTAGTAATAATCAACCTTTATTAGAGTTTATCAATTAATTTTGCGTCACCGGCCTTTAATTTTTTTTTTTTAAATTACTAACTTGTCTTTTACTGACATTCTTACCAACGCCTTAAATTACTAATTTTTATATGAGCTAACTTCCCAACTTTTCTCCTATTAAGTAATTAGCTAGTTTTTGAGAAACAACTTTCATTTCAGTTACGTATCAATTGTATTTTTTTTTTTTATCAATTTTCGTTATCGTTTAGCAACTAGATGGAGAGTCGGCCGGGAGTGATCTGTGGAAGAGCATTGGGAGGCCTTTTGTGAAGGGAAAACAGGCCGTTGTTCTTGACGTAGCGGGACTTGAAGGAAGATGTTACGGGACGCCTGAAGAAGGTGGCCAAGTTTGTGGGGCTTCTGCAGACTCTGCTTGAGATCCCACCGATCCTCACTCCTCTACGCAGGAAGAGGAGGGAGGTGTGACTGAGGAGATAGCCCAGATGTGCAGCATGAAGAACTTAAGGCCCCGGAGGCCAACTTAACGGCAAGTTTTCGTCGACCTTCAAGAACGGTAAAGCTTGTCTAAGAAGCGCGAGGTGGGCGACTGGGTCGACCATCTGAGTCCTTCCACAGCGGACCGCCTAAATTGCATCGTGGAAGACGAAATCAGTCCTCTTGGGTTACAATTCAAAGACACGCTCATGCTAAGACAGTTCCCTTCGACTTCAACACCGCTCATTCCATTCCCAGTTCTCAAGTTGGTCTCTGTCCGGACTTGGATATGAATTGAGAACCCTCCATCTTTTCAGATCCAGATGATGTTACAAGATTTTCTTGAACTTAGTTGGATCTTTCCCCTGGAGCAGGGTTCCAACTTCTGTGCACTTGAACTTCCTTTGCGATCTACATCATCTTCAATTTATTTCACTAAGAGGAACAAATCAAGAGGATAATAAATAAATGATAAATGCCATGTAGATCACAGCAACCCTTCAACCAACATAAGCCTTCGGCTAAGCATCCGATACCGGTAGTCTATCGCCTTCTTCATTTGGCAATTTACGTTATATCAGTTAGGAAATTTAATTTACTATTTTTCACAAAATAGCGGCACTTGAGAATAACTCATTCAAGAACACAAAAAAGGTGAGAACATTAGCAGATAGCTTACAAGCACCATTCGAGATACATGAGATAATAGGAAACAACGGAACCCATTTACTGATGGCGACATAGAAAGAGTGAATCTAATTATCAGCAATGGTCGCTTGCCAGCTAGAACAAATAGGGTAGGTTTGACAGGCCAATGCGATTGATTTTGATTATAATTTCTCTTCTTCATTTTCGCGGGAAATCAAAGGCAATGTATTTGCAGAGATTGACCCCAAAAATTAATACATTAATAGTGGTGGGCTCGAAGTCCTTCTATTGGACCAAGGCCCAAGAAAGTGAATGGTGCTGGCCCGTATTGTAGCCCATCAGAGTTAGCTCAGTTAGGGACGGCGAAAGGTCGAATTGAATCAAGTCTTGATATTCCATATTTCCAGCTAACCATATTACTGAAATATACCCTAATTTTTTTTAAATATACGAAGCTATTTAGTTAATTATACTACTCCAATTTCGAATCATTATTTCAATTTATTGGAAATGTCTGGAAAATGGAATAAGTAATCGAGTTTTTTTTGGAGTTTCCATTGGCCTAATCAAAGAGGTTCAAACCCATCCAAGTTTGGGATGAGTTCAAATTATATTCGACACTAGACAATGCCCAGGCCTAGAAATCATTATTTAAGGCTGCTCACAAAATGATTGAGAAGTTGTAGGATGATCTACATAAGATCGATGAAACGGGACGTAAGAAGTGAATTGCTTGCTTAGGCCTGTTTTGTCTCTCCTACGTGGTGTTAAGGTTAACTAAAGCACTACAACGACGTTGTTTTAGTCCAAATCCTAATTTTTACACTAAATCTCAACTAAATTAAAATAAAAAAAAGTCCAAAAGTTTTTTAAAAGAAAAGGAAAAACTAAAAAACAAAAAAAATGGCCTACAACCTCACCTGGTGGGTCGACACAATTGCCAAAAAGGGACTGTAGTGTTGGGGCTAACGATACCACCTAGAGGGGGTGAATAGCTTAAATAAAGATTATGACAAACTTTTGCGGAAATGAATAACCAATCCTAGGAAATCGGCTGAGAGTAATAATATCAAGTGAGTGTGATGCAATTAGTAAAATATAGATGATAAAAAGCAAGTAAAGATAGTATATAGCAAATTATAATAGTTCAACTTTATCCCCAAGTTTATATCCGTTCTCCAAAGTAAGATGCACGATGCAGGCTGTAATCCACTAACAAACATCAAGATAAGTTATAACAAAAAAAATATTGATCCTATTAATGATAAATCACACTATCAAGACTCACATATTGCTATCTTTCGTGTACACTTAATCTTATCATGATTACAGAGTAGCAAGAACCCTACACTGGAAATTTCAATTGAACAAATCCCACTATTGATCAGTAGAGAGAACAACAATAGGTGATAGCTCCTTACCAAAAAAAAACAATAGGTGATAGCTTCTTTACCAAAAAAAAAAATTACTTTACCAAAAAAAAAAACAATAGGTGATAGCTTTCTATTTTTTGTCCAACCGTTTGAGCTTCATTGATCCTCCTTTTATATAGACATCTTCAATCTTTCCATTGGAGATGGTCTTGGGGAGCAAAGACCCGTTGAGAGTCGTTAGAAGCTATTTGTCCAAGAGTGGGATTGCCCGCACAATCTTTTCCTGGACATCAACATGGTTTCCCAAGATGAAGTCTGCTCGTTTTGTCACATTGTCGGGTACTTTGACAATCTGACCGAAGCTATCAACTGCTCTCTAACGATTTTTTATTCTTCTATTGTGGTGTTTCCAGCTTCCAATGGCTATAATCTTTGTCTCTCATGATCATCTTTGATGAACATATCAACAACATCACCAATGACTCGATATCATTACACATCCATGCTCATAATTAGCAAGTGCACATTATCACCAATCTCTTGATGTTATCCACGAACAAACCGTAAGAATAACTTGTGATTCTACTTCCAATAATACTTCTGAGTATATCAGCTTCCAAAAACTCCGGACATTGACCATGGTCCTTCCAAATCCTTAACATCTCGTCATGTCCGACTTGTTCACCTCTAGTCGAAATCTACATCATTGTAGCTAATCTTTGTTAAGCTCTACAAGCAATCCTAACATCACAATCTTTCAATTATCACAATGAATATTTGCATATACCATAATAGATATTACGCCAAGTATAGTTTTGGAATCATCAAAATTTCATAGGGATCTTTTCTAATATATGGGGGTTGTTGAGTCTCAGTGATGGCCAGTGACACTCATCCAAATCTAGGGGAGGGAAGACGAAAACAAAGTTCTCCTTACTTTCAATGGCAACTACAAAAGTGAGCAAATTTCTTCACCATCCGTAAAACAATGGCTACTTTTCTTGCATTCCCCTCGCCACCGCCTCCTCTACTTCCATGCGCACGCTTGGCCTTCGTCTCTCTAGAATCCTCTCCCAAAAGCATTTATTGATCGCTATTTCTTGGTCTCCAATTTTGTTGCTTTCCTTCGCGAGCGTCTTTGCCAGCCAAAACCACCATTTGAACAGTGAAGACCCTCACCTGGGGGGATGAGGGCCGCTAGCCATTGCCGAGGCCCCAGCAACCCCCACTGACCCTTCCGATGATGGTGGGGCAACCGCCGCCCCACCAAGTGAGGTTGCAATCCCTTTTTTTTTTGTTTTTGGAGTATCTATCTTTTTCATTTGGAAAAAAAATTAGAAGGCCAAGTAGGAGGGAGAAAATTAAAAAGATAAAATAACGTCAGCATTTTCGATTAGCCAAATTAAACAGAGTTAACAGAATTACTTGATTACACAAATTTGACAATTTTTAAAATCCGATTGTACTTTTTGAAAGTTTTAAGATTCAATCGCACTTTCGTAATAAGTTTTAAAACATAAGATGCGCTTATCCCTTATAAAAATATTAAGAAAGCCTTCGTCCTATGTAAAGAATGAGTTCATTATATTAAAAGAAAGGATTAATACCATGAAAAACCCTAAACTGGTACACCTGTGATAATTTTACCCCAAATTAATTTTTGATTACTAAAAACCCCAAACTGACATATCTATAACAAATTTACCATTAGTTTCTTTCTCTTAAATTTCACTGTCAAATTGTTTCGTTAAATGACACACAGTAGTTGACTGATGTATCAGTTTTATGTTTTACCCTCCATTTATCACAGGTGTACCAATTTGTGATTTTTTGTCGTATTAATCCAATTTAACGGAAATTAACGAATGGTAAATTTATCACAAATGTACCAATTTTGGATTTTTAGTAATCAAAAAATTAGTTTTAGATAAAATTATCACAAGTATGACAGTGGCAAATGTACCATGCTCTGATACCAATGAGGGGATCTATGCTGAGAATTAGGGAAAATAAAGTCAATTTGCAATAGGTATGCTATCTCACATGGGCAAACCTCGAGATTTTTTGTAGCTAAAAAATTATTTTGGAGTAAAATTGTCACAAATGTATATGCTTGGGGTTTTTCGTGATATTAACCTAAAAGAAAATATCGCATACATTTATAAACACTTACAATGATAAGATGTAGGCAACTTAATCAAGTAGATGGAATTTTCAAGTATATTGAGGGTGCTATTCTGATTCTAAATCTCATAAACAAAAGAAGAGCTCTCAACTACCATACGCTGATCCCAGGGGCCATCGCTCTCACCTCAGAGTTTCTTTCATTCACACTCAAACTTTGGCATTCAGGAACATACATTAACTCCAAATCTCATTAATTTCACTTGTTTGGTACTGATCTCTCCACCTCCTTTAGTCCCTCTCATTTCACACTGCTTTTGTGTCTTCCTTCTCTTTCTCTCACATGTCCTCCTCAGCCGACCTGCCGGCGGCGACCGGAGTCGGCCTTGGATACGGCATTGCCATCGCCGTGAGCCTCCTCGTCCTCATCTCCACCATTATGCTCGCCTCCTACGCCTGCGTCCGCATCAAGTCCCAGAACCTCCAAGCCACCTCCGACGGTGACGCCGACGAGGCAGACTCAACGCCGCATGCGGCAGAGACGGTGGTGGCGGTGGGGATGGACAGGACGGCGGTAGAGACGTACTACCCGAAGCTCGTGCTGGGGGAGAGCAAGAGACTGCCGAAGCACAACGAAGGGGGCCATTGCTCGATATGCTTGGCCGAGTATGAAGCCAAGGACGTGATACGGTGCGTCCCCGAGTGCAGCCACTGCTTCCACGCCGACTGCGTCGACGCATGGCTCAGGGTCAGTGCCACGTGCCCGCTGTGCCGGAGCTCACCGGCTCCCACGCCGCTCTCGGAGCTGGTCCCCCTGGCCATCAACCCCAGGTGACATTGGTCGGGTTGAGTTCTTTCGTTTTGTCCCGGTTTCGGGTAATGTCTTATATGCAGTGTAGTTGCCAGTCTCTGAGAAGAAACACGAGCATGCATGGTGTTTTCGCCTGTTCTTTTTCTTTTCCCCGAGGATGGTGAAGGATCTCCAGTAACCCGTATGTACTATGCAATGTAGCTCGATAGAGAATATTCAAGAGAGGATTTGTTTCACAAATCTTTAGCCGTTGATTCAAGTTTCCCCCTAACGTTAGCCAGTCATTGTTACCATTCAATCTGATGGTCGAGTGGAGCTAAAACAAGCTGATTGCTTTAGATTGGTACCCTTCAACAGCCATTCAATACAAATGGAGCAGAAGATCCCACACCAGATGAGAGAAAGCTCGCATTGCCCATCCGAAGTGAATAGCAAGAAATGATGCGGCCAAATTAGAAGATGAGGTGGATGCGTGTCTACATCTGAATGGAGCTTAGGCTCACCTTTTTTTCTAAACTTATACTAGTCAATGGCAACAGAAAGCACGAAGCCATGTCCTGAGTGATCGGGTCGGCTCTTTGGACTGATCTACAAGGTCAAGGGTTCCTCGAGATTTGCCCCCTTATTCCATTATCCATTGTTCTCGTCTCTAGAAAATTGAAGAGGGTATAAGCTCTATGCAATCCAAAATGACCCCATCGGAATCTGAGACTCATTCTTTGGATCAAAACAGTTTCTCTACCTTCAATTTAATATCCGTCTTGTACATACAGATGTAGATCTGAGTCATTTATGTAGTTATTGTAAACCACCCGTTTCCCTTCAAAGTTTCAGATTGGCCCACAGACATTAATAATAATAAAAAAAAAAAAAAAGAAAGAGACACTGAAAGGGATGGGAATAGATGGACTGTCCCGGCCTTGTTTAGTGTCATTGGCCGACACTCGGCAGTCCACATAAATGACCTGTTCGCACTTTAATATTCGCTTCACACGGGCCGAAGAGCTCGCTGCTGGCGACAATTAGGTGTTGGGACGAGGGAAAGGCGACCAAAAGGGGCGACGCTGTCCCAACCAGTCAAATAGAAAAAAAGCTTCTTTCCCAATGGTCTGATTTGGTGTGTCCGCTTCGTCTTCCTTCAAGATGGCAAAGACTTTTTCTTGTTTTCTTTTCCTTTCTGCACATCCTGCTGCTTAATGCTCACAACCCAGCCAGGACTCTAATGAAAGGGAGAAGTGCTCGCAAAGGTCGGGTCCGTGAATGGCGCGTGACCACATCCATCATTTTCAGCGGTTGGCACGAAACAATTAGCTGTACTTTTATTAGCCGCTATGGTCATATGCACAATTCCTGAGGACAAAACATCGTCTGGTTTTTCCGACAAGGAAAAAATTCATCAAGTATCGAAGAGGAAGACACATGTCAGTTTCCCTGAGACACGGCATCATCCTTCGGAAGAGCGACGTAGTTGATAGGAATGACAGTATTAGACTTGCGGCCGTCTCTGCGCTCCTTGCCGCTTGAGGGCACTCCATGACGGCCTGGGGTGGCACCCCGTCGACCAATTGGTGTTCCCTGGAGGGTATTGGCGGTGGTGCTCTGGCCGAGCGGTTTCTTGGGCCGGGAACCAAAGATGGCTTCTTGTTCTGCAGCAAGTTGCTCCTGTAGTCGTTTCTGGTCCTGTAACAGGCAGAAAGGATGCAAAAGCAAGACCTAATACGCAAGCTCAGCTTCAAAGAACAAATGTCAGAGCGGAAGCTCCAAATTGAGAAGGAAGACATAGTAGAACCTTCAAGATCCTTTGAAAAATGATAATAGGAGAATAAATGGTGGCATTTTTAGCGTGAAATAGGGGAAATTTAAATCTGTGCGTTATGCATATTAACATTCTGAAATGCAAGCAGTGCCAGATTAGGCTACTTAAGCATACCCGAAATCGACGCTTTTCCTCTTCTCTCTCCTGCCGCAACATTGAGTACTCCTCCAAAGTACATAAGAGGGGATCCTGAAATTATCTAGCAGTTTTAGTCAAACTACTTAAATGCTAAATTGTACATGAAACGAAAGATGCGTGAGCTGATTGATTACCTTATCATACAAGAAAGGGATCGCTTTCTCTGATTCCCAAGCTTTTATTCTTGATGTTAGAGTTTCAATAATAGCTAGTTAAGAAAATTTAAGTCTTGTATGAGCATGTAAACACCCATCCAAATCAAAAACAGTAAAATAAACGCTTTTTGTCAACTGCACACCGAAACCTTACAGAATACTTCATTTAATGACACAACTACTATTGATCAGAAGGTTATAAGCTTACAACATAACACGAGGAGTTTCCATGCTGTCATGAAAATGCTGCAATAGCTTGATTCCGGCAGTAAAAGAGGATTTCTATTGATAGAGCCTGTCACTTCTATGGGGTATAAACTAATATTTATGTTCATTAATCAAGTCTGAATGTTAATCAGCAATGGTATTGATTGACATATGGTTCCACTTATGAATCAAGGATGCACCATGCCACCAATCATCAAAGACTCAGCTATTGTTATACCAGTGTCCATAGAAGACGAAAAGCTCACATGGGATTTTGCTGACCAGGATCCGTGCCTTCTCTGCACGTTTGAGATTTTTATGTGCTCCCCTTCCAGCAGAATAGCGATTTTCATCCTACAAAGGTAAAAGTAAAGTGAGTAACTAAGGATTCAAAAGGCTAATGCTTGAAACATGATTGCCTAAGAGCAAGTATACGGCTCAAAGGTATTACTTGCTCTGAGTCTCCTAATGAAGGTCTGAGTTAATGATAAAAATTAACATAGATTGGAACAGACTAATCAAAAGAGACATGAGTATCTCCAATGTTTGTACCCATGAAGTCTAATTTTATGTCTACGCAATAAATCCTGGTTCACGAGCTTAAGCAGAAGAAATTTCTCTGGCATGTTAATTACCTTTTCTCCTCAAAGAATCATCTAGTAGCAGTAACAAGTTCACATGCTATTACTGAGACTTGTGACATAACAAAAGGCCAAGGGGCAACACTAAGGATGTCAACAAGTAGGTTTGGGTTTCTCACCATGCTTAGGCATGGATGTGGCCCCACCCTATTGCCGCAACAAGGAGGTTGATGGCACATATATTTCATACCCAGTACTCATGATCCAGATGTAAGCAAGATTATCATCACTCGACATACAAATGTAAAATTTGGAAGAGAAAATCGGTGATGTGGAAAGAAAACATTAACATATACACGGTGAAATGAACGTTCCAAAGACAAAAAAAGGTCATAGAGCTGCTACTTTCTCTAAGCATTCAATATTTCTTCTTTCATGTTTTGACAATGCTTGGGCTTCACCCTTCAAGTATGGTATCTCCAAAAATACTTGACATGCCATTTGTAAAACCAGTACAAAAGCTACAGTACTGAATGTATCTACAGCCAAACAATGCCACAAAGCAATACAAAAGCTTTTTGGAAGTTGATACCTTTTCATAATCATCAAGCCATTTCTCCTCTTCTGCTGCATACTTCCACTTCTCTACCTTATCCAAAATATCCTTCCTGCTCAGAGCTTGCTCTTTTGCTTTTGCAATCTGGTCGTCCATGCTTGAAAGCAGATCAGACATATCAGCATTGCCTGCAAGTGCATGTTAAAAACAAAATTTAACAATTCATTGCAGGTATTTTTGTTTAGCCTCAGAGCAAGAAGTGTGCATTTTGACTTCCTCCCAAAAGAGGGGCCTTAATGTAAACAAGGTAAAAGATGCATGCAAAAGAGAGGAAAGAGGAATATATCAAGAAGAAGGAGACTGCTAACGGTAAAAACATCATACTGGATATATGTACACCGGAAAAGGGTTGGAGGTTGGAACTCTGTTACAACAAATTTCTATTTCAAACGAGTTGAAATTGATTGCTAAAAATGACAACTGAAATGCAGGGATGAATATTTCAGGAATGCTTCTTCACCCTGGGATTTGATAAATATGCACATCGTGGAAATTGCTAAATAACTTGAGGAAGGTTATGCCAATAGAAAGTAGTTCTAGTCTATCACTGTGGAAAATGTAAAAGGGAATTACGAGTGAGACCTGATTCTATAAGGCTGATGAGGATCTGTCTTGCTGCATCACTATCCACATCCATATGAACACCTCTGTAGATTTCTTCAAGCTCACTTTGCCTCTTTAAAACAAGCTCCTTCATCTTACTGGCCTTTAGCACATTCAACCTCTCCACTTCAAGCTCAGCCTAGAAATAACAGGTTTGCGCATGTTTACAGAAATCGTAAAAACAACTTTTTAAATATGGTAGGCAGTTATTCGTGAAATAAACCTTAGGTCAAGATTTCACCTGCTCAATGACTTCTAGAGCGAGGGATCCTGACCTAGACACCTCGTCGACATTGGAAGAAATTAAACTGGTGACGTAGTCATATTTTTTCTGTTCATCAGTAGGGGTGTCCATGAGGCTCCACAGCTCCATGAGTGTGCTCCCTAGATTTTGAAGCTACAATTACACCAAAAAAGTTTCTCTTCATTTGGATGATATAAAAAAATCTTATAGCAAACTAGATTATTCAGTTCGCCAGCAACAAGTATTAGCCTTGAGGGCATTTTATTAAGCTCAAGCTCAGGAAGATCATTAAGACAGTCAATAGGCCAGAAAAAAGTAAAGAGAGGAAAGATCTAATTGTACGAAGGAGCTGTTACAGGTGAAATTTTTAAAGAGGAATTAGTTTAACTACATACTTATCCATTTGGACAGAGTAGTGTATTTTTCCCTTGTCATTGCTTGAAAGCACAAAGAATGCAACCAAGTCTTAAAAATCCATGCAGTTCCATCAAAGACCTTGCTAATACAAGCATGAACATGGGCAAAAACAACCTTAGAGATAAGGCAGCAATAAGACGTTTTTACGTGCTCTGATCAGGAAATACAAGTCCGACGTAGCATATACACATGTAGAGAATTAAAGACTTATAGGAAATATAGCCATCAAGTCACCTTCTGTAGTCTCCGTTTTTTTTCCTGTTTTAGGGAATGGATCGCACTTGTCAGTCTAGCAAGAGTGTCATTGCTTATGCTTTTAACCTGGTCACCTTTGCAGCTGCTCAAACTTGGATTAATTTCATTGACAGTCTCAAAAAAATCAAACGACAACACGACTGACAGCTGATGGATGGTGTTGATATCGCTGCTCACTCTTTGTAAGCGGATCAACTGCAACTCAAACAAAAGAATTGTTTAGTTTTAAATATTTCCCAAATTTTCTCCTGGGCTTCACAAAATCAGTGTACGAGTACAGAGAAAAGCAATGCAATAAACCTTCTCCTGTTGAAGCTCCTGCAAGTGTGATTTGAATTCCGCCAACTTGTTTAATGTCCAATCACATTCATTAACTTGCAGAGAAGTAGAATCAATAGACAGTCCATCGCCTGCTATCTCTGCACATATCCGGGCAATCTGCAATTGTGTCTCTGAAAACTCCTTCATTCTTTCTTTTTTCTTCAACCTCAGGCCATCCAGAACAGGTTGTAAGGCAGAGAGTTGCTGTTTGAGACTACCCTTCCCCTTCATAATCAAGTGATATCTCAAAGCTCAGCACTTATCTTTACAAAAATATTTACTTGGAGAACTGGAGAGAACAAACCGAGTTTATAATTCTACGGTACGCCCAGGCTCGAGAATAAAGAATTTTCTCCTCTCTTCCCCCAGATTTTCTTTTTCATTTTCAGTTGAAAAAAAAAGCCTCTCACTCCATCGATGTAAATTAAAATGCTATGAAGCAATTTGCGCGACGATTTATTCTTGTAATTTTCAATCCCCGATCCTGTACTTCAATCGGTAAATGTCGAAAAGGTTAAAGTGATGATTTATTCATGTAATTTTCGGTCCCCAATCCTGAACTTCGACTGTTGAAAGGTTGAAAAGGTTAGTGTGAGTACCCGCACGATGTTTGTGTGCTCCCCGAGGGCAGAAATAAGGTTGGCTATTTCAGCTTCAGACTCGGCTAGTGATTGATGCAGATCCGCCTTGTGCTTTCTGGTTTTATCGACCTTCCGGCGATAAATATCCAGACACTCCTGCTCCAGCTGCAGAAGCATTTTATCCCTCTCACCATCACCCTCACCGATCTCATCCCAAATGATCTGTCATATAGTAATAAAATCACACGGAAAACTACAGCATGAGCAGGGGCAATCCGAAAAAAAAAGGGGGACAGTGAGAATAAGAGACAATGTTCAAACCACACTGACAGAGCCGCTCAATTCCTTTCCAATCCTATCATCTAGCCATCTTTCGATTCTCTACGGACAACTCGGGAAGCCATTGCAGATCAGCCAAATGGCTCACAGAGAAAACAAGACCCTACATCAACTGAGCAGTAATTTCTTTGTCCTTCTTTCGCTAGCTCGCTGAGCATAAACCCTGGCATAGCGGAATGTATCACGGCGGAAAACGAAGAAACGAATGCAATCCGAAAACCCCTCGCTGCTTCGACACCACGAGGACGATATCAACCTGAATCTTACAGAGAAAACCAAACCGGGAAAGCAATCCTACCGCAACAACCTCAAATGCAACCGAACCAACTCGAGAAAGATCAAAATCACCGATTTGCCAGCGCGAGCAAGCAATGGCTGGGGGGGAGGGCGGGCGGGCAGCGCGAGGAAGAGGGACTGACCTGCAGCTCGTGGAGGAGGGAGCTACAGGTGGTGCGGGTCTGCGAAGGCGCAGGCTGCGTATCCGCCATGTCGGATGACATCCCGGAGCTCGGCGGTCCTCGGAAGACGACGTCGCCGGTGATTCGAGAAACCCTAGAACAGGAAGAAGAAGAAGAAGGAAGGAAGGAAGGAAGGAAGGGAGATTCTGTCACGTCGGAACCGGAGAATCTGCTCGTTTATGAGGACGAGAGGGGGAGAGAATTGGGAAATTTCTTGGGGGGGGAGTTCTTCGTCGGTTACGGATTGAGGGTTTTTTTTTTTTTTTTTTGTTCGTTTTTTTGGCGGGCAAAGGATCTGAGTTTGCCCTTTTGAATTTGGCACGATTGGCGTGGAGGGGGCGGAGGCCCAGTGCCTTGGGCCCGGGGGGACGGTTTTCCTTTTTCCGAGGCCCATCGGTTCCCGAGCCGAAAGCATGAGACCGCCCCTTCCGATCGACGGGTCGATCCTGAGATGGGTAGCGATTTTACAAGGACGTGCTCCGATTTTACACGGGAACTCGATCTGTGAGATCGCATCGCGTGCTCGCTAAATTACGCTGGTTCGACTTCTTTTTTACCCAATCTGATCCGATAATGTTTATCGGAATCCTACTTCACTTGAGTGCCATTAATTTCAATTCGTACGAAAATGAACACGCATCGTATAAAAACTGCTTGTAATCCCATTCAAGGAACCCAAGTCGTAATTAATGTGACTTTTCCCAAATGCTAAAAAGAAATGCCTATGAATCGTGATTGCATTCATCCTCTATTGCATGTATCAAACCAAAGTCTATATAGCATCGTTTGGTAGGCCGTATATAACTCTGGATTTGGTATTTGGAGTAACATAAAATCCAAATACATCTAAATATTATCTGAATAAATAAAAATCCCACCTGGGAATTACGATACACCATAAAGATAACATGCAGGCTTCCACCGTCGAAGATCGGCATGCAACCTCAAATCTAAGGTCGACAGCCTCAAAGGGATCTTAGTGTTGGGGTCACCTGAGGCTGGGCCTTGATCCGAGTCTTGACCATAGCCCCTGCGATCATGACCAACTGCAAGTTCGGTTAACGCTCGCCAATGTTCACGATGACGGAGGAAGTTGCGGGCCCATGATCCGGGCAATGTGGCCGGCGTGCACCATGAAGGCGAAGGGGCGTTCGTGATGGCAGCCGAGAGCAGCAGGTTTCTCCATTGATAGAGCAGTTTTCTCTCCTTATTCTATACCCATGCCATGTCCAGACGTTTATCAAACACCATACCGACATGTTACCAATCTCATCGGTACTCCAATTGACCTTCGTCCCATCCGGACCTCATTCCTATTCGGAAAAAAAAAAAAAAAATCAATACTGAGAATTCAAGGAAAAGCTAAAATAGGATTTTTTTTTTTTTTTAACGAGGTTCGAGAAATTTCTCTCATACGAGCGCGGGAGGCGCGTGGGGGCGCGTGAGCCGCAGCAGCTGCGAGTCGGCGGCTGTCGACGCGCGTCGTCGTTTCGGATTTTCTCTTTTGTTTTCTCGGGAGAACAAAACGAGCCGTCGGGATTTGATCCATCCATATCGCCCGCCGTACCCTGTTCAGCTCCCCAGGGTCAACGAAAATCTTCGCCATCCCCTCCATCTTTTCTCGCCGATGTGATCGATCGAGAGCGGATGATGGACTCGTGCGCGCCGTGGCGGCCGCCGTCGCCGTCGGAGACCCTCCTGGGGTTTCTTCTCCGATCGAAGCTCAGCTCCCGGTCCTGCGGCTCCGGCGAGTACGCTCAGGAGCTGATCAGGGAGTGCGCCGCCAGGGAGCTCAACGCCTTCCTGTGGATCTCCCTCATCGCCCTCACCGCCTGTCTGGTCGGGAAACTGGTCAAGCTGGTGAGGCTTTGGATCGGAGGGAGCAGGATCCCCGGACCTCCCTCGCCTTCCTTCTACGGCCACTGCAGGCTGATCTCGAGGGAGAATCTCGTCGGTGAGTCTTTCCGTCTTCGGAGTGTTAGTGTTCGAAGGAAAGCTTGAGCGTGGAGGACGAGAGGACGCGGACTTGGTGTCGGCCGTTACGTGCTTGTTGATCGGATTTGCTGTGTGTAGTTTGGTCCAATTTCTGGTTTGTTTATGTTCCCGATGCTTTTCTTAGCTCGTGAAATCCCTGAGGAAGTTGTTCGATGTTCACTGGTTGGCTTGAATGTTACCCTTGCTGGTGATTTTGGCGACTGGATTGGAGCAGAATGTAGAAATGCAAATACACAGCATCCCCAATTAGCCACAATTATGCTTTCTGAGCCTACCAAGAGAGAAAGGAACAATTAACTGAATGCACTTGACTCCACGACCACTGTTATTTGTCATGTAGACATCAGCTGTGGAGGCGCCAGATTTTACTACATCTACAGTTGGTGGAGCAGTTCATTCACTGGAGGGCCCTATCGTTGCACTTTGTATATCTTCAGTTTCGTCTGATAGTTTGTTGTTCTGGTGACTACTAATTGTTGTGCCTTGCATTTAGTTCTGTCTTTTTTCGAATACCGGCACTGCCATTTGGTCAATTCAGTTAGTGATTAGTAATTTCAGAGCTACTCCTCTGTGGAATGTCTTTTCCTCATTCTAGATTCTGTTAATGATTCTTTTGCCCTTTCTTAGATGTTCTATCGACCCTCCATGAGAAATATGGAGCAGTTGTCAAGCTGTGGTTAGGCCCGACGCAGCTTTTGGTATCGATAAAGGATGAAGGACTTGTCAAAGAAATGCTTTCAAAGGCTGAAGATAAACTGCCTATTGTTGGTAGGGCCTTTCAATTGGCCTTTGGACGATCAAGCCTCTTTATGCCCTGTTTTGACAAGGTGCAGACTCAGGTTCCTCGTCCTTATGTGGTCCAAAGTGTCTAGGGATTCTTGACTTTCTCTGAAGCAATTGTATCTCTGGCTGTTGCTTTACTATGATTAAAAGAATTTGAAATAGGATATTTCACTAGTCTAATAACTGGATGTTTTTTCACTCTGTTGTCATGGTCCCATTGCCAATTTACCGCCACCACCAGCACCTTGAAATATGCCATGCCAATGTCTATCCTTTTTATTGAAGTAGATGACTTTAGTTTCTGTCTGTTCATATAAACTCTCTTGCCGACCAAGATTTTCATAGTTATCTTATTGTTGAAGCTAAGATATGTACATTCTATATGTTAGTATCAGTGGCCAAATTGGAGCTGACACCTCCAGGTCATGCATCAAATGTGTTCTTCTTATGTGGGATGAATACTCAAGTCATCCTTGTTTTGGTTCCTTACAAATATTTTTCATTTGTTAGCTCTTCTTACTTCACGTAATGTTGCCAGCAGGTGCAAAAGAGAAGAGAGTTATTGGAAGCAGAATTAAACAAAAGATTGCATGAGAAAGCAGGTGTTATCTCCACGAAGGTTGTGGACTCGATCATGGAAAAGATGCATCTGCTAATGGCCAAAGGAAGTGTGGACTCTAAAGTATTATCTCAACATATGGCGTTCACAGTTTTGGGTGCTACAGTGTTTGGGGAAGCATTCTTGGGTTGGTCTGAAGTTACTGTGTATGAGGAATTGCTCATGTCAATTTCCAAGGATGCATACTTTTGGGCTTCATATAATGTCACTCCTTTCTGGAGAAGGGAATTTCGGGGGTACCAAGGAATGTGCACAAAGTTGAAATACTTGACTCAAAATTTTGTTCAACTTTGCGAAAAGAACCATGAGAGATGTTGCTGCCTTGATGAGAAGCCTAAAATTGATCCGACAGTAGGAAGCTGTCTGGCATGTTCTCCTGCTCTGATGCCTGATAATTTAGTGTTGAAGGAGCTAAATAGCCAATTTAATCCTAGTGAGGAACCATGTGCAAATATCATGGGTGTCATGTTTCATGGATGCCTGACTACTGCCAGCCTAATTGGTGATATTTTCCTAAGGCTTGCATCGAATCAAGAATTGCAAGATCAGGTCATTTTCCCCTTTCTCTACTACTCTTATAAATTGTTTATGTGACCGAGCAATCTAGATGTAAACTATGTATTATTTGGTAGAAAGTTTGAATCTAGGCAATGCAGAGGAGGAATTTTAGAAGATTGTGGAGTAGAGTTTTTCGTAACCTTGCTGTTCTCAGTCTTATGCCTTTGTGATTTTTAGTAATTCTTCCTCTCGGGTGCTGCTCTTTTGTTGGTAGTCTTGGCCCTTGGTGCTTGCCTCTATCCTTTGTCTCGTCAAGTCTCTATATGAGTCATTGTTCTATACATCAGCTCTAGATGGGTCGATATTAGAAGGTAAATGGTGATTGATCTGGTTGTAGATTGACTATCACTTAGCCTTGGTTTCCCATGAGCCATTATCATATCAAGTTAATTTATGAAAATGATGCTGCTAATGGATAACTTCTGGTTAACATTTGGTAACCTTGTTTGGCTTGCTTTGAGGCTATTGTCGATTTCTATGAAGAACTTGGTTCACATTATATGACTGTATTTTTAATATGTTTTAAAGATCTACTCGGAGATTGTTACGGCAAGAAAATTGTTACAGAAAGAGGATTATCGACACCTTGATGAGATGGTGTTATTATTTGCCACTATTTATGAATCTGCTCGTCTTCTCCCGTCATCGCCTTTGCTGCAGAGGTGCTCTCTTACTGCAGGTATGTTGCTGAATTGCATCAGGTGGTGCATTTGACTGTGAATTTGTGCAGTAAAGTGCATCTTCATAGTGCATTAAAATTGAAAAGGAGTAAATGGCAATTTATGGATATGCCGTGCGATGTGGATTCTTTAATTTTGTGCTGCATTTATTTACTGTCAGTTTGAAAATATCTTTTTGCATATTGATGAAGGGCCTATGTTAATTTGTCAGCAAAAATAAGTTGAATGCCTCTCTCTTTTCCAATTATATCATCAATTCAGTATGTTGCATTCTTTAGTTTCTTGAAATCTCGAGGTATCTCCCCCATATACCTCGTTTTATGTCGTGGTGCTCCTTCATTCCCATGGAAAGCAGTTTCCTTGTGCTGCTGAGATGGTCAGTCTAAGTGGCCATTCAATCGTCATTAAATTTAAGTGGAAGAACTTACATTAATTTTATTTGTAAAAGTATACCAATTTGATGTTTGTAACAGCAAATTTTTTCCAGCCAACTAACACCCATCTTCAATGCTGAAGAGGGTTTCACATAATGCCCATCATTTACCTTTTTATTTTTTTTGTTAGTGGAAATGCTTTGAACTGTTCTTTAACTCAAGTCTTTTTCAACTTTCTAGACTTGCACCTCAAATCAGGTACTACTATACCTGCTGGAGCAGTATTAGTTGTGCCTTTGCAGTTGGTACAAATGGAAGGTTTAAACTGGAAAAATGACAGCAGTGAGTTCAATCCATATCGTTTCTTATCAAGGGCTGAAAAGGGTTTTCTTTCAGCACAACTTACAGGTGCCACTTATTTTTATTTTCAGCATGCAGTCTCCTTTTTTATTTTCAACTTCCTGTTTCACCTTGCCTTCAGCCGTCAGTCGAATATGGATCATAGTAGTTGTTGCTGATAAACTTTTCGAAAAGTCACTTATCCATCCGGATGCGATTCGGACATCTTTTGTGGGCAGTGCAACTTTCCACGTTGTAATTGCTCGATGTATTTCCTTGAGGTTATCGCATTAATTTGCTTGTTTCTGGCTGTGAATTAAAGTCATAGGGAAACTATGGCCTGATTTTTAGAGTCAACACGAGCTTTAGCTTGAACACACCAACTTTTACATAGCAAGCTACAATTTTAAAAATTACTATGATATAACAGTCTTCTGGTTATGCATGTTATCTCCCCACAATCATTTTCATCAGGGGCTGCTGAAGATGGCGGTTCTAAGAAGAGTTCTTTTGTTTTGGATGATCCAAGAAGCCATGCAGCATCTCTTCCTTTTGGTTATGGCACACGTGCTTGTGTTGGTCAAAGGTTTGTCATCCATGGACTGGCGACATTATTTGCATCAGTGTTGGAGCACTACGAGGTTTGCTTATTCTATTTCCTCTACCTCACTGCTTGCATAGGTCGCAACAACTTCTCCCTGACTAATAGAGTTCTGATTAGAGCAAGGAACTGTACACTGCATGAGAAAAACGTGAATAAAGGGAAATTACTAAACTGATGCAGAGAGTGTCTAAATATTACAAAACTGGGAAGGAGTTTGGGAGATTATCTGGTGATCGATATCCTATCTTGAATAGTGGAATCATCACAACAATTAACCATGGACCGTGGTCCTTTACATGTGATAAAACAACGTGTATCCTGCCATTGCTCTTGCGATAGGCCTTAGATATGAGAATTTAAGAAAAAAGTTGCACAGGCGGGTGAGCACTTTTCTGTTCTCATATTAGCTCCAACCGAAATCTGACACCCAAGCAAGAGTGGTCTTTTAAAAAGTAAAAAAGACGGATTGAAATGGCCTGACTGGAAACCAAAAATTTCCTGGTTCTAGATTTAATTGGACTGTTTGGAGGCCCCTACTACTCCAAGGACTGACGCTTCTTTCGTTACTATCTGACTGGATGGTTCTGTCTGTAGTTCTAAAGCCACTGGCATTTCTAGTACTGCAGCATTCTGTAGTCTGTCGGTTAGATTAGCGATGAGATACCGTTTTACTTTCTAGTGTAATTTTCTGCTAGTTCTATGATGGACAAGAAACCGTGATATCTGGTTGGGATGAACGTTTTTGTGCAGGTAAGGTTGAAGCAAGGATGTGAGGGCGATCTCAAGCCAACACTTGGTAACCGTGCTCTTGAACGGCTTCCCAGCCAGGAAATAGTTTTCGCGAAAAGGAACGCCTGAAAGACAAGGCGACGACACTTGGATTTTCTCCGGACAAAATCGTCCGTTGCATAGGGGGGATAAGTTTTCAAGTTTACTTCCATTTGTATGTGTTTTTTTTTTTTTTTTTTCTCAAAATCGATGGGGGGAGGATGCTTCGCCGTTGGCCCGACAACTGGGGATTTGTACACCACGTGAGCGAGTTTCGAAGCTCATGTGTTTTTTTTTTTCGCTCCCCATTTTTAAAGTAGCCGAAGGTGCCGTCTCGCAATGTTGGACATAAAAACTAAGTTTTTGGAGCACTAGGAGCTATTGTGGCCCGGCAGCGAAGCCTCTTCTTGTTTTCTCGACCCCCCCATCCCTTGAATGATTTGTATATGGTCCTTCTTACCTCCGCGTCTGGTTTTTCACTCCCCCTTGAGGAGAAGATGATGTTGTACTTTCTAGCTAAAAAAACAAAAATGATGTTGTACTTTAATACACTGCGTAACGTTGCTGTTGACAACTTGGTGCTTGTTTTCTCTCTCTCTCCAACGTGCCTTCGACCGTCACTACTTTCCGTAGTGTCCGTCATACTTACACATGTATACGTGATCTCTCCTTCCTAGGTCAACTTCAACATTCAGCAGTCCTCGGCTGATCGGCCGTCGCCTGCTTGATCGTAAAATCCTTAAGAATTTTGTGTAACGATATTTCCAAGAGAGCCGGGAGGAAAATGCAAGCAGTTATGATCGCTACAATTCGAAAATCCATCTCTTGATTAATCATAAATTTATTTATTAGTGAAATATATTTTTACTATCGATAATAATTTAAATTTAAATATTCGTGTGTGTGGACGATAAAAATGTTTTAAGTAATAGATTTTGTTCAAATTTTCTCAAAATTATTAATTTTTCTCAAATCGACCCGTACTCAAATTCAATTGGAAGAGCGGAAAAAAAAAAAACAGGAAAAAGTGAGAAAGTGAGGGGGTCCACGGGCCCAACAAAGCTTACGCACTAAGCAAAATGGGGGAAAAATTCCTTTGGAAACGGAACGCGACCATCCGACACGTGTCCCACACGTATCCTAATTCCCCTCGCACGCTCGCCAAATGACCCCCCGGGCTCCCTTCACTTCTCAATTGAGTACAGCGAAACCGATGGCCATGAAATCGAACCTCGTCGCCTGCTTCCTACTCTCATCTCTCCTCGTAGCCTCGGCCTCTTCTTCGGCAACCCTCGGAGGAACCGATCGAGCAGCGTGGGCGGAGGAGGAAGGCGGCGATTCTCGCCCGACGATGGCCGCGCTCGGTGGGGTCCACGAGCCGCCGCGAGGCGCCGAGAACAGCGTCGAGGTCGAGAGCCTCGGTCGTTTCGCCGTCGACGAGCACAACAGCAAGGAGGTGATTCTGCGCATTCCCCTTTCGCCGCCGGCTGCCGTTTACCGCGAGTTTCTTGTGTTTTTTCGTGGGTGGGATGGTTCGATTCTGTTCTGCTTGTGGGTGGGTCGTCGGGCGTCGATTCGCCGTCAGGTGACTGTGGGGGGTTCTTGCGAATCTTTTTAACATCTGATGCCGGTCAATTTGATGCGGAGGAGGTGGGCCGAAGAGACGAGAAGAGAAGAGAAGAGAAGAGAAGAGAGGGAGGAAATCGGTTTTTTCGAGCTGTGTTTCCTTTGATGGTTTGTCTGTGTTGGAGGGGGGGTGGGGGTTTTCGTAAGATTTCAGTTCGATGACGGTGCTGTGGTGCCGAACTCGGTCTTAGAAACGCATCTTAGATAGGCATGTGCAACAATGCCTCCGCTCTGCTGTTTGTGTGCGCGGCGCGGCGCGTGGGACTGACAAGTGTGAATGCTTTTCTTGAAGAATGGGCTCCTCGAGTTTGCGCGGGTGGTGAAGGCGCAGGAACAGGTGGTTGCCGGCACCTTGCACCATCTTACCATCGAGGCGGTGGATGCCGGTAAGAAGAAGCTCTACGAAGCGAAGGTCTGGGTGAAGCCGTGGATGAACGTCAAGGAATTGCAGGAGTTCAAGCATGCCGGTGATGTCCCCTCCTTCACGCCCTCGGACCTCGGTGCTTGGAGAGGTGAACGGTGTTTCTCGTGTCGGCGCGTGATTTTTTTTCTCGATCGCGGTTCGTAGTCGTGCACTGTGTGGTCGATGGATGTGTAAAACTATTCTTGTTGTGATTGGAAAAGGTGGGCATGCTCCTGGTTGGCAAGAAGTGCCTGTTCACGATCCCGAAGTCCAGGATGCGGCCAATCACGCTGTGAAGACTATTCAGCAAAGGTCCAATTCCATGTTCCCGTATGAACTCCATGAGATTGTTCATGCAAAAGCTGAGGTATGTAAATGCTCGAATTTCACTCTGTCATAGACTAAAGTTAGGTGACAGAACATTGAGCTAGCATTCTTTTACCACTTAATGTATCGTGCTGCCAAGTTTTGGACATGCAATCTGATGTGTGGTTGTCTTTGCTTGTTTTTGCTGTCTCCATTTTGCTAACTTCCATTGTCTTAACTCCTCCGTTGAGGCTATAGACCTTGATGTCAATTTGTGGTGCCCGTCAGCGAGGGTGCAAATTTATCCCAGTCCTCGTGACTGACAAAATGATTAAATTACAACCAGTTGCTGCTATAGCGTGCCTCCCTCCTCGTCTCGTTCTCCATGCCAATCTATCCCTTTCGAGATGTCTAATGGTCCTTTAATCAAAGCTACGTCGTTTTCGTGGCCATGTGCTGTATGCATCATAAATGCTGGGAGGAGGAGAACCCATTTGAAAACTTGAGTGAACTGTAATTGTAAACATGCAGGTAGCAGAGAGCTCGGCCAAATTCGACATGCTTCTCAAGGTCAAGAGGGGCGACAAAGAAGAAAAGTTTAAAGTGGAAGTGCACAAGAACCATGAGGGAATCCTACAGCTGAATCAGATGGTGCCTGAGCAATCCTGAACCGTGATGGATGCATCTCACTTTGGTTTCCGAATATGAACCCCTCTCTGCATAAACTTCCTGGCGTGACTTTGTGCGTTTTGAGTTTTCTTGTGAACTGAAGAAAAACTGACGTGTAGTCTCTCGTGGCTGATAAACTTTACATTAGCTCGTGTTCACTCTTAGTGTGCTCTCTTGTTTAGGTGTTATAGTTACGGTGCTAGTTGCGAGAAGTAATGCTGTTAGTTTTTTAACCACAATCGCTACAGGCTCTTCGTATTCAAATTACTGTTTGATATGGAGCTGTTTTCTCGAAAGATCGACTTAGATTGGACTTTTCCTCAATAAGGGTCTGAAGTGGTCAAGTTGACTTTGCCTCAATAAGGGTCTAAAGTGGTCAAGTTGATCTCAAATAAGCGCTTTGTTTCAGCAAGTAGAGCAGGGTAACTTTGTCCCAAAATTGCAATCGCGATTAGGTTTGCTATGGATTTAATCCTTCTTTCTTGAGAAAATTGTCCAAAAAGTTTTAAATTTATTGCATTTGTGCTAGTTAAGTCTTAAATATTTTAAGTTTGTCAATTGTATTCTAAACCTTTATATTTTTTGTCAATTGAGTCTATTCAGTTAATTTTAATTGGAAATTACGAACGTGGACGCTGAACGGCCATTGGGTTTTAGAGTTGGCCGGCAAGGGTGGCTGGCTAACCCTCGCTGGCCAAAGAGAGGGCGCGCAAGCCCTCACCCAAATCTAGCTAGGCGAGGGTTGCCCTCGAGCCCTTGCCCAGATCCGGCTAGGCGAGGGCTTGGAAGCCCTCCTTGGCCTCAGGCAAGGCAATTGGTGGCCCCACACCCTCGCTTTGGCCGGTGAGGGCCGTGACGCCCTCACCTAGAGCCAATGAGGGTCTGTCGGTCACTCTTGCCGGCCAACTTCAAAACACCCATAAAAATAGAGAAAAGGAAAAAAATTCATAAAAAATTCAGAAAATTATTGAAATACAATTTAAAAATGTCCATGTCAGCGTCATGTGACCGGTTGGCGTTCACGTCAGTGATTTCTGGCCAAAATTGGCCATTTGAACTCAATTAACAAGAAGTGTAAAAGTTTAGGATTCAATTGACAAGAAGTGAAAAGATTTAGGTCTTAATTGGCAAATTTAAAAGACTTAGGACTGAATTGACAAAAATGTAATAGATTTATAACTTTTTGGACAATTTTCCCTTCTTTTCTTATGTTCGCTCTTCGATTCTTCGTTGATCCTCCATCTCAATTGTACACGGAAACATACACGGATTGCGTAGACCGGCATTTGGAAAGCTGACCTCGGTTGGATCACCGGCCAGGGACGATCAAGGAGTTCTTTGAGGCCACCAAGCAGTGCAACTCGACTGTTACCATCGCAGCATGTTACCAGCGAACAATGATTCGTGGGAGTAAGGACGAGTGATGCATGCAAGGAGGGGGCTGTGGTAAGGCATGAATGCAGTCACTACCCTGTGGAACTACTACGGACAGCATCGATACAGAAAATTGATAGATAATCGAAGACCCCTTGTTCAGCATTCAATTTTAGGATTTTATCATTTTTTACACAATTGCAAGCTTTGGATTCAATTGCCCATGCTCTAACTGCCGGGTAGTGCGAGTTTGGGCAATTTTGTTTGAAACTAATTTGGTCACTTTAGACATTTTATGCAACAAAGTCTGTTCTGAGTCCCATCTTGAGAAAACGGCTCCACCGAAATCTTTAGTGGAGAAAATTGTAGCATATATTGTTGATTTGGGTTCATTTGTTTGAGCGTTCAAGTAGACTAACTTTATAACTTAATATTATTGCAAATATTTCTGTTATCTCGATGTTATGGCTAGATTATATCTTGCACCATTTTGATGAATTAAACGAGTCAATCTGGATTCAATCATGTGATCCAAATTTGGACTCCCTCCCTCCCTCCTAGTTTATTCTAGAAAATGATCCTTGCATAGTTGGGCTAAGCCGCGTTGAAGTTCAGGCCAAGTTGTTCCCAGGCCCGATGTAATGCAAAGTACATTTGAATATTTTGATTGGCCGGGCTCAAGTCAGAGGATTGTGCAACCGGTCCGGTAATATCCAAGAACCAAACTGGCTATCCGGTTCCCAATTCCAAATTTTTGAAATTGATATTACGCAGGTAGGTTCCAATTTTGAGTATTGAAACCACCCAAACACCCTAAAACCGGTTAGAACCAATTTTATGAAGTTGGAAGATGATTATTTATCTTTCTTAAAGCAGCTTAATCCTTAATGCTTTATATTTCTATAGGTTTTGTATCAATATTTAAATTGAGCCGTTTTGCTCCTCAAACTATTTTGCTGTAAATGTTATTTGTTTTAATATTTTTTTAAAAAAGTGAAACACATAAAATAAAGAAACCAGTTCCCTAGTAGACTCTGGAACTTGACCTAACAAATAGGATAGGTACCATGGCTGGTTCAAGGTTTTAAAAACTTGGGACAAGTCCAAACAGGGTAGGTTCTAAGATTCATGTCTTAGACCCACCTATCTTGGAAACTATTACCCCTATCGAGCCAAGAATAAGCTCAAGGCTTCTCGATGTAAACCTCCCATCCGTCCTTCACCTCTGAAGCTTGGACAATTAGCTAAGCATGCTCACTTTCCTAAATCAGTCTTGAAAATGGTTATTCCATTCGTACCTTATCTAATGTCACAAACATGTGATGGATTGAGTTATAAATACAAGGGATATATGCACCGGAAATCTTAAAACTTGTCATGAAAGTGCAATTGAGTCTTAAAACTTGCAAAAAGTATAATCAAGTCCCACAACTTATCAAATTGGTTCAATCAAATAATTCTGTTAACTCCGTCAAATTTGGCTAATGGAAAATACTAACATGGCTTTTATTTTTCTATCTTATATGGTGATGACATGACTAAAATGACGTTTTTTTATCCAAATATGATTTTTAATACAAATTATATTTAAAAAATAAGCTAAATTAAAAAAAAGGGCCCTCGCCTGCCGTTGATGAGGGTCGCTGGCCATCTTCCACCCTTGCCAACCTTTTCAGTAAGGGTGAGGCAACCTTTTTTTTTAAGCTTATTTTTAAATTTAATTTAAATAAAATTTATTTTTAAAATCAAATTTGGACCAAAATGACGTCGTTTAGTCTTATGTTTTATGATTTAGCCACGTTATCACCACGTAGGAGAGAAAAATTTTCAAAAGCGATGTTAGTTTTTTTGTTAGTTAAGTGGATGAAGTTAATGGAAGGTTTCAATTTAACCAATTTGACAAATTTTATAATTTGATTGCACCTTTTACAAGTTTTTTGACTCAATTGTACTTTTGTGACAAATTTTAGGATTTTAAATACATTTGTCCGAAATAAAATAATAATTGTGAGATTTCGATATTATAGCTACCGTTCCGACCTAAGTAAACACGAGTTCCTCAAAACGAGAAATACTGATGAATTTATAATTTGATTCGATAGTGCTCTGCAAAATGACGTGGTGAGCAATTGTTGGTAGTATCTTACTTAGAAAAATGAAATTGCCTTAAAAGAGAGAAGTTATTATGATGAACTTGTAGGAAAATTTGATATGAAGTAAGGCGACATAAAACTATTAGATCGCATCAGACCCATATGAAAGTTTATGGGCTTATCTCAAAATACCGATTGAGATGGAAATAATTGAACTAAAAGTCATAAAATATATTGTATGACAGCCAATTCATTATAAATCTTTCAGTTGTTCCGGTTTAGTTCTAAATATTTTGACGATTTGTCAATATAGTTATACCGATCAATTTTGGCAGGAAAGTTCTGACGTGAATGCCGAACATCCTACGTGGCATAGATGGCCAATGCTAGCGTGGATAACTTTTGAAGATTTTTTTTTTAATTTTCAAATGATGTTATTATTTTTATTTTTATTTTTCTTTATTTTCTTCTTTTCTCTTTTTTTTTTTTGGGTAAAGTTCTTCTTTTCTTTTTTGTTTTATTTTCTTAAATGAAAAGAAGGAAAGGAAAAGAAAAAAGACAAGAAAAAAATCAATAGAAAATTCTAGAAATTTTTTTAAAAAGCTGCTAAATTATCCACATGAGTGCCGACCATACTATGTAGGAAAGGCGGGGTCCACGTTAGCGATTTTTTTATCAAAATTGGCCATAAAAACTAAATTAGCAAATCATCAAAAGTTTAGAACAAACGGTACATTTGTTTTGCGGAAAATGAATAATTTGAAAAATATTTTCCTAAAAAGAATTGCTTGTACCGCTTACCAAATGAATGAACAAAATATATTTTCATTGTTCACGGCAATATTTAGACTTAAAGTGTTGTTGATAATAAAAATATTTTTCATTGACTAATTATGTCAATCGATATAAAAAATTATTTTTAAAATAATATTTTCAAAATTATTCATTTTTTGTAAAACAAACAGAGCTCCAATTGGCAAAATTCAAAGATTTAAAACTAAGTTGGCCATCGTAGAATAGGTTTAGGGCTTTGTGGATGGCTTTTCCAGATGGAAAGTGTCGGCCTAAAGTTACTCTATTAGATTTGTTTCCTTAGCCAATCGATTATTTTCAAACCCTAGGGTTGGCGTGTTCGCTATAACTCAAACATAGACTGTCCGAGACCTTTAAACAAGCAGGTAAAACTGTTTATGTCCTAAACATCGCGAAAGCTATCCCTCGCATCACTTTGCTTCCATAATCGATCCCAAGGCAGAAAAACGCATATGTGTTGATTAAGATCTGATCTGGGATTATTATTTCCTAATACAAGATCACATTCCCTAATCGCAAAAGACTATTTGAGCGGTCCACATTGAATAGCGTGGCATGCCATGTATCCATTAGAGCAACTAGGTTATTGACTTGTTCATCTGCAACAACACCAAATTATCCAAACTTTCTCTGCAAAGAAAAAAATACCCAAAACGCTGATTGCTACCTTTACTAACATCCTATTGTATATGGTAGTCAGCGTGACTAACTTTGATTCATGCCCAGTCGTTCTTTGACTGCACCAAAAAGAGCAACTATGTCGGGAAGTGCTTATTCACGGTCATTTTCAAGCAAAGTTTTGAGGATCCCGAACATGGCAATCTCGGTGTTGCTGTAATTGGCGAGATTTAGATAGTTACTTAGATCCAAATAACACTTGACATGCCAAGAATATAATATCTATCTTATCCGGTCGCATTAGATTTCGTAATTTATGTACGATAAAGATTATCTATTCTCGATAGTTACCCAAATATGTCGCCGTACTAGAATATTGTCAGGTTCAAATGGCGCCGCACTGAGTGCAAAGTGCGAGAAAGAAGGGATGATCCAAATGAAGAAAGAGGAGCATGTTTCATTTTTGGTAAATGAGCTCACATTTGACAGCCGCCAGATCACAACCTCATCCGGCTGGAATGTTTTGCCAATAAAACATGTCTTCAAGCTCCAAGTTCCGTGGGCGGAGCGGATTCCTGTCTTGACAGTGGGCGATTCTGCATTTGGGATTTCTTTCCATGCATGAATAGATTTCCGTTGACACGACCACTTACAAATATGAGCGCATTTCATCAAAGTTTTCCTCATCATCAGGAAAAAAAACCCCAACCAGACGTGAGAGAGAGAGAGAGAGAGAGAGAGAGAGAGAGAGGAAAAGAAATGGAAAAGGCCATAGGAAAAGCAGCAGTGACCCCAGTGGACAGTTGCCCGTCGTGTGATTCCCCACGCAATGTCTCAGCAACCCCAGACCACGGTGGCACTGCATGCAAACTACCTATCCTTGCTCATGACGCTGCCAAGGACAAAATGGAAGTGGACGAGCAAGTTGGTGAGACTTCTGGTGCTGCTGAGGCCCGTCTCTTGCTCGATCTGACCCTCATGACACCGGGCTCGGGCCACAGCGAACCCTTGAGCTCCAACGGAGAGGCGGTCATGAAGGCGTCCTCTCCATTGGATGATGGTGAGCGACACGAACTGCCCGATAAGGTTTTCGCGTGCACCTATTGCAAGAAAAGCTTTAAGTCGTCGCAGGCGCTCGGGGGCCACCAGAATGCGCACAGGCACGAACGTCTGATCACGAAAAGGCAGCAAGAACTTGCTGCCTTGAGCGGGAATGGGCCGCCTTCGACTCTGACCTATGGGTACGGCGGTTTCAATTCGCGCAATTCAGATGTCCATCCGTTCCCCGCTCTCGGACCCCTCAACCGACTGGCCCTACCTGGCGTGGGGATGGATCAGCCCATGATCCGCAGGCTCCAAAAATCATGGAACCAGCCGGGATCGCTGGTCATGCAAAACGGGCCGTCGCTCGGGCATCCACACATGATGGCCTCACCCCTACCGAGGATGGAGGGCATGCCTTATGCTCCTAATAACTCTTTTAATAATTTCAATGATGCAGGATTTCTGGGCCAATTTAGGGCTCCTCCTCCTCCAGCATCTAATCATTATCAACAGGGTGGTGGTGCAATGATGCACAGCTTTCAAGGTCCTTCAAGCATTCTCGGCCCGAATGTAGGAATGAGGACGGTTGCTGATGGGTGGGGCAGCAGCGGCGGGGGCGGTGGCAGCAGCGGTGTCCAACTGGGAAAGAGGGATGATCAGCTGAAGACTGTCCATGGAGAACTAGATTTGACTCTCAAGCTATAAGTTCATTAGCAAGTTAATTCATTTTCTTTGCATTTATTAAAATCTCGTCTCTGGCATTATTGTGAATAGAGATTATCATCATGCATTAGTTTAGTTGATGGCGATTATTGTGAATTGCATCATCGTGCGTTAGTTTAATGTCTACATGCATGGAATAAACAATCCTTTTGTTTACGTAATTGGTGCTTAATCTTTTTCTTTCAAATAGTAAATCAGACTCCCTAAACTTCAATACTTTGATGTTACATTGCGTTTGTGATGTATCGGTTCTTATTTCCGATTGAAACGATAAAAACTATGGTCGATCTTCAATAGTCGACTCCTGATGATCAATCTTCAATTGTCGGCTCCAGTTTGAATAGCTCTTTTCCATAACTGGTAAAACCCAATTGCCAATGATATTTACTAACAATCCGTTAACCGTTACGGTTGTGATTTTCTATTATTGCATGATTCGTTGACGTCATCGTGATAGGAACTACCCTAAAAGTTGTATGCAGATCACGCACATTAGATTGGTTTCTACTTAAATGTTGTGTCATTGCCTAATCAATCAAAAGAACGTACTTTACATGGAGGAAGCAACTTAAAAGTGACGACGAAATTAAATTTTCGATCATAACAAGAGGAGTGAGTAGTTCAAATTCGAAGATAAAGATCGTGTATCTGTTGTCTGTCAATAGAGGAATGAGGACTATAAAAGAGCAAATATGGTTAGTCCATTTCAGGTAAATTCCAGTAGTCTACTCATGTTAAGATACAATCCGTTAACCACTAGGTTCGTGGTTTTCGTACATGATTCGTACGTTGACGTCATCATGATAGGAATCACCCCGAAAATTATAGGCATATCACGCATATTAGATTAGTTTCTACTAAAACGTTGTGTCATTGCCTAATTAATCAAAAGAACTTACTTTACATTGAGGAAGCAAATGCAGAAGTGACAACGAAATTAAATTTTCGACCATAACAAGAGAAGTGAGTACTTCAAACTCAGAGATAATGATCATGTAGCTGAATCTATCAATAGAGGAATGAGGACTGTAGGAGAGCAAATATGGTTAGTCCATTTCAGGTAAATACCAGTAGTCTACTCATATCTAGATGTAGATATCAAATCCATCTCATCATACTATTTACTTGGTAAATCCAATACAATTTTGATTGGAGTTATGAAATTCGCTTATTATGGGAAAACTTACTTAGATATTCTGGATTTCGACCGCACAGGAGTCCTTCGATTTCTTGCTTATTGAGACGGGCAAAGATCATAATTATCTTTCTTTCTTATAAAAATCAATTTTGCTTCCAAAAAAGCAGCATTCAGAGCATTTGACTTGCCTTTAGAAGGAGAAACATCCGAAAATAGAGTTGATCTTCCAGAAATAGCCTAAAGGCGTTCCAACTTCCAATTCTGGAATGCAGCTTGGGCTCTGCTGTTATTAGTAGTTGTCATCTACTGTATTGAAGTTTATCTTCTTCGTAGTTTATGTTACTCTCAAAATATTCCAAGTCAAATATGGCGCAGATCGGGGATGTGCTGCTCAACTCGCGCCACATAAAATTTGAACCTAAAGAAAGAGGGAAAAGCTCGGTCAAATTTTAAAGAGAGAGAGAGAGAGAGAGAGAGTTGCGACTTTGCTTTAAATGTACCATAGTCCATGCAGGTGCAAATTCTGGGTGCACGAATAAATGGATTATGAAATGGATAAGAATGTACATTTTAATGTAACCTCCATTAATATAAACTCAAGAAATCTCGTAGAAAGCAAAAGTTTCGGAAGGAAATGAGTGACAAATTAAACAGGAGAGAGCTGCACAAAGCACGTGATTTTCTGTAAGTAACGGGAGGTCCCGATCCTAGTGTTCATGTTTGCTTTGCGCCGATTAGTGCAGTGCAGCAAGATTCTAAGTAAGTTTTCGAGCTATTAGTCATGACTTTATCGCGGTAGATTTCTCTACTTGATTAGAAAAGAAGGGGCAGACGAAGCCCGAGGGCTGCATGGGAGTATCGAATATTTTTGCGTTGCGGATGTTCTGAGAGATTTGGAGGTCGGTTTAGTGCCCAGTGACTTCTACTGCAACTTCTGCATATCTTTGTTATTGTCTGACCAGTTTGTTTCTGATGGAGGATGGATGCTTCATGTGGTAAATCTTGTCAAGTGTTCGGGTTTCACAGCTCTTTCGGTTCATGCAAGGAGATACCAGCAAATGCATTCCAGTGTAAGGATCGATCCATGCATGACCTGAAGCTTGAACGTCCAACGAGATTGAAAGACAGCTTCAGAGGATATTATGGCAGAAAGAATCATCAGAATTGTTTATGTTCAAACCCAGCTTTAGATCTTCTTGTTATACACAAGCACGCAGGGCTCTTCGTCTTTCTTTCTTTTTTAATTTGGTCTTTTTTCCTGGGGAAGAAGTATCGTCAAGTATGCTTTTAAAACAGCCAAGAAGTCCTTTTTGAATTTTCCACCACTATAAGAATATATATATCATACTACATATTACTGTGTTTTCAAAGTTAGGCAGGTTCGATGTTTATTCAATAAATATGTGATTAGAAATTGACTTCTGCTTCTTTTTTTTTTCTTTTTTTCTTTTTCTAGTGTTTTAAATTTGACTTTTATTTAACGTGAATAGCTATAATCTTTCCAAATATTCAAATATTGTATTGTAAGATTCTTTTCAATTTCGAAATTTAGAATGAAAGGCTATAAGAAAAAAAAGCTTTTGAAAGACAGACAAATGTACCCTAAATTAAATCCTACTCTTATGCAATATGACAAGATTGGACAGAAGAATTTCTACTATAATTTGTATTCGATAATTATTTCATATTGGGTTATGACAACTATTTAAAGAACATTAATAACTACATCCCAAGCCCAAGCACGCGCACTGCACG
Source organism: Syzygium aromaticum (assembly GCA_024500025.1). Lineage (NCBI taxonomy): Eukaryota > Viridiplantae > Streptophyta > Magnoliopsida > Myrtales > Myrtaceae > Syzygium > Syzygium aromaticum. Next base: position 11,449,593 of record CM044894.1, on the reverse strand, counting down.
CGTTCAATAATATTTCATTCTCTTGATAAGATTAAGAGTATTCGATGAATAATTATCTGAGTGATCATTTTATTTTTATTTGAAAAAGGATGTAATGAAGCTTGTTATTTTATATAAGCGAGGAAAGAGGTGGGCTAAATGAGCAATGAAAAATTGCCTTTTTTTTAGAGTGAATTTAGAAGAAGGGCATAAGTGAAAAGTGGGACAATTATTTTTTGTAATCTTGAACAGGAATGGTCATCATGCATTACCATTTGGCCCTGCTTAATTGTAATATTTTAAGGATCACTATGGTCATTTTAATTTAGACACCAAGTTTGAAAATTGGTTTAGAGCCATCATTCTCGCTAATTTCAAGTGATCATTTTGAGGTATTTATGACATTTACATTAATTTTAAATCTTCTTAATTAAAATAATCTGTGGATTAATTACTTAATTAGAGTATGCGCTGCTCAAGTCAAGTAGCAGTTTACTTAGGCTTGTCTAGGCTCGTCGTCGGAGCTCCTTTATATTGGAATTTCGTGTAAATATGAACGATTAAATTGACAAAATTAGAAAATTTAGGATTTAATCAATATCTATACAATAAGTTTACTCCTGCTCGAGGGACAAATGCCAATTGCCATCAGTAAGTATATCATGCTTAGCAATCAAAATACTTTGGACAATATTGTCCCGGCTTCAGTCCCCGGAACAAATACGCCGACGGAGGTAAATCCCAATGGCCATGGCCATCAGCGACGAGACAGGTGGCCACATCAGCGACGGCGAATCTTCCTTCCTTCCTTTCCTTTACTTCGCTTTTGCTTGATATACATCGACGGCCTCGTCAGCTCCGGCTCACGCCCTCTTCAGGCGACGAAGAAGGTGAGGAAGAAGGTGAGTGCCCACCGAAAGGTCTCTCCTTTCGCTGTTCATCATCGGCTCTTCTTTTGGGTTTTTCTGGGGCTCTCTCTCGTGGGAACGCCGGAGGTGGGTTTGTGAGGGGAGGCCTTTGGGTTCTTGAATCGGGGTTGATTGTGTTGATCGTTTGCGATTCGAATCTGCTTTTGTGGGGGTGTGTGCTGATTTTTGTTTGTTGCGTGCATAAGTCCCTTGCGAGTGGGCCTGCAACAACAGGCCAATTTGTTGCGGCGAGATACGGATCGGAGACATCAAGCATCGGGATCACGGGTTCAACAGCAGAACGTGATTGATCAGCAAAAGCGGTCGTACCCATCACAAACAACCCTTCCACAGACATCGACGAGTAAGTCCCTCTGGTAGCTGTCCTAGTTTCGTTTCGTTCTTGCTGTGTTCTCTGGCAAACAAAATATTATTGGATCTTGATTTATAAGATGAAGAGTTATTCTTCTACTTTTTGTAGTGTCTATTGATACGGGGCATCCGGCAGTGGGTGACTGGCAAGAGGAGGCTTACCAAAAGGTCTTGTGCCACGGTTTTGTTTTATTCAGTGAATTTAATTGATACTTCTCATATTTTTCTACGGGTTTTGCTAGTTTGTTGGCGACCGATCTTTGTTGCTGGACTTTAGTTATATGGTTTAGTAGGATACAAAAGTACAGAAGCACAGATGAGAGTATTTGTAGTTTTATAAGGTCAAGCCAGGGAAAGGAATTCATTCACATGAGATTTTGGTTTGGAAATTGACTTGATGGAAAATACAGCTGTGAGACGGAAATGGGTATTCGGCAACGATCTGTTGATAGCGTAATCATATGTCCGAAGTATCAGAATGTGGGCAAGTTGCATAATGAACTATAGTTTGGGGGTAGTAGTATAGCCTTGGGCAGTAACTGGTATGACAATAACAACTGCTGAACAGGAGCCAATTCCATTGCTAGAAGTTGTAGAACATCATACATTATGGTGACGAGACTTTTTCTCATATAAATTTGAAAGCCCTTGAGTGGAATTTGGTTAGCCAATTCTTTACATAGCATAGTGTGGACAGGTGCTTATGGTTTCTAAACCTTGGAATCCCTTCACCAAAGGCGAATTTTCTAATTATGTAGTGATTCCAGGCCAGTCGCATTAACGTGTATCTAACAATTCCTGTTATGAAAAAATGTAATGTCTAGCCAAGCTTATATTTTGCGAGGATTAGGTATCGATAATGATGCTATTAATCTATAAGTTACGCATGAGAAGCTGCCAAAGATTTTGAAGAGGGAAAAAGAGCAGTTTTGTGCAATGGAAAGAGAAGTCATTTAACTACTGAATCGTGTTTACTTAAGAATGTTTCCGTGCTGTGTTAAGATTTGTTTGTTTTTTTCTTTATCGAGGAGCTGTCAAAGATTATACCATTGATACGTCTTTATGCAGAAAAGAAATTGCCATAATTTTGTCTGTGTTAGTTAATTTCCTTTTCCAGTTTTACTTGCTTTTTTTAAAGTTATCCAGGTTGCGGTTGGCATCCTGATGAAACAATAGCTTTTGCAAGTTGCTAATCTTTTTTCTTCTCTATACTTGGCTTCTTGTATAAACGACACAGATGCGGTCTAGTCTTATATAAGAGTTGAGCTTTATTTAGATATCTATTGTGAGTACTAACATGTGACTATCTGTTTCCAGTAATCTGAAAATGCTGAAGCCATTTTGTCCTCTCCTTCATTCTTCTTCCTGCTCCTTATTTCATGTTTCTTTGCTCTTGGAAGACGATTATGGTTGAAAATTTATAGATCATATGATAATTAGCCATGTGGAAATACTATTGGTGGAACTTCCTTTCAGTTGTCTGCCGTTAATGTGAGTGTTGGTAGTTCTTTTTCTGAATAAGTATTGAAAGATATATGTTATTTGATTTGTAGAAGAAAACGACCCAGGAGGAGTTTGTATTGATCAATAGACTACTTATTTTTGTTGCAGATCAAATCCATGAGGGAAGCATATTTACCTAAATTGAGTGAGATGTACCAGAAAATCTTTATGAAGATACAGCAGGTATGTAAAGAAAATCTGTTATTGAGAACATTCCAATAGAGCTGTTGAGAAAGTTATTGCTTAGTTTTGATTCTTTCCTAATGATGTTACATGGAGTAAACACTTCTTAAGAAAGGCAGCCAATATAATTTATTTTTAAATCTTTGAATGAGGTATCATCCCGTTCGATCTCTTTCTGATCACATGTAATTCTTATACATTGCCAGCACGAGTCTCTTCCACAACAGCCAAAGCCAGAGCAGCTCGAAAAATTGAAAGCTTTTAAAGGGATGTTGGAGCGTGTAATTGCTGTTTTGCAAATTAATAAAGCTGATATTGTGCCTAGTTTCAAGGAGAAGCTGGTTCATTATGAGAAACAGATAATAAACTTTATAAATGCAAGCAGGCCCAGGAAAGTAGCTATGCAGCAAGGGCAACTTCCAGCTCCTCATATGTAAATGCAGCAGCAGCAATCGCAACCTCAAATTACTCAAGTGCAGTCACATGAAAATCAAATGAACCCTCAGTTACAATCAATGAATTTACAAGGTCCTGTAGCATCAATGCAGCAGAACAACATGGGAAATTGGCATTATAATTTTATGTCTTCTTTGTCTGGGGTTTCAAATGCACAGCAAACCATGATTCAACAGCAACCTGCACAATTGCAGCAGCAAGTGGGCCTGCAACAACAGGCCAATATATTGCGGTGAGATATGCATCAGCGAGTTCAAGCATCGGGATCATTGGTTCAACAGCAGAATGTGATTGATCAGCAAATGCAGTTGTACCCATCTCAAACACCCCTTTCAGAGACATCGACAAGTAAGTCTCTCTGTTAACTGTCCTAGTGTTTTTCTCCTTCTATGTTCTCTGGCAAACAAAATACTATTAGATCTTAAATTATAGACGAAGAGTTATTCTTCTACTTTTGTAGTGTCTATTGATAGCTCTGCCCAGATGGGGCATTCGGCCAGGGGTGACTGGCAAGAGGAGGCTTACCAAAAGGTTTTGTGCCCCAGTTTTGTTTTATTCATTGAATTTTATGCAATGCATGGATTATGCGTGATACTTCTCGTATATTTCTACGGGTTTAACTAGTTTGTTGGCGACTGATCTTTGTTGCTGGACTTTAGTTATATGGTTTAGTAGGATACAAAAGTAAAAAGAACAGACGAGAGTATTTGTAGTTTTAGAAGGTCAAGCCAGGGGAAGGAATTCATTCGCATGAGATTTTGGTTTGGAAATTGACTTGATACAAAATATAGCTGTGAGACAGAAATGGGTATTCGGCAACGAACTGTTGATAGCGTAATCTTATGTCCAAAGTATCAGAATGTGGGGAAGTTGCGTAATGAAGTGTAATTTGGGGATAGTGGTATAGCCTTGTGTCGTAACCTTTATGACAAGAGGAGCCAATTCCATTGCTAGAAGTTGTAGGACATCATACATTATGGTGACGAGACTTTTTCTCAGAGAAATTTGAAAGCCCTTAAGCCAATTCTTTACGTAGTGTAGGGTGGACAAGTGCTTATGGTTTCTAAACCTAGGAATCCGTTCACCAAAGGTGAATTTCTAATTATGTAGTGACTCCAGGCCACTTGCAGTGACATGTATCTAACAGTTCTTGTTATGAAAAACTGCAATGTCTTGCCAAGATTATATATTGTGAGGATCAGCTGTTGATGATAATGCTATTAATCTATAAGTTAAGCATGAGAAGCTGCCAAAGATTATGAAGAGGGAAAAAGAGCAGTATTGTGCAATGGAAAGAGAAGTCATTTAACTACTGAATCGTGTTTACTTAAGAATGTTTCTGCGTTGTGTTAAGATTGCTGTTTCTTCTTTATCAAGGAGCTGTAAAAGAAAATACCATTGATACGTCTCAATGCAGAAAAGAAATTACCATAATTTTGTCTGTGCCTGTTAGTTTCCTTTTCCAGTTTTACTTGCTTTTTTTAATGTTATCCAGGTGGCCGTCGGCATCTTGACGAACAGTAGCTTATGCAAGTTGCTAATCTTTTCCATTTTTCGTACTTGGCTTCTTCTATAAACGACACCGATGCAGTCTAGTCTTATATAAGAGTTGAGCTTTATTTAGATTTCCATTGTGAGTGCTAACATGTGACTATCTGTTTCCAGTAATCTGAAAATGCTGAAGCCATTTTGTCCTCTCCTTCATTCTTCTTCCTGCTCCTTATTTCATGTTTCTTAGCTCTTGGAAGACGATTATGGTTGAAAATTTATAGATCATATGATAATTAGCCATGTGGAAATACTATTGGTGGAACTTCCTGTCAGTTGTCTGCCGTTAATGTGAGTGTGGGTAGTTTTTTTATGAATAAGTATTGAAAGATATATGTTATTTGATTTGTAGAAGAAAACGACCCAGGAGGAGTTTGGATTGATCAATAGACTACTTATTTTTGTTTCAGATGAAATCCATGAGGGAAGCTTGTTTACCTGAATTGAATGAGATGTACCAGAAAATCTTTATGAAGTTGCAGCAGGTATGTAAAGAAAGTCTTTTATTGAGAACATTCCGATAGCACTGTTGAGAAAGTTATTGCTTAGTTTTGATTCTTTCCTAATGATGTTACATGGAGTAAACATTTCTTAAGAAAGGCAGTCAGTATAATTGATTTTTATATCTTTGAATGGTGTGTCATCCAGTTCGATCTCTTTCTGATCACATGTTATCCTTATACATTTCCAGCACGAGTCCCTTCCACAACAGCTAAAGTCAGAGCAGCTTGAAAAATTGAAATCTTTTAAAGGGATGTTGGAGCGTGTAATTGCTGTTTTGCAATTTGACAAAGCTGATATAGTGCCTTAGTTTCAAGGAGAAGCTGGTTCATTACGAAACAGATAATGAACTTTATAAACGCAAGCAGGCCCAGGAAAGTAGCTATGCAGCAAGGGTAACTTCCCCCTCCTCATATGCAAATGCAGCAGCAGCATCGCAACCTCAAATTGCTCAAGTGCAGTCACATGAAAGTCAAATGAACCTTCAGTCGATCGATGAATTTACCAGGTTCTGTAGCATCAATGCAGCAGAATTCGGAGCATTTGACTTGCCTAAAGAAGGAGAAACATCCCGAAATAGAGTTGATCTTCAAGAAATAGCCCAAAGGCGTTCCAACTTCCAACTCTGGAATGCAGCTTGGGCTCTGCTGTTATTAGTAGTTATCATTTACTGTATTAAAGTATATCTTCTTTTGTAGTTTATGTTCTCTCAAAATATTTCGAGTCGAATATGGTGCAGATCGTGGATTGCTCAACTCAGGTCACGCAAATTTTTAACCTAAAGAAAGAGAGAGAGAAGCTCAGTCAAATTTTAAACAGAAAAAGAAAAGAGAGATTTGCAACTTTGCTGTAAATATACCATAGTTCATACTGGTCAAATTCTGGTCGCACGATGAAATGAATTATGAAATTGATAAGAAACGAAGAAATGGATTATGAAATGGATAAGAAACTACAGTTTAATGTAAACTCCATATATATATAAATTCAAGAGATCGCGTAGAAAGTAGAAGTTTAGGAAGGAAATGAGTAACAAAATAAACAGGAGAGATGTGCACAAAGCACATGATTTTCTGTGAGTACGGGGAGGTCCCGCTCCTAGTGTTCTTGTTTGCTTTGTGCCGGTAAGTGCAGCGCAACAAGATTCTAAGCAAGTTTTCGAGCTATTAGTCACGTCTTCATCGCAGTAGATTTCTCTGCTTGATTAGAAAAGAAGGGGCAGGCAAAGCGCAAGGGCTGCATGGGAGTATCGATCATTGTTGCCTTGCGGATGTTGTGGGAGATTTCGAGGTCGGTTTAGTGCCCGGAGACTTCTGCTGCAACTTTCGCATGTCTTTGTTATTGTCTGAACAATTCATTTCTGATGGAGGATGGATGTTTTATGTGGTAAATCTTGTCAAGTGTTCAGGTTTTTGCAACTCTTTTGGTTCACGCAGGGTGATAATAGCAGGTGCATTCCGGTGTAAATGTCGATCCATGCGTGACGTGAAGCTTGAAAGTCCAACGAGATTGAAAGACAGATTCAGAGGATATTATGGCAGCAAGCATTACCAGCATTGTTACGTTCAAATCCAGCTTTAGGGTGCATTTGTTTGAGGGAAATTATTTTCTGAAAATCTGTTTTCCGGAGTTTCACTCATTTGATTTGCGAAAAATGATAAGTCCATCGAAAACGCTTTTCAATTAGGGAAAACATTAAAGTATATAATTAGGAAAATGAATTCCTTAATTTAAGAAATCGAAACACTTTCTTAAATTGCTGATGATGAATTTATTAGTATTTTTTTCTTTTTTCTTCTTCCTCCCTCCACTGGTCCTTGGCCTCGGCGATGGCGGGTGACTAGCCACAAGCGCAAGCCAGCATTAGGCCAGGCCAAGCTTGCTTGGGACCGGTGAGCTTGAGTCTCGCCCTAGGTTAGCGACCTCGAATCTCGCTGGGATATGACGAGCTTGCGTCACGACCTCGACCTCAACCTCAACCTCACCTTGAGCTTGGCCAAGGCCGGTGAGGTTGAAGCTCACTCAAGGATCGCCAGATCTCAGCAAGTGCCCATTGTCCAAGATGGTGGAGGAAGGGAGACAATGAAAAGGAAAGAAAAGAAAAAATAAAAAGAAGAGAGAAAAAATAATAATTAAAAATTTTAATTTTTAAAAAAAGAAAAAGAAAATTTTAAAATAATTAAAAATTAAAAATTCTAATTTTTAAAAAAATAAAAAGTGAAAATTATTAAAAATATTCGAAATAATTTTTTTTTACCTAAGATGAATTCACGAGATTGAAATCATTTTCCAATGAGTTAGAAATTTTTTTTTATTATATATCACAAAATAAAAGAAAACTAATCGTGTTCTCGGAAAAAATTTCTCCTCTATCATTGAGTTTTTCACAAAATAAACACATCTTCTGGTAATACATAAGCACGCAAGGTTCTTCCTTCTTTCTTTCTTTTTTTATTTGTCTTTTTCCAGGGGAAGAAGTATCGAGCATGCTTTTAAATCAGACAAGAAGTCCTTTTTGAATTTTCGGCCACTATAAGAATATATTATTCTAGATATTACTGTTTATGCTTTCAAAGTTAGGCAGGTTTCATGACCCAACAAAAAAAAAAGTTAGGCAGGTTCAATGTTTTTATTCAGTAGATATGTGAATGGAAATTGACATCTGCTTCTTCTTCTTCTTTTTCCTTTTTGTAGTATTTTAAATTTGACTTTTATTTAATGTGAATACCTACAATCGGTTCAAACATACGGATATTGTGCATTTATGGTCATTATAGAAATTCTTTTCTATTTCGAAATTTAGATCGAAAGGCTACAAGAAAAGGCTTTTGTAAGACAGAAAAACATATCCTAAATTAAATCGTACGCAATACGCTAAGATTGGACAGGAGAATTTCTACCATAATTGGTATTCTATAATTGTTTCATATTGCATTATATTTAAAGAAAATTAAATAATAACTAGATCTCAAGCACGTTCTCTGCACGTGTACACTTGTTTTCTTTCTCTTGATGAGATTAAGAAGATTTGATGAACAATCGTCCTAGTGATCATTTTATGTTCATCCAACGGACATAATGAAACTTGCTATTTTCTAGGAGTGAAGAGAGAAGTGGGTTCCTTAAGGGTCTATTTGTTTTAAGAAAAATATTTTTTGGAAAATTATTTTTCTCATTTTCCGGCATTTGAATCACTTAGGAAAATAAGTCAATGGAAAATATTTTCCTACCAAAACATAAATTCAAGAAAATGATTTTCCCTTTAAATAATCGGATATCGTCTTTCAAATTTTGACTAGGTTTTAGCGCTTAAATCATAAACTCTGTGTTGGGCACATGAACCCCAACGCTCATTCCCTTGCCTTTGACAGCAAGGCTAAGTCCCTAGCTCTTGGGCCCAAGTCCAGTGAGGTTGGGCTCAGGACTTCGACCCTGTGGTTCGGATCCATATAGGTTGCGCTTGGGTCCATCGAGGCTGAGCTTGGGACACTAGTACCCTAAATCCTAGCGTCCATGCTCGAGTCCCTGACTTTTAAGACCAGGTCCATCGAGGTTAGACTTGGAATCTCGGTGCCCATACCCGATCTCCCGACTATTTATGTGCAAATCACTAGCACCTGAATAATATATTTCTATTAGGAAAAAAGATTTTTCAATTCATTTTCAGATCTCAGCTAAACACAGGAAAATATTATCATTTTCCTAAAAAATGACTTATCACAAAATATTTTCAAAATATGTCACATTTTTCGCAAAACAAACAAAGCCTAAGAATAGAGCGAAGTAGGTCATAAGTGAAAAGTGAAACCATTATTTTTTTGTAATCTTGAGCAGGAACAATTATTACCAGCTTAATATTAATCTTTTAAGGATCGCTATGGTCATGTTAGATTAGACACCAAGTTTGAAAGTTGATTTAGAGCCACTATGGTCGCCACTTTCAAGTGATCATTCTCAAGTACATATGACATTTATGTTTTATCCTTGTATTTTCTTAATTAAAGTAGAATTCGTGGATTAATTGCTCAATTAAAGCATGCGCCGCTTAAGTCAAATAGCATTTAACTTTGGGCTTGCCTATGCTCCTTTAATGCTCCAAAAAAGGGAAAAATTACCCGATCAATCTTAAACCTGTTGTACGAATGCTAATCTTCACGTGAAATTATCCTGTTGTACAATCAAATAGTATTTAATTTTCACGTGAAATTCCAATATAGTCATTCCGGTCAATTTTTGCTGAAAATTACTAACGTGGCTTTCCAGTCATTGCCTATCGTCCGATGTGGCACACATAATCAATTTCCGACGAAAAATGGTTGAAATGACTATATCAGAATTACGTGTAAAGGTTTAAAATTAAAATAACAAAATTGAAAAGTTTAAAGATTGAATTAGCATCCACATAATAAGTTTACTCCAGCTCGAGTGATTGGTGAAACTTTAGTTGGAGCCATAGAAAACGGACCACATTACGCTTGAAAAGAACTAATGCTCAAGAGTTAAGACTATTAGTTAAGGGAAAAATTTCAAATAAAAGCTCGAAGTGAAGTTATTTTCTCAAAATAAGACCCATAGTGGATTTTGCCTCAATTAAAAGCCTGAAGTGGTCAGCCTAATCTCAAATAAGACTTTGATATCATGGCCAACCAAATCTTCACTGTCGTACTTATTTCGGCGGCTACATCATGGGCAATTTTGTCCAAAAATTTTGTAAAGCACATTCTTTCCTAAATTGGAGATCCGATTTCTATGGCCATCTGCTTGCCTGCCTAGGCCGCTGACTTTCATGACCGCCTGGCCGGTGCCAACGACATCCTGCGGCTGGTGCCAAAGAAGGTGAACTTGCACACCGGTGCCGTCGCTGAGGGCGCACTAACGTTACCATCAGTCTCGTCGTTCTGGTGACATTAATAAATGAGCCGAGGAGCTTGTTGGCAAAGGTGTGGCTGCTGACGACGGCAACGGCGGGGCTGGTGGTGGTTGGGTCGGGCTACACCAAGGCGGCGATGAACCCGGGCGGACGCATTTGGGTGGCATACATGAACTACTAACACAACACGGGGGAGCAGCTCGTGTACTGAATTTGCCAAGTTGCGGGTGCGGTTTTGGCGGGCTGGCCGTTCAAGCGCTTGTTCCCCCCGGTCCAAAAATGCCAGGAAAAAGAAGGCTTGCGAAGTTAAAAACAAAGACGAAAGGGGATTCTCTTTTTCGTCAATTTCTATTGCTCTTTGATTTGTTCACCTTGTTGGAGCATAATCGTGCTCGGCTGGACAAATCCCAATTGCCATCGACATATTTTGCTTCACAATCAGTATATTTTGGACGATGTTGCCTCTGCTTTAGTCACTGGAATAAATACGCCGGCGGAGATTTATGTTATCGGTGAGTTCACGATCTTATTAAAAATTAAATTGGAGGATATTGGCATAAACAGTTTCTAAATTCTGGCTCTATGTGGAGAGTGATCCATGAGCTTTAATTTGTATAATATAGTCTCTGAATTTTAGCTTAATATTCAATGTAATCTCTCGATTTTTAATTTATTCAATGTGGTCTATGGATTTTTGGGACATGTTCAACGTAAAATGTTCAATGCATGTACTAAAACTTAGGGGATGACATCGAATGAAAATAAAAGTTTGAAAATCACGTTGCATATTGAATTTAAAATTCATGAATCATATTAAACAAATCAAATATTCGGAGATCACTTTGCGTATTGAACCAAAATTCAGGAACTGTTTGTGTCGTTCTCCATCGAATCGAATCGGACGCTTCATGGCACAAGATCCACTCTCGCAAGCCCTCGTTTGGAATTTTACCTTTTAAAGCAAAGCTCCGAGCTCGTCTAGATTCAATGCTCCCGATTTACTTGGAAGTTTCGGCGCTATGCGCCAGAAGAACCGGGCCGAGCTCGAACCCGATCCAGGTCGTGAACCGACCCGACCCGACCCGTTTTCGGGCGGAGGTCCGAGGCGGGACCACGTAGGACACGACGAAAGCGAAGAGACAGGTGGCCACATCAATGACGGCGAATCTTTCTTCCTTCCCTTCCTCTTCCCTTCCCTTCGCTTTTGCTTCCTATGTATCGACGACCTCGTCAGCTCTTCGACACCACGACGAAGTCCCCTAATCAGAACCCCCACCCTCTTCAGGCGACGAAGGAAAGCCGAGTGCCCCGCGCCCGCCCACCTTCCTTTCTGGGTTCCCCTCCTTTGCCCAATCGTCTCGACCTGCGTATCGCATTTCGGCCCAAAGAAGTCTCGTCTGCCGCTGTTCTCCACCGGCTCTTCCTTTTGGGTTTTTCCTAGGGCTCTTGGGAGGAGGGTTCGTGGGTTTTCCCCCTTTTGGGTTTCTGATTCCGGGTCGATTGTGCTGGTCGTGCGATTCGAATCTGCGCTTGTGTGGGTGGGGGTGTGCGCGCGGGCGTGGGCGTGTGTGCTGATTGCCGTTTGTTTCGGGTGCTGCGAGTCCCTTGCGGGTGCTGGTCGCGGAGGTTCTTTTGGGGGAAGTGATCATGATCGATAACAACAACTGGAGGCCGACGCCGCCCGGCGGCGTGGGGGGCGGGGGCGCCGATGCCGCGCTCGACGGGGGCGATTGGAGGTCTCAATTGCCGCCCGAATCGCGGGAGAGGATCGTCAACAAGATGTGAGTGCCTCCTTCCATTCGCTTGGGTTTTCGATATTTTATTGGTTTCCCAGGGTGGCGTTTGGAGTTTGTGAGGGATCGTTGCTTACGAGTGATTTCCTTCCAAGGGTTTAGTATGTTAATGGTGTTGCAATATGGTCGAGGCGCAACGCGAATTCCGAGGGATCTTTGGCTGTCTATTTTTTTTTCCTCCTTGGATTGTTTCGTTTTAGTGAGTCTCAATGTGGGATTTGGCAGGTATGTAGGCTGGTAACTCTTGCTGCAGTGCTTAGGTCCCATCGTAATTTGGATGTAATTCTTTCTTAAGTGTAGAGGTAAGGCCATGTGGCTTTTTGGCAGGAAATCAGTTATGCCGGTAACAAAAAATTTATGTATCCGGAACCTGAGGATATTTAAGCGTCTCCTTGCTTGTAGGTCGTATTATTTTCGATTACTCTCGACTTTATTTGTCCGTAAAGCTGTTACCGGAATAGGTACGTGGGCAATTAGTTGCTAACGGGGGGTTGGGGTCAAAGTCGTTTGTTCTTGTATGTAAAGCTTTGCTTGGGAAATGGCTGTGTTGATTTAACGGGGAGGAAACTAGACCTGGAGGAGGGTGCTTGGGTTCGAAGATACACAGTGGATGACTAAATCTAGTTGAGGAGCACATGGAATCGGGCTTTGGAAGCACATTAGGCAAGGATGGGATGCTTTTGAAAACGGACTTTCTATTAGAGTGGGGAATGGTAGGAATACTATGTTGTGGGATGACATATGCTGTGGAGTCACTGCTTTTAAACACTTATTCCCGGATGTGTATGCACTAGCAAGAAACAAGAGACCTAGGGTGGCTGCTTGTTGGAAGACTAACAATGGAGAAACGATGTGGGAGAATAATATCGTATGTAGTGCTCAAGATTAGGAGCGTGTAGCTTTCTTGAATTTTTTTGAGTTGTCGTACTAAGCATGTTAGATGTGAGGACGATAGGCTGCGGTGGAATTGCTGTAACTCTGGAACTTTTTCTGTTGAATCCTATTATTCCGACCTCCTTTATACTCAGATGCCATTACAACCGAGCACACTTTTCCTGTGGACATCTATTTGGAAAAGTCAACGTCCCATTGAAGGTTTCATTTTTTGCTTCGGAAGCTGCTTGGGGATGTTTTCTTACTTTGGATGATGTTCAGAAGAGAGGAAAATACCGGCTAATAAGCGTTTTTTTTGTGCAAGACTGAAGAAGAGAGCATGAATCACTCAATTTTACATTGTACCTGGACCGGAAAGATTTGGGCTGCGGTTTTTGCAATATTAGGAGTGAACAGTGCGACATGAACTTTGGGCATCTTTTTCCAAAAAACCAAAAAACGTTGTCACTGAACCTATGGTTGTGGACCCGAATCCATTAGTATGGAACATTTTCTTTTCCAAGTGAAATCCCCTAGTATATGAAAGGGTGAAAAAGTGCTTTTGTTGATGTGGAATAAGAAGCCTTCGTATCTTAATGCATGTATTTAATTTATTAGAGCGGTATCCATCCTACAAGATCTCTTCGTTAGTTGGGGGAAGAATCCGCCCGAATCGGATTTTTTGAGGAACATATCGAGAGATAATTGGATTTGTTCGGACAATGTGTGGTTGGTAAACAAGGATCGGTTTTTTAGCAAGGTACGGAATGTATCGTCAAATATTCAATATGATTCTACAAGATCTAGTTTTGTTCAAGTAACGGATTCTAGCCAATTGAAAGGATCTTCTGATCAATTTAGAGATCATTTTGATTCCATTAGTAATGAGGATTCGGAATATCACACATTATTCAATCAAAGAGAGATTCAACAACTAAAAGAAAGTTCGATTCTTTGGGATCCTTCCTTTCTTCAAACGGAACGAACAGAGCTAGAATCAGTCAAAACCAAAATAATGAATCCGAGCGCATGGAGCCATCTCCCTATTGGCAAGAAAAAAGATGGCAGACTAACTGATATTTCGATCAGTTAATGAAAGAGCCCAATGCACAAAAAAAAGGCATGTTGGGTCTTTGAAACAGTTCTAATGACTTTCAGTTTATGTGTCGTAAAGAAACAGATTACTAAGATGATTTTCCTCCTTTTTTTTTTTGGCTCATTTGGAGAGACAGGAACAAAAGTGCATTTTAAGGAGTTGAATCCTTGTGGGATTCTTTTAGGGATAAATTGGTTGTACCCTCTTCACTTTTGGTAGCAGGGAAGTCCAATTTCATACATCTAGTTTGTTGGAATTGTTAAGAACGGTCGTTTGTCCATAATTTTGTTTCTGCGCGGCTTCTACCTAAAGCCGTTCTGTTGGGGATGGTACCTCTTTGGTACCTTCTTAATGAAATCTTATTTATCGTAGAGGAAAAACTATTACTGGCGAGAAAAATTTCAGCTCAAGTGCAAATCTCTTTTGATATGCAGAATGGAGACTTTAAAGAGACACCTGCCCGTTTCTGGTCCAGAGGGTTTGCAAGAACTCAAGAAAATTGCCGTGAGGTTTGAGGAAAAAATTTACACTGCTGCAACAAGCCAGGTATTATATGATGTCCATGCCTTTTGTGATTATTTTATATCAAGTTTCTAATTGAATAGAGGATGCATAAGCGAAGTGGATAGGCGTGTGCTTAAAATTTAGAGAAGAGTTCTTTTATTCACATAATCTGTTGAGAAATTTTATCATTCGTGCGTCTATATAGTAACTGGAACTGTTCAAATATGTACATTTAGCTTTGCGCCAGCGAAATCAAGTTTGCTCAGTGCTGTGATATCGCGCAAAGATTTTATATCTGCTCCATTTTCTTTCTAACTTGATTCAGTTATGAAATGATTTAGTGATTTCTGCTTCCTTTCCCTTTTAGTCCGATTATTTAAGGAAGATATCTTTGAAGATGTTGACAATGGAGACAAAGTCTCAGAATACCATACCTAATGCTTTGCCATCTAACCCTGCTGGGAATAGCACTAAGGACTCGGGTATGACTTAAGTTCCTGTTATTTGATATTGACATAGGAGGTAGAATTTCTGTTTCGTTATCCCCTGATATAGTATATTTTCATTTATTTATTTGTACTATTTTTTCTTATACATTGTTTTTGGGGGACATTGCAACAGGAGTCTTAAAACTTGTTATGATAGAGGCACTTGAATCCTAAAACTTTTATTTTGTGCACTTAAGTCCTAAGACTTGTGACAGTCATGTACTTTAGCTCTTCATTTATTTTTTTGTACTATTTTTTCTTATACATTGTTTTTGGGGGACATTGCAACAGGAGTCTTAAAACTTGTTATGATAGAGGCACTTGAATCCTAAAACTTTTATTTTGTGCACTTAAGTCCTAAGACTTGTGACAGTCATGTACTTTAGCTCTTCCGTTGGCTCTATTGGTCCCATTAGATTTTAGTGGATAGGAAATCTAGGTGGCTTTTTTTTTTTTTTTAAAATATTAACAGCCACTTAAGATTGAAAAACAATAAAAAAAAAAGCCACATGGCATCTTCCTTCCGACTTAAAATTGATGGAGTTAATGGAATGACTCAAGTGCATAGACATTGCAAGTTTTATGCTTAAATACACAAAATGTAAGTTTAGGACTTAATTGAGGACTTGCCTGGTAGTTGTCCTGTTACAGGGGGCTTTACATAGTGCACATTTATTGACACCCCACAAGCCATGCTGCTCACGGATTTTCGTCGTAGTAACTTGAAGTTAATTTCTTTTTGGGAAAATGACACAAATTGTCTGTAAACTTTGGCCCAATATGCAATGTGGTTTCTGAACTTTTAATTTGTTCAATGTGGTCTCTGAATTTTAGTCCAATGTGTAATGTGGTCCATGAACTTTTGTTACATGTTCAATTTAGTCCTTAAACTATATGAAAATGTTCAATGTAGTCCCTGATCTTGAGTTAATGGAAGGACAAAATTGAAAATTTTCATATAGTTTAAGGACTATATTGAACATGTATCGAAAGTCCAAGGACTACATTGAACATTAGGTTAAATTTTGGGGACCACATTGAACAAATTAAAAATTCAGGGACCACATTGCACATGGGGTCATTTCAGGGACCATTTGTGTCATTATTCTTTCTTTTTTTTTTCCAATCTTGCTCATTTTTAACCTCAAATGCATATTTATACCACGGTCAGTAGCTCATTTGAATATCTCGTTTACATTTGTAATATGCTGATTAAATAACTAAAAGATCTCAGTTTTTTTTCATCAGTAGAATTAGATTTGCATTTGTGAAGAGCAAGTTTTTTGAAGAGTGGCAGCTATACTTAAGTTTTACTAGAAAGGGCCAAATGCTTGCATCTTTTGTAACTTCCTCCCACTCTTTTTTGCCTTAAATGTTATATTTCCTCTTTTTTAAAGTGAGTCTCTCTTATGGCATCGGAAGATGCATGCTTGAAAAGATGATTCACCTTGTTCCTTTATTTATTTATTTTTTGTAGATTTCAAGATCAATCAAGTACATGAACTTCACAAAGATTTTTATTTAGTACTTGTTGAAAAGAAAATGAGTGGTCATTGTTTGCTTGTGTTTGCATGTCCATTATCCATCCAGTATCACTTGCTCAGAAAGTTTCAAGTTGGAATACATAGTGCTCTAAAGGTCGTACTTGCGGTGCATCTATACCTCATTTCTTGTCTCTTGTTCTATTTGCAGTTAATGCTGCTATGCATGAACTGGTCGGTTTCTTGATTGACTAACATAACTTGTATATATTGTATGTCAACTCAAGTTATGCAGTCGCAAATTCAAAGTCAAAGCCAACCAATGCCTAATTCCTTACCTGTGAATCAGCCTCAAGCACGTCAACAGCCGTTGGTTCAGAATATTCAGAATAATGTTGCCTCTGGAGTTCAGGCTTCTGCCAGTCTATCGTCTACATTGCCATCTGTCTCTGGCTTGAACCAATCTTCCCTCCCGAATATTATTGGGCAAAACAACAACATGCAAAATATGCCTAGCGTTTCTCAGAACTCACTCGGGAACTCAATGGGCCAAGGTCTCAATAGCAACGTGTTTGTAAATTCACAGAGGCAAATTCAAGCCAGGCAACAGATGGTTTCCCAGCAGCAGCAACAACAGTCTCAGAATCCACAGCAGTATCTTTACCAGCAGCAATACAATCAGCAACTAATGAAGCAGAAGCTTCAGCCGGGAAATATCCCGCACTCGCTAGTGTCATCTCAATTCCAACAACAGCAGCAGCAACAGCAGCAACAAAATATGCTACAACCAACTCAGCTGCAGGCTCCTCAGCAGTCTGTCCTTCAAACATCTTCTGTCATGCAGCCGCCATCAATGCAACAAGCTCCTCTAACTGGTCTCCAACAAAATCAACAGTCTTCAGTTCCACAGTCAACACAGTCCATGCTTCAGCAACATCAAGGTCTGAGGCAACAGCAGCCTCAGCAGGCTGTTCATCAACAGCAAGCATCTTTGTCACAGCAGCCAATGTTGACTTCACAGCAGCAACAGCAGCATCAGCTTTCAAGTCAACAGATAATGCAGCAGAACCAGTTGGCCAGTCAACAAAATAACATGGGAGATATGCAGCAGCAGCAGCAGAGATTGATTAACCAGCAGAATAATCTGCAAAACCTCCAGCAGCAGCAGCAGCAGCAGTTGATGCCGCAACAAAACAACCTCGCAAATATTCATCCTCAGCAAATGGCACCTCAAACTAATGTTTCTGGGATGAATCAGCAGCAACAATTGGTTGGGTCTCAATCTGGTAACTCTAGCATGCAGGTTGGTCAGCTCCCAGCCCATGTGCTTCAACAGTCCAAAGTTCCTGTACAGCAACAAATACAAGGTGGCACATCAAATTTGCTAGCCTCTCAAGGACAACTATCACAAGCACATCCAATGCAGCAACAGTTGATGTCACAGATTCAACAGCAGCCTGCACAATTGCAGCAGCAAGTGGGCCTGCAACAACAGGCTAATTTATTGCAGAGAGATATGCATCAGAGACTTCCAGTATCGGGATCGCAGAATGTGATTGATCAGCAAAAGCAATTGTACCCATCACAAAGACCTCTTTCAGAGACATCGTCAAGTAAGTCTCTCTGGTAACTGTCCTAGTTTTGTTTCTTTCTTGCTATGTTCCCTGGCAAACAAACTATTCTTAGATCTTAAATTATTGATAAAGAGTTTTTCTTCTACTTTTGTAGTGTCTATTGATGGCTCTGCCCAGACGGGGCATTCAGCTGGGGGTGACTGGCAAGAGGAGGCTTACCAAAAGGTTTTTGCCACAGTTTTGTTTTGTTCATTGAATTTTATGGAATGCATGTATTATGCGTGATACTTCTCATATTTTTCTACGGGTTTGAATAGTTTGTTGGTGACTGATCTTTGTTGCTGGACTTTAGTTATATGGTTTAGTAGGATACAAAAGTACAAAAGTACAAGAGCACAGATGAGAGTATTAGTAGTTTTGTAAGGTCAAGCCAGGGAAAGGAATTCATTCGCATGAGATATTGGTTTGGAAATTGACTTGATAACAAATACAGCTGTGAGACAGAATGGGTAGTTGGCGACGAACTGTTGATAGTGTAATCTTATGTCCAAAGTGTCAGAATGTGGGGAAGTTGCATAATAAACTATAATTTGGGGATAGTAGTATAGCCTTGTGCAGGAACCGGTATGACAATAACAACTGCTGAACAGGAGCCAATTCCATTGCTAGAAGTTGTAGAACATCATACATTATTGTGATGGGACTTTTTCTCGGAGAAATTTGAAAGCCTTTGAGTGGAATTTGGTTAGCCAATTCTTTACACAGTGTAGTCTAGACAGGTGCTTATGGTTTCTAAACCTACATATTCCTTCACTAAAGGTGAATGTCTAATTATGTAGTGACTCCGGGCCAGTTGCATTAACATGTATCTAACAATTCTTGTTATGAAATACTGCAATGTGTAGCCAAGCTTATATTTTGTGAGGATCAGGTATCGATGATGATGCTATTAATCTGTGAGTTAAGCATGAGAAGCTGCCAAAGAGTGCTTTCTGATGAGCTTTTCCGTTTTTTGTATGACATTATGAAGAGGGAAAAGGAGTAGTTTTGTAGGAATCCCTTCACTAAAGGTGAATTTCTAATTATGAAGTGACTCCAGGCCAGTCTCATTAACATTTATCTAACAATTCTTGTTATGAAAAAATGCAATGTCCAGCCAAGCTTATATTTTGTGATCAGGTATCCATAATGATGCTATTAATCTGTAAGTTAAGCATGAGAAGCTGCCAAAGAGTGCTTTCTGATGAGATTTTCCGTTTTTTGCATGACATTATGAAGAGGGAATAGGAGTAGTTTTTTGCAATGGAAAGAGAAGTCATTTGACTACTGAATCGTGTTTACTTAAGAATTTTTCCATGTAGTGTTTAAGATTGCTGTTTTTTCTTTATCAAGGAGCAGTAAAAGATAAAATCATTGATATGTCTTAATGCAGAAAAGAAATTACCATAATCTTGTCTCTGTCAGTTAATTTCCTTTTCCAGTTTTACTTGTTTTTTTAATGTTATCCAGGTGGCGGTTAGCATTCCGATGAAACAGTAGCTTATACAAGTTGCTAATCTTTTTTGATTCTTCGTACTTGGCTTGTTGTATAAACAACACTGATGCGGTTTAGTCTTATATAAGAGTTGAGCTTTATTTAGATATCCATTGTGAGTACTAACATGCAACTATCTGTTTCCAGCAATCTGAAAATGCTGAAGTCATCTTGTCCTCTCCTTCATTCTTCTTCCTGTTCTTTTTTTCATGTTCCTTTGCTCTTGGAAGATGATTATTGTTGAAAATTTATAGATCATATGATAATTAGCCATGGGGAAATACCATCAGTGGAACTTCCTTTCAGTTGTTTGCTGGTAATGTGAGTGTCGGTAGTTCTTTTTCTCAATAAGTATTGAAAGGTATATGTTATTTGATTTGTAGAAGAAAACGACCCAGGAGAAGTTTGGATTGATCAATGCGGTACTTATTTTTATTGCAGATGAAATCCATGAGGGAAGCATATTTACCTGAATTGAATGACATGTACCAGAAAATCTCTATGAAGTTACAGCAGGTGTGTAAAGAAAGTCTGTTATTGAGAACAGTCCGATTAAGCGTTGTTGGGAAAGTATTGCTTAATTTTGATTCTTTCCTAATGATGTTACATGGAGTAAACATTTCTTAAGAAAGGCAGCATATATAATTGATCTATAAATCTTTGATTGATGTATCATCCTGTTCAATCTCTTTCTTATTACTTGTTATTCTTATACATTGCCAGCACGAGTCTCTTTCACAACAGCCAAAGTCAGAGCAGCTTGACAAATTGAAAGCTTTTAAAACGATGTTGGAGCGCGTAATTACTGTTTTGCAAGTTAACAAAGCTGATATAGGGCCTACTTTCAAGGAGAAGCTGGTTCAGTATGAGAAACAGATAATAAACTTTATAAACACAAGCAGGCCCAGGAAATTAGCTATGCAGCAAGGGCAACTTCCCCCTCCTCATATGCACTTGCAGCAGCAGCAGCAGCAGCAGCAATCACAACCTCAAATTACTCAAGTGCAGTCACATGAAAATCAAATGAACCCTCAGTTACAATCAATGAATTTACAAGGTTCTGTAGCATCAATGCAGCAGAACAATATGGGAAATTTGCATCATAATTCTATGTCTTCTTTGTCTGGGGTTTCAAATGCACAGCAAACCATGATTAATTCACTACAACCAAATTCCATGGACTCTGGACAAGGTAATGCCTTGAGTACAATGCAGCAGGTTGCTTTGGGATCTATGCAGCAGAATCCTGTTAGTGCTCCACAACAGGTGAACATGAGCACCATGCAGCAACAGGGTGGGGTAAACATGTTACAATCAAATGTTAACACCCATCAGTCTAATTCCAATATGCTTCAACATCAGCATCTCAAACAGCAACAGGAACAACAGATTCTACAGACACAGCAGTTTAAGCAACAGTATCAGCAACGTCAAATGCAGCAACAATTCAAACAACAGCTTATGCAGCAGCAGCAGCAACAGCAGCAACATCAGCAGCAGCTACAGCAGGCTAAGCAGCAGCTTCCTTCGCAACTGCAGACTCATCCAATACCACAACTTCATCAGATGAATGATGGAAATGATATAAAAATAAGACCAGGTATGGGGGTGAAGCAAGGAGTCTTTCAGCAACATCACTCAGCGACACAGCGCTCCTCTTTTCCGCCTCAACAAATGAAACCAGGAGCTTCATTTCCTACTTCTTCCCCTCAGCTTCTCCAGGCTGCATCCCCTCAAATTCCACAGAACTCATCTCCACAGATTGATCAGCAGAATCTGCTATCTTCTCTGACTAAGGCTGGAACTCCTTTGCAATCTGCAAATTCACCTTTTGTTGTTCCATCTCCAGCTACTCCCTTGGCTCCATCACCGATGCCAGGGGAGTCTGAGAAGCCTATATCTGGCATTTCCTCCCTTTCTAATGCTGGAAACATCGGAAATCAGCAACCAAGTTCTGCCCCAGCACCGGCCCCTTCCCTTGCCATTGGCACTCCTGGTATATCGGCCTCACCCCTGCTCGCAGAGTTCGGTCCGGACGGTGCTCATGGCAATGCATCTGCTGTTGTCTCCAGCAAGTCAACTGTGACTGAGCAGCCTATTGAACGATTAATTAAAGCGGTTAGTCAAGCAAGAGTATCACTCCTACCCTCGCTATCAATTCATGTTGCTTATTACCTCTGCATGCATAAGATTTAAAACAGTCAGGTGTGGTAACGCTGTTGTTATTCATCTTAGGTTAAATCAATGTCGGCCCAAGCATTGAATGCTGCAGTCAATGACATTGGTTCAGTCGTTAGCATGGTTGATAGGATAGCAGGATCAGCTCCTGGAAATGGATCTAGGGCTGCTGTTGGTGAGGATCTAGTTGCTATGACTAAATGTCGCTTGCAAGCCAGAAATTTCATGACACAAGATGGGGCATCTGGAAATAGGAAAATGAGGCGTTACACAAGTGCAATGCCTTTGAATGTTGTATCATCAGCTGGCAGTGTAAACGATAGTTTTAAGCAGTTCACAGGTGCAGAGTCTTCTGATTTGGAGTCAACTGCAACATCCAGTATCAAGAGGCCAAGGATTGAGGTATCCATCTCTCTCTCTCTCTCTTCATTGGGCCTGTTATCTGCGCTTTTGTACTTGAGCACTGAAAGTTCTTGTGAGAATGAAATACCCATCCTGCTTCCATGCTTGATTTGGTTACTTGAATGGTCGATCTTTTTGTGCGTCTGTAGATGCCTTTAACTCATATGCACAGTATTTGTTTGATCACACGAATTGTCGTAAGACAAGACTATTTCACAAGAACTAGATCTGGACAGCAATTAAAGGGTATGAGTAAGATTTCTTGATGGCCAAAGTGTCTAGTTAGAGCATAAGATTGGACTAAAGAGTAATCGCAGAATAGTTGTTGCCCAGGGCATTGGAAGTGCAAGTGAATGGTCATTGTGGAGTCTTAAGCAAAGATAAATATATCTGGCAGTATTCTAAATGTCTTTTGTTTTAGAGTAGTTGCTTTTAATTGTTGACATTCAGAATTTGGAACTGTATCATGCTTTTCAACTGAAACGTGATAGTTATATTCAAATAACTTCATTTAGAAAGAGAAGAACATGATGGATGAATAAGTTGTCTTTTCAAGTGAAAGAAATTATCTCTAGGTACATATGAGCATATAGTTAGATACAATATATGCTATAATCGTGCTTCCAGTTGGGGGTTCTCTAGGCTGCCTTAGCATTTTACTGAAGAAACCCAAATGCCTCGTGTTTGTGCAATTGGATCATGAGCAAAATAAGCAAAGGTACACGAGATATACTAATTTATATTGTTTTGACTTCAAGAGTTATGCACAAACACAAGAGTCTTCTTGGGTAAAATCTTGAGAATGATCTGACATTTAGAGTGATTTTTTGTGCCTTTCCTACATTGCTTGACCCATGATATTCATTCACCCTTCTCCTTGTCCATTGAGTCAGCTTTTGGTTTTACTTCTCAATTTCAGTTGTCAAAATTGATCATTTTCAGGCAAACCATGTCCTGTTGGAAGAAATAAGAGAAATAAATCAGCGTCTTATAGATACTGTGGTAGATATTAGTGATGAAGATGTTAATCCAAGTGCGACAGTTGCTGTCGCGGAGGGAGGGGAGGGAGTCATTGTTAAGTGCTCTTTCAATGCTGTTGCTTTGAGCCCGAACCTGAAGTCACAGTATGCTTCAGCGCAAATGGTAGGTTTGGTACCCTATGCAGTTTGAGGTTATCGTGAGATGCTCATGGTGCTGACCTCTTCTGTGCTAATTTTTGTAACAGTCGCCAATTCAGCCTTTACGGTTGCTTGTACCCACAAATTACCCCAATTGCTCCCCTGTGCTATTGGACAAATTTCCCGTTGAAGTGAGGTAAGCCACCGGGTATTGTCCTTTTCCTTTTGTGCCCCCAGGTGAAATCATTATTAAGTATGGGAGGCATAACATCAAATACTCTCTTAGAGTGACTTACATCTGCTTTGACTTTTCAGTAAAGAATATGAAGATCTTTCTGCAAAGGCGAAGTCAAGGTTCAGCATATCCCTCCGAAGCCTTTCACAACCGATGTCACTTAGGGAGATAGCAAGAACTTGGGATGATTGTGCCCGAGCAGTTATTTTGGAATATGCTCAGCAGAGAGGGGGAGGCAGCTTCAGCTCGAAGTACGGGTCTTGGGAGAACTGTTTGAGCGCCGCATGATTCTTTTTGCCACCTGTGCAAATATTGAGGGAGAGCTGCTTTGGGAGTTCCTTTGCCACATGCATAATATCTTACTGGTCGAGGTGGTTGTTGACATGAAGCTGTTTTAAGACGAAAGCTATAGTAGCTTGGAAGGTTGGAAACAGAGCCTGCATTTCCGAATTTTTTCGGGCCATCGGGATGTTTGTGCCAGATTGTAACATTTGGCCGTCGGGATTCTGTATATTGTGCAGGTCGTTTAGGCCAAAAGGATGGGTTTGTTGCTGCACGTATGTCTGTGAACACTCACTGCTGTGGTGTAATGTCTGTATTGTATCGTTCCTTCTTTCTCACATATTTATGATGTTAGTTTCAGATCCCTTATTGTTAATATGTAAATTCTCCCTCTGCCGATTGGACTTGGTTCCTATTTTCAAGAGTACCCACGCCCATCCGTTAGAAGTTCGGTTCATTTCTAGTTTGCGTAGGGAAATCATTCGGTTCCGTCGCATTGGATGCATGTGGAATCTCATTCTTTGGAGCTAGAAATTGGTTCCGTCTGGTCCCCTACAGTTTCTTTCCATGGTGCAAGAAAAGGTATAACTAGAGTTCAAATGGTACTAGGAACATGTCAGTGGAATCTGAAAAAGCACATGTACGCATACGTGCATTCACATTCCCAGAATAGCGTCGCAATCGGAAAATGTAAATCCAAGTTCAAACCTTTTTCGGCCGTGACCCTTAAAACTGAAAGTTGCCGACTTTTAAATGAGGTGCTCTGCAGAAGTTTTGGTAAATTGTAAAGGGTAAATTAATCAACCGGCTGGCGAGGGCAAACCATGGAAAGGATTTAGATAGGCATAATGACACAAATGGTCCTTAAGCCTTAATCCAATATGTAATGTAATTTTTAAACTTTAAATTTGTTTACTATGATCCCTGAACTTTAGCCTAAAATGCAATATCTTCATGAAATATATGAAAATATTCAATATTGTCTTTTCATTAATTCAAGTTCAGAAATAACATAATCATTTTCATATAATCTAAAAACTAAATTAAACATGTATCAAAAGTTCAGGGATCATATTAAATAATTTAAAAGTTTAGGGATGACATTGCACGTTAGGTTAAAGTTCAGGAACCGCATTAAGCAGATTAAAAATTCATTGGCCACATTGCACGTTGAGACAAAGTTCACACACCATTTTCGTCATTCTCCCTTCTAGATATGAGTCTGAATGTGACTGTCCAGATCCATTTACGATTAAGAGAAGATAGGACACTTCATACAAGTAAGTTTGGTCGGACTTTAGCGGGCTCGAGAAACGCTGTAACGCTTGTCTGAGCCCCACTCAATCTGCTGTTCTTCCGGCACCGGCGAGCAGTCGGAAAATCAAACCCATCCGAGGCGACGACTTCGTACTATAAAACTTTCCTTCTGTAACCGACCGACCCAGAAGACATCTTGGCCAAAACAATGAAACCCCACAACCTCCTCGCTCCCCAAACCCTCAAACACCAATGCCTCGCCGCTCTTCCGTCCACCGTCAACGCGCTCTTCTCCCTCCATTTCTCTTCATCCGCTCCGCAAGGCGCCGGCGACCAGTCCCAACCCACGATCACCCCACAGGTGCTGCTGAGCTCGGTCCAGTCTTCTCAGTGGCATTTCGTCAAACAGGTGTCGGACCGCCTCACCCCCTCCCTAATCTCGACCACCCTCTCGGCTCTCGAGGAAAGGCCCGAACTTGCGCTCGAGTTCGTGACCCGCGTCGACGCCGGGTGCTTCGATGCGAGGACCTCCTGTCTCGCGCTCGCCATCGTTTCGCGCCTCCCGGATCCGAAGCCCGCGCTGCAGCTCGCGAAGAGGACCATTGGCGGCGTTGGTGCCACCGTGAAAGAGGTCTTTGATGAGCTGGTGAGCTTGCGCGGTCGATCGGGCACGAAAAGTAGCATTGTCTTTGATTTCTTGATAAGGGGTTGTTGTGACATGAAGATGGGTCATGAGGCGTTGGAGTGCTTTGACATGATGAAAGGGAAGGGCATCTTGCCCAAGACCGAGACTTGTAATAGCATGTTGAGTTTGTTGTTGAAGTTGGACAGGAGAGAGATTGCTTGGGTTTTGTATGCTGAGATGTTTAAGTTGAGGATAAAATCCAGTGTCCACACTTACAACATAATGATCAATTTGTTGTGCAAGGAGGGAAAGTTGAAGAAGGCAAAGGAGTTTATTGGTTGGATGGAGGGTTTGGGCGTAAAGCCTAACGTTGTCACATACAACACATTAGTACATGGGTATTGCTCGAAAGGGAGGGTTCAAGGTGCTCTAATGATTTTTAATGCGATGAAAGCTAAAGGCATCGAACCGGATTCCTATTCATATGGACCGATCATTAATGGGATGTGTAAGGAGGGGAGACTTGAGGAGGCATCCAAATTTCTGGGTAAAATGTTGGAAATTGGGTTAGTCCCCAGTGCTGTGGTGTATAATGCTTTGATTGAAGGGTACTGCAGCAAAGGGGACTTAGAGACAGCTTTTAGTTATAGAGATGAGATGGTTAGGAGGGGTATAAGGCCCACTATTTCGACATTCAATTTGCTTATCCATGCTATGTTAATGGAAGGAAACACTCTTGAAGTTGATCACATGATGAGAGAAATGGGTGAAGAAGGGTTGGCTCCCGATGCCTTCACTTACAATATACTAATTAATGGGTATTGCCAGTGTGGTGATGCTAAAAAGGCCTTTTCTCTTCGTGACGAGATGTTGGTTAAAGGGATCGAGCCCACCCGAGTAACTTATACCTCACTTATATATGTTTTGGGTAGACGGAACAGAATGAAGGAAGCAGACGATTTATTTGAGAAAATAATAGGTGAGGGTATTAGTCCAGATGTTGTGATGTTTAATGCAATGATCGATGGACACCGTACTAATGGGAGCATGGAGCATGCATTTTCACTTTTGGAGAAAATGGATCAATTTAAGATTAATCCCGATGAAGTCACCTACAATACACTAATGCAAGGACTTTGCAAGGAGGGTAAAGTTGAAGAAGCACGTGAGCTTCTAGGTGTGATGAAAAGAAGGGGGATAAAGCCTGATCACATCAGTTACAATACTCTGATAAGTGGATATAGCAGACGTGGCGACATGAATGATGCTTTTAGGACACGGGATGAGATGTTGAGTGTTGGATTCAATCCCACACGTCTCACTTACAATGCCCTTATTCAAGGTTTATGCAAGAATAAGGAAGGAGATCATGCAGAAGAACTCCTCAAGGAAATGGTTAATAAAGGCATCACTCCAGATGATGCCACTTACATCTCACTGATTGAGGGAATAGGGGAAGTTCATAAATCTGAAGAAATGGTGACTCTCAAGTAATTAGCACGAGAAATTGTCCTATCTGGTGATAGCAGAGAGGTGTTTTGTAAGGAGTCTGGTTGAGAGAACGCTTTTCACCACCAGGTGTTGGGGAAAGGTAATTCAGCACATTCTTTTTCAATCCATTCCTGTGAGTGTAAGCGACAGATCATATAAATATTTGTCAAAAATTATGCACATAGAAGATGGTGTTCCGGAAAGTAGTACTTGTCTCTCAGTTGATTCATCTTTTTATTATAGTGATTTTTCCAAAATTTTTATAAGTTGTTTTTTTTTTGTCAGATATAAGTTGTTTGAATAGTTCATAACAAATCATGTGGCTGATCTAATATGTATATACTGTAATATGGTGCTTCTGTTTGTCCTCTGAAATTTTAATTAGGTCCATGGCGCATGGCGCCGAACAAAATGCTTCAATCATTGGCAGAGTAGAGCGGACCATTTTGCAATTTCTGTTTTGCTTTCTGAAATTATCTACTCTGCAAAGGGTTATAAAATTGTCATCTCAAGAATGGAGCGCACTGCTTTGCTGCAATTGGTTTATCTTGCAACTAATTTCTGCATCCTGCAAGTTGTGCATGCCATTCACTTTGGTAAGGATATATGCCTGTGGTGTACTGTTTACAAAAGAGATGGTATTTTCGCGTACCTCCATCAACTGATTTTATCATCATTGTTCTATTTAGGGGATTAGGCTCTCGACACTAATGTTTTGATGAAGTAATTCTTTAGTTGAGCCCAAATGGATCCTTGTTGCTTTGGCATCCATATATCTGTTACCGCATTCGATAAATTTTTTGCTTGCTGCTTCCCTTGACATATATTCACTACAAATATATTGATTTTTAAATACATTTTTCCTTCTAATTAGGTTAGCTGATTGGAGGTTGAATTTCTTTGCTACTGAAACTCCTCAAGCAGCAAGGAATGTCATGATGGGGTTTACAAGTCATTTCTGGATGTAATTAAGGCAAAGAGGGTGAGACTTTGCTTGACAAAGGGATCAACAATTCAGGTTGTTCTGTCATTTCGTAGGACACTCACTTCCATTACATGATGTGGATCGCCACTGGAAATTGCAATAGAGCTTTTTCAGATATTCGTAATTCGTGGACTGATTATACATCTTACTTCAAACATAGGAGTGCTTCTGACCAAAAAAAACAAGCATAGCAGTGCTAAAAGTAGAATTCGGGAAAGCAGGCCCAGTGTATGGGAAATACTGCAACAAGTTATGCTATGGCATGTTGTACAGCCGAACAGATAACCTACTCTGCATAGATTAGGTAATGGGTGGTTGAACTTAAGTAATATTGCGTGTTGATTTTGTGGTTATTCTCATTTCTACCCATCGGGTATTTTTCTTTTAAAACGTGTGACTGATCTCATTTAGGAGAGATTATTAATGGGCAGCACTATTTCCTTATATACAACCACAAACTGCTGCTGCCCTTCTTCTTGCTATAAAAGCAGCTGCAAAACAGGCACAGACGGTGATATGGAGACCACATAAGTCCAAAGAAGAATCATTCAATCATTTATCATGTTAGAGAGAGAAATGTATGCCTAAATAGATGAGTTTGATGATGACCTAGTTATATCCCCGAGGCTTCGTCGAGATGTTTTAATCCACGAGTGATGAGAATTCTCCAAATGAGGAACTGAACGTTTTCTATACTTCTTCGGTACATTTCCAGAACGCGGTGAGAACTCCCGCTGCAGAACGGCATAATTTTCTAAGCAAGCTGTATCTCGTGACCATCATACGCCCACCATGGGGACAAACCTAGGAAGAAGACAATGCTTGGGTATGTGATCTTCTTGTCTATGCATTAGTCCAGAAGATATCCTACAATACCGAGGAGAACGGAAGAGAAGGAAGCATTCCTAAGAACGAGACGGGCCATGTTTTTGTCGAAGAAACTGTCGCATGTTTGATGTTTTATTGCGGTTAAAGCCGTCTCTGACACGTCAAGAACAGGTCAATTTCCCAGGCTTTTGGGAGGCTAGATTTCTGGACTATAGTTGGGAGCAGTAATGGTACAGCTCACCTCTGCCCAATAAATGAATTACTGATGTTTTCTTGGAAGCACGAAAGAAAGGACATGAATCTGACATGCAGAAACATCCACAAGGGGCCCTCTTACGCATACATTGTATTCGTCACATGTGATCGTCCTGGACATTGCGACTTCCATTTATAGCATAGCGAAGCTGAAAGGATGTGAGATTTGGTTAAATGACGGATGCCTCTAGCTATTTCCTGGAGCTAAGTAAATTGCGATGAACTATTCCTGTTCGCAGTTAAATCTATCTCCTGTGGTTTCGGAATATGAAAATCCAGCATGAAGCAAGGGTCTTTTGGCATGCTGGCGAAATCTACTGTTCCGTATGTTTCGCAAAAAATGAATGATTTGAAAAAAAAAAATTTCTAAAGGTGATTGTCTGTATCAATTGAAATAATTAATTAATAAAAAATATTTTTATTATCAATAACTTTATTTGTTTTGTAAGCGATATAAATAATCGTCTGTAGGAAAATATTTTCCAAAGTATTTATTTTCACGAAACAAAGGAAGCTTAAGTTCGAAAGAATTTGAAGAAGAGATCTAAGCCTCATTAGATTGAAAATGCCTTATGGCATATTTGGTTGCACAATGGTGATAGATTACACTTGTGCGTTGCCATCCGGGAGAGTATAGAAGGCAATGTATGGAGTAATGTTGGGGGAACCAACTTTTTGATAAGGACACTATAAACGTTATAATTTTTGTACGACGCTTATTTAAATGTCATAATTTTCTTTTTCGATCACTTGAATATCATGATTTTTTCAGAACATTTACTTGAGTGCTATATTTTTTTCATCACTTGAGTAACGTAACTTTTTTAAAAAAAAGTGTACCAAAAGTGCCAGCAATCCGAAATGATGGAATTTTTTTTTTTTTTATAAACTCAAGCGAACCCTATACGAAAGTTATAGCATTAGTGATGGTGCAATATCACATGTTAGGAGAAGAGAAGCTAAGCATAATTTGCCAATTTTGACAAGTGACACTCAAGTGAACGTCTTTGAGAAGTTGTAACACTCACATAAACGTATTTTTAGAAGTTGTGGCACACAAGTGATGGAAAAAAAAAATTTACAGAACTCAAGTGAGCATTGTACGAAAGTTATAATACTCATGGCGAAGGACATCACACGTTAGGAGAAGAGAAGCTAAGCATAATTTGCCAATATTGACAGGTGAATCTGAAATTCAGAATCGGTAAGATGTATCTTCTCCAGCCATTTGTAAACCAAGCAAAGCCAGAAAGCAATAGCCTCAGTTGAGAAGCTACGAAAACGACATGCCACTCTCCCGTTTGCCTTTTAGGAAAAGTAGGCCCACTCTATGTTAAAACTATCTAAGAAAGAGTACTTGCAATTGTCTGATTAATCCCCTTTCTGCTGTCAGATGATGAGCAATGCATTTACAAAACCAAAGCATGTTTTCGGATTCATCGTTGTTCAGCCAAAAACACCAGAAAATGACAAAAAGAAGCACACTAGTTACTATGTTCATCGGCTATCACTATATTCTTCAGCCTAGCTCCATCTGGTTCTCTAAGGCACACCCACGCCCCAGAACTCATCTAGTCGAGTGGACAAAAAGACACGCATCCCAAGGCAATTATTCCTAGAAGGAGAACAACCATCCTCCCACCAATCAACTAAGCAATGAAACATTCTTTGAGCTTAGTTTGAATTATCCAAATTCAACCTATAGTTAATGTCTGGACATTTCTGAATGTTGTCATCCTAACTCCATCTACCTTGGCAGTTCAGGTCCGCAGGGTATAGATTTTAAGGAGCGATTTTTGAGAGCTCTTCTTGTCCGTCCATCCGACTCAGTGAAGAAAGCGATGTCATCGGAGGCTCAAAGGGTGTTGGTGGTCGAAGACGCCTCGAGTGGGATCAGCTTGGATGCGATCAAATGCGGTTTACAGGGATTTGCGCTTTACCCTGGAGACAAGATTCTGCTCCTAGCAGTTCTCCGAAAAGTTTGCCACCCATGTAAGTAACGTAAGCAATATGCATGAGAGTTGCCAGACATTTTGCGTCCAAAAAGAACATGATAGTGCACAAATGCACGCATAATTAGAATTGTATATGAGGGAAGTAGCAGAAATATCGTGAATTGATTTCACTCCGTGTCCGTTTCTTTTCTTCCAGTGGGTTACCAGATCAAAGTGGATTCAAGCGTGTGGATCGGATCGAGCCGGAAATTTGTTAAGAAAATAGTGGAACGGAGGAAGGAAGAGTACGCTCATGCCGATGAGGTTACAGAGGTTTCCATGCAATGCGAGTCTATGAAGGTCAATTACAATTCATTGCCAATGTGGTTGATATTTTTCTGCATCATGTACATCAGTAGTCGTAAATAGATAAGTTTTCTGTTGAAGTGAAAGATCCATTTGATAGATGCCTGGAAAGCACATGCTAAGGATGTAGCAGTAAGAAGTTTACCAGGTCCCAACTCTGAGCATTAAGTAAACCGTGCCATGTCTTAACGGCATTAGTCTATCTGAGTTCTCGGTCGCGAGCCAATATCCATGTTTCCTTCTTGTATACAAAGCTCAGAACTACAGAAAGAAGAATTCTTGACTTTTCATCTTCTACAATGTAAGGTTCAACGGTTTTTTTCCTTGTTCAGCTGTTAATATTTCAACAACTATGCGAACTCTACAACAATATTCTAGAAATTATTCCATCCTAGCCGACATGTGCCCCTATTTGATTCTGTTAGTTAGATGGCTAATACAAGTCTTCTGTTCGTGTAATTTCAGATTGAGTTGGATATAGATGTCTGTGGAGAAGCGTCCCCAAAGGAAGTTGTCCAAAAAGCTGCTGCAACTTTTAAGCCATCGTGGATGATACTGGCCGGGTTAGTTGAAACTTTTGTTCATGAGACCATTTCATGATGTTTTGAATGCTGGTTGGTGTTTGTACTGTCAGAGCACATCTTGTATCTATATCTTAGTTACACTATAGGGTCTAAAACTCTCCAAATAAAATCACAGACCAAATTATTATGCAAACCAAAAGGAAATATGACAAGATAAATAAATTCAGTAGATTCATCCCTTATCATCGAACCAATCAGAAAAGAGATGATGTGTCTATTCTTACTCGACTGTCCCCAGTTAAGGTAATAAGAGCAAATAGGGAACAATTTGATTATCTATACTTCTGGACTCACAGTATGAGCAAAACACATATACTGTGTGAGGTAAAAAAAGTACTGTAGTGAAAGGTGACTAGAATGATGATATGGTGACAATTTGTTCAAGGATATTTGTCTATGGACATAATTTCACTAAGTTTATTACCTTTTGAGGGATAGTTTTGTCAATATGATGGAGAATGATTTCCAACGTGAGCACACTAGGAATTCATATATTGTAATTCTAAAGTATCTTTGCTGCAGGAAAATGAAAAAAGACACGGACTATCTCATCGCTAAACTCTCATGTGGTGTTTCGATAGTGAATCGAAACAACACCTTAGAAACGTTGAGACAGCCAAATCCTCAAAATCTTCAGAAAGAGCACAGACAGATTCCAAGTGCCTTGATCGGAGGAGATGAATTTAAACAGCTAAAACCACAGAGTCCTCAGAAACAACAAATACACAACTCAAGTGATTTGACAGGAGGCGATGAACAGGAGCCAGAGATCAGAAATTACATTTGTTCAATCTGCAATAACAGACGTCCAAAGAGCGGATGGAAGAGAGAATTCACTTATGCAGAGCTTCATGCTGCTACTGATGGATTTTCCGCTAATAACTACCAATCAGAAAATGGGTTCGGAGTAGTCTTCAGGGGTGAGCTGAATGGACTGAAGATTACTGTTAAGCAGAATAAAAATGAGAGTTTTCAGGGAGATGATAAGGAATTCCAATCTGTAGTTCATATGCTCAGCGAAGTTAGACACGAACATTTGGTCACCCTATTAGGTTCCTGTTCAGACGGAAACCACATGTTGCTTGTCTATGAAGATGTCTGCAACGGTTCGTTGGACCAACATCTCTCAAGTAAAAACCACAGTTAAGAGCACATAACTGTTAACGTCTCTCAATAAGTTTTCATGTTGGAAATTTGCCTCATGTATACATTCAGAGCATGAACCTAATCAGTGAGATATTTGGTTTAACTGATGCAGGAGATCCCGGTATACTGCTCACATGGGATCAAAGGATAAAAATTGCCATGGGAGCTGCCAAGGGTTTAAAGTATCTGCATGACAAGAACATTGTCCACCGAAGTTTGAGACCCAACAACATCCTCTTAACTCATGATTACGAACCTCTTGTAAGAGTTTCGTAATGTCTTTGGTTATGATTCTATATGAAAGCTGTGGACTTAATTTTAGGCATAACGAGATAATCGCTCGGTTGTTTTGTGACCCTTATTCATATTAGCATAAGCTTTTTATAGCCAAGTGAATGCAAACCCATTTACAAATGGGCATATTTTATCTATTGGCCATTGAAAATGCTAGTCATTAACGCACTAAGGTCTTTGAACATCTCAACATAAGCAAATGGAAAACATATTTCTGTTTATATCAATACCTGAAAGAATAAGATCAGAACAATTTTCGAAACATTTATACTTTTGATGGACAGATAACCTAGGGTAAAAAACTGGTAGGTCAAGTGAAGTGAAGACTGCGCACTCATGAATTAATGCTAATCTGATCATTTATGACATCAGAAATCATATGATATGCTGTACTGCTTTTGTATCAGCTCGGAGATTTTGGCCTTGAAATGACTCTACATGAAGACTCTGATCTCTCATCTGAGACAAGAATTGCAACTATACCATACTTGGCTCCCGAATATGCAGATTTTGGTGAACTGTCTCAAAAGACCGACTGTTATTCCTTTGGTGTCATACTGTTACAGCTGATAACGGGATTGAGGAGCACAGATCCATCATTTGGAAAGCATAACATTGTAGAATGGGTAAATGTCTTAATGCTTCATACCTAGTCTGCTTGCATTCGTGATTCTATTGACATAATTAAGGAAAGTGCTTCCAGTTCATTTTACATTTAACGGTGTAGGTGGGATATTGCTAACGATCAAGAAATGCTGCATGCTTCACTCTCTGAGCGAGTACTTTAGTTTTGGGTCTGAAAACTCTATTACTTACATTGCTCTGCTTGAAATGTTGCAGGCAAGGAAAATGATAAGAAACAAAAACTACCCAGAATTAATTGAACACAGCCTGACCGACTCTTACGATGTCAACCAACTCACTTGGGTGATTCAAATGGCGTTTAAGTGCCTGAGAAAGGACCCCAACAGGAGAATATCTGTGGACCAGGTCAGAGTCTCAAGTCATAAGTGTCATTAATATATGCTACTGACTGTGCACAGATGCATTTATCCTCTCCTTTTTTATGTGTATCTTCCATGATTGAGGTGCAGAAACACTATTTAAAAGTGTTGTTTTTTAAAGAACAGAAGGAGAATTGATAGCAAAATCTGTATTTTTGCAGCAAGACAGAATGTATTGGAATGGAACTTCACTTTTATTCAGAAAAGTGAAATTACTTAAATACAGACTAAAACTTTTCCACTAACTACACGTTGCCCACTAACTACACTTTGCCCACTAACTGACAACTTGCTTGGTCCACAAAACCAGCAACAAACTAACAGAACAGTTAAAGAAAACATGCAGCTAAACACTCCTACAAAATAGGACTGACCAAGTAAAACCACGACTAATTAACTCCTAGAAAACAGGACATCAGAAAACTGACTTAATAGAAAATAGATAATGCAGCCTTGATACAACAACAAAAAGTCCATCGGTCAGCAATCTGATATCACACCAGGCATGGTTCTCTCTTGTTATCAGAATAAAGAAAAGTCATTTTGCTTTTCTCAAACTCCTCTGCGAAGGATTATACAATGCTTACGACTGGTTGTGAAGCACCTTTGTCAATGTAGTTGGAGCATCTCTATCATCTTTGTTTTTATCGAACTATTCTGGACGAACAGCTCTGCATTCCACTTCTAAACCGTTGATTTTTTATATTTGCGTAGTGATGGTGAAACTAATAAGCATCAAGTGACATTTCCTCAAATGCCACTACTTTCACATCAGTGCGAACAAGATGCTCACATGTCACCTAGAGTTTTAATATCTTCCCAGCCTTTCTACTGGTTCAAATTTTCTTCTACCCAATTTAGGCAGCCTGATTGTTATTTGACTTAAATGCAGGTAATTCATGCATTAAGTTACATAGTAGAAGGAAAAACTCTCCCGGTTGTTAGGGACCGACCACGACCGGAGTCAATTGGTGGCACTGATGACTCCTCTGCTGGTTCACCGTGGAACCATGTAAGGTCCATGCAACGACCATCATCCCCAGGTGGAATGGATGATCTGACGACAGGATTGGTACCATCAATTACTGCAAAAGAATACTACATGACAACAATTGCCATTCAATTGTAGCTTAGTGATTCTCAGTTGTCGCGATACTCACAATAAGAGTACATCCTTCCCAGAAATTGTTTTTGTGATACTTTGCTTTATTATTGCTTCCCAATGATCAGCTCCAATGACGTTTACCACATCCACACATAAAAGCAGTAGTCCTCGACAAAGACAAATTCTGTACAGTGAACAATGATGAATTGGTTTGAACAAAAGGAGATTTTGACCATTTTCTTAGCTGGAGATGAAACTGGCTTAGCTCTTTTAACCATTTCCAGGTTTATTGCAAGTAAAACACCCATGACAGAAGAGACATATTATTCACCACATAAATTCGGTCTTCCACTTTGATCTTTGTTGGTTTCGGACACCTTTAGGTTGATATATTAAACAAAAAAACATTCCTAAGAGGTTTGGTTCTATGAGAGGAACTCATCCTGCCATGCCAAGGTCTGTTTTTCAGCAAATGGGCTAATGGAACAAGAAATTAAGCTTAGGAAGTAACAGCACAATGTAAAGCCGAATTAACTGCATCCTCCAAAGAAGCAACCCTTGGAACACGATAGATATTTCAACTCCACATTCCAAAGGTCCAAAGACTCTTGTTTGGATTTCCTAATCTTGATTAAAACCGCTTGCAACACCAAGGTATGATTTTTCAGAGACCTTAAATTCTGGCCATGGTTTTGTTTCACCATAGTGTACAAACAAGTCAGTGTTACTTCGTGACGATTCCTAGTAACTACCAACTCATCACTTTCTCCAGCACATTTCTTCAGTGGGTTAAAGGATGAAGGTGTGGATACGTGTTACCACGTCTGGAGCAAACCAGGAAATAATTCGTGAGTTGACCAAAAGAAAGAAAGAACAGTAGATTGACGACAGCATAACTATAAATTGGGGCATTCAACTTCATGAACCACTGAAATTCTGAAGGAGCTGCCGGAGGTTCAAAGTATCTGCATGAAAATAACATTTTGGCAAGAATATCTTGTATGCCGGCTGGGGAATGTGTACAAATGGGATCTTATATTATGTACCTTCAGCACCTTATTTTTGTTTAGTCTCTTGTAAATAATAGATTGAGATCCATCACTAATGCTTTGCTTGAATCAACATGGCTCTGAAGCAAACCAGCATGTCTCAGAATTGCTTAGGCATCTACCTAGTCATTAGTGCATTCAACCCTCTGTTTTGGCTTCTTATTATTCTCACAAACTATTTACAGGAATCTGATGATTTTCAGCAGTACTATTTGTTAAGCATCAGAGACGCGGCAACAACTTGATTTGATGGAAGAAATTTTTGAAGGTGAAACAATCGTAATTCGTGCATTTGTATTGCATATCATAATTACAAGAGAAACAGACTATATATAAGCCATAGTTTGATTCCAAATAGGAAACCTCTTTCTCGGAAACCTACTCTAATTAGGAAACCATTCAATTAGGAAACATATTCAAAATAGGAAATCTAATTGACTTATGAAACTTTCTTCTTTCGGGCTCAAACTATAATTAGCACCTAAAAAAACACGAAAAATCAAAATATGGAAATACGAACAGACTCAAAAAAAAAAAAAAAGGAAACAAGTATCAACAAATTTGGTTTAATTTCTAACACTCCCTTTTAAACCAAATTCTTTTCCATCGATCATTCCAAGCAGGCTCTTGAACTTTCGAAAAACATCGATCTTGAGAGGTTTAGTAAAAAAATCTACTACTTGATCTCCGGTCTTCACATGCAACACTTCAACTTCATTCTCTTTAACCTGTTCTCCGATGAAGTGATATCGAACATCGATATGTTTACTTCGTTCATGAAAAACTGGATTTTTAGCCAAAGCAATAGCAGAAACATTATCAACAAAAATCTCTGTTACTTTCTTTTGCTCCATAAGAATATCTTTGAGTAGTTTTCTCAACCATATTGCATGACAAGCACATGAAGATGTAGCTACATATTCAGCTTTACATGTTGACAGAGTAATACTTGATTGCTTCTTTAAGGACCACGTAAAAGCAGTGTCGCACAAGAAAAATACAAATCCCGTGATGCTTTTTTGATCGTCGATATCTCCACCATAATCACCATCCGAATAAGCTCTAAGTTCGAAAGATTCAGAGTAATAATAGTGTAAGCCATGAGAAATAGTACCTTTGATATATCGAAGTATTCTCTTTGCAGCTTTAAGATGAGATGATTTCGGCTTCTCCATGTATCGACTCACAATTTCAATACTATACATAATATCCGGTCTCGTGCATGTCAAGTATCTCACACTCCCAATCAAGCTTCTATAGTATGTCGAATCAACATTGGCACCATCATCAAACTTCGAAAGCTTGGTTCCGCACTCCATTCATATATATTACCATAAATATTAAAAACATTCATGATTTTCATTATAGTTTCCTTAAAGTCCAAATTATAACCTTACATACCTTAATAGTTTTTGCTCAAGTGCTAGTCCATGTCTTATCCTTTTTTTCTGAAATGTGCGTTCAAATGTAGCTGTAAATATGGGTTCCGTCCCCAATTCATCTACCTACAAAATTTAAAAATAAATGCGTAATCATTGAATTAAATGAACTAATAAGTTTAAATAGACTTACCATTCTTTTTTTATGCTCATCGATGCTGATAAAGCCCCCAGCATATGTGGTAGATACAGACCCATCACTAGAACTAGAAGTTCGATTCTTTTTGTTCTGTTCACACCTTTGCTTATGCTTCTTAGTTTCTCAAGTTCTCGTAATTTCCGTCCAATTGTCAGCTGTAATAAAATCCGGCTTTTCTTTTGTTCTTTTCGCTCTATTTATCACGTATCACATGTGATCATTGACTTTCTTCTTAAAAATTCTTCTAACCTCATCCTCTATCATTTCATCCCACATGAACTAACGCTACAATTAATAGAAAAGCAACTGAAAGTTATTATGAGGGTCATAGAAGCAACTGAAAGTTATTATGAGGGTCATAGGTGACATATCCATTACAATGCACCAGACAATTCGTGACAAAATTCATTATTGACCATCAGTATGCTACACCGAACTTAGTTTGTGAGAAAATAAAAGGACAACACTAACCTTAAATTCATTCCACCACAAAGTCTTTTTTTTTTAAGAAGCGCTGCTGAAAGTAGTAAACTGCCCTATCTAACAGTTATTGACTATTCTATTAAGTTCCCTCACAACATACGTAAAATCTGTAAATCTGAAAACATGTTATAACAATATAGACAATAAGATAATGAAGTATACGGAAAATTCGCAACATGAACAATTTTGTTTACATCCATAATTTACATATACGTAAAAAAATATAGAACTTACGAATCTCCACATGGGTATATAATGAATCAGCTATTTTCTTCATCATTCGAGTATTGCACTAAAGAAGAAGGTGGAACCGAAGAAGATGGAACTGAAGTAAATTCAGTTCGTATGTCCATAAACATGTGGTGGTTGAGGGTTAGATGAAAGGGCAGGAGAAGAGGACAGGGACGGGAACGAGGACGAGGAAGCCGAAGGGGCTAGTTTTCTTTGTGAAACCGCACCACACATGTGACCTCCACGTTTATACTGATAAGTAAAAATGTTAGACAAATATAGTAAAAAATATGAACATGTATTAGGGACAGAAAATGACGTAAGTCATTTTGCTTACCATTTTGTTTTAGAGAGCAAGAAATAAACTTGAGAAAATGAAACAAACAGACCATTGCCTTTGATAAATAGCAATCTCTAGCCCTCGTCAGAAGAATCTATTGAAATTTTGACAACATCAGATTCCACTAAAAATATAAGGAAGCATATTAAATGTGCAAAACAAATTACAACAAGTATCAAGTCTGATGCCACATTTGTGCAAATATATGCCCCGAATATCCTATTTCGCAAAGTTCTAGTACAGACCTAGAAAAAAGATCACAAATTACGTTCAACAAGCAAATTTGCCACGAATGCAACTCATTAATTTGTTCCCAGTTTAAGCTTCCTTTTACCTAAGTTTAGATCTTAGCAAAAAAATCATTAACAAAAATCGACAACAGTGCAGGTCGTGCAAAATCAGCAAGTGCATAAGCCAAATTTCATGAGAAATCTGATTTAAATTATCCTCTCTAAGCCTACCTTCTTTCCACTGACCCATAAAAACAAAACAAAAAAATAGCAACTAATTGCGCCCAACAATGCAAAGCACAATCCCTCCTCTGCAAAAGCAAATTCCAGTCAAAGACACAGCCGAGAACGCAATCCCACCCCCCGAAATCACAGCCGCGACACGCCCCCTCCAGAATCACAGCCGCGACCCCCCTCCCCCCCACCGGAATCGCAACCGCGACCTCCTCTCCCTCGAAATCTCGGCCGCGACCCCCCCTCCCCGAAATCCCGGCCGCGAACCCCCCCTGAATCCTGACGGCGACACCATTTTAATCGAGGAATGGAGCTCGATTACCTACAGCGTCAGGTGAGGTGGATGGCAAAGAGGACGGCGAGGGCGGCAATGCTAAGGAGGACGACGTCGACTTTGGGCGAACTCGATGGCGACGAGGATGGCGAGGTGGACGGCGAGAAGGAGATTTGGTTGGGCCAAAATTACTCGATAGACGCGAGGTGATCGACTGAAAAATATAAACATGTGTTTCTATTTTCGTGGCAAATTTGCCACGAATTTTACAACGAAAATAGTACATAGGAAAATAATTGCCCCAAGGTTTTGTAATTTGTGGCAAAATTCGTGGGAAATTTGCCTCGAATTTTCCCATGAATTTCAAGTTTCCGTGCAAATGTGACAAGATACTATTTTCATGGCAAAATTCGTGGCATATTTGCCATAAATTTTGCCACGAAATTCAAGTTTTTGGTCAAATAACACTATGTACTATTTTCGCGGCAAAATTCGTGGGAAATTTGTCACGAAATTCAAGTTTTCGGGCAATTATTGCACTATATACTATTTTCGTGGCAAAATTCGTGGGAAATTTCCCACGAATTTTGCCATGAAATTCAAATTTCCGGCGTTGGTGGCATTTTTTAAATTCATGGTAAAATTCGTGGGAAATTTCCCACGAATTTTTCCACGAAATTCAAATACCCAGTATGTTGGTGGCTTTTTTTCAATTCGTGATAAAATTTGTGGAAAATTTCCCCCGAATTTTGCCACGAAAATAGTACACCCGGTATTTTGGCGTCTTTTTTTAATTTCATGGAAAATTTCCCACGAATTTAAAGTTTCCGGGCAATTATTGCATTATGTACTATTTTCGTGGCAAAATTCGTAGGAAATTTTTCATGAATTTTGCCACGAAATTCAAATTTTCAGCGTTGGCGGCTTTTTTTAAATTCGTGAGAAATTTCCCTTGAATTTTGCCACGAAATTCAAATACCCGGTATGTTGGTGGCTTTTTTTCAATTCGTGGCAAAATTCGTCTGAAATTTCTCACGAATTTTGCCACGAAAATAATACACCTGGTATGCTGGCGTCTTTTTTTAAATTCATGGCAAATTCGTGGGAAATTTCCCATGAATTTTCCCACGAATTTGAAATACCCGGTATTTTGGCAGCTTATTTTAAATTCATGGCAAAATTCGTGGGAAATTTCCCACGAATTTGAAATACCTGGTATGTTGGCAGCTTATTTTAAATTCATGGCAAAATTCATGGAAAATTTCCCACGAATTTTGCTACGAAAATAGTATATAGTGCAATAATTGCCTGGAAACTTTAAATTTGTGGCAAAATTCGTTGGAAATTTCTCATGAATTTTGCCACGAATTTAAAAAAGCCGCCAACATATCGGATATTTAAATTTCGTGGCAAAATTCATGGGAAATTTCCCACGAATTTAAAAAAAGACGACAACGTACCAACTATTTGAATTTCGTGGCAAAATTTGTGGGAAATTTCCCGCGAATTTTGCCACGAAAATAGTATATAGTGCAATACTTGTCTAGAAACTTTAAATTCGTGGCAAAAAATTCGTCGAAAATTTACCACGAATTTTGTCACGAATTTAAAAAAAGACACCAACATACCTGGTGTATTATTTTCGTGGCAAAATTTGTGGGAAATTTCCGACGAATTTTGCCACGAATTGAAAAATTGCAGCCAACATATCCGGTATTTGAATTTTGTGGCAAAATTCGTGGAAAATTTCCCACGAATTTTGCCACAAATTTAAAAAAAGCCGCCAATGCCGGAAATTTGAATTTCATGGCAAAATTCGTGGGAAATTTCTCACGAATTTTGCCACGAAAATAATATATAGTGCAATAATTGCCCGGAAACTTTAAATTCGTGGGAAATTTCCCACGAATTTTTCCACGAATTGAAAAAAAGCCGCCAACATACCGGGTATTTGAATTTCGTGGCAAAATTCGTGGGAAATTTCTCACGAATTTTGCCACGAATTTAAAAAAAGACGCCAACATATCGGGTGTTTTAAATTCGTGACAAAGTTCGTGGGAAATTTCCCACTAATTTTGCCACGAAAGTAGTAAATAGTGCAATATTTGCCCGGAAACTTGGATTTTGTGACAAAATTCATGGCAAATTTCTCACGAATTTTGCCACGAAAATAGTATATAGTATTATTTGACCCGAAACTTGAATTTCGTGGCATAATTCGTGGCAAATTTCCCACGAATTTTGCCACGGAAATAGTACTTTGTCACATTTGCTTGGAAACTTGAAATTCGTGGCAAAATTTGCCACAAATTTGCCATGAATTTTGCTAGGACAGTAAAGTCTTGGGAACTATTCTCCTATGTACTTTTTCCTGGCAAATTTGCCACGAAATTCCAATGTCGAGGCAAATATTGCACTAGGTACTATTTTCGTAGCAACGTTCGTGGCAATTTTTCCACGAATTTAAAGTCTCCCGAAATTATTCTCCCAACTTTTTTTGGATTTCGTGACAATTATTGTACTATGTACTATTTTCGCGGCAAATTTGCCACAAATTTTCCACAAAAATAAGGCCTCAGCGGAGACGGCCTTTTGTTAAAATTCATGGCTAAATTCATAGGAAATTTTCTACAGAAATATAGTCACGTGGCTTTTTCCCGACTATTTCAAATCCGTGGCTAAATCTTAAGCTAATTAGCCACAGATTCTAATAATAACAACAACGACAACGACAACAACAACAATAATAATTACGACAACAACAATAATAAAAATTATGACAACAACAAAAAATACATGTCGCAATAATAATAATAACTACACATAATTAGTAAAAAGTCTCAAAAATCATAATCTTCATCTTCATCTTCATATTCACCTTCATCTTCTTCTTCATCTCCATCTTGATTTTCATCTTCTTCATGAGCATCGTTTTCATCCTCTGTCTCAAAATCAAATTCTGTACTCACTTCAAAATTTGATTCGTGAATTTCAGTTGGATCCACATCGATCATCACTCCACATGGATCTCTTAAAGTTGGAATGCTAAATTCATCAGTTTCAATCATATTACAAACTTCCTCCTATTGATATGTTGTGTCCTTCTAGTGTTCCTCAATTTTTGTTCGTGCTTTGGTTTTACTTACAGCCCACCAATCGGCTTTGTCACGTTTCAAACTAGAAAATGATACATAATATACTTGAATTGCTTGTTGTATCAAGACAAATGGTTCATATTCCATATATCTTTTCTTGTGATTTATTTCAACCAAATTAAATTTCGTATGCACATTTATTCCTTTGACGGAGTCGAACCCATGCACTTAAATAACACAACCTGCATTAATGATCCATGGTACTCTATATCTACGATTTCATCCAACAAGTTATAAAAATCATCTTTCGAATTGCCACCATTGGATGACTGAACACACACACCACTATTTATTGTGGCTTTTCCCATTCCATATTCTCGAGTGTGAAAATTATATCCGTTTATGAAATATGTTGGCCAACTTCGTACTCTTGACTTTGGACCCCACGACAGATAATATATCAATCTTTGCTCTCCAACTTGATCATAATTACTGTGAACCTAAGATGACACACGCAATATCAATAATATATATTTTAATATATGATGTATAAAAAATTTGAATAACTTGGATTTTGTCCATATGCAACTTACATATGTTTTGAACCATGTTGCAAATTGTTCCTCGCACAAACGGTCAAACTCATTTGGTGGTAGTCCATACATTGAATTTCGAAAATTCCTATTAACAAATACTGTTTATATATTAGCAAATGTTTGACATACAATACACATACTTACAAATGTATACTTACTTGAAATTTGGCTCAACTTCTGAACAGTTCGGTAAAATATATGTATGGGCTGCTTGCTTTTCTTCGCATGTTAAGTGACGAAACTTACATGTGCCGCTTGGTCGACCCAAATAATTGAAAATAGAGAATGATTTGCAATTGGGATCAATGGGGCCCTCATCAATTCTTCCTGCTCTCCGTCTCTTGCACTGCATGTGCGGCTCAAAATAGTATGATGTAAATGTTGTCACTTCTTTCACAATATATATATTACAAATTGAAACTTCGACACATACCTTATTCTTTACTTTTTTCTTCAAATGATATAAGAACATAGTTGCAATAGAAAAAGGTTTATCGGAACATAATATATAATGAAATAATTTCAAATTTATTTAAAACAAATTTTACCTCTCAAATGAATACAACCATCGAAATTGAACGAGACCTGCAACTTTGACCTCATAAGGCAAATGAACTAAGAGATGCTCCATTGAATCAAAGAATGATGGAGGAAATATCATTTTTAAGTTGTAAAGAATAATTGGAATATCTCTCTCTAGTTTCTCCATGTGTGAAGCTTTCAACGCTGTTGAGCAAATATCATAC
This sequence comes from Syzygium aromaticum, assembly GCA_024500025.1. NCBI lineage: Eukaryota > Viridiplantae > Streptophyta > Magnoliopsida > Myrtales > Myrtaceae > Syzygium > Syzygium aromaticum. The sequence continues at coordinate 11,404,985 of CM044894.1, read as the reverse complement.
AGGAAATTACTTAACTCTGTAATGGTACCACAAACAAAGTTTGGTAGAAGTTCCTTGAAAGCTATTGGAATTAGTCTTTCCATAAATATGTAACAATCACGACTCATCAAACCTGTCAACTTGCATTCATTCAAATCAACGCATCTCCCGAGATTGGAAGCACATCCATCAGGAAATCGCACCGATTTCAACCATTAACAAACAATCCGTCTCTGCTCATTATCTAATGTATAAACTACTTTTGGTTTTGGTTCCTTACTGCTTGCATCCGCATCTAGTGTTGGCCGATTGCAAATTTCCCTTATATCTTTTCTTGCGTTCAAGTTATATTTTGTTTTTCCAGTAACATCCATCACAGTATTTATGACATTGTCGAAAACGTTCTTCTCTATGTGCATGAAGTCAAAATTAGGATGAATAAGATGAGCCTTTCAATATGGTAGATCCTAAAATATATTGTGTTTTGTCCACTTATATGTACTTCCATACGCAATAGTTGTGCTGTGAGAGTTTTCAACAACAATTGGAAACTCTTGCACTTGCTCCTAAATTTGATGACCGGTCAACCTCAATAGTGGATGTGTTCTTTTGATCATATTCTTAATGAACTCTTTTTTGTTCCTTCTGAATGTATGATTTAGTGGCAAAAATTGCATGCGATAATCAAGATAGCTAGGCTTTTTACCATGTTTTAATCCGAATGCCTTCAATCTCTCCATATATATCGGACATCCTAAGATCCCAGCTGCACTCCATCCAGATAACATTCCATAAGTTGGAAAGTCATTTATCGTCCAAAGAAGAGCAGCATTCATTATAAATGTTTGATCGGTAGAAACGTCATACGTAGGGATACCTTCATCCCATAGCTGTTGTAACTCTTCAATCAATAGTTGCATATAAACATCTATCAACTTTTTCAGATTTTGCGGGCCAGTCACGATTAATGTCAAAAACATATAAGGTGTCTTCATGCACAAACCGAATGGAAGATTATACGGAGTTAAGATAACTGGCCAACATGAATAACTTTTTCCTGATTTCCCAAATTGGACAAATCCATCAGTACACAGACTTAACATGATGTTTTGAGGCTCTGTTGCAAACTCGGGGTATGTTCTATCAAAATGTTTCCATGTCTCTGCATCTGAAGGATAACACATTAGATCCTCTTCTGTTTCGTAATTTGCATGCCAAGTCATGTGTTCAGCAGTGGCTTGAGACATATAAAGCCTTTGTAACTTGGGGATTAAGGGCAAAAAAATATTTGCTTGCATGGTCTACACTTCTGATTATGACCCTGCCTCCTGTTAATCTTATACCTAGGTCGGCTACAAAATTTGCATGATTCTGCATTTTCATCATCTCTCCAATATAATATACAACCCCTACTACATACATCAATCCTTACAACTGAAAGACCTAAGTTATCCACTAACTTTTTCATATCGTAAAAGTCACTTGGCATGATGTTATCACGAGGCATTGTTTCTCACATTACTTCAACAAAAGAGTTAAAACAATCCATAGACACATTATGCTCTGCCTTGATATTTAGCAATCTTGCTGCCACTGATACTTTCATGTGGTTGTCACAACGTGTCCTTAAAGGTTTATCTGTTGTTTTCAACACTTCTTAGAACTGATTAAATTGAAAAGTTCTATCACACACATTCTCAAGATTGAAAAGTTCCATCACACACATTCTCATCAAAACCTGTAACTCCTATGTCTTCTAATTGTGATGCATGACTAATTCTCGCTTGTTCAAGTGTAGGAGTAAAACTAGTACTTGCATGATTCGATTCTAAAACAAAATTATGACCGGCTTTATCAAACACCATCCACTGGTGTGGGTTCAATTAGTCATAATAGCTACATTCTTCTCTAACTAAAAATTGGTCGCTTCTTTGATATTCGTCATCAGATATAAATGGTTCATCATGACAAGTTCAATTATAATAGATCTAAGTAAATCCAAATCTACAAAAATGTTATTTAACTTTATCAATGTCTTAAAATTTTTCATTACTGCACTTTTTACGTAGACACTTTAACTTATTTCCATCCATGAACTCATATTTACTACTAGCAAAGTTCAAAAATAATTCCAGCCTGATACGAAACCCATCGGTCAATCCTCGATGTCTAGGTAAGTTCTTATTATACATCCAACCCCTGTCTCTTTGCTGTGTCTACATAAGAATAAAAGAAATTCTCGTAAAATATTAAAAATATCATATTTATTGTTTAATATTGTTAATTAAAACCATAAAATTCAAAAAATTATTTTTTTTACAAAACAATTACTTTTAACTTGAAAAAAATGAAAAAATTACCATGTCAAGAAGACTTACCAAGTATTTTCTTGAAATCTTTACAGTAGAAAGTGGTCAATTTGATGAGAATTGCAACATTCACTTGGATTGCGAGACCTTAAAATGAACACATACCTAAAATAAAAACAAATTACTTAAGATTCATTTTTTAATTATCTTTTTTTTTCTTTCTTTTTCTTTTCCTTTTTTTTCTTTTTTTTTTCTTTCTTCGTGGTCTGTCGCCAGTTCGGCGACCGGCGAGCTCGCCTGGGCAAGTTTTGGGTGAGCTCGAGCTCTCCGACACTGAGGAGGGCCCGCCTCACCGCCGGCAAGCTATCACTGTCAGCCCATGCAAGGCTAGCCCTCGCCAGCACTGGCGAGGGCCGAGCTCACTCAAATCTCGAGCTCGCCGGCCATGGCAAGGCCCATGCAAGGCTAGCCCACCTGGGCGTCGGCGAGGTCTACCGGCAGCCATGGCCAAGCCGCTGAACCTCACCCCATGGCCAATAATGTCTCCAGCGACCGGCTAAACCAGTAAGGAAGGGAAAAAAATTCAATAACACCAAAAAATACAAATCAAGCGATGAATAGTTTTGCGACGAACCGTTTTCGTCGCCAATTAGTCACGCAATTAGTCACAACACTTACCGGTGGAAAAGCTTTACCGAAATTGATTTGCGCGTGCGCAAATAGGTAAATCAAGAGAAACGAAAGAGAGAGACGGAGAGAGAACAATGAGGGGGATATGAGGAATCAGTCGAGAGAGAGAAATTGGGGGTGGGGATGGATATCACAAAAATTATTTTCCCTGTCGCAAATTAGCGACAAATTTTTTTTCCATCTCAAATTAGCCATGAATAATTTTTTGTCGCAAAGTTCGTCGCAAATTTGCCACGAATAAATTTATGTGCCAAAATTCATCGAAAATTAACAATGAAAAATTTTTCGTCGCAAAAATCGTCTGAAATTTGTGACGAAAATTTTTTCGTCGAAAATTAGCGACGAAAAATGTTTAGTGGCTAATTTCGTCGCAAATTTCCAACGATTTTAGTTTTTGTGGCAAAAGTCGTCGCAAATTTGCAACAAAAAATTTTTTGTCGCAAATTTTCGTGGCAAAATCCTAGTTTTTTTGTAGTGTAAAATTGGACTAAAAATAGAATAAGAATATATTATGACATAGAATTGGGCGATCTTAATACAATCATAAAGAAAATTACTCCTTTTAGACAAAGCAAACACTAGATGATGGTCAAGGAAATTGCAATTTATGGGACTTAACAATTCATGTTTGGATAAAATTGGACTAGAAATAGAATAATAATTTATTATGATATAGAATTTGATGACCTTAATACAATCATAAAAAAAATTACTCCTTATAGACAAAGCAAATACCGGATAGTGGTCAAGGAAATTGCAGTTCATGGGGTAAGATTTTAGGATTTTGGGTTGAGGGTTAGGGTTTAAGAATTTCGGTTTTGAGGTTTAAGGTTTGGGGTTTTGGATTTTAGGGTTTGGAGTTTAGGTTTTAGAGTTTTGGATTTGGTGTTTTGGGTTTAGTGTTTCGGGTTTCGAGTTTGAGGTTTTAAGAGTTTGGGGTTTAGTGATTTAGGGTTTACAGTTAGGGTTTGGGGTTTATGATTTAGGATTCAAGGTTTGCGGTTGAGCGTTTTAGGATTTAGGGTTTGGAATTACAATTTTAGGTTTTAGGGTTTCGGGTTTGGAGTTTTGAGTTTAGGGTTTAGTATTTTGGGCTGTGGGTTTGGGTTTTTGGGTTTAGGATTTGGGGTTTCGAAGGTTCAGGGTTTGGATTTTGGGGTTTCGGATTTTTTATTTTAGTGTTATGGGTTTTAGGGTTTGGGTATTGAGGTTTAAGATTTTGGGGTTTTAGGGTTTAGGTTTTTATATTTAGGGTTTAGTATGAAAATATATTTTGAAAGAAAGAGCTTATCTTGTTCCGCTTTTTGTTCCAGAAACAGAAAAATAATTTTTTTTCACTTTTTATTTCTATTCCGAATCTATTCTTTAACAGATTTTTTGTTCCGGGGAAAAAAAAATTAACTAATGTTGCTAAACGAATTTCTGTTTTTTTCCTGTTCTAGAGAACAAAAGAATAAAAAAACAGAAAAACAGAAACGTTACTAAATAGGCCCTACTGTCCACAACTCCAAGGTAATAGGAGATAAATGGAATAAATTGATTGAAAATGATCACATGTTAAGCTAACAAAGTCCTTCACGTATTTTTATTGCGTGATAGATTGAACATTACTGAATCACAGGATGACTTAAACGGTGATTTTGAAATTAGTAGCTTTAAAGTCCAGACTAAATGACATGTTTTCATTACTTAAGCGTTGTTTTTGAGCTGGTAACCTATCAAATAGACTTGAAAGAAACTAAAATTTTCCTACATGAGCACACCCTAGTTCTTATTTTTATAACATTCTGAAAGTACCCTTGCAACAGGAAAATGGAAAAAGATAAGGATTTTCTCATGGCAAGACTCTCATGTGGAATTTCAATAGTGAAACGCAATCACACCATTGAAGAGCTGAGACAGCCAAGAGTACGAAATCTGTAGATGCAACATATACGCAACTCTAACAATTTGATAGGAAGTGATGAACCAGATCTGATAAGCAGGCACTACATTTGTTCCATTTGCCACAACAGACGTCCAAAGATGGGACGGAAGAGAGATTTCGCTTTTGCGGAGCTTAAGGCTGCTACCAAGGATTTTTCTCAAAAAATGGCTCTGAACTTTGGAGTAGCCTACAAGGGAGAGCTTAATGGACTGAAAATTACTGTTGAGCAGCACAAAAACGCATGCTACCAGGGAGGTGAAAAGGGATTCCGATCGGATGTTCGTATGCTCAGTGTAGTGAGACATGAAAATCTGGCCATGCTGTTAGGTTCATGTTCAGAAGGAAATCACAGGCTGTTTGTTTATGAATACGTCTGCAATGGTTCACTGGACAATCATCTGTCTAGTTAGTTAATACCGCATACCTTTTGACGTCATGCACAAATTTGACATCCGTGCATATTTTCGAATGGAGTGCCTAATCAGTACGATGTATGTCTTAATAATGCAGGAAATCCTGGTAGACTTCTCAGGTGGGATCAAAGGATGAAAATCGCCGTAGGAGCTGCTAAAGGCTTAAAATATCTGCATGAAAACAGCATCATCCATCGAAATTTGAGGCCTGACAACATCCTCTTAACTCACGATTGCGAACCAAGCCTCGCACTTTTCGCAGTGACTCTTATGAAAGCAATGGAACTTGTTATATAATTGGCTTGTGGATGAAACAACTGAGCTCTTTTTGCTCCAAAATTGATGCAACTTATTCTGCCTATAGTCATAGCACAATACCAATTTGAGATTTCGTTCACTTCATATGTGTTAGGAGTAGAAAAAGGGTAAAGTGGTCTTTAGGACCTTTATGACTTATTTTGTTATATGTATTGGACACTATTGGTGAATACAAAACACAGTTTTCCCTCTCTCTTTCTTTCTCATGGTATCAGAGCCTAGTACCTAAGGGCACACATGGAATGTTTTCTAGAGCAGAAATTCTACTCTAGAATGCATTCCGAAACAAAAATGCGTTTGTTAAAAAATTTTCGGAATGCATTCCGGAGCAATTTTTGCATTCTGGAATAAAAATGCGTTTGTAAAAAATACAAGATTTCAGAATGCATTTTTAATTCCAAAATAAGTTTTAGGCAAGAAAAAAAGAAGTTACTTTTGGTAGCTTCTCTCTTCCAGAATGCATTCTTCCTCTTTTCTCTCTTTTTCGTGGCCTTTACAACACATTTTGAGATCTCACTAATTTTTTTCAAAAAATGCATAAAAATTGAAAAATTCAAGAAGAATTCATAAAAATTTCCAGAAAATAAAAAAAAGTTAGATATTGGGAAAATAGAAAATTTGGTGAATTATTTTCAAAAAATAAAAAATATCAAAACTTCACAAAATGGCTTAGAACACATGTAGCTATCCTTAAGTGAAATTTAAATTTTTTTAGGTGTCCAAAAAAATCAAAAAATAAAAAATTTCAAAACTTCATAAAATGACTTAGAATATTTGTGGCCACCCACTTTGAATAAAATTTAAATTTTTTGTGGTGCAAAAAAAAATCAAAAATTTCAAAACTTCACAAAATGACTTTGAATACCTTTGGCCACCCACTTTGAGTAAAATTTAAATTTTTTTAGATGTCCAAAAAAAATCAAAAAATAAAAAAATTTTAAAACTTTACAGAATAGTTTAGAATACCTGTGGCCACCCACTTTGAGTGAAGATTAAATTTTTTTAAGTGCAAAAAAAATCAACAAATCAAAACAGATTTCTGTTCCATAAATCAATTTTTGGAGCAGAATTAGTTATATTTTATCAAACAGATTTCTCCTCCAGAAATTAATTTTTGGCAAGAATTTCAAAAATCAATTTATGGCAAGAATTTAATTTTTGAAGCAAAATGGATAGGGTGCGAATGGTAGCCATTCTGCTCCAGAAATCAAATTCTTACTATAAATTGATTTCTAGAGGAGAAATTTGTTTGGTAAAACATGATTAATTCTGCTCCAGAAATTGATTTTTAGAACAGAAATCTATTTTTTTTGGGTACCTCAACAAAATAAATTTCACTCAAAGTGGGTGCCCAAAGGTATTCTAAGCTATTTTGTGAAGGTTTGAAATTTTTTTATATTTTTATTTTCTTGGGCACCTCAAAAAAATTAAATTTCATTCATAGTAGGTGCTCAAAGGTATTCTAAACCATTTTGTAAAGTTTTGAAATTTTTGATTTTTTGATTTTTTTGGGCACCTCAAAAAAAAATTAAATTTCACTTAAAGTGGGTGCCCAAAGGTATTCTAAACCATTTTGTGAAGTTTTGAAATTTTTTTATTTTTTGATTTTTTTTGGGCACCTAAAAAAATTAAATTTCACTCAAAGTGGGTGTCCAAAGGTATTTTAAACCATTTTGTGAAGTTTTGATTTTTTTGGGCACCTCAAAAAAATTAAATTTCACTCAAAGTAAGTGCCCAAAGATATTTTAAGCCATTTTGTAAAGTTTTGAAATTTTTAATCTTTTTTATATTTAAAAAAAATTTCACCAAATTTCCTATTTTCCCAAAATCTAAATTTTTTTTATTTTCTAGAAATTTTTATGAATTTTTCTAGAATTTTTCAATTTTTATGCATTTTTTGAAAAAAAAAAATTAGTGAGAAAAAGAGAGAAAATAGGAAGAATGCATTTTGGAAGAGAGAAGCTACTTTTTAACAAACGCATTTTTGTAGCTTCTCTTTTTATTGCTCAAAACTCATTATGGAATAAAAAATGCATTTTTGAATCAAGAATGAATTCTTGAATCAAGTATTTTTAACAAATGCATTTTTGTTCTAGAATGCAAAAATTGTTCTAGAATGCATTCCGGAAATTTTTTAACAAACGCATTTCTGTTCCGAAATCCATTTATGGAGCAGAATTTCTACTCCAGAATGGATTCCACGCGCGCCCTTACCATTCGCGCCCTAAACCTCTCAACTTCAATCGCGCGACCCAGCTCACCGGAACAACCTGTCGCCGGCGACCCCAGGTTGCGCGAGGCTCCAGTCACACGACCTAGCTTGCATGACCCAAGCTTGCGCGAGGCTCCAGCCGCGCAATCCAAGCTTGCACAGGGCTCCAGCCACACGACCTAAGCTCGCAAAAGGCTCCAACCACGCGACCCAAGCTCGCATGGGCCTCCAACTCGTGCAACCCAGCTCGTGCGAGTCGCGCGAGCTTGTTTACCGGAGGTTTCCTCTCCATTGATGTGATTGAAAGTCTTCTTGTGGCTCAGTGACTTCTGGTTCTTGTGGTCGTGAAGTGATGCGGTGGATTGTGGCTCAGTGACTCCTCTTGTGGCTCACCATTGATGTGATTGACTCTATTGAAGTTTCGAGGTCTAGCCAGGTTAGATTACTTGGTTGTTAGACCTTGGATTATGGGTGTTTGATCAATCGGCTTATGATTTATCGATTGGTGGAGTTGTGGTGGAAGGCTGGTAACGTTGACAAGGCTTGGGAGCTAGTATATGGTCTGTTGGAGTGCTGAATTGTTGTGGTTAAGATTGGGGTGCTTGAAAGAAAATATTGCAAGAATCCTCTTATTGTTATTGAAAAATGGGTGATCCTAAGAAAAATAATCCTGCGATGACTGGGGTGATTTCCTCTTCGTCTAATCAAATTACTGATAAGAAGCTTGTGGGTAGTTCTAACTTCCATCAATGGAAGAAAATTGTGAAGCTTAATTTGACAGGTAGGAATTAGCTTAGACACATAACTGAGCCGAAACCTGAAGATGAAGCAAATTGGGATATTGTTGATGCATGCATCCTTGGTCAAATCTTCAACGCTATGGAAAATAATATAATTGATATAGTAGCCCATATTGACACAGTCAAAGAAATGTGGGAGTATTTGAATGTACTATATTTTAGCCAAAATAACTTGTCACGAGTTTATGAGTTATCGCAAGAGTTTTACCGATCTAAAAGAAAGGGACGTCCTATTACGCAATACTTTGCTGAGTTGAAGAGAATTTATGAGGAGTTGAATGCTGTTCTTCCCATTTCAGCCAATGTTCAGGAAATGCAACTTCAAAGAGAACAATTGGTTTTAATGGCATTTCCAACAAGCATTGGTCCTTAACATGTAACTGTTAGGTCTTAGATTCTTGGAGGAGAGGCTAATGCATCACTCACCAATACATTTGCTCGAGTGGTTCGGGTATCTCGTGAGTCTCCTTAAGATATTACATCTATGGCAAATAGTTCAGCTCTTGTGTTCCAATCTCGATCGGGTAGCGGTAGTAGGAGTGATGGAGGAAATCGTGAAGGATATAGTAGTGAATGTGGTGGTCAAGGGGAAGCCAAGGTGAAGGAACAGGGAAAGGCCAAGGCCAACAGCATATGTCTACCAACAATTCAGGGGTCACACGGCTTTGTCATTTCTGTGGCAAACTTGGCCATATTCAAAAATTTTGTTACAAGCTATATGGAAGATTAAGGCAGCAACAACAGTTTGCACATATTGCTTCCAGTACTGATTCTTCTCCACAGTTTGCACGATACACCTAGTCTCAAATTTCACAGCCTGTTTCTTCCACTGCCACTTTGGTACAGACAAATAATGCTACTACACACCTTTCAGCTGCTTCTCGTCCTTAGATCATTGATTTAGGGGCTTTTGACCACATGTCAAGTCTTTCAGGTATTTTCCTCTCTTACTTCATCTTCATCCATGGTAACCATAGCCAATGGATCATCTACACATGTTAAGGGGGTTGGCTAGTTTATCCAACTCCTTCCTTGCCATTGTCCTCAGTGCTTTACCTTCCTCAATTTCCGTTTAACCTCATGTCTGTTAGTAAATTAACCAAAAACTTTCAGTGTTCATAGACTGTAACATCCCCACCTCGGGGTCATTAATGTGACGTCCTGTTCATTATTATTTTTCTTTACACACAAGCGGAAGCATAATTTCATGACAATTACATTCAGAACAACAGTAGAATTCAAACAAATAGCATCATGAGCAAACATTATGTTTACAGTGCACGCAAACATATTTTAACAAGCCCTTCAGGCCATGGCAACATCACATATTTCACATGTATATTCTAGAGGCACATTCGTTCCTAGCCAACTATGAATAGCAAAACTCGACTTGAGAGATCATATCCCATCTACTTCATATTCTCGCTTCTAACTCCATCCATATCTCCTCCCCATTTCTCGTCTGCATGGCTGATCTACACCCCATCCATGGAATGCCCTGGAGCCGGCCCACCTACACTGCCAAAAGGTCCACTAAGCCCACGTAAAGATCCAACCCATTCTCCATTAGTATAGTCATGCTATGCTACGTACAGGTGAGGCACTAAGTCTGTTAGGCCCTCATCGACCATCACATATGTTGTGATCCGACAGTAGGCTCGACTTTTTCGGGCATCTATCACAGTGAGCACTTCGACTCTCATTTCCACGGGGTTGCCTAATCAAGTCGAGGGAGACGCCATTCTTCAGACCTTAAAAGGAAACAACGGGGGATGAGTCGAGGAGACTCAGCAAGTAAACCTACTAATATTAAGAGAGAACGAGGGGATCGCCATTAACATAAGTGTGCTCTTACCGCACTCGCATCAATGACAGATCAATAGCAAAGTTCATACAAGAGAACATCACGCATGGCTGTAACGTGTGCACTTTACCAGCCAAATCTCAATTCTAGCTCAAGACAAACCATCAAACATAAAACACGATCAAATCAAGAGATTGAACCAACTACAACTAACCAAACAACTGAGAAACGGTCCAAGTAAACCGTGTCACAACGTGTCACAACTTCCTTTCTCGATATTAGAAAGTTTACTTACACTATGAAATAAAACTAGAACAAGAAAGGAACACGGGAGTCTCGGTGAATCTCGGGCTTGGACACGAACACACAAGCCTTGGATGTGGCTTCCTTTTGACCGAACAACAAGGAGAGACACAAGCTATTCAATGAGCTCTCTCTCTCTTTCTCTCTTTCTCGGCGTGAACAAGAAACAAAGAAGCAAGAGAGAAGGTTGGCCAATTGGTGGCGTGTGTGTCTTCTTCAAGTGGGGCTTCCCTATTTATAGAAGTTCTTTCTTGCTCCCTACTCAAAGCCATTAATGCATGTCATGATGATGGTGCCTCCAAAGTCCAACTAATTAAGGCTTGTCATCATGAATGGGGCTCCTAAGTCAAGGGCCATTTAATGGCATTAATGAACCTTAATAATGGAAGCTTGAAGGAAAAGTTTTGACCATGTCAAAGCCTTATCTTCTAGCCTCTTCTAAATTTTTCCAGACCATGGAAACCGTGGACTCTCTAGAGCCTTTTGGATTTGCTGGTTTCCTACGTAATTGATTCGGGCCAATCAGGTCACACGAAATAGACTCATTGGCACTAAAATCACAACTCGCATCATGCTTAGTTCTCAAGATTTTTCAAGGGTTTTCCGCGACAAAACACGTATAACAATCTCAAAAAAAATCCCAAATTTATATATGTTATAGAAAAAGAAGTTCTCAACAACTTTTGTGAAGAAAACTTTTCCAAAATCAGCCTAGAAAAGCTTGTATAAAATAAAAAAAGTGTGAACATAACCGAAATACTTATTCTGGGCAATTTTACACGGCTCAGAAATTAGGCTGCCATGCTACTCATATCAAGTTCAAAAATTATTGAATTAAAGTATGTGAAACTTCAAAATGTTTGGAGAAACTTTCAAGAAAGAAGGGTTTAAAAATTCGGATCACAAAAGTCTCCACAAAAATAATAAAACGAAGGGGTACAAAGGATCCGAAATTGAGTTTTCCAAAACAAGAATAAAAATTGGTTCCAATTGAAAAATTACCAAACTTAAACCATAACCATTTTTCAAGAATTGAAATTGAGGATGTTATAGTAACATTCTACCCTGACTCTTGTATTTTTCAGGATCTGGGTGCGAAGAGGACAATTAGTAGAAGACGTGAGGCAAGGGGGTTGTATGCACTTGAAGATGCTCCTTCCATTGCATGTCCTAGTGTTACCTCCTTACATCAAATCCATTGTCGCCTTGGTCATCCTTCTCTATATAGCCTTCAGAAGTTAGATTCTAGTTTTAGATCTCTTCCTAGTTTAGAGCGTGAGTCATGCCAACTTGGCAAATTACATCGTATTAGTTACCTGCCACGAGTCATTAAACGAGTAGCATCCCCTTGTTTGTTAGTTCATTCAGATATTTGTGGTCCTTGTCATGTAGCTTCCAATTTGGATTTCAAATATTTTGTTAATTTTGTTGATAATTATTCCAGGGTCACTTGATTATATCTAATGAAAAATCATTCAGAATTGATTTCTATATTTCGTGCATTTGTATATGAAATTCATACTCAATTTGATGCGCAGGTTAAAGTTTTGCACTCTGATAACGCTAAAGAGTACTTTTTGCACCATTTTCTAATTTTATGACTCAACATGGCATGATCCATGAATATTTCTGTCCTGATACACCACAGCAGAATGGTGTTGCTAAAAGAAATAATAGACACTTATTGGATGTTACTAGATCCATGTTGTTTGAAATGAAGGTTCCTAAAACCTTTTGGTCTAATGTTGTTCTGACTGCATGCTATCTCATTAATCGCATGCCCTCTTCTATTTTGTGAAGCGGTATTTCATTTTCTACTTTGTTTTCAAATGAGTCACTCTTTGTCTTACCACCCTGTATTTTTTGTTGTATCTATTTTATTCGTGATCATTGACCTGGAGTATCGAAACTTGATCCCAAGGCCATCAAGTGTATGCTTTTGGATTATTCCCATACTTAAAAGGGATATCATTGTTATTCTTCATTACTGAGAAAATACTTTATAACTACTGATATTTCATTTTTTTGAATCCACTCCTTATCATGATGTTCCAATTTTTGTTACTGAGTTGGATGAAGACATCTATGTGACTACCCTTCAGTCAACTGCTCCAACCACTTCACCAGTCTCTACACAGGAACCTCCTCCTCTCTAGGTTTATACTCGATGTCCTCGAGTAACTACTATTTCCCCCTCTCCTCCTGACACCACTACGTCATCTTCTGCTCCAGATTTGCCATTAGCTGACCCTCCTCTTGTATATGATCTTGATCTGCCTATTGCTCATCGCAAAGGTACACGTACTTGTACTCAACACTCAATTGCAAACTTCATCCATATTCTTCCATGTCACCTTCTTTTCGATCCTTTTTATCTACTATGGACCAATATCCTATCCCTAAGTCTGTATCTGAGGCATTACAAAATTATGGTTGGAGGACAGCATTGGAAGAAGAAGTAAAGTGTAACGCCCCAACCTCGGGGTCATTCACGTGACATCCCGTTCATTATTATCTTTCGTTATACACAAGCGGAAGCATTTATCGGGACAATCACAATTAATTCATATAGCGGAAATAAGACAAGAAACATCATGAGCAAACCTTATGTTTACGAGACATGCAAACATGTTTTAACAAGCCCTTCAGGCCATTGCAAACTACACATATTTTTATAACTAACTATGAATAACAAAACTTGACTTGGGTTATCCTATGCCCACTACGGTTTCTCGCTTCTCGCTTCTTCATCTCCATCTCGGTCCCGTCCGCCTGGCCTTCTCACATTCCACCTGTGGCTTTATCCCGAAACCGGCTTGCCCGCATCACCAAAGCACCGTTGAACCCACATAGGGATCTAACCCATTTTCCGTTCGCATAGCGATATCACGCCACGTACGAATGAAGCACCAAGTCCGTTAGGCCTTCATCGAACATCACGAGCGTCGTGATTTAGCGATAAGCGCGGTCTTTTTTAACATCTGTCACGGTGAGCACTTCGGCTCTCATCTCCACGGGATTGCCAACATAGGCTAGGGGAGATGCCATCCTACAAACCTGAAAAAAGGAAACAACGGGGGATGAGTCAGGAAGACTCAGCAAGTGAAAACACTAATATCAAGTAAGTATGAGACAATCGTTGTTCACATAAGTCGATTCTTACCGTACCGGCATCAATGGCAATTCAAATAGCAAAGTCATGCTATGAAACCAACAAAACAAACATCAAACATGAGTATCACACGTAAACATCATTAGATGAGAAAGAGCGAACAACCATGAAACCAAGAAACGGGCCAACCAACTCATGTTACAACGTATCGTAACTTCATTTCCCGATATTAAGGAATTCACTTACCCAACAACTAACAACACTAGAGAACGGGTTAGAAATGGGTGAGCTCGGGAAATTTCGAGCTTCCTCCTTGCTTCCTTCTTGCATGGCCGAGCAAACCTAGGCCTACAAGGACCAAACCATGGGCTCTTGGGTAGGAAACGAGATGAAACACGGGCTAGTTTGGGGTTGGATTGGGCGTGAGGCTTCTTGGCCGAGAAACAACAAAACAAGAAAGCAAGAAAGCGAAGGAGAAAAGGAGATGGCGGTGGTGTTTTGCGTGAGAAGAAGGGAGACTAAGTCTATTTATAGACAACCCAAACTTGCTCACCAAGTTGCTCTCCAACTTGCTCACCAAGTTTGGACTTTCTAGAATCCTCCTAGTCAAACTTGCTCCCCAAGTTTTAACTTTCTCTAGAATTCTCCAACTTATTTTCCAAGCTTTGATTTTCTAGAACTCTCCAATTAAAGCTTAGCATAGCTCATTTGAAAGGTCATAATGTGCACATTAAATCACTAGAAGACATAAATTCGAAATTCCAACGTTCTCGTATAGAAAATACTAAATCTTTGAAATCTGACAAAACCGAACAGTTTTTCACTGTTCACAAAATCGGACTTAAAAACATAGTAAATGAACTCCAAAAATTCTCAAATTTGAATATGTCATAAACAAGGCCTTAACAAACATTTCTCGAAGAACATGAAATCTGAATCTCTCTGTAAACACCATTTTTAGTAGCTCAAATACAGATTTAAAACAGTTCACTGGAACAGAATTCTTGTTTCTCAAAGTAAGCTCTGTCCATAATCCAAATCATCTTGAAAAATTCCCAAATTTATCTACGATAGAGAAAAGGACGTTCTCAATAACTTTTGTGAAGGAAACTTTTCCAAAATCATCCTAGAAAAGCTTGTAAAAAATAAATAAAGTGTGAACATCACCGAAATATCTATTCTGAGTAGTTTTACACGGTTCGAAAATCAGGCCATCATACCACTCATATCAACTCCAAAAATTCTGAAATTAAAGTATGTAAAACATCAAGATGTTTGGAGAAACTTTCAAGAAGAAAGTGTTTGGAAATTCGGATCACAAAAGTCTCTCAAAAAATAACAAAATGAAAGGGTACAAAGAATCCGAAATTGGGTTTTCCAAAACAATAGTAAAAAATTTAGTTTCGATTGGAAAACCACCAAACTTAAATCATAGCCATTTTTCAGGGACTGAAATTGAGGATGTTACATAAAAGCTCTCCAGTTTAATCAAACTTGGGACTCAGTACCTCTTCCTTCAACCAACACTGCTAAAAGTTGTCGTTGGGTATTTGTTGTGAAAGTCAATCCTAATGATTCTCTAGCTCGTTTAATAGCATGACTTGTTGCAAAAGGGTATGTTCAGGTGTATGGGGTTGACTATCTTGTAACATCCTGAATTTCGATCTAATTCCGGGATCAATAAAATATATATTATTTCTCAATTAATTTTTAGTAAGTCTCGCCCGGAATTGATCACTCTCGAGTACTAACCAATGGGGAATGACTAACTAGGAAAACGATACGTGGACCAAGAACTCGATCGCGAATCGGGCACCGATTCCGAGAAACGGTGAGGAAATATTTTGGGCCAATGTAAGCCGATCATAGGAAGGTGACGGATTTGGTTTGGCTAACGACGTATAATCGGATCGTAGGTGATTCCACACGACCGAGAGTACGCGTAGCGAATAAATTCCGAACTTAATCTAAACGATCGCAACCTCCGGAACTAGTGATAATTCCTCACGTTCTCCCGCTAATTGAAACCATCACGACTCGAGTAACCCTAAGTCGTTACACGTAACCCCAAAATAGCGGTCCGTTAGTGAGAGAGCTTAAAATTATAATGGAGCAATTTTGATCACGAAATTGGAACCGGACTTGGACGTCGATTTTCGTGGACATACACGACTATTTGGCAAGGACGATGTCATTTTAGTATAGCCAAATATATTTGGGATCGGTACGGTCGAAAAATGAAAATTCGGCCTGAAATCTTAAAATTACGATTTTTTCCCCTAAGCCTATTTTGGTATTCCGAATTTAGGAATTATTAGAGGGCATTTTGGGGATTAAATTAGACATTATTTCAGCCCAATAATTCAGTAAAGCAAAGTACTAAAATGCCCTTGGATATTTTTATAAGGTTTTATCCTAACCTTTAAAAGAAAGGGCAAGATGGGCATTTCCAAAAAGTTGGTCAAACCTCATCATTACCCCCAATATTATATATTCTCTCTCATTCTCTCTCTCCTCATTTCTTCCTCCCCATGTCAGCTCACACTCTCTCTCATTTCCCTCTCCTCTCCCGCCGATTCTCTCCTCCTCAGCCATGCACCACCAAGCATGTCGAGCACCGTCGCACGCCACCATCCACGCCGGCCGTGCACCACCACCAACCCGACCGACCCTCTCACCCTCTCTATCTCGTCTCCCTCTCTCTCGTTTGGCGTGAGGACCACGCCGAAGCCGCCGCCGTGAGAGACCGACCGCACAAGCCGCCGCCGCCGCCGCTTGCCACCGCCGCATCGTCACCACCCTCACCGACCCGTTCTCTCCCTCTCGTCCAACTCACGATCGACTAGCACCTTTTCCTCCTTGCCGCTGTTTAGTCCAGCCAAGGACAGCCTTGGACCGCCGCCGCCATGCGTCGCCGAGCACCACCAGAGCGCTGCCGTGAACCCGTTTGGCCGCCCGCTTGTTCCACCAATCCCGCTTGTCTTTGGAGCCTAGATTATGTGAGTATAATCCTCTACACCCTAATTAGGATGATTATGCATTTCTAGACGAGTTTAAAGTGATTTAGTGTTTAATTAGTGCTATTTAGGGGTAATCGTTGGGCTATTGAGCGCGGCTGATGTTGGGATGATTTTGGTGGACTATTAAGTTGATTTGGAGACGGATTAGAAGTCGAGAACATGATGAATAGTGGCTGTCCACTTTGGGGATTAATTGGAGTAAGTTGGACAAATTGGGGATTAAATTGTGTAAGTGCCGAGAGTGCCTAGATTGACCTATTATTGGCTGAGTTGTGCTTGAGTATGCTCAATTGTACATTGCCATGCCGCGTGTTCTTGTGGCCGACCAGTAAGGTGTGTGATTGGCCAATAATTGGCGTGACTATATTGCCCAAGTATGTGATTTATGAGTGCCAAAGTCGTGCCATGCAAGATTGTATTAAATTGGCTAATTAGGCATGTTAGTATGTTAATTGGGCACGTCGTGATTTAAATTGAGCATGTCACACTATGAATTGGGCAAGTTCTTGGTAGCATTGAACACGTTGTAATGCACATTCACCTTGGCATGAATTATTTATATGCCTTTGTGAATCGGATACTCATTGTACATTACATTATTGCCCGAATGCGGGAATTGCATGGCCATGCATTTTGTATGCTAAGAATGGGCATGAGACGAAAATTGTACGAGTATGCGTGCCTAACATGAGATGTGATCACCTAAAATGCCCTGATGCGTTTTACACGGGGTTCAAATAAAACTAGCTGTGTGTATGTGTGATCACTAAGAGCTCTGATGCATTTTACACAGGGTTGAACCCGTCCTGATGCGTTTTACGCGGGACGATGCCCGGTTCGTCCAGAAAACGGCCAGCCTGATGCATTTTATGCGGGTTTTTGGTCTGTAAGAAGATCGGTGTTGCGCTTGATGCGTTTTACGCAGGCTAGAGACAGTAAGCCTAATGCGTTTTACGCGGGCTAGGAAGTGTTGGTATTGATATAAACCTGATGCATTTTATGCAAGTCAGACCTGATACGTTTTACGCGGGTTGAACTCTAATTGAGAGTTAAGCAGTGTACCAGTGTACAGTATTGAGCCGAATCATGAGCATGACATATTGATGGTACGTGTGTGCTTAAGTGCGAGTATGTACGTTGACTCGTATGTGAGACAGGCACTAATGAGTATGAGCATGCGTATGGCGTACGTGTGACCGAGTGTGTTCACATATGTGCCGTAGATATTATTATGAACTGTCTAACCTGCAGGGTCAGTGACGTAATCGATTTGGGCCCGAGGGCCTAGGTCAATTGTTGTTTATTGGTTGAACTGTTGTGTGTATTATTTGCCTATCAGGAGATGCATGTTAGTCTAGTTTAGATTTAGGGGGTTTTACTTGCTGAGATTCGTCTCATTGTTGTATAAACCCAACTTTTCAAACCCCCAGCCCTGAGGATGTCTGAGATTCCAATGCGTTTTGGGATCCCGCACCAGATAGAGCGTGCAGTGACCGTGCACCTCGTAGAGAACGGGAATGCATATGTTAGGCATCACTCTATAGTATGGGTTGATATGGGGGAGACGTATTACCAGACCCTTGAGTGCGTAGCTTGGTGCTTTAAGGACCGCTTCAGAGAGCATGGACCTCTTCGGGCTTTTGATGTCCCGTTCAACGGGCAAGGTGAGATGGATCCGCAGTGCCCTGACGGGGATATAGTGGACCCCATAGACATGGTCGAGGTGAGT